>CM073589.1:83919810-85119810 GCA_037074715.1 Magnolia kwangsiensis | reverse complement strand
TTATGGGAGAGTACGTGTGGTTGTCATGTGCTGACCCTTTCTCTTGTGTAGGGCATAAACTTAGGTCTTTGTGTAGGTCCTTGACCTATGTGGTCTAAAAGTTAAGTTCCTTATGGGGATCCTTAACCTGTGTGGTTTAAAAGGTAGGTTCCTTGAGTGGATCCATTACTGTAACGCCCGTGAAAAATCCATACTTGGGCTCGAGTACCAACTCGACCCGAAATTGCGTAGAATTCATTCCTTTAGAAAATATGACTAGGTTAGCTAGTGCAACGTTAGAATAGCTGAAAAATGGTCCCTGATCACTTTAAATACGTTCTACAAGGCCCAAAGCGAGTGGAACCAATGGTGCTATAATGCTCTAAAACCTCGGACCAAACTCTAAGCAGGTTTGTTCTCTGGACCACTTTGAATCTTTGTATTTGATCTAGACCGCACGTCGAAAGTCCGTTACCTCCTATCTTAGACCGTTAGAACTGCCTAGCTGGACTTAACACTCATTCCAAAAATCAAGTCAAACTGATAATCACAGGCTATTTCATTGAGCCCGGACCGAAGAGAGTGAGAATAGGGTTAGAATTGGAATTTAAAATTCAAATTTGGCACACAATTTGACGCATCAGTATTGAGCGTTCTGACCGTCAGAATATAGCCAAATTACACCCTTGGATCAGGAAAAATATCTATTATATATCACGAGACTTATAGGCCTGATCTTGGTGCGATGACCGTTAAACTGAAACTGGACCGCCACGTACGATCAGGGAACCCAACCGGTCTGAAAACTGGATGTGTGCTAGATCCAGTATGCATGAGCTTAAGTTCGACCGCACTTGGCCAGGGGACCTTCAGAAATGCCCTTTTGGACCGAAACGGCCCCGATTTGGTTAGGCACCAAGTAAACATTGTTCCCAAGCTTATTTTGGGCATGTTTTAGGCTATAAAAGGGGTTGAAACCCTCACTCCTCTCTCCCATCCAAATTTGAGAGTAGCCCTAGCTTGGGAGAGAGAAAAATGTGAGAGATTGTGAGAGAGTGGGAGAGTTCTTCCTGCCACTTGTGCTACGTGTTGCACGTGCTTAAGCAACACATCTCTACCGCTTTCCCCGTGATTTCACCGCGATTCTAGGTAAGTAAATACCCTAAATAGTTGTTGATTTGAGTTTTCCTTGTGTCCATAGCGATGTAGCATATGGATCTCGTGTATTAGGTTCCTTATTCACCGTAGACGATGCGTATACGATCCGTTTCAATTTCCGAGTCTACAAGACATAAGGTGAGGATTTTAGATGCTTTGATTGATGGTTCCCAACGCTTTCAATGTCGTTTAATAGTCGATTCTTGACGGCATCGCCGTTTGACATGTACAAAGTTCTCTCCGTTTCCCGTTTCGTAAACTAACGAAGAATATGAGATTTAGGGCATTTTAGTCATTTGTAGGAAGTACTGTTTACATTCATATTTTGCTGATGTGATTGACATGGTTTGTTGTCGTATTAGGAAGTTAGGAATGCGTGCATAATTAGTTTGGCGAAGAGATTCGCCTAGTTGCGCACTTTGGGTCGACATACTATATGTAGACTTAAGTGTGTAGTGTATGTGTTTGTATAAATGCTTGTATTAGTATGTATTGAATTAAATGATGTTATGTGATAGTTTGTGATTGATTTCCCAATTAATATGCTGACCTAAATGATTTTCTACATGTTGACTAAATGCATGATTTCATTACATGCATGGAATATATGTGCTTGAAGGTTTGCTTGAGTTGAATGTTATAACACGTGTTAACATGCTCACATGATTGTATTTCAATTCCAATACTTTTACATATATTGCTGATGTGATTCCATAAGTGCTTGGGACTAGACTTAGTCCAGGCAGCCGGTAACCGAGGGAATTCGTGGCTGACTGGTCATAACTACGAACGACGAGTTGATGAACATGATTCGTGTTTAGAGTTGGCGGCAGTGGTTAGGCCATGCGAAGTGTTTCACGCACTTCATGTCGTTCGACTTGAGATGCAATCGAGCTAGTCGAGCCCGTCAAGCAACCCGACTGGCCGATGTATGTTCACCTTATATGAGTCATAACTACTTGAACCTAGGGTACTGAACTTACCATTGTAAACCCTGTTAACCATGGTACCTTGATCCACGAAGACTCATGAGCCGGGCATGGTGGTATGGGACACCGTGGTCGAGTTGTCGGCCTACGCTGGGGCCACAAACCTCCCCGTAGTGACCAGTGAGCACCTAGACTCGTGAGCAGATTATGGTGGTATGGGACACTTTATTCTAGCTGTCGGCCTACACTGATCAGGCGACGAGTCCTTTGTAGTGACCGCGAGCGTATTCTGAGTCCACGGGAGGCGACGACCCTTCCGTTGCAGTAGAGTACAGTAGGCCTGTATTGATAAGGTGATGGGGGAACGGTGCAACGAGTGCAAGCAACAGCCCTGGCAGCCCTTGCAGTGACCTACGAAATATACATCGTATGAGATTACTCGGAGTGACGACCCTAGACAGGATCTGTGTTGGGATTGATACAAGGGAAGTACCTTAGTTTCCCAATCCTGCTGTTTGAATGGACTAATAACAACTTGAAAATTATATCACCATAGCATTGCATGTGCCTGGAAGATGTGGAGCACTCTAGGGAGTGTGGCATGCCGCGGTCGTAAGATGTTGCCGTATGAGGGAGATCGTCGGTGAGGGCATACATCACGTCATGTCATCTTGCATTAACAACAGTATTAGGATTGTCTGATTTACTGCTTTACTATTATCGCGTGATTGAATTGTGAACATGCTAATCTTTGCTCTATGATTCCACTGAGTTGATCACTCACTCCCACGTTACGCGATGGTGTTTGCAACACCCACCAGACCCTGTTGTAGATGCAGGTGAGGCTGAGATCCAGGAGGTGGAGCCAGACATCGACGAGGACCAGGACGAGTTCTCGTACATGCAGTATCACGATGGCTTTCTGTAGGCGACCTGAATCGATGGGACTTCAGTGGGACTATTTTGAACATTACATTTTTGTTCATGTATATGTATATGAGACTCAGAGATGTAGTCATACTTTGGAGACAGATGAGATTTACTTTGTTTTTTTTCATACAGTGATATATATTGTTTAGTCTTCCGCTTGCTTTTATCACTGGATCTGAAGTATGAATTGCAGTTTTGGTATACTTTTACTCATGTGAATGCTTTAAATCAGACAACATTGAATCATAATCATTTTTGTTGCATAAGTGACGGTCTGGAACTCGGGAGTTGAGTTTATACACGACCCTCGATTTTCAGGGTGTTACAAGTTGGTATCAGAGCATGAATGAGAGTATACTGGGCCTGGGTTATGGTCTCGCGACGTATGCTGTCACTTCCTTTGACTTAGGTGGGTGCGAGAAGGGTCTAGAAACATTTCTAGGATCGCAGATTCGCCGATCGGCGAAGTCCATTAGAATTGATCGCACGATCGAGTCTGCAACGCATCTTAGGTGCGTAAAGCAACCTGAATAGCTTCTAAGCCGTAGGAAATTGGGTTGAGACGTCCTATGAATGATTTTAAACCACAAAAGTGAATCCTCGGGCCGTGGGATGACCACGACTCCTGTAATCAATCGCCAGGGCTTAAAAACCCCGTTTCATCAAAAATCTTCAAAATTCCTCCTCTAAACACTCCGATCTTCATTTCTTTCTTATCTATTTCATGTTAAGCATCAAAAATAATGTGAAAATAACATAAATTAGTACTTTCACAAAATTGTACTATGAATAGTAAAATTTCATGAAAAATGGCCATAAGGACATTATAACTTCACTTTCTTTAGAAACTAAGGATTTAAATGGATGTACTAGCTCCTTCTACCCTAAATTCATATGCTGCATTATAGGGTTTGGTATTCGGGATTGCGGAGTGGTCCCAAAAATCCCCGAACACATGTTTGGGCTCATATAGGTCAAAATACAATGAACCAGGGGGTGGGCCACATATTTTTGGGGTCCCTGGACCATGGGGGACCAGTCCCACGTGGTCCCACTGGCCAACTTGGAAGTTGGCCGGCAATGCCATCGCCGACCGGTGGGGCCCCTTTGCCATGATTTTTGGGCGCACGCCCTTAAATGGCACGTGCATCATCCCCATGTAGCTCCCGTCCAACAAAAACCCCCAAATCATACCCCTCCTTCACAAACAGCCCTCCCCATAGCTCCGTTTTCATTTTCCAGTAACTATCTCTAAATTTCGTGGTCCCAAATCGTCCCTAGATCCCTCTTTGGCCAAAACCGACCCTCATCCATCGATCATTGGGAGTTGGCAGCTCTTCCTCTTGAAGATTTCACCATTTGAAGCTCCAAAAATCCCCAAATAGAGCTGAAATCGTGAGGTGCTCCATTTCACTTTTTGTTTGCATTTCTCCTTGGAAATACAGCCTTGGGAAGCTTGAAGCATCCCTCTACGATGCCTAGATCTCCTTTTTCCAGATTGGGTAGCCACTTCTCCGCATTTTTGCCATTTTATATGGCTTTCGTGGAAGCCATTTTAGGCCTTTTATCACTCTCATCCATCATATCTTTGATGGGTAAGAGGAAAACTGCAATAGACGAGGCTGGGCCAAGCCGTCCTGCTCAATCGAGAAGTCCGCGGGGTGGTGCCGCAAGTTCAAGCTCCGCCGCGGGTCCAGCTGTAGTCCTGGAGTGCCGTACAAAGCGGGATTTGGATCCCCATGCACACCTTGGGCGAGCAATTTTATCATAGATGCCTCATGGCCAATACACTGATCGCAAAGTGTTATTTGAGGCGGACGTAGATGGATGACTATTCGGTGAATATCTGTTGTTCGAACGCATTGAAGCTGCGCATTGAGGTCCGATCTTTGAAGCTCGCGCTCGTGCTAATGTGAGCACCATTCGTGCCTTCTATGCTAGTATCTAGAATCCTACCTTGGAGCCTTTGCAGTTCAAAATCCCTTTTGGTAGAGATCGGATGGCTACGATCGATGTTCGGTTGATTGCGTGACTTCTCAACGTGCCTCTTGGTGATGTGCATCCTAGTGAGAAGAATCTGAGGACTAGACGTGAACGAGATCGCCGCACCAGGTTTCTGTGCGGTAAGTTGGTTCCATGGCAGCCTAATAATAGCCTCAAGGCGACGTATATGAATGAGGATTTGCGCCGCTGCACCATATCTGCACGTTCAATGTTTATCCCAGGTCGACGAATCGCATTGAATGTACACGCCTTATGGTCGATTTCTTATATCTGGTAGCCCAGGGAGAGAATGTATGCATGGCTACTTTCATCTTACGGCAAATAATCCTCATAGCCAGGTCAAGGAGAACATCCGAATCGCTTCCCTTTGGCTGACTGATTTGTAAGATTGCGCTTGAGTTTGCCTATAGACTTGGACCGAAAATGCTGGTCTCGATTCATAGTATTGATGAGTCGACAATGGTCAAGATGAAGATTGGGTCACAATACCGTGAAAATTAACTTGAAAGGGATAGTGAGGATGACTTTGATGATGAGGAAGATCAAAGCGAAGAAGAACCTAGAGCAGAGGTTCAGGAAGAAGCTCAGGAAGAGGCAGAAGAGGAGGCTCAGGATACTGATGAGAGCCCTCCTCCTTCTGCGCAGGCTACTATCGACGATCGCATTGCTCGGATGGAGGAGAGTCAGACCGCTTTGCGAAGGGAAGTCCAGAAACTTCGCGCAGAAGTCGCGGATGCCAAGGCCGTTACAAAGAAGAAATTTGGCAAGGTGACTCGCACCTTGAAGGAGATCCTGTGTTGCTTACAGGATAAGGGTGCTCCTCCTCCGTCCCCAGACTCTGACTAGCGATGCGATCTTTGATGTTATTGGCAGTAGTTAGTCATTTCCTGCTTTATGTGTGTAAGCCTGTTAGGGCTAGTGCTTTGTTCATGTTGCTGTTGTTTAACTGTCTTAATTCCCATGTAATTCTCGTCATGATGCTTGTAAGGATATATCCCTTGTATTATGACAATTTTGATTAATTGAAATGCATGGAATGCCTTTGACTCCTTATGAGAATGATTGCGGTGCATTTGTGCTATTAAGACTGACAAGGTTGCGCCCTATTTTGAATATAGGGAATGCCGCCTAAGGTTACGCGAAGCACGGTTCTGCTTGCACTGACTGGGCATATGGATCAGACTCCTTCGCAGTCTGGCACCCATACGGACCCTGCTTTGGGCCCGATTCCTGAGGCAGTTCGATCGTCTCAGCCTGCCGCTGGTCCTACAGATGGACCACCGCCATTTACGCCATCAGTCAGAGAGCCACATCGCGCATCTACTTCCACACAGCATCCGCCACAGCCTGCTCCACCCCCTGACAGATTCGAGCAGATGATGGCTATGATGCTGCAGCAGCAGCAGCTTCTGACTACTATCGTGGGGACATTAGCCCAGGGTGGGGGTGCGGCTCCATCTACACCACCTGCACCGCCTGCGCATCCAGCTGAGGATGCTTATAAATATGCCCAGGATGAGGGCATGGCTCATCCTGCGCTGCTTGCTTCCCCTGCGGGGAATCCTGCCGATACACGGGGCCTATTGGAGCGATTTCAGCGCTTGCGGCCTCCTACTTTCACGGGCTCTCACAGACCCGAGGAGGCTGAGTACTGGCTCGACCAGGTGTCGAAGATTTTGCGGATGTTGCACTGCACCGAGGCCGAGCAGGTAGAGCTGGCTACCTTCCTGTTTGAGAGAGAGGCCAGCATGTGGTGGGATAGCATACTACGGACCGTTGCCGCAGACTTTGTATGGACTGGGAGCAACCTGGTTCTGTCACTGGGGTGAGGAGCTTCTTGGGTCTCGGTGGCTACTATCGGCGCTTCATTCAGGACTTCTCGAAGATTGCGAGACCCTTATCTCAGTTAACGCGGAAGGACGTGAAGTTCGCTTGGAATGATAAGGCGGAGTCAGCTTTTCAGGAGCTGAAGGACAGACTTACGTCCGCCCCTGTGCTAGTATTGCCAGAGCAAGGGGTTAGATACACTATATACACTGACGCGTCTAGCGTTGGTTTGGGTTGTGTCCTTATGCAAAGGGACAGGGTAATTTTGTATGCCTCGAGATAATTAAGGAAGCACGAGGAGAATTACCCTACACACGACCTAGAGTTGGCAGCCGTTATATCCGTACTGAGACTCTGGAGACATTACCTTTACGGAGAGGAGTTCGAGTTCTTTTGCGACCACAAGAGCCTCAAGTACATATTCAAGCAGCGAGACTTGAATATGAGGCAGCGGCGATGGATGGAGACGTTGAAGGACTTCAAGTTTGAAGTCTCTTACCATCCTGGGAAGGCGAACCTTGTGGCTGATGCATTGAGCCGCAAGAAGACGATAGATTTTGCAGCTCCGCTGATGGTTGCCGAGTGGGATATGGTTGAGTTTTTGTGAGACTTTGAGCAGAAACTCACCGTAGAGGAGCCGTTTGAGTTCATCGCACATGTACAGGTGCCATCTTAGATCGATGACCGAGTCATCGAGGCACAGAGGGACGATGCGCATCTTACTGAGCTTCGAGAGCAGGCCAGTGATGATGCTGACGCAGATTGGCGAGTTGGTATGGATGGGGGCTTACGTTACCGTGGCCGCCTATGCGTCCCAGATGTCCCTGACTTGAGACGAGAGATTCTCGAGGCTGCGCATTGTACTAGACTCGCGATGCATCCAGGCAGCACAAAGATGTATCGTGATGTGAAGAGGACGTATTGGTGGGAAGGTATGAAGACCCACATAGCTGAGTTCATGTCCCGTTGTCTCACTTGTCAGCAGGTGAAGGCAGAGCATCTCCGACCACCTGGACTTTTGCAGCCTATGCCGATTGCAGAGTGGAAGTGGGATTTCATTTCCATGGACTTCATTTCTGGGTTGCCGAAGACGAGGAAGGGACATGATTCCATTTGGGTGATCGTCGACCGATTGACAAAGTCGGCGCACTTCCTACCGATCAGAGTTACGAACTCTGCAGACAAGCTGACTAGATTATACATCAGAGAGATCGTGCGTCTGCATGGAGTTCTGTTGGAGATCGTGTCGGACAGAGACACGCGGTTCACTTCTATCTTCTGGACCCGCATTCAGGAGGCTATGGGTGTGAAGTTGAAGTTCAGTACTGCCTTCCACCCACAGACGGACGGACAGACAGAGCGAGTGAACCAGATCTTGGAGGACATGTTGCGAGCTTGCGCATTGGACTTCAAGGACAGTTGGGATGACTGTCTTGCATATGCAGAGTTTGCGTACAACAACAGCTTCCAGACGAGTATCGGTATGGCACCTTATGAGGCGCTGTATGAGCGACCTTGTCGCGCACCGCATTGCTGGTTAGAGGTCGGTGAGCGTAGCTTGATTGGCCCAGAGTTGGTGCAGGCGACGTCAGAGAAGATTGATATTATTCGACGTCGGCTTCTTACAGCGCAGAGCAGACAGAAGAGCTATGCCAATACGCGACGACGGCCACTAGAGTGCACAGTCGGGGATCACGTGTTTTTGCAAGTTTCCCCTATGAAGGGAGTCCTTTGGTTCGGGAAGAAGGGGAAGCTGGCACCGCGATTCATTGGTCCATTCTAGATCCTCGATCGTGTGGGAGCAGTGGCTTACCGATTGGCTTTACCCACGCCTCTCGCGAGCGTTCACAACGTATTTCATGTTTCTATGCTGAAGAAGTACGTTGCTGATCCTTCCCATATCATCAGATGGGAGCAGGTGCAGTTAGGAGAGGATGTTACTTATATCCTACGACCGACACGCATCCTAGACAGGAAGGAGCAGGTACTGCGTAGCAAGGTGATTCCCTTGTGAAGGTATTGTGGACGCATCATTCTGAGGAGGAGGCTACTTGGGAGACAGAAGCCGAGATCAGAAAGAACTACCCACATCTTCTCGAGGAGTACAAAAAGGTACAAAATTTCGAGGATGAAATTATTTGTTAAGGGGGGTAGATTGTAACGCCCGTGAAAAATCCATACTTGGGCTCGAGTACCAACTCGACCCGAAATTGCGTAGAATTCATTCCTTTAGAAAATATGACTAGGTTAGCTAGTGCAACGTTAGAATAGCTGGGAAATGGTCCCTGATCACTTTAAATACGTTCTACAAGGCCCAAAGCGAGTGGAACCAATGGTGCTATAATGCTCTAAAACCTCGGACCAAACTCTAAGCAGGTTTGTTCTCTGGACCACTTTGAATCTTTGTATTTGATCTAGACCGCACGTCGAAAGTCCGTTACCTCCTATCTTAGACCGTTAGAACCGCCTAGCTGGACTTGACACTCATTCCAAAAATCAAGTCAAACCGATAATCACAGGCTATTTCATTGAGCCCGGACCGAAGAGAGTGAGAATAGGGTTAGAATTGGAATTTGAAATTCAAATCTGGCACACAATTTGACGCATCAATATTGAGCGTTCTGACCGTCAGAATACAGCCAAATTACACCCTTGGATCAGGAAAATATCTATTATATATCACGAGACTTATAGGCCTGATCTTGGTGCGATGACCGTTAAACTGAAACTGGACTGCCACGTGCGATCTGGGAACCCAACCAGTCTGAAAACTGGATGTGTGCTAGATCCAGTATGCATGAGCTTAAGTCCGACCGCACTTGGCCAGGGGACCTTCAGAAATGCCCTTTTGGACCGAAACGGCCCCGATTTGGTTAGGCACCAAGTAAACATTGTTTCCAAGCCTATTTTGGGCATGTTTTAGGCTATAAAAGGGGTTGAAACCCTCACTCCTCTCTCCCATCCAAATTTGAGAGTAGCCCTAGCTTGGGAGAGAGAAAAATGTGAGAGATTGTGAGAGAGTGGGAGAGTTCTTCCTGCCACTTGTGCTACGTGTTGCACGTGCTTAAGCAACACATCTCTACCGCTTTTCCGGTGATTTCAGAGCGATTCTAGGTAAGTAAATACCCTAAATAGTTGTTGATTTGAGTTTCCATTGTGTCCATAGCGATGTAGCTTATGGATCTCGTGTATTAGGTTCCTTATTCGCCGTAGACGAAGCGTATACGATCCGTTTCAATTTCCGAGTCTACAAGACATAAGGTGAGGATTTTAGACGCTTTGATTGACGGTTCCCAACGCTTTCAATGTCGTTTAATAGTAGATTCTTGACGGCATCGCCGTTTGACATATACAAACTGCTCTCCGTTTCCCGTTTCGTAAACTAACGAAGAATATGAGATTTAGGGCATTTTAGTCATTTGTAGGAAGTACTATTTACATTCATATTTTGCTGATGTGATTGACATGGTTTGTTGTCGCATTAGGAAGTTAGGAATGCGTGCATAATTAGTTTGGCGAAGAGATTCGCCTAGTTGCGCACTTTGGGTCGACATACTATATGTAGACTTAAGTGTATAGTGTATGTGTTTGTATAAATGCTTGTATTAGTATGTATTGAATTAAATGATGTTATGTGATAGTTTGTGATTGATTTCCCAATTAATATGCTGACCTAAATGAATTTCTACATGTTGACTAAATGCATGATTTCATTACATGCATTGAATATATGTGCTTGAAGGTTTGCTTGAGTTGAATGTTATAACACGTGTTAACATGCTCACATGATTGTATTTCAATTCCAATACTTTTACATATATTGCTGATGTGATTCCGTAAGTGCTTGGGACTAGACTTAGTCTAGGCAGTCGGTAACCGAGCGAATTCGTGGCTGACTGGTCATAGCCACGAACGACGCGTCGATGAACGTGATTCGTGTTTAGAGTTGGCGGCAGTGGTTAGGCCACGCGAAGTATTTCACGCACTTCATGTCGTTCGACTTGAGATGCGATCGCGCTAGTCGAGCCCGTCAAGCAACCCGACTAGCCGATGTATGTTCACCTTGTATGAGTCATAACTGCTTGAACCTAGGGTACTGAACTTACCATTGTAAACCCTGTTAACCATGGTACCTTGATCCACGAAGACTCATGAGCCGGGCATGGTGGTATGGGACACCGTGGTCGAGCTGTCAGCCTACGCTGGGGCCACAAACCTCCCCGTAGTGACCAGTGAGCACCTAGACTCGTGAGCAGTTTATGGTGGTATGGGACACTATATTCTAGCTGTCGGCCTACACTGATCAGGCGACGAGTCCTTTGTAGTGACCGCGAGTGTATTCTGAGTCCACGGGAGGCGACGACCCTTCCGTTGCAGTAGAGTACAGTAGGCCTGTATTGATAAGGTGATGGGGGAACGGTGCAACAAGTGCAAGCAACAGCCCTGGCAGCCCTTGCAGTGACCTACGAAATATACATCGTATGAGATTACTAGGAGTGACGACCCTAGAAAGGATCTGTGTTGGGATTGATACAAGGGAAGTACCTTAGTTTCCCAATCCTGCTGTTTGAATGGACTAATAACAACTTGAAAATCATATCACCATAGCATTGCATGTGCCTGGAAGATGTGGAGCACTCTAGGGAGTGTGGCATGCCGCGGTCGTAAGATGTTGCCGTATGAGGGAGATCGTCGGTGAGGGCATACATCAGTCATGTCATCTTGCATTAACAACAGTATTAGGATTGTCTGATTTACTGCTTTACTATTATCGCGTGATTGAATTGTGAACATGCTAATCTTTGCTCTATGATTCCACTGAGTTGATCACTCACCCCCACGTTACGGGATGGTGTTTGCGACACCCACAGACCCTGTTGTAGATGCAGGTGAGGCTGAGATCCAGGAGGTGGAGCCAGACATCGACGAGGACCAGGACGAGTTCTCGTACATGCAGTATCACGATGGCTTCCCGTAGGCGACCTGGATCGATGGGACTTCACTGGGACTATTTTGATCATTACATTTTTGTTCATGTATATGTATATGAGACTCAGAGATGTAGTCATACTTTGGAGACAGATGAGATTTACTTTATTTTTTTTCATACAGTGATATATATTGTTTAGTCTTCCGCTTGCTTTTATCACTGGATCTGAAGTATGAATTGCAGTTTTGGTATACTTTTACTCATGTGAATGCTTTAAATCAGACAATATTGAATCATAATCATTTTTGTTGCATAAGTGACGGTCTGGAACTCGGGAGTTGAGTTTATACACGACCCCCGATTTTTAGGGTGTTATAATTACTCTTTTTTAGGGCATAAAACCTAGGTGCTTTGTGTTGACCTTTGCTCTTGGGTAGGGCATAAACTTGTGCCTTTGTGTAGGCATATTAGGTACCTTGTGTAGGTCCTAGAGTTAACCTTGTGTAGTTTGTACTGGTTTGAGGTAAACCTGATTTGAAACCTCCGTTAGTGAAATCCAGTACACTCATGGGTTGAGTGCATCCATCAGGAGTAGAGTAGGTAAGTAGCCAAAACACTATAAATGACTGTGTTTGGGATTGTTGTTTGTAAATTGCTTTATTGTGCTTTCTTTGAATGTTCGAATGTTCTTATGAAGCATATTAACATGATTATTTAGTACAGATAAGAATCACATCCCACACATAGTCACACTGTTCATCCATCATAGACTAAGTATATATATTCGTTAAATATTAAATAGTTGTGTGATTGGATCCTTTATTTGGCTTGGAAGCCATTAGAGTTAAGTTAAAGATATCTTGATAAGTTCCATATTATATCAAGATTAGGTTAATAAGATTTTAAATCAGCATAAAATTTTATAAAGTCCTATTCACCCCCCTCTAGGACACTTTGACTTATTCCTACTTCTATTAGAGCGGTCATTACCAAAATTTCAACTACAACATCAAGGATCACATATATTTCCTCTAAGGTGTTTTATCAAAGTTTACCACATGACCATCATGCATCACATTATGGACTATATAAATCATGGGGTTTCTCAATCATTCATGGGGTTTCTAAAATATGAAATCGTAAAAATTATTTATGTATAATAACTGCGCTAAGTGCTATTTTTACTTAAGGTTTTGTCACTTCAGAGTCTTTTAACTGAAATGCATCAATTTACAGTATTAGTGCTTTCTCTACAATCCCGTGTGCCATTTGTATACAATTTGTAGTGAGCTAGTAGAGCATGGCTTTAAGCCCCTCTTGTGTACATCAAAAATTCATGATAAGATGTTATTTTTATACAATACACATACATTAAAATTCGCATGAGCAATACTGAATAATTTATTAAGATAATTAAATGCAATTAGGAAAAGTTGTGGGAAGAATTCATGAAAGCTTAGAAATTCTTTCTTCTTACAGAGGAAATGTCAAATACTTTTCTTCTTTCCTTTTTTCTTTAAATTATTAAATAATTCATGAAAAAAAAATAGCTCCATTATCATTCTCAAATGAATTGCGTATCATGAACAATTTAAGAAGAAAAAAGTACGTAGTAAAGGCTGAAATGGGCCACACATGTGAAAGCAACCAATGATATGCCCAAATGATGGACCATGCCCCCAAAATTTTCCATGCTGGATTATCCTAGCTATCCAATATTTTGGCGTAAGTTCTTATTCTCAAGCACAATCAATTTTGTCAAATTTCGTAGTCCTGAAAGGATCACAAGCTCTCATGAAGATACTCTTCGACAACTCATGAAGATATGTTATCAACTTAATCAAGCATCTCATGAAAGATTTAACATCTCAAGGCATGAAAGTACATGGTTCAAAGATCAGAACAGTCCGGATGAGTCAACCATTAGGTGGTATAACTTTAAATTGACCTTAGGTTAGGTGTATTTTTCATAGCATCTTAATGATCATCTCTTATGTTAAAATACACTCTAGTTAGGCTAACCCGACATCTGGTTCGGCCAGCCTAACTGCATTTGGCTTACCCTATATAATTCGGGCAAGTTTACAGATTGAACAAGATTTTTCATAGTATGTTCAGCTAGCCTGACCTTGGGTTCAGCCATCCGAACATGACCGTTTGGCCAGCCCGAATATGTTCGGTCAAGTTTTCAACAATATAAGGTTTTGGATTTCAGGTAAATTGGGCCAGCCGAACCCTGTGGTCGGCCTGCCGAATCTAGTCTTGGGCCATTAGAATTTTCGAAAGATCTTATCCTGCAAAATTTGAAGATTTGTTGGAATGCAATCGTTGGAATTTGGCCAGCCGAACCTAAAATTAGGCCAGTCCAATTTCCAATTCCTTTCGCTACAAATAGAGGCCTTCTCTCATTCATTCTCACACCAAAATTCATTGAGAAACCTCTTATAAGAAAGAGAGAAAGCTAGGCCTTTCTTAAGCTTTTGAGTGGTAATTCTAATATTCTATTTTAGCTTAATTTATTCTCTTTCTCAAGTTTCTTTAACTGTTTGTTATAGAGTGATCTAAACTCTGCTTGAGATTTAGAGAATAGAATTTGTAGCACCTTGGGTTTTTATTTATATTGAATACACAACAGATCCCTATATTCTTTTGGGTTGAACTCATTCATAGCTTCATCAATATGCTAAGAAGAAGATCGCTGCAGTAGGCTACAGTAACGTCTTCGCTCGCCATTGGAAGATAATTAAGTACTGTAAATTTATTTATTGCATTTTGGGTTTTTTTGAGATAGCCTGGAAATCTCAGCTGGTTTGTTTGTGGTGATCCCATGAAAATCACAAAGTGGCTTTTGTTGTGAGAGCCCGTGAAAATCACGAGAACTATATCAGGTTGTTAAGGTGACCCTGGGAAAATCTTGAATAATGAAAGATAAAATTGCGAGAGTAGTAATTTTGGGAGTGGGGTCGGTGTGGGCTTAAGCACCTAACCATTATAATTCCTTTATATATTGTGGCGAATATTTTTATTATTGACATGCTTGTCTTATGATTAATTTACTCTTACTAAGTTTGATATTTTGATTTCAAAGACGTCGTGAAATAAGGTTGTCCTACCTAAATATTTTAGGTGAAGGATGTCCTACAAAATATTTGATATCAAGAATTCAATACTCTAGGCAATTCAGTGTTGTTGTTTTATTTTTCCGTATTATATCAAAATATTTGGTATAGTCCTATTCACTCCCCCTCTAAAACATCTGTAACTCGTCCTTTCAAGTGGTATCAGAATGAGGTTGCTTTTTTTGTGATTAACATCCTAGAGCTAGATCCAGAGCTATTGGAATGTCAAATTTCTATAGTCTATCCATTTCCAAGCTACCTCCCTTTGATAGCTCAAACTATTCTTATTGGAAAGAAAAGATGAGGATTTTCTTCAAGTCCATTGATGAAAGTGTGTGAAAAGCAACCATGACCTAATGGATCCCTCCAATGATGGAAGTAGTGGCTAAAAATGGAACCACATCCATGAAAGAAATCACTTATACTTTTTGGATGACAGTTTAAAAAAGTGAAAGTAGTGCTAATACAAAAGCTGTTAATGCTATTACTTATGCTCTATCACTAGATGAATTCAAAAAGAATCATTTCTTGTGACACAGTAAAACAAGCATGGGATATTCTCAAAATGATACATAAAGAGACTAACATTGTAAAAAAGTCTAAGATTCAAATCCTCACAACAAAATTTGAGGAAATTCATATGAAAGAAAATAAATCATTTATGGACTTCAATACTAAACTAAATGACATTGTTAACTCTATGTGGGGTCTTGGAGAAAAAGTCCTTGAAAGCGAAGTGTGCACAAAAATACTACGATTGCTTCCTGACAGGTTCAATTCTAAAGTCATTGCCATTCAAGAATTAAGGAATACTAATGCTATGAAGGTAGAAGAGTTAGTTGGATCTCTACAAACCTATAAGTTGAATTTTAAAGCTCCTAAAAACAAGTCTATAGCCCTTAAATCTTGTAAATCTAAATCTAAATCTAAAGACTCAAATTTTGAAAATGATGAGAATGAAGATGATATGGCTATGTTAACTAAAAATTTTTATAAAATTTTCAAAAATAAAAATAGATCATATTTACAAAAACCTTTTGACAAAAGAAAAGCAAACTCAAATGTTTGAAAATTAAAATCTAAAGACACCCAATGTTTCAATTGTTCTAAATATGGGCATGTAGCTTCAAAATGCTGTAAGAAGGATAAATCCAGAAGAAGAGTTATGATTGCCACTTGGGATGAATCATCAAAATCTATATCCTATTTAGAAACTGACGAATCAGACCAAGAAACTAAGAAAGATCAAAAGGCATTCATGACCGTAGGTAGAATCACTTCCTTAGATGACTCTAACTATAAAACTCTTGAAAGTGATTCTGAAAATGAAGAAGATCTTCAAATTTCTTATGATGCCCTATATAAAGAGAGTTGTAAGATTGTGGCCAAACTGAAAATTTAAAAAGAAAAATTTGTTGATTTGAAATTAGAACTTGAAAAATCCATTTTGGAAAATTCCTATTTTTTCTAATTGTTTTGAGAAAACCAAACTCAATTTAAATTTGAAGATTCTTAAAATTTAAAAACTCAAAACTAAATATGAGAATTTTAAATTAGAAGTTACTTCTTTTAAAACCTCAAAAGAGACTTTGATATACACCCAAGGTGACCAGAGACTTAAAAAGTTTTTAACTGCATCTCGTCGAAGTAGCGACAAATCTGGCTTGGGATATATCAAGAATGGTAAATGAAAATAAAAAAATTTACTCCCATTTTTGTAAAAGGTGAATCTTCAAAATCTAAAGTAGTAACTATAAAAGAAGAAAAGAAGAATGAAAAACCTTTTCAAAAAACTTATAATCCAAAAACTAAGGCCAACTATCATAAATATCAAAGGAAAAATAATAATTCTCCTCTAACAGGTAAGATAGTGGACTTACTTAAAGAGCTCTTGAAAAATAACTCTAAAAGTAACAGAGTAAGTAGAAATAAGAAAAACTCTTACTCCCAAACACAACAAATAGTAAGAGATCCTCCTAAACCCAAAATCATATTGAAATGGATTCCAAAAGATAAGTGTCTTGTTATCCACACAACTTTCAAAGCAAGTATCCATTCAAGATGGTACCTGGATAGTGGATGTTCTAGACATATGATAGGTGATAAGGTGATATTATCGGACATCAATCAAATTGATGGCAACTCAATAACATTTAAAGATGGTAGCAACTGCAAAATCATTAGAAGAGGTAATGTAAAACTTCTTAACCTACCTGTTTTTAAAGATATCTTATATGTTGAAGGTTTAAAATATAATTTTTTGAGCATATCTCAAATATGTGATAATAATCACAGTGTTAAATTTTTAGATTATGGATGTGAGATAACTAATAACTAAGGTCATATAATATTAAATGGTCGAAGAACCTCTGAAAATTGCTATATCATTGATGAATGTTGTTTTTCAAATCACTCTTGCTACATGGTCCAAATAGACGAAATTGAATTATGACATCAACATCTTGGATATGTAAACTATAAAGACTTATACAAATTAAGTAAGAGAGACCATCTTCGAGGCTTACCTAAACTAAAAAAAAAAATTAGAGAAGAAAGTATGTTATGCCTGCCAAATAGGCAAATAAATTAGGAGTTGTCACAAAAAGGTGAACTCCTTAGCCATAACTAGGCCTCTTAAACTACTCCATACAGACTTAGTTAGACCAACTTGAATGGAGAATAAAGGCGGTAAAAAATACTTTCTAGTTATAGTTGATGACTACACTAGATACTCTTGGGTAGCTTTCTTAAGAGAAAAGTCAGATGCTTTTGACGAAGTAAAAATGTTATTTAAATACATCCAGATTGAAAAAGAATTATTAGTGAAAAGAATAAAAAGTGATCATGGCACTGAATTTAAAAATAATAATTTTGAGAAGTTCTATAAGAATATTATATGAATACTTTGCTCCTAAAACCCCTCTGCAAAATGGTGTTGCTGAGAGGAAAAATATAGTTCTATAAGAAATGGGGAGTGTTATGATTAATAGTAAAAAAAATTATCAACAAATTTATAGGATGAAGTTATTATTACTGCTTGCTATATTATTAATCGAGTTTATATAAGGGCAGAAAAAAATAAAACAACTTATGAACTTTGGTTTAATAAAAGACTGACTGTAAAATATTTTCCTAAAATATGGTCGTGTTATCCAATACTTAATTATGTTTATTCATTCAGTAGAATCGGGAAGCTAAGATACCTCCCTTTCTATCATTTACCCAAATAAGCATCCATCTAGGGTTGTCAATCTTAGTTAGTCACAAATGATAGGCAAGTTGTAGGGCATTACCCTTGATGAAAGTAGTGGATAGGTAAGTTCACGAGTTTACAATTGAGGTCACTACGGAGAGGCTCATCACCATTAACGTAGGCATATTTTATACTCAAGGTCACTACGTGAAGGCTCGTCACCTTAGCATAGGTCGATAGCTCGAATACAGTGTCCCATACCACCGTAGTCGGCTCACGAGTTTGGGTTGCTCACTAGTCACTACGGGGAGGCTCGCCACTCTAGCGTAGGCCGACAGCTCGACCACGGTGTCCCATACCACCATACCCATCTCATGAGTCTTAGTGGATCATGGTATCATGGTTGAGATGGGTTTTACATTGGTAAGCGGTACCTTAAATTCAAGCAGTAGTGTCCATACATGGTAAACACATATTAGGCAATCAGGTTACTTAAGAAGTGTGATTGGTACGAGCACACACTGAATTAATCGACATGGAGTGCATAAGCTCTCCACGTGGCCTAACCACTATCGACAATCATCGTATGACTCGAATTTATCGAACGTATCTAAGGTGGCAAGGCTAGTTCGGCCACTCGATCGGAAACTGTTACTGTTTGCCTGGACTACGTAGTAGTCCTAATCACACTTAAATGAAATAGATAGTCACATGTGATAATCATAATAGCATTTAACAGACAATTCAGACACGAATCTCATTGAGCATTCTATCAAACACACGGAACATGTTATTATACATATGCATTTTTTACAAAAATTATGTAGTTGAAATCAAAGTTACTTACACACATCGCTAAAGTAGTTGAGGATCCTATCTCAACACCCTTGGTAAATGCAATTCATCAAATAATTACTCATTCAGACATTTTATCAAACACTTAGCCTACACATTATTACATATATGACCTAAAGTAGTTAAAGCATATATTAAGACAAATCCTTTCACAAGGGAGTTGTCTTACATACAACAAACATATAACCTAGATTTATAGTCATGGTAAGTATAAATCATAATAGCAATTTCACTTAAACATTTCAACAAACACATAGAATGCATTATATATTCAACATAGTTCATACATGTGTGATATATGGAAAGCATCGTATCTAAGTGCATATGGCAGCAATCAAGTCAGTCATAAATCATTAACCAACATTGAAAGCCTTGAAAACCATAACCTAAACATTTATAGTCCGTACCTTCTGTCGGTACACCCATTACGAACTTGGTTTGTACACTACGTCCCCGTCTACAGCACAACGACTACCTAAATCACGAAATATGTTAGCTATTTCATCGATTCCTCTATTTGGTTCCTAAAACAAGATGAAGGTTAGGATTTCTTATGTAAGTCGAAGCTAGAATCGACGGTGTAGTGACGGTAGGGAGGTGATTTGGTACGTGGAGTAGTAAGAGTGAATCCCAGCTAAGATCTCTTTATCTCACTCTCTTCTCCTCACTGTTTCCTCCTCTTTTCTCTCTTCTCTCTCCTAGGGTTAGAGAATTCATATGGAATGAGAGAGGGGTGATTTAAGGTCCTTAAATAGGCCCAAAACTGGTCCAAATGGCCCCAGGGCCATGGTATACTTAGGGCATAGCCAAAAGGTGTCTGTTTCAGGCAAACAGGACTCATCTTTCCTAGGGTTAGAGAATTCGTATGGAATGAGAGAGGGGTGATTTAAGGTCCTTAAATAGGCTCAGAACTGGTCCAAATGGCCCTAAAGCCATGGTATACTTAGGGCATAGCCAAAAGGTGTCCATTTCGGGTAAATAGGACTCATTTGGAGGTCCATTACTGTCAATGTTACAACGTAAGTTCTCTGACCATGGATCTAGGCCAGGATATGATTTCGGTCTGATCGAATTTGTGGATCGATTGTGGAAGACCTATATCAGTTCAACGGTCATCGTCACTCAATCAGGACCACAAGTATACTGATATGAGTAGCGAAATTTTCCTAACCCATGAATATATTTGGGTAAGAATCTAACGGTCTGAGGTCTTAAATTTCACCTGCAAGTGAATGGCCCAATTCATTTAAGTTTGAGTCCCCTTTCTAAAGATATTCACATTTCTCACATACTTCGTTCAAGGCTCAAGTTGTGTGTTTCTGGATACTATTCGGGCTTGATTCCAGTGATGATTGTCAAGCCTAATAAGGCGATCATATCCCTATAGTTTCACAGTAATCGAACTTTCGATGTGAGGTCCAAGTTCGATACGGAGTTTCAATGTGCTCTTGAGAGCAATTGGGTTTTGAGATTGCTTTTAGGTTTCTAGGTAATGTTGAGTTAGCGATTCTAATGGTTTTGGATCTTACAGTTCTTATAGATAGTTGTTCTACTAAATTCAGAGATTATTTAGTTTAGCACTTAATTAATTCTCGTCTAATTTCTAAAGAATTCGGTCCATAAGGACTTCTGCCTGGGGTGGTACTCGGGTCTTTGTATAGATTTTTTCATTACATTACAATCTACCCCCCTTAAAGAAAAATTTCATCCTCGAAATTAGTACCTTTTCATACTCCTCGAGAATCTGAGGTTAGTTCTTCTGGACTTCGACTTCCGTTTCCCAATTAGCTTCTTACTCAGTGTGGTGAGTTTACAGTACTTTCATAATCAAGATAACTTTACTGTGTAGTACTTGTTCCTTCCTATCTAGAATACGCATTGGTTGTAGTACATAGGTAGCATCTTCACTTAGCTGCACCTGCTCCCACTTGATAATATGAGTGGGATCAGGAACGTATTTCTTTAGCATCGATACGTGAAATACGTTGTGCACGCTGGCGAGTAGTGTGGGCCAGGTTAGACGGTATGCTACCACACCCACTCGATCAAGGATCTGGAATGGGCCTATGAATCTCGGGGTAAGCTTCCCCTTATTGGCAAAGCAAAGGACTCCCTTCATGGAGGAAACCTTAAGAAACACATGGTTCCCAACCTTAAATTCTAGCTATCGTTGTATGTTATTGACATAGCTCTTCTGTGTGCTTTGTCCTGCAAGAAGTCGACGCCTGATAATGTTGATCTTCTCTGAGGTTTCATTTACTAAATCTAGGCCAATCTGACTCTTCTCACCAACTTCTGCCCAATAATGCAGTGCTCGACATAGACGCCCATACAATGCTTCGTAGGGAGCCATGCCAATGCTCGCTTGGAAACTGTTGTTATAAGCAATCTGAGCACAGGGAAGATAGTCATCCCAACTGTCCTTAAAATTAAGTACACATGTCCATAACATATCTTCTAACACCTGATTGACCCGTTCCATCTACCCATCAGTTTGTGGGTGGAACTCGGTACTGAACTTCAGCTTCACCCCCATTGCCTCCTAGATTCGAGTTCAGAAGATAGACGTGAATCTCATGTCTCGATTCGACACATTCTCCATAGGAACTCCATGCAGTTGTACAATCTCCTTGATGTACAGCCTGACTAAATCATCTACTGAGTTCGAAACTTTAATAGGGAGAAAATGAGACGATTTCATCAATCGGTCTACAATCACCCAAATGGAGTCGTGTCCCTTTTCTTCGGTAACCCGGTAATGAAATCCATAAATATGAAGTTCCACTTCCATTCAGCCATGGGCATGGGCTAAAGCAATCCAGGACGTCAGTGATGCTCGACCTTGACCTGCTGGCACGTGAGACAACGGGACACAAAATCTGTTATGTGGGCCTTCATATTGTCCCAGCACTACGAACGCTTCAAATCTTGATACATCTTTATACTATCATGATGCATCGCCATCTTCGAATTGTGAGCAGCTTCATGAACTTTCTTTCTCAAGTCATGAAGATTTGAGACACATAGGTGGCCACGATAACGTAAACCCCCATCCAAACCAACTCTCTATTCAGAGTCTTCATCGTCACTTGTTTGTTCTCTCATTTTCACCAACAGTTCATCCTCTTTCTGTGCCATAATGATTCGGTCATCAATAAGTGGCTACATGCGGATGTGTGACACTTTCAAACGGCTCCTCTACTGTAAGCTTATGTTCGAAGTCTCGCATAAATTTAACCATGTTTTATTCTTCAATCATTAGCGGAGTCACAAATTCTATTGTCTTCTTGCGGCTCAAAGCATCTGCCACAAGGTTGGCCTTGTTAGGATAGTAAGAGACCTCAAACTTGAAGTCTTTTAAGGTTTCCATCCATCATCGTTACCTCATATTCTGGTCTCTTTGCATGAATATGTACGTGAGGCTCTTGTGGTTGCAAAAGAGCTCGAACTCCTCTCCATAGAGGTAATGTCTCCAGAGCTTTAATGCGAAGATAATGACTGTCAATTCTAGGACGTGCATAGGGTAGTTTTCTTCGTGCTTCCTCAACTGTAGCGAGGCATAGGCGATCACTATATCCTTTTACATAAGAACACAACCCAAACCAACACGAGATGCATCGGTGTATATCGTATATCTGACCCCTTGCTCTGACAATGCTAGCACGAGTGCGGACGTTAACTTATGCTTCAGTTCTTGAAAGACTGCTTCTGCCTTCTCATTCCAAGCAAACTTAAGATCCTTGCGAGTAAGCTGAGATAATGGTCTGGCTATCTTGGACAAGTCTATAATGAATCGGCGATAGTAGCAAGCAAGTCCCAGAAAATTTCTCACTTCTATAACTGAACTGAGTTGCTCCTAGTCTTGAATTGTGGTCACCTTAGCAAGGTCCACAGCAATACCTTCCTTGGACATAACATGTCCCAGGAACTTGAATTCTTCCTTCTAGAAGTCACATTTCTTGTACTGAACAAATAACTGGTTCTTCTTGAGAGTATCGAAGACTGCTTATATGTGCTCTTTGTGATCCTTTTGGATCTTGGAGTATATCAAAATGTCATCTATAAATACGATGATGAACTGGTATAGGTATGGCTTAAACACCAATTCATGAGGTTCATGAACATTGCCGGTGCATTTGTGAGTCCAAATGACATCACAAGAAATTCATAGTGCCCAAAACTAGTTCTAAATTTTATCTGCACGTCTTCATCCCTGACGCACAACTGATGGTATCCAGATTGTAAGTCAATCTTCGAGAAATACTATGCCCCTTTCAACTGGTCAAACAGATCATCTATTCTGGGCAAGGGACAGTTGTTCTTGACCGTCACTTGGTTCAACCTGCGATAATCAATGCAAAATCGTAGTAATCCATTCTTCTTCTTCATAAATAATACAGGTGCTCCCCATGGAGATACATTAGGTCGTATGACGCCTGAATCCAACAGATCATCGATCTATCTCTTCAATTCCTCCATTTTACATGGAGGCATGCGATACATTGGTAGAGAAATGGGTGTCGCACTAGGCACAAGGTTGATAATAAAGTCGATCTCGCACTGAGGAGGTAGTCCAGGTATCATTCTAAATATGTCCATGAAATCTTGGACTATAGGGGTGTTCCCAAGCATTGGACCATTAATGTTTTCTAGTAAGGAAGCATAACAACGTATGCGATAGGGCCAACTGACCTGAACTGGAAAAGTAAAGGTCATGCCCTTAGGTCCATATGCAGTCACTAATGTAGTATCACAATCGATCTCTACTTTCATCTTGACTAGCCAGTCCATGCCGAGAATGATGTTGTAATGATACAGTAGGTCAATGCATACCATCCTACTCCCTAAGTCTATCAAGCAACCCTTACATCACTTAGTGGCATCTTTGAACGTTCTTATTACTACGATAACTCTCACCCCAACCATAGGGGTCGTGTTCAACCTTAAACGCTTGACCGTAGAACTTGATATCATCAAAATAGTGGACCTAGTGTCCACCAACAGAAAAATTGGTATACCTTGGATATGTGTTATGACTTCAAAAGCCAATAGTGCCATGGTTGATGACTCAGATGCTTCAGCTGCAAGTGAGTGCACACGAGCTTATTGAGGATGATTCGACTGCACTGCCATAGGCCATTGAGGTGGCATACTTCGAGATACATTTGGTCTGTAAGAAGGCAGTGCTGACAATGCTGATCATAAAGGTGGAGCTGAAATGGCTTGAGGCAACTAACAGTTGATCTTCTGAGGTGGCATAAAGCTGTTATCCCTCATCTTGGTAAAATAATAAGTGTCTATATGACCCATCCTCTTACAGTAGGTGCACCATAGATCAGATCGCCTCTATTGGGTCGGTAGAGCAGTAAGCCTAGGAGGCGAATCGGTATGGGGCCTCTTACCGAGGAATGGTTGGTTTGGCAAGTCCGGTCGAGGCCTCGGGCCCATGGGCACACACGTTCGGGACAGTTTATCCCCATCCTTCTCAGCTTGTAGGGACATGTTCACTAGCTTAACATAATTGGGAATGCTAGCGCAACACATCTTCATGCGGATTTCAGGCT
This sequence comes from Magnolia kwangsiensis, assembly GCA_037074715.1. NCBI lineage: Eukaryota > Viridiplantae > Streptophyta > Magnoliopsida > Magnoliales > Magnoliaceae > Magnolia > Magnolia kwangsiensis. The sequence continues at coordinate 85,095,322 of CM073589.1, read as the reverse complement.
GCAGACCCTCTGAAAGTCGTCGCATCTTCATCGGCTCATCTGCTAGTATCAAAGGAGCATATCTGGCTAGCTCCATGAATCTGTTCTCATACTCTAACATAGACATTCCTCCCTGTCAGAGGTGAAGGAACTCACCCTCCTTTTCATTATGGTAAGTGAGGAGAAAGTATTTTCCATGGAAGCGGGTCTCAAACGCATCCCACGTCCATACGTATCCAAGAGCATTTGGTCGTAGGATGCTATCCCACCAGAGAATGACCTCTTTCTTGAACATATAAGTGACCAACTTACCTCTCTGCCTCAATGCAGTGTAGTAGCTTCAAATCTTAGAGATGCGATCAAGTCAGTATTCGGCCTCCTCAGGCTTATGAGTGCCTGCAAAGGTGGGTGGTTAGAAACACTGGAAGCATTCGAACAAACCGCTGGCATTCATATTTCCAGCCATGCGGGCTTCTATGGCAACCTGATCACGGCGGTGCTCATGTGTAGCAGTAGGAGGTCCCTCATCAGGGTCTTGGGCTTCCTCCTCATTCTCACTGCTCTCCTCTTCATTTCCCTCCTCAGAGCCTTCCTCTTCACTACCTTCTTCATCATTTCCTTCCTCATCTTCACTCTCTTCTTCCTCTTCACTTTCTTCCTCTATCTCATCTCCATATTCATCAAGATGGGCTTGTTGTTGTCGCTTGTCGATTCTCATGTTGTTGAGTGTAGTGTCATTTATGAAATAGATCGGGGCAAGCTCATCCATGTTAAGTTTGTAGCCTAACTCATGAGCAATCTTGCATATAAGTTGGCTGAATGGGAGTGAGATATCTGTCCTAACAGAGCGTGCGGTCTGAACTATATGTAGTAGGGCGTACATAGGCAGACATAGCTTGTCTCCCTGCCCAGCTCTGTACAAGAAATCTACCATCAAGCAAGTGCATTTGGTACTGTTACTCCACCTAGGATACATATTATACGTAAATATGTGGTGGAGTAGGTGGAAGTCTGCCGTCATCTCAGTCACTGGGAGGCAATTGCCTTGCTTCGAGCGAACCAGTCGAACATAAAGAAACTGCGTACGACAATCTCTTTCTCGTGCACTCTTGAGATGAGATTCACTAGCATCTACCTCACTACGTGCAATCCCCATAATTTGGGCCACCACATTGACATTGACTATTGCTTTCTGCCTTCTCACGTGGATAGTGACCTGTAAAGGCTCCAGTATTGGATCCCATACGTGGGCATAGAAGGTGCGATAATGCTTTCATACGTATGATACTTTCCCTCAAATATGGGACCCCACCTAGATTCCAATAGGAAGTTCTTCACTGGATATAGCCCGAATAGAATTTCGTCAACATGTGCTTCAAACACAATTTTACGGCCACAAAATTTACCATGTTCGATGCCCAGAGGTAACGCTTTTTCAAGTGAAATCTGGGGATTGAGATCCAGCTTCATCCTTCGCTCTCTCTCGCTGCTTGTGCTCGCTTCGACGCCCATTTTCTTCCTTAGACGGGCGGCTAGGCCCAGCTTCATTTATGGATGCCCTTCTCTTTCCCATGAGGGAAAGGAATGTGGAAAGAGAAAGCCACTAGCTCAAAAAGAGCCATGAAAGTGAAGAAAGCTTGAAGGAGGAGATGGGTTGGTGGGTTTTGGGATTTTATGAGACACAAAGATGGACTTGTGTGCTCAAATGAGAGAAAATTATGGAGATAGGAGGTGGTAGGAGATGGGTTTTGAGGAAAATGGTGGGAGGTGGGTATGTAATGAAGAAGAAGAAGATTTGAGAGTAGGAGGGAGATTTGAGAAGAAAAATTAGATTTTAGAGGAGTTGGAAGGGTTTAGAAGCTAAGTGGGGGTGAAATGGAGCTAGGAGGGCAAAATAGAGGGCACCACATGATTTTTGTGGCCCCACATGTGTGGAGAAGGGCAGCAGGCCCGCTGGACCTAGGAGCAATGTGCAGCGGTTGGCGTGGTGGTGCCATGGTCCACTAGACCGTGGGTGGTGGCACCGCCCTAGGGGTGCCACAAATACCATAAAATGGGGTTTGGGCCCCTACACCCGTTTGAGGTGTTTTCGGGTTCCATCTTGCCCATATTCATACTTTTCAGGTCATTTGAGTGTGAGATTGACCGAAACATCATCTAAACCCATCGATTGACGGTCTAAAAAGGAATTGGGATCATATCACATGACCGCAAATGCATACGAGTCACATTTCAATGGTCAATTTTGCCCGTCGGTGAAACTTGGAATCCTATGTTCATTACTACATTTTATCACCCTCACTTCAGTCAAAATACGTTAGTTTGAGTCATGTTACCTTAACCTAGGTCTAGTTTAATCCAAATCATGCTCTGATACCAACTTGTAACGCCATGAATTTTGAGGGTTAAGTGAAGGCTTAACTCCCGAGATCCGATGCATCACTTATGCAACTTAGATAATGATGTTTAAATGTTGTCCATATTAGGACATTAAACATGAGTAGGATTATTCTAAAATAACATATCATACTCCAGGTGCAATTAAATCAAGCAAGCGGAAGACTTAAGTACTTGAATTATAACATGAGAGTGTTTCACCATCCGGAGTATGAATATGTTCCAGACTGAATATATACAACTGTTTGTTCCAAAAGTTACAAAATATCAAAATGTAACTGTCAACTAATTCATGTAACCCTATAATCCTATTGAATGAGAACAAGGTTTATAGAGACCCGCCTGATAGCTGAACATAGGAGAATTCCTCCTCCTCATCCATGAAGTCTATATTAGCTACATAGGCTCCATCATCACCTATATCTACAACAGAGTCTGGATGGTGTTTTAAAACACCATCCTAGAGTGGGAGCGAGTGATCAACTCAGTGGTAATATAAGGCAAAGGTTAACATGTTATCAATTCAGTCAAGGAGTGATGATAAAGTAATACAATAATCATACCCTAAGTACTCTTATTAATACAGGAATGGTATATTATAATGATGCATGCCCTTGACTTCACTCTCTCAGTGACATCATCTCACGATCCTGCATGGCAAACTCCCTAAATGTGCGCTTCCTCGTCAAAGCACATGCAATGCGATGTATGGTCGTGTTAGCCAATACTTAATTAGGTTTATTTATACAACAGATTCGAGAAGCTAAAGTACCTCCCTTTATGTCATTTACCCAAACAAGGATCCATCTAGGGTCGTCAATCCTAATTAGTCACATACGATAGGCAAGTTGGGCATTACCCCTGACGAAAGCAGTAGATAGGTAAGTTCACAAGTTTACACTCGAGGTCACTATGGAGAGGCTCATCACCATCAACGTAGGCCTATTTTATACTCGAGGTCACTACATGAAGGCTAGTCACTTTAGCATAGGCCGCAACTCGAATACAGTGTCCCATACCACCGTAGTCGGCTCACGAGTTTGGATTGCTCACTGGTCACTACGGGGAGGCTCGTTACCCCAACATTGGTCGACAGCTCGACTACGGTGTCCCATACCACCATGCCTAGTTTATGAGTCTTAGCGGATCATGGTACTATGGTTGAGATGGGTTTTACATTGGTAAGCGGTACACAATAGATTTAAGCAGTGGCGTCCATACATGGTAAACACACGTTAGGCCAATCGGGTTACTTGAAAAGTGCGATTAGTATGAGCGTACACTGAATTAATCGACATAGAGCGCATAAGCTCTCCACGTGGCCTAAGTACTATCGACAATTAACGTACGACTCAGATTCATCGAACGTATCTAAGGTGGTGAGGCTTGTTCGGCCACTCGATCAGAAACTGTTACCGATTGCTTGGACTACGTAGCAGTCCCAATCGCACTCAAATGGAATAGATAGTCACATGTGATAATCATAATAACATTTAACAGACAATTCAAACACGAATCTCATATGAGCATTCTATCAAGCACAGAACATGTTATTATACATATGCATTTTCTACATAAATCATGTAGTTGAAATCATAATTGCATGAAGGAATTTACACAAGTCGCTAAGGCAGTTGAGAATCCTATCTCAACACCCTTGGTAAATGCAATTCATCAAATAATTACTCATTCAGATATTTTATCAAACACTTAGCCTACACATTATTACATACATGACCTAAAGTAGTTAAAGCATATATTATGGAAAATCCTTTGGCGAGGGAGTTGTCCTACATACAAAAAACATATAAACTAGATTGCAAGCACAAATCATAATAGAAATTTCACTTAAACATTTCAACAAACACATGGAATGCATTATATATTCAATATAGTTCATACGTGTGTGATATATGGAAAGCGTCATATCTAAGTGCACATGACAATAATCAAGTCAGTCATAAATCATTAATCGACATTGAAAGCCTTGAAAACCATAACCTAAATGTTTATAGTCTGCACCTTCTGTCAGTACGCCTGTTACGAACTCGGTTCGTATAGTACGTCCCAGTCTATAGCACAACGACTACCTAAATCACAAAATAGGTTAGCTATTTCATTGACTCCTCTATTTGGATTCCTAAAACTAGATTAGGGCTAGGATTTCTTACCCAATTTGAAGGTAGAATCGATGGTGTAGCGATGGTGGGGGGGTGATTTGATACGTGGAGTAGTGGGAGTGAATCCCAGCCTTTTTTCTCCTCACTCTTTCCTCCTATTTTCTCTCTTCTCTCTCATAGGGTTAGAGAATTCGTCTGGAATGAGAGAGGAGTGATTTTAGGTCTTTAAATAGTCCCGGAACTGGTCCAAATGGCCCTAAGGCCATGGTATACTTAGGGCATAGCCAAAAGGTGTCCGTTTCAGGCAAACAGGACTCATCTGGAGGTCCATTACCTGTCAATGTTACGACATAAGTTCTCTGACCATGGATCTAGGCCAGGATATGATTTCGGTCTGATCGGATTTGTGGATCGACCGCGGAGGACCTATATCAGTTCAACGGTCATTGTCACTCGATCAGGGCCACAAGTATACCGATATGAGCAGCGAAATTTTCCTAACCCATGCATATATTTGGGTCAGAATATGGTGGTCTGAAGTATTAAATTTCACCCACAAGAGAATGACCCAATTCACTTAAGTTTGAGTCCCTTTTTTAAAGATATTCGCGTTTCTCACAAACTTTGCTCAAGGCTCAAGCTGTGCGTTTCTGGATACTATTCGGCCTCGATTCCCGTGATGGTTGTCAAGCCCAATAAGGTGGTCATATCTCTATAGTTTTACGATAATCGAACTTTCAACGTGTGGTCAAGGTCTGATACAGAGTTTCAATGTACTCCCTAGAGCAACTGGGTTTTAAGATTGCTTCTAGGTTTCTAGGTAATGTTAAGTTAGTGATTTTAATAGTTTTAGATCTTGTAATTTGTATAGATAGTGGTTCTACTAAATCCAGCAATTATTTAGTTTAGCACTAAATTAATTCTCATTTAATTTCGAAAGAATTTGGTTCTTAAGGACTTCTGCCTGGGTTGTTACTTGGGTCTTTGTACAGATTTTTTTGAGACGTTACATATTAATTATTAAAATATATGTCGATGATATTATCTATGAATCCACAAATACTAACCTTTCCTATAAGCTTGCAGATTTTATGAAATCAGAATTTGAGATGAGTATGGTTGGTGAGCTGAACAATGTCCTTGGTCTCAACTTGAGGACAGGATATTTATATCTTAAACCAAGTATACGATGATTCTCATTAAGAAATTTGGGTTTGAAAATGGTAAAAACTTTTAAACACCCATGGCCACAAAACTCAAGTTGTTTAAAGATGATTCAGGTAAAAGTGTTGATCCACGTCTTTACTGTAGCATGATTGGTAATTTATTATAGTTAACTGCTAATAGACCTAATATTTCTTTTAGCATAGGCATATGTGCTCGATATCAATCTAACCCTAAAGAATCTAATTTGTCCACGTTCAAAAGAATAATAAGATATGTTGCCAGCATGACTAATTTGGGTTATGGTATCCTCATGATACATCTTTACAAGTTGCTGTATATACGGATGCTGATTAGGCAGGTAATGTCGATGATAGAAAATCCATAAGTGGTGGATGCTTCTATTTTGGAAATTGTCTTGTCTCTTAGATAAGTAAGAAGAAAAACATCGTATCTTTATCTACTGTAGAAGCTAAGTATATTGCTGTAGGAAATGCATGCACGCAATTGATGTGGATGAAACATATGTTAGCAGACTATGGTATTAATTAAGATATCATGAATTTATACTGCGACAATACCAGTGCCATAAACATATCTAAAAATCTCATTGAACATTCTCAAACTAAACACATTGATATTCGATATCATTATATTTAAGAATTAGTTGAAAGCAAGTCTATTATACCTGAATACATCAATATTGTAAAATAGCTTGCAGACATTATGATAAACCACTATATAATGTCAGATTTTTTAATTAAAAAAATGATATTGGATTATGTTGTATGTCTTGAGTAGTCATCCTTTATTACAAATTATTTTTATTTATCGTCATTTATTTTATTATGCATTATAAGGAAAATATAAAAGAAAATATTAAATTAATTTTTTTGGGCTATTTTCGCTAGCCCATAGCTGACTGGCTGGTTCGGCCAACCAAGCACCACACTTGGGCTAGCCGAATTGGGTGTGATTTGGGCTAAAGGGGGGGGAAATCTTAAAACTTTCATTTTCACTTCATCTTCCTCGACTCGCTGGTGCATCCTTCGGCCAACCCATCATCCTAGCCTCCTAGTAAGTGGTTCATTTGTCATTTTCTTCTACTTTTAAGCTTCTAGTAGTGATTTATTTGAGATTCCATCAATTTGCTTAAATATAGAGTTTTCTTTTTTATTAGTTTTTTCTCTAAAATCTGATCTAATTAAACCCATCAATCCTTCTGTGATTCCTTATTATTCTTTAGTCATTTCTTCCATGGAACATCTGACCAAGATTACTGTTCATCGATCTCAGTTCGGTTCCTCATTCCGCTTCGCTAATCGGGTTGTGTGCACCAATCGCACACTGGAGGATGACTCGAAGAACATATGTGATATCCGTACTCAGAGTATAATCATTAAGCGAACTGTGAATGTCAATCACATAGCCAAATTCGCTGTTCTTAAAATTCTCTCCAAGGTAGGATGCGAGAAAATTGTTAGTTGGGGAGGAGCAACTTACTGGTCGATTGCCCAAGGGATGCATGCTTCCATAAGTGAAGTTTCTTCCGAAATGTTAACATTTAATATTTAATTTTTGGAAGACACTGTCACTATCATACCCTCCATCATATCCTCCCTTATGGACATTGATATGGCAGAAGATGGAATTCTTATTCCTACTATTTTTGAAGATATGTATTCTTCAGAAATAAATATCATTACTAGGGTGTTATGTGGCTTTAACGCCCAATGGTGAACTTGTAACTCTCTCCTTACTTTCAATTTACTTCCAAAATACCACGTTCTTCACCACATCTTCACTTTTAATGTCTATCGTAGGGCAAGTAATAAGACTGATCTTACTCCCTACATGATGCATATTTTACACTTTGTTGTATTCGGTATTTGCATTTTTCTTCCTTTATTGATATCTTATTTGATTATTCAATATCGTCTCCATCCTCGTCATGGGTCTATTTCATTTGCATTGCTTATGACTTCCCATGCTTTATGGTTCAATATCCAAATTTTTGTGATTGAAGCACTGGAATTCGAGCTTCCATTTGGCAATGCAAACCTAAACATGATGAAAATTGATTTAAAACCTGAGCAGGTGATCGTGAAGAATTTCCTGAAAGAGATGTCAACATGGACGATATGTTTGCTGACCTGGAAGAATCTACCAACACAAATGATTCAGATTTCTAGCCTTCCCAATTCTCTGACAGATTGGAGAATTTTGAGAAGGTGGATGCTTTGCATGTTTCATAGGAATCATTACTTTAGACTAAAAAACACCAAACGAAGTACATGATAAAGAACTTTCATTGATTTAATTAGAGTCTGAAGATCAATGATCCTGATATGCCTACACCATCCTCTTCTAGTTTTGTTTGATAAACTTTTATTATGGTCCGTAATAACTATAATTCTCTTTTTGGATTACTTGCACTATTTGATAACTTTTCCCTTACATACATTTGTATAATTTGACATTTAACCTTTAAATGAATTTTTATCCTTATGTTATATTATCTGGTTGGCCACTTCATTTATTTGTTTGTTCCTTTGTTAACTTCTAATAAAAAGGAGGAGAAAAGCTGTGGATAATATGTGGATATGATCATGAACACAACTCTATTACATTAACACACATATGAGCACCTACACATTGCATGTATAAATTTTATGGAATAAAATATATTATTCCTGCATGTGATATATGTGACTAAGTGATCAAGGGGAGTTTTCGTATGCATGCTCTAAGGGGGAGAATCAAGATCCAAGATATCTTTAGTGGTATGCATATGTTCCTTTAAATCATTGTTCATATGTATATGATAAGTTATTGAGATGTTGTAATAAGCTATGATGAGTTATATAATCGTATAAGTATGTTTTGTCACGAATTTGACAAAGGGGGAGATTGTAAGTTCTTATTCTCAAGCACAATCAAGTTTGTCAAATTTCGTAGTCCTAAAAGGATCACAAGCTCTCATGAAGACTCATGAAGATATGTTATCAACTCGATCAAGCGTCTTATGAAAGATTTAACAACTCAAGGTATGAAAGTACATGGTTCGAAGATCGGAACACTCCGAATGAGTCAACCATCAGGTGGTATAACCTTAGATTGACCTTAGGTTAGGTGTATTTTTCATAACATCTTAATGATCATATTTTATGTTAAAATACACTCTAGTTAGGCCTGCCCAACATCTGGTTTGGCCAGCCTAATTACCTTCGGCTAACCCTACATGATTCAGGCAACTTTACAGATTGAACAAGATTTTCCATAGTATGTTCGACTAGTCTGACCTTGGGTTCAGCCAGCCTAAATATGTTCAGTCAAGTTTCCAGCAATACAAGATTTTGAATTTCAGGAAAATTGGGCCAGCCAAACACTGTGGTCGGCCAACCAAACTAGAGGTTCGGCCAGCCAAATCTGGGCTTGGGCCAGCTAAATTTTTGAAAGATCTTATCCCTCGAAATTTGAAGATTTGTTAGAATGTAATCTTATGAATTTGGCCAGCCAAACTTAAAATTTGGCTCGTTGAATTTCCATTTCCTTTGGATATAAATAGAGGCTTTCTCTCATTCATTCCCACAATGAAATTCATTGAGAAACCTCTTAGAAGAAAGAGAGAAAGCTAGGCCCTTCTTAAGCATTTGAGTAGTAATTCTAATCTTCTGTTTTAGCTTATTTTATTCTCTTTCTCAAGTTGCTTTAACTATTTATAATAGAGTGATCTAAACTCTACTTGAGATCTAGAGAATAGAATTTACAGCACCTAGGGTTTTTGTTTATATTGAATACACAATAGATCCATATATATATATATATATATATATATATATATATATATATATATATATATATATATATATATATATATATATATATATTCTTTTGGGTTGAACTCATTCACGACTTCATCAATATCCCAAGAAGAAGATCGTTGCAATCAGGATACAATAACGTCTTTGTTTGCCATTGGAAGATAAGTACTATAAATTTATTTACTTCATTTTGGGTTTTTCTGAGATAGCCTTAAAATCTCAGCGGCTTTGTGTGTGGTGATCCCATGAAAATCACAAAGTGAGTTTTGTTGTGATAGCTTATGAAAATCACAAGAATTGAATCAGGTTGTTAAGGTGACCTTGGGAAAACCTTGAATAGTGAAAGCCAAAGTTGCGAGAGTAGTAATTTTAGGAGTGGAGTAGGTGTGGGTTTAAGCATCGAACCACTATAATTTCTTTGTGCATTATGGTGAATATTTTTATTATTTACATGCTTGTTTTATGATTAATTTACTCTTGTTAAGTTTGATATTTTGATTTCAAAGACATGTAAAATAATGTTGCCCTACCTAAATCTTTTAGGTGAAGGTTGTCATACGAACTATTTGATATCAAGAATTCAATACTCTATGCAATTAAGTATTATTGTTTTATTATTCCGCATTATATTGAAATATTTGGTACAGTCGTATTCACCCCACCTCTAGGACATCTATAGCTTGTCTTTTCATTTGGCCTTTCTGGATTGTGAATTTTATAAAATAAAATACAAGTGTTAGAAGATTGGTCGCTGCAAAACATAAATTATGAACATAAAGAAAATCTCATGCTTTTCATGAGTTCCCAGTCACATTTCTTCTCTTATAACTTCGCGGGCCATTATAGTGTAGCACTGAGTTCTTGAACATATATCTGAGATAGCTAAGTGCAATATCTACTCATGTAAAGATTACGAAAGGTAGCTAGCTCAGGGTGAGTTAACAGTTTGCATGTGATATTGTGTAGATGAAATGGATGAAGTGTAAATACCTTTAGGTTTTACTTGAGGAAGATGTGGATCTTTCCCCAATGGCCTCACATAATCCCTCTAAGCAATTTGTATGCTGACCTTCTAGCTTAGATGTAGTACTAGTTTTCCAATGTTGTTCATGTCGGACTTGGAATTCTCCATGTTTGATAAGGAAGCACACATAACATCCATAACAATATATACTTGACAGATGATACCTAACTACAACCATAATAGTTTGTCTATTCCCTTAACACTAAGCTTGAACTCGATGTTAGGGAAAGCTAGGGTTCTTCCTAGGCCCAAGTCAATTATCTGGACAATTATTCTACTTTTATAATCTAAGGGTCCATAATTGAAGTATCATAATTACTCAAGGGTTATTAGTGATAGTTTTAGATTGATACTAATTATTGTGAACTATATAAGTGATGATAGATTCCCATAAGGTTATTCTTATTAAGAGACATGAATTACACAAAATTTATAAACTAAATCTATCAAACTTTTATGAATAATAAAATGAGAATGTCTAATTCATTGTTTAAACCAAATTAAAATAACAGTTTGCATTATAAGTAAACTTTAGTATATCTAAGTCTTAAAGTCATGGGTCACTTAGGCCTAGTTTTTATTGCATCCCAAATTATTAATAACAAATCAATGGGTGTCATGCCTATATATACATTAATAGTCAAAGTCTAATGTTGAGTGTCAAATATTGCATATTTTTTCCTATTTGTATCTTGGTTTTATAAACATGATAATGCTTAATGGGTATATTTTATATATGTTGGTATTGTGAGGTGAGTTTAAGAACTTAGATTGAAAAGAACGTTAAAATCATGGATTTGATGCTTAAGAATCAACAAAGTAAGGGATGGATCTTATGAGACTAAGATTGAAGATTTTAAGACCCCAATATTCAAGGAAACCAAGTGGAGAAGGAAGGAAGTTGAAAGTGAAAAGGGCAGAGATTTCAGTGTATATGTCATCAACCACTGTTCTATGACATTGAAGCCATTTTTTGATGACATCAACCACGGGTCGATGACATCAAAGAATTATAGAAAATCAAGTTTGGTTGCTGGATAAATTGGATGCAGTTCTCGATGACATCGAAGCACTCTGCTCAATTGCTCGAAGACTTATTCAATGACATCGAAGGCAATTTGATGACGTCGAACTTTTTGCATATTTTTGGAACAATTCGCTAGAACACTCTGGACACATTCTCATGGATTGAACACCCTTCGATGACATCGAAGGCAGGTTCGATGACATGAAAATTTATGTAGTGCGAAAGGCACTACGTAGTGAAATCGAAGGCGTTACGCAGAGTTACGTGGATTGCATAAATTTGAGGCGATTTTCCAAAATTAGATGGACAAAGCTATAAATAATGGTTTTCCTAGGAGTTATAAACATGAATTAGGTTACAAGGAGCAAAGCCAAAGGGTGGAGCAGCCTCCCAAGATTTTTTCTTCTTTCCTTTTCTATTTTTTATGCTTTTTTTAGGGTTTTAGATCCAATCATGTCTATGGTTGGCTAAACCTCCTAGCTAGGGCTAAGAGGTGAAGCTTGTAGCATGTTGGGATGATTTTCTTACTTTGATTCTTATTCTTCTTGAACCTCATTGATTTATAGTTTGATATTAAAGAAATATTTTCAGTTTTCTATGATTTATTATGACTCAAATTACAATAGATGTTGTGATAGCTTTGGATATCTTCTTTTTCTTTTTGAGATTGTATAAATTCTATTGTTCACCATTATCTCTTGGGCATGGTACGGTGATGGAATCCCTTCCAATCATCACAATACTCCATGTGTGGCTAGATCAATGAAAAGTTTAGAATTGGTTTAATTACTTTATCTTCCAATTAGATAGAATAGGATTCCAATTCCAATTGTGTTTCTTAAATCAAGCAAGGTAGCATCCTGATAGCTACAAGTGGATCCTTGGCACCCTAGTTCCCTTTTGATTATTGAAATCCCTTTCATAATTACTCTCTTTTATTCTAGATTTAGATTTAAATCTTCTTCTAGTTCTAGTTCTAGTTATTTTTGGAATACGTATAAGATTAGTCCCTGTGGATTTGACCTCGCTCTCACTGAGATTATTACTACATCGTGACCTTACACTTGGGATTGTGAACATCCAATAAGGTGGCTAGGCTACAGATTACAATAAAATGACCTACATGGCGTATTTACTTGTCTCTTTAGCTGAGAGACATTAAAAATATCCACTGAAGGGTAAAGAATTGAGTGTGATCCTTGTTTCTAGGAATTTGTGAGTAAAATGATTGTGCGTTCCACTAAAGTCATGGTGACTGATAATTCCCATTAATTCTTATATTTTAAGCGCATTGGCGTATGCATTGTGCATTAAAGATCGATAAAGTTGCTCTTGTCTCCAAACGATAGTGTTTGACTTAAAGGAGTTCATCACTTGGCGGGAACCAAATGGAGTGTCGCAGATAGTGTTGATGGCATGAGAGCAAAGGGTTCATCTTGTTATAAAGGTGTTGGACCATTTGGACTATGTTGCTAGCATTAAGCTATCCTCATGATGTGAGAACTATTGACATGTTGTGATCTTGACCCAATGGAAGGGGTCATCGTGATGTATAATGCTTTAAAATGGGATTGATGTTTAGCCCATTATTTTGGATGATCTAGTCAACTACCCCATTGATTAGATAAATATTTAACATTATAAACCATTCATGCTCAAGTACAATGAGATTTTCTTTCTAATATGAGCTTTTGCACCTTGTCACAATTATGAATATTGATTTTATTTTTTTCGTGTAATTTGAAGTAAATATTTTATGTCTCACTAACACTGATGCCTTTCTATTATTAGACTAATGACATAAACATAGTACTTTTCACCACTATTAACTGAGATAATACTTATGTTCCTTACTAATTACATAGTTAATGTGGTTAAAATGTTTCTCGTTATGAAGTCACAAATAATTTTAGAGATCCCTTTTTTAAGTACCACTACATCAGATAACATATGAGTTTTAGATCTATAACCAATGTAGATGGGGCAAGCTACGAAGAAGTTCTTTTCATACGAGGTGTAAAGAACAAATCAACTAAGATGATGATATAAGCCGTTTGACCTTTTTTCCCTTTCAGATAACACCTAATTATTGCATATTTATCCTCTCAATTACATTAACTTTCTTGGTATTTAAGTGCTAAATTGATTCATTAATATATGTTTTATACATGCGAGGAGATTTTAGGACTAAAGATGAATACGTGCCTAAAGGGAGGATTTAAAGCTCAAAAAGAGATCAAGTTGAAGGTGATGAAGAATTGGAGGTTTGGAGGACATTATTCAAGATTCAAGTGCCAAGGATCTAAGAAAATAAAATACAAAGGATGGAGAAAAGACTGATAAATCACGTAGAGCAATAACAAAAATAATAGATTGTTTGGTTCAACTGAATGTGCATAGAACAATTCAACTATAATAGTGATTTTTAAAGATAATTTGGCTTAACACTTGGGTTCAGACTAAATGTTAGCTATTATAGGTAAACTAGATTGACCAAACAACAGGGATGAGATAGAAATGACAAGGGAAGTAGCTCGAATGGGAAGGTTGGGTATGAACTCAACCTTTGGTGCTGACTGCGACCTCCATGACCAATTCAAGTGACAACCACAAATGATGGCCTCGGTAGCTAGTTGATACTTCACAATCTCAACCAAGGGGACAGTTCTATATGCCCACCTCAAAGGGCGACCTCGATTGTTGGCCTTGAGGACTAGCTTTGACCAGGGGTCCCGATATCAGAGGTCGGCCTTGGTTATTGACTTAGAGGTCGGCCTTGGCTATTGACCTCGACCTTAGATACTAACCACTACCACGGGAGAGGAGGAGAGATCCCCTCCGTATACAAGAAGGATTTCCGTCGAGATCTTTACCAAGGATCACGCCAAGATAAGTGCGATATATCCGGGGAGAGACCCCTTTTATGAAATGCATCTATCTACCAGATTCACTGCCAAATATGCAAGTAGTGTTAAAAGGTTATAAATAAGGACCATCCTCACAAGAAAAGATACTCTTAATTTACCTTAGCCTGACTGCACCTTTTGCAACCTTACACTAATTTAGGCATCGGAGGGCCCCCGGCTACAAGGGGGACCTCTTATTTTTCTCCATTTTTGTAATGTCTCAGAAAAATCCGTACAAAGAACTGAGTACCACATCAGGCAGAAATCCCTCATTATCGTATTATGTAGACATTTAGGTAAAAATTAATTAACTACTCACTAAATTAATCAGTGGATTTAACTCCAACCACTATTTATACAAATGGCAATACTCAAAACCATCAAAATCACTAACTCAATACTACTTAAAAACTTGAGAAAAATTCCAAAACCCTATTGCTCTAGGGAGCACATTGAAACTCTGTATCAGACCTGGACTGCATGTCTTAAGTCCGATAACCTTGAAACTATAGGGTTATGGTCGTCTTACTAGGCTTGATGACCATCATGGGAATCGAGCAAAGATAGTGTTCAGAAATGCACAACTTGAGCCCTAAGTAAAGTGTGTGAGAAATGTGAATACCTTTAGAAAATGTATTGAAACTTAAGTGAATTGGACCACTCACTCATGCACGAAATTGAGGATTTCAGACCGTCAGTTTCTGACCAAACTTCACCCAGGGGAAGAGGAAATTTCCCTACTCTTGTCCATATACTTGTGGCCACAATTGAATAAGTACGATGGTTGAACTGACACGGGTCCTCCGCGATTGATCAGCTAATCTGATTGCACCGAAACCACATCCTAGCCTAGATGCAGTGTCAGGGAATTTACCCTACAACGTAAGTGAATAATGGACCTTCAAATGAGCCCCGTTTGCCTAAAACTGGCACCATTTGGTTATAACCTAAGTATACCATGGCCTTGGGGCCATTTGCATCACTCTGGGCCTATATATAGCCTTTATATCACCCCACCTCTCTCTCAAACGAATGTCTCCAAACCCTAGGGTGGAAAGAGAGAGAGAGAGAGAGAGAGAGAGAGAGAGAGAGAGAGAGAGAGAGAGAGAGAGAGAGAGAATGAGACAAAAGAGGAAGGAAGAAGGATTCTTGGAGAACTTTGTTGGGATTCTTTCCTACAACTCCATGCACTAATTTGCCTCCCCACTTCGCTACACGACCCATTTCAACTATGATTTAGGTAAGAAATTGAAACCCTAACTCCATAGTTAGGATCTAGAATAGTCGTTTGTCAAATTAGCTAATGGATTTTGTGATTTAGGTACCCGTCATCCCATTTTTGGGAACGTAGGATTCGAACCGAGTCCCAAAAATGAGTATTCTGATGAAAGGTGCAAACTATAAATGTTAGGTTATGGTTTTCAATGCTTTCAATGTCAGCTAATGTTTTATGTCTGACTTGATTGCTACCATATCGTCTTAGACACGTCAATTTTGATATGTTATACATGTATGAGCTATGTTGGACAAATATGCATCCTATGTGTTTGTTGAAATGTTTGAATGAACATGTAACCATGATTTGATTGTGTTATGCCTATTAATCTAAGATTCATTATTGCCATATGCATGCTAACCTCTTTGTATAAGGATTTGCTAAACTATACGTTGTAACTAACCCAGTCTATATATTTAGTGAGGCATAGCCTAAGTGTTTGATAAATTGTCTGAATGAGAAAATGTTAATGATTTGTATGTATTAAGAGTATTAAGATAGGATTCTTATTTGCCTTTTTATAATGTATTGTTTCTTTCATGTAATCATATTTGCCGCTACGAAATTTATGGATAAAATGCGAGTGTTTGGTAACATGTTCAATGTGCTTGATAAAATGCTCAAATGAGGAATTCACCTAAATTGATCGTTGAATGCCGGAGTGATTATCGCATGTGCTTACATACTACATCTAAGTAAGATCGGGGCTACAGTGTGGCCCAGGAAATCAGTAATAGTCCATGTACATGTGCCTAAATTAGTCTTGCCACATTGGATAACTCAACGAATCTGAGTAGCACGACGATTGTTGACTGTGATTAGGCCATAAGGGGTGCTTATGCACTCCATGTCGATCAAGTCTATGTGTGCTCGTACCAATCGAACTTGCCAAACAAACCAATTGGCCTATTATGTGTTTACCATTTATGGACATCACTTCTTCAATCTAAGGTACCACTTACAAGCCCGTTTCAACCATGGTACCACAATCCGCTAAGATTCATGAGCCGAGCATGGTGGTATGGGACACCGTGGTCGAGCTATCGGCATATGATAGGGTGATGAGTCTCCCCCTAGTGACCAACGAGCAACCCAAACTAGTGAGACGGACATGGTAGTTTGGGACACTGTGTTCTAGCTGTCAGCCTACGCTAAAGTGATGAGCCTTCCCGTAGTGACCGCAAGTATAAACATTCGAATTTACCTATTGACTGCTATTTCATTAGGTGTGATGCCCTTTAATTTGCTTATTGTATGTGGTTAACTAGGATTAATGACCCTAGATGGATCATTCGTTTGGGGTAATGATATAAAGGGAGGTACCTTAGCTTCCCGAACCTGTTGTATAAATAAGCTTAATTAATAACTAGGCTAACATGACCATTCACTGCATTGCATATGCTTTGGCGAGGAAGTTGCACTTTAGGGAGGTTGTCATGCGCGAACTTGGTTATCAGAGTCGCTTGTGAGGGAGCTTTATGCGAGGGCATGCATCATTATGCATTCCATTCTTGTATTAATAAGAATAGTTAGGAAGTGATTGTTGTATTGCTTTATCATTACTGCTTGATTGACTTAGTATTATGTTAACCTTTGCCTTATAGTACCACTGAATTGATCAATCACTCCCACCCTGAGACTGTTTTAAAACACCAACCAGACTCTTTATAGATGCAGGTCACGACAAAGTCTATGCAGCTGAGTTGGACTTCATAGATGAGGAGGAGGAATTCTCCCATGTTCAACTATCAGGCAAGTCTACGTAGACCCTGGACTGATTCGACGGGATTACAGGGTCACATGGATTAGTTGGACACTTACACTTCGATATTTTACCTATTTTAAAATAATACATGTACATGTTCAGCCCGAATACATAATCATACTATGGAGGTTGTAAAACATTTACTTGTTTAGATATATATATATATATATATATATATATATATATATATATATATATATATATATATATATATATATATATATATATATATATATATATAAATATGTTTCAGTCTTTGTCATGCCTCGAAAATCGAGAGTCGAGCAGAAGCTCAACTCCCGAGTTTCAATGCATCACTTATGCAATATATATAATGATGTTTAAATGTTGTCCATATTAGTGCATTAAACATGATTAAGATTATACTAAAACAACATATCATACTCCAGAGACAATTATATTACGCAAGCGGAAGACTGTGATAAATATATAAAGCAAATAAGTAGTTGTAAGTCCTCAGAGTATGAACATGTCACCGGGCTAAATAATTACATGTATAGTTTCAAAATTTACAAAATGATAAAATGTAATGGTCATCTAATCCGTATCCCTATAATCTTGGCGACGCAACTTCAAGTCTACATAGACCCACCAGAGAGTTGTATGTAAGAGAACTCCTCGTCATCGTCATAAAAGTCAGGCTCCATCTCGTAAGCCTCATCATCACCTGCAACTACAATAGAGTCCATTTAGTGTTTTAAATCACCGTCTCAGAGTGAGAGTGAGTGATCAACTCGGTGGAGCTATAAGGTAAAGGTTAACATGTTATCAATTCAGTAAAACAGTAATGGCAAGGCAATACAACAATCATATCCTAAGTACTCTTATTAATGGAAGAATGGTATGCGATAATGATGCATGCCCTCGCCTGCACTCCCTCAGCGACATCATCTCATGATTGTGCATGCACCACTCTAGACACGTGCGCTTCTTCGCCAAAGCACATGCAATGTGGTGCATGGTCGTGTTAGCTAATATTTAATTAGGTTTATTCATACAACAATTTTGGGAAGCTAAGGTACCTCCCTTTATATCATTTACCTAAATAATGATCTGTCTAGGGTCGTCAATCCTAGTTAATCACATACAATATGCAAGTTATAGGGCAACATCACCCCTGATTGAAAAGTAATGTATAGGCAAGTTCAGGCTCGTCACCTCAACGTAGGCCTAGTTTATACTCGGGGTCACTATGGAAAGACTCGTTACCTTAGTGTATGTTGACAGCTCGAATACAGTGTCCTATACACGACCATATTTAGCTCACGAGTTTTAGTTGCTCACTGGTCATTACGGGGAGGTTCGTCACCCCAGCATAGGCCGACATCTCGATCACGGTGTCTCATACCACCATGCCCGGTGAATGAGTTTTAGAGGATTGTGGTACTAAGGTTAAAAGGACTTTTCACTGGTAAGTGGTATCTTAGATTCAAGTAGTAGCGTCCATACATGATGAACATAAATTAGGCCAACCGGGTTACTTGACAAGCTTGACTGGTACAAGCGCATATTAAATTAATCAACATGGAGTGCACACGCACTCCTCGTGGCCTAACACTGTTGATAATCACCGTATGACTCGGATTCATCGAATGTATCCGTTGTGGCAACACTAGTTCAACCATTGATTGTAAACCGTTACCGATTTTCTAGACTACGTATTAGTCCCAATCATACTCAAATACAATAGGAATTCATATGTGATAGTCAAAACAACATGTGACAACCAATTCAAATATAAATCTCATTTGAGCATTTTAACAAAAACATAATGCACATGTTATCATATATAGACATTTCATCCATAAATCACATAGTAGCAAGATAAGTTACATGAAGGAAACTGTAACTATAGATACAGTAATTGAGAATCCTATCTCAATGCCCTTATTGAATACATTTCAACAAGCAATTTCTCATTCAGACATTTTATCAAACACTTAGACTACACATTTCAACATACATATAATAAATTAGTTATAACATATATTATGGCAAATCCTTCCACCAAAGAGTTGTCATACATACAATAATCATGTATTCTCAATTAGTAATCATGGCAAGCATGAATTATAATTTCATATTCATTTAAACATTTCAACAAACACATGGAATGGATTATATATTCACATGGTTCACACACATTATAATCCATCAAATACGTCATAACTAAGATCATATGACAGCAATCAAGTCAGATATAAATTATTGCCGACATTGAAAGCCTTGAAAACCATTAACGTAAACGTTTATAGTCTGTGCCTTTCGTTGGGACACTCGTTACGAACTTAGTTCGTACACCTCGTCTTTGTTTACGGCACAGCGGCTACCTAAACATTGAAATAGGTTAGCTATATCACCGATTTCTCTATTTGGATTCCTAAAACAGATTAGGTTTAGGATTTCTTACCCAAAATGGAGTTTATGAAAGAGGTGATTCGGTACGTGGAGTAGGAGTGAATCCCAATAACAATCCATGAATCTCTCACACTTCTCCTCACCCTTTTCTCCTCTCTTCTCTCTTCTCTCTCCCAGGGTTAAATAATTCGTATGAAATGAGAGAGGGGTGGGTTAAAGCCCTTATATAAGCCCAGAAGTAAGGTAAATGGCCCCAAGGCCATGGTATACTTAGGTTATAGCCAAAAGGCGGCTGGTTTGGGCCAATGAAGCTCATTTAGAGGTCCATTTATTACATACGGTCTAAAGAAAGTTCCTTGACAATGCATCTATGCCAAGTTAAGGTTTCGGTCTGATCGGATTAGTGGATCGATTGTGGAGGACCTGTTTCAGTTCAACGGTCATCGTCACTCAATCAAGGCCACAAGTATACCAATGGGTGCAGGAAAATTTTCTTACTCTAAGGGTGTAGTTGGGTTAGAATCTGACTGTCTAAATCTTAAATTTGTTCTACAAGAGAATGACCCAATTCACTTAAGTTTGAGTTCATTTTCCAAAGATATTCACGTTTCTCACACACTTCGCTCTAGGCTCAAGTTGTGCATTTTTGGATACTATTTGGATTTAATTCCCACGAAGATTGTTAAGCCCAGTTAGGTGGTCATAACCATATAGTTTTGTGGTAATCAAACTTTCAACACGTGGTTCAGGTCCGATATAGAGTTTCAATGTGCTCCTGAGAGCAACTGAATTTTGAGATTGATCCTAGGTTTCTAAGTAGTGTTAGGTTGGCAATTCTATTAGTTTTGGGTCTTACAGTTCATATAGAAAGTGGCTCAAGCTAATTCTCCAATTTATTTAGTTTAGTACTCAATTAATTTTCACCTAATTTCTATAGAATTCGATCCTTAATGATTTCTGCCTGAGGTGACACTTGGGTCTTTGTATGAATTTTTCTAAGACGTTACAATCTACTCCCCTTAAAGAAAAAATTCTTCCTTGAAATTAGTACCTTTTCGTACTCCTCAAGAATCTGAGGGTAACTCTTACAGACCTCACCTTCTATTTCCCAAGTAGCCTATTCCTCAGTGTGAGTATCCACAGTATCTTCACAAGAGGGATAACTTTATTGCGCAGCATCTGTTCCTTCCTATTTAGGATACGCATCAATCATAGTACATAAGTAGCATCTTCACTCAACTGTACTTGCTCCCATTTGATGATGTGGGAAGGATCAGGAGCGTGTTTCTTTAACATCGATATGTGAAATACGTTGTGCACGCCTACGAGTGGTGTGGGCAAAGCGAGAAGGTATGCTACCACACCCACTCGATCTAAAATCTAGAACAGACCAATAAATTGTGGTATGAGTTTCCCCTTCTTACCAAATTGAAGGACTCCCTTCATGGGGGAAACCTTAAGAAACATATGGTCTTAACCTCAAACTCTAGCGGTCACCACCTCGTATTAGCGTAACTCTTCTATCTGCTCTGTGCTGAAAGAAGTCAACACTTGATAATGTCAATCTTCTTTAAGGTAACCTGAACTAAATTTGTGCCAATTAAACTCTTCTCACTAACTTCTGCCCAATAATGCAGTGCTCGACATGGACGCCCATACAGTGCTTCGTAGGGAGCAATGCTAATGCTCACTTGAAAGCTTTTGTTGTAAGCGAACTCTGCATAAGGAAGACAGTCATCCCAACTGTCTTTAAAATTGAGCACACATGCCTGCAACATATCCTCTAAAACCTAATTGACCCATTTCGTCTGCCCATCCCTCTGTGGATGGAACGCGGTACTAAACTTCAGTTTCACCCCCATTGCTTCTTGGATACGAGTCTAGAAGATAGACGTGAATCGCGTCTCAATCTGACATAATATCCATATGCACTCCATGCAGACGTACTATCTCCTTGATGTACAGCCTGACCAAATCGTCTGCTGAGTTTGAGACTCTAATCGGGAGGAAATAAGCCGATTTCATCAATCGGTCCACAATCACCCAAATGGAGTCATGTCCCTTCCTCATCTTCTGTAAGCCCGAAATGAAATCCATAGAGATGAAATCCCATTACCATTCAACTATGGGCATGCGTTGAAGCAGTCCAGGAGGTCGGTGATGCTCGGCCTTGACCTGCTGGCACATGAGACAACGAGACACATAATTTGTAATGTAAGCCTTCATATTATCCCACTAGTACAAACGCTTCATATCTCGGTACATTTTCGTACTACTAGGATGCATTGTCATCTTTGAATCATGAGCGACTCCTAAGACTTCCTTTCTCAAGTCATGAAGATTTGGAACGTATATGCGGCCACGATAACGTAAGTCCCCATCCAACCCAACTCTCCATTCAGCGTCTTCAACGTCACTAGTCCATTTTCTCATCTTCATCAACCATTCATCTTCTCTCTGAGCCTCAATGATTCGGTTGTTAATAAGCGGCTATACACAAATACGTGCGACACTCTCAAACGACTCCTCTACTATAAGCTTTTGTTCAAAGTCTTGTACAAACTCAACCATATTCCATTCATGTATCGTCTTCTTACGGCTCAACGTGTCTGCCACAATGTTGGCCTTACCAGGATAGTAGGAGACCTCAAACTTGAAGTCTTTCAAGGTTTCCATCCATTATCACTGCCTTATATTCAAGTCTCTTTGTGTGAATATGTATCTGAGGCTCTTGTGGTCGCAAAAGAGCTCAAACTCCTCTCCATAGAGGAAATGTCTCTAGATATTTAATACAAAAATGACGGCCGCCAACTCTAGGTTGTGCATGGGGTAGTTCTCATCATGTTTCCTCAACTGTCACGAGGCTTAAGCAATAACTCTATCCTTCTGCACAAGAACACAACCCAAACTAACACAAGAGGCATTGGTGTGAATGGTATATCTGAACCGCTGCTCTGGCAATACTAGCATGGGTGCAGACGTCAACTTGTCCTTCAGTTCCTGAAAGGTTGCTTCTGCCTTCTCATTCCAGGCAAACTTGAGATCTTTCCGAGTGAGCTGAGACAATGGTCTGGCTATCTTAGAAAAGTCCCTAATGAATTGATGATAGTAACCTGCCAGGCCAAGGAAACTCCTCACTTCAGTAATCGAACCAGGCTTCTCCCAGTCTTGAATTGTGGTCACCTTAGCAAGGTCCATAGTTATTCCTTCCTTAGACACCACATGTCCCAAGAACTTGATTTCTTCTCTCCAGAAGTCATACTTCTTATACTGGGCAAACAACTGGTTCTTCCTGAGCGTATCAAAGACTGCTCGCAGGTGCTCCTCATGATCTTTTCGAATCTTGGAGTATATCAGGATGCCATCTATGAATACGATAACGAATCGGTACAAATACAGATGAAACACCCGGTTGATAAGGTCTATGAACATGGAAGGTGCATTTGTGAGTCTAAATGACATCACAAGGAACTCATAATGGCCAAAGTTAATTTTGAATGCTGTCTTCTGCACATCTTCATCCCTAACGCGCAACTAGTAATACCTTGACTGCAAGTCGATCTTTGAAAAATATTGTGCCCCTTTCAACTGATCGAACAGATCATCTATCCTGGGCGAAGGATACTTGTTCTTCACTGTCACTTGGTTCAACCTGTAATAATCAATACACAATCGTAGTGATCCATCCTTGTTCTTCACGAACAACACGGGTGCTCCCCAAGGAGATACACATGGTCTTATGAAGCTTGCATCCAATAGATCATTGATCTGTCTCCTCAGTTCCTCCATCTCACACAGAGGCATGTGATACGTTGGTAGAGATATAAGTGTCTCACTTGGCGTTAGGTCGATGGTAAAATCGATCTCGCGTCAAGAAGGTAGTCCAAGTATCATCCTAAACACATCTGTAAAATCTCTGACTACAGACGTACTCCCAAGTGTCGGACCATCAACATGCTCTAGCAAGGTAGCATAACAACTAACACGATAGTACCAACTGACCTGAATTGGGAAAGTAAAGGTCGTGCCCTCAGGTCTATGGGCTATCACCACTCTAATATCGCAATTGATCTTTGCCTTCATCTCGGTGAGCCAATTCATACCAAGAATGACATCATAATGACATAATGGGGCGACCATCAGGTCAATGAGCACTATTCTGCTCCCTAAGTCTATCCAGTAACCTCTACAAGTCTTGGTGGAGTCTGAGAAGGTACCTATGGTGGTAAGGAGTCACCCCAACCTAAGAGTAGTTTCCAACACCAGTTGCTTGACTGTTGCACATGATATGATTGAGATAGTGGACCTGGTGTCTACCAACAGAAATATGGGTGTACTTTGGATGTGTGTCGTGACTTCAAAAGCCAATGGTGCCGCAGTTGCTGTCTCGGATGCCTGAACTACAAGTGATGGTACCCGAGCCTGTTGAGGATGATTCAGCTGCACCACCGTAGGTCGTTGAGGGGGCCTAAATTGAAGTGCATGTGGCCGGTAAGATGGCTATGCAGGTGGTGCTAATCGTAGAGGTGGAGTTGAGATAGCCTGAGATAACCGATGATTAATCTTCTAAGGTGGCGCAAAGCCATTGTCCTTCATCCTGGTAAAGTAGTAAGTGTTAGTATGGCTTAACCTCTTGTAGTAGGTGCACCACACATCTGATCGCCTAGGCTGTGTCGGTGGAGCCATGAGCCTAGGAGGCGAACCTGGACATGGCCTCTTACCAAGGAATGACTTGTTTGACAAATCAGGTTAAGGCCTCAGACCCATGGGTACACGTGTACGGGATAGCCTATCCCCATCCTGCTCAGCTCGTAGAGACATGCTCACTAGCTCCGCATAGTTGGTAATGCTAGTGCAACACATCCTCGAGTGGATCTCAGGCCGCAAACCCTCAGAAAATCACCGCATCTTCATCGGCTCATTCACTAGTATCAAAGGAGCGTATCTGGCCAGCTCCGTAAACTTATTATTGTATTCGGCAACGATCATCCCTTCTTGTCAGAGGCGAAGAAACTCTCCCTCTTTCTCATTTCGATACATGAGGGGGAAGTATTTTCCATGGAAGTGGGTCTCAAAAACTTCGCATGTCCATATATACCCAGTAGCCATTGTCCGTAGGATGCTGTCCCACCATATACTAGTTTCCTTATCAAACATATATGTGATCAAATCAATTTGCTTTGCCTCAGTGCAGTGTAGCGGCTTCAGCATCTTAGAGATGCGGTTAAGCCAATATTTGGCCACCTCAGGTATATGAGTACCCATAAAAGTGGGAGGTTAGAAGTGTTGGAATCATTGAAATAAGTTGCTGACATTCAGGTTTCTAGTAGGGTGTACAGGTGGTGTAGGAGAAACCACATTCATGTTTTGGGCAAGGGCCCCAACAATGGTGGACCAAATTTACTACTGCTGCTGCATAAGGAGCATCGTCTAATTCAACCTATCAGGAGGAGAAGTCACCTGAGGCATGTGTGGCATCGATGTAGACACACAGTTCTGTTCTGGAACTGGTGGTGTAAAAGGTGTTGTCCCATTGGTGGGGCCAGTGGCCGGTTGTGAATCCAGCATAGTCTCATGATTTGGGCCCAAACTAGGGTCCATATGGCTATCTCTTAGTGGAGGTGTCCCGTCACTCGATTCACCAAGTGTAAGACGTGTCGTACTCCGAGTGGCCTTAGGTGGCATTACCTATATACAACATAGGGTGCAACATGTGTGAGATTCAGCATAAGAACTCACACTCATCCAAACATGTAACGCCCTGGAAAAATTCATACTTGGACTCGAGTACCAACTCGACCAGAAATCGCGTAGGATTAATTCCTTTGGAAAATAAGTGTAAGTTAGCTAGCGCAACGCTAGAGTATCTGCGAAATAGTCCCTGATCACTTTAAATACGTTCTACAAGACCCAAAGCGAGTAGAACCAAAGACGCTATAATACTCTAAAACCTCGGATCAAACTCTAAACCGGTTTGTTCTCAGGACCTCTTTGAAACTTTGTATTGGATCTAGACCGCGCGTCAAAATTCTCATACCTACAATCTTAGACCGTTATAACCGCCTAGCTGGACTTGACAATCATTTCAAAAATTAAGTCCAACCGACATTCAGAGGCTATTTCATTGAGCCTGGAGTGAAGAGAGTGAGAATAGGGTTAGATTTGGAATTTAAAATTTGAATCTGGCACACAACTTGGCGTGTTATTATTAAGCATTCTGACCGTCAGAATTCAGCCAAATTACACCCTTGGATCAGGAAAAATTTCTATTTCATATCACGAGACTTGTAGACCTGATCTACGTGCGATGACCGCTGAACTGAAACTGGACCGCCACGTGCGATCTACGAACACTACTGGTCTGAAAATGGAATGTGAGCAACATCCGACATGCATGATCTTAAGTCCGATCGCGTTCGGCCAGGGGACCTCCAGAAATGTCTTTTTGGACCGAAACAGCTCCGATTTGGTTAGGCATCAAGTAAACATTGTTCCCAAGCCTATTTTGGGCATGTTTTATGTTATAAAAGGGCCTTAAAACCTCACTTCTCTCACCCATCCAAATTTGCTAAAAACTCTAGCTGGTGTGAGAGAAAAGGTGAGAGATTATGAGAGAGAGTGGGAGAGAATTTCCTGCTGCTTGCACTACCCATTGCACGTGCTTAAGCAACGCACCTCAATCACTTTCCCGGCGATTTCACCACATTTCTAGGTAAGAAAAGACCCCAAACACTTACTGATTTAAGGTTCCGTCAGTTCCTTAGCATGGTAGCTTATACATCTTATGAAATAGGTTTCCTGTTCGCCGTAGACAGTGTATACACTCCGTTCGAATCAATACACTTCTAGGATAAAAGGTGCGGATTCTAGACTCTTTGATTGACAGTTTTCAACGCTTTCAATGCCGTTTAGTAGTAGATTATCGACAGCAATGCCGTTTGACATGTACAACATGCTGTCCATTTCCTGTTTCGTAAGTAGACGAAAAATATGAGATCTAGGGCATTTTAGTCATTTGTAGGAAATACTGTTTTCATCCATATTTTGCTGATATGTTTGACATGACTTCTTGTCGCATTAGGATATTAGGAATGTGTGCATAATCAGTTTGGCGAAGAGATTCACCCAAATGCACACTTTGAGTCGACATACTATATGTAGACTTAAATGTGTAGACTAAGTGTTTGTATAAATGTTTGTATTAGTATGTATTGAATTAAATGGTGTTATGAATTAGTTTGAGATTGAATTCTCAAATAATATGCTGATGTACATGATTTCCTATATGTTGGCTATATGCATGATTTCATTATATGTATGAAATGCATGCGTTGGATGATTTACTTAAGTTCTATGTTATAACATGTGTTAACATGCTCACATTGTTGTATTTCATTTCCATTACTCTTATATGATTGTTGATCTGGATTCATAACTGTTTGGGACTATACCTAGTCCAGGCAGTCGGTAACCGAGTAAATTCGTGGTTGGCTTATCTTTGCCACGAACGACGCGTCGATGAAAGCCAGTCGTGTTTTGGATTTGGTGGCAGTGGCTAGGCCACACGAGGTGTTTTATGCACTTCATGTCGTTCGACTTGAGATGCGCTCGTGCTAGTCGAGCCCGTCAAGTAACCCGACTGGCCATTATATGTTCACCCTATATGAGTCATAACTGCTCGAACCTAGGGTACTGAACTTACCATTGTAAACCCTGTCAACCATGGTACCTTGATCCACAAAGACTCATGAGCCGGACATGGTGGTATGGGACACCGTGGTCGAGCTGTCGGCCTACGCTGGGGCCACAAACCTCTCCGTAGTGACCAGTGAGCACCTATGACTCGTGAGCAGATTATGGTGGTATGGGACACTATATTCTTGCTGTCGGCCTACACTGATCAGGCGACGAGCCCTTTGTAGTGACCGCGAGTGTATTCTGAGTCTACGGGAGGCGACGACCCTTCCGTAGCAATGAGAGTACAGTAGGCCTGTATTGATAAGGTGATGGGGGAGCTGTGCAACGAGTGCGAGCAACAGCCATGGCAGCCCTTGTAGCGACCTACAAAATATACATCGTATGAGATTACTAGGAGTGACGACCCTAGACAGGATCTGTGTTGGGATTGATATAAGAGAAGTACCTTAGTTTCCTAATCCTACTGTATGAATGGACTAATAATAACTCGATAATCATATCACCATCACATTGCATGTGCCTCGAAGATGTGGAGCACTGTGGGAAGAAAGCATGCCGTGGGCGTAAGATGGTGTCGTATTAGGGAGATCGTCGGTGAGGGCATCCATCATGTCACATCATATTGCATTAACAACAATAGTAGGAATGTTTGATTTACTGCTTTACTATTATCGCATGATTGATTTGAGAACATGTTAATCTTTGCTCTATTATTCCACTGGGTTAGCTACTCACTCCCACGTTACGAGATGGTGTTTGCAACACCCACCAGACCCTGTCTTAGATGCAGGTGAGGCAGCGATTTAGGAGGCAGAGCCGGATTATGATGAGGACCAGGACGAGTTCTCATATATGCAGTACCACGACGGCTTTGCTTAGGTGGCCTGGATTGACGGGACTTCTCAGTGGGACTACTTTTGACATTTTGATTCTGTTTACTTACATGTATATGAGACTCAGAGATGTATTCATACTTTGGAGACAGTTGAGATCTATTTTATTTTTCATACAGTGATATGTATATCCTTTAGTCTTCCGCTTTCTTTTATCACTGAATCTGGAGTATGAATTGCAGTTTTGGTATACTTTTACTCATGTGAATGCTTTAACTCAGACAACATTGAATCATAATCATTTTTGTTGCATAAGTGACGGTCTGGAACTCGGGAGTCAGGTTTATACACGACCCCCGATTTTCAGGGTATTACAAAACATCATTTACATTCCAAATCAAAAGAATCTTTGTGCATTTCATTTAACTAAAATTGTCATAATACATGAGATGTAGTCTTACATAGATCATGACAGAAGATGCATATGAGCTAATCTAAACAAAGTTTTAAGCACTAAAATATACTAACCACCTACCATACTACTAACCCTATTAAGGCTATAACATAGTAAACAAGAAAACAAAGGAAACCTAAAGACGACTACAACATATGACTAGTCGTCTGACTCTGGTGATGGAGGAGGAGCACCCTTGTCCTGCATACAGCACAGAAGTGCCTTCAAGATGCGAGACACCTTCTTAAATTTCTGCTTCATGTAGGCCCTATTCTCTTCAAGTTCAGCCTGGGTCTCTTTGACCTCCTGTCGTAGGGCGACTTGGCCCTTCTCAATCAGAGTTAATTGGGCTTTTAAAGCAGCCTGGTGGTGCTCATGTGTAGCAGGAGGAAAGCCCCCATCAGAGTCTCATGCCTCCTCTTCTTCCTCTTCTGCTCTCCCTCTTCCTCACTTCCTTCCTCTATTTCATTTTCATCCTCTTCTTCATCACTTTCTTCTTCTTCACTTCTCGTCTTATCCCCACTCTTATCGAGTCGGTCTTAATGTTGTCGAGGGCCAACTCCCATGTTATTGAGCATAGTGTCATTAATGTAGTGGATTGACACAAGCTCCATGTCAAGTCAGTAGCCGAACTCTCAAGCAAGCTTGCATATGAGTTGGCCAAATGGGAGTAAAATATCTCCCCTAACAGACGTGCGGTTTGTACTATTTGTAGCAGGATAAATGTAGGCAGGAATAGCTTGTGTCCCTACCCAGATCTGTATAGGAAGTCCACCATCAAACGTGTGCATTCGAAGCGATTGTTCCACCTAGGATACACATTGTGTGTGAATATATGGTGGAGTAAGTGGAAGTCATGAGTCATCTCAGAGGCTAGAAGGTAGTTGCCTCGATTCCAGTGGATTAAATGGCCACAAAAAAAAATCATGTACGATGATCTCTTTCACGCACACTCTTGAGATTCTTCTCACTAGCATGAACCTCACCACACTCAATCCCCATAATCGGAGCCATCACACCAACATCAATCGTGGCTTCCTGCCTTCCCACGGGATTAGTGAACTCTAGAGGCTTCATCAATGGATCCCGTATGTGAGTGTAGAAGGCTCGGATAGTGCTCTCACATGCACGTGACTTGCCTTCAAATATAGGACCCCATCCAGCGTCCAATAAGAGGTCCATCACCAGATATAACCCAAATAGATTTTTGTCAACATGTGCTTCACAGAGAACTCTACGACCCTGAAACCTACCATATGCGATGCCTGGTTATAGGCCCTTATGAATGAAATTTGGGGATCGAGATCTCGCTTCATCCTATTCTCTCTTACGGTGCTTATATTTGTTTTAGCGCCCAATTTCTTCTTTGAGCAGCTAGGCCTAGCTTCATCTATGGAAGCCCACTTCTTTCTCATGAGGGAAAGAAGTGTGGAGAGAGAGAGAGAAGATCACAACCACTAGCTCAAAAAGAGCCATGGAAGTCAAAAAAGCTTGGGAATAGGGTGGATTGTGAGGCTTGCGTGTTATGAGATACAAATGTGTGGGCTTTGTGCTCAAATAGGTAGGAAATAGGGGAAATGGGGAGTTATATGAGATGGGTTTGAAGAATATGATGGAGGGTGGGTATGTAATGAAGAAGAAGAAGAAGATATGAGAATGCTTGGGAGATTTGAGAAGAAAAGTGAGATTTTTGAGAGGTTTGGAGGGTGTAAAAGCTAGGTGGGGGTTGAAATGAAGCAAAAAGGGCCAAATAGAGGGTCCCACATGATTTCGTGGCCCCCACACGAGTGTATAAGGTCGGCTTGCCGTGGCACGCTGGACCTAGACCGCGAGGCCTTGTGGTAAGAGTGATGTCATCGTGGTCCACTGGCCCCTTGGGTGATGGCTTGCCCTGGGGGTAATGGCATCCCCTCTCGAGGTGTTAGAAATGCACAGGGGCCACTTTGTTTCCCCTCAATTTGTGCCATTTGTGCCCCCGAGTCCGTTTGAGACGTTTTCAGAGTCCATCTCTTGCATATTCACACTTTTCGGGTCATTTGAGTGTGGAATACGTCAAATCATCAACTAAACCCATTGATTGATGATCTAGAAAGGAATTAGGATCATCTCACATGAACACGGATGTATACGGGTCATATTTCAACG
Organism: Magnolia kwangsiensis; assembly: GCA_037074715.1. Lineage (NCBI taxonomy): Eukaryota > Viridiplantae > Streptophyta > Magnoliopsida > Magnoliales > Magnoliaceae > Magnolia > Magnolia kwangsiensis. Next base: position 85,064,331 of record CM073589.1, on the reverse strand, counting down.
GTCAGTTTCGCCTGTCAGTGAAACTTGGAATCCTACATTCGTTTCAACATTTTTATTACCCCCTCCTAAGTTAAAGTACATCAGTGTGTGTCATGTTACCATAACACAGGTCCAGTTTAATCTAAATCATTCTTTGATATCAACTTGCCACGCCTCAAAAATTGAGGGTCAAACAAAAGCTCAACTCCTGAGTTTCAACGCATCACTTATGCAACATAGATAATGATGTTTAAATGTAATCTATATTAGTGCATTAAACATGAGTGAGATTATACTAAAATAGCATATCATACTCCAGAGAAAATTAGATTACACAAGCGGAAGATTGTAATAAATATATAAAGCACATAAGTGGTTGTAAGTCCCTAGAGTATGAACATGTCACTGGGCTAAATAATTACATGTATAGTTTCAAAATTTATAAAATGATAAAATGTAATGGTCATCTAATCCATATCCCTGTAATCCCGGTGACGTAACTCTAGGTCTACATAGACCCAACAGAGAATTGCATGTAGGATAACTCCTCGTCGTCATAAAAGTCAGACTCCATCTCGTAAGCCTTGCCATCACCTACAACTACGATAGAGTCCGGTTGGTGTTATAAGGCAAAGGTTAACATATTATCAATTCAGTAAAGCAATAATGATAAGGAAATACAACAATCATATCCTAAATACTCTTGTTAATACAAGAATGGTATACGATAATGATGCATGCCCTCGCCTGCACTCCCTCAACGACATCATCTCACGATCACGCATGAAGCACTCTGGACATGTGCTCTTCCTCGTCAAAGCACATGCAAGACGGTGCATGATCGTGTTAGCCAATATTTAATTAGGATTATTCATACAGAAGATTGAAGAAGCTAAGGTACCTCCCTTTATATCATTTACCCAAACAATGATCCATCTATGGTCGTCAATCCTAGTTAATCACATACGATAGGCAAGTTATAGGGCAACATCACCCCAGATTTAAAGCAGTGGATAAGCAAGTTCAGGTAACTTTGAAGAGGCTCGTCACCTCAACGTAGGCCTGGTTTATACTCCAAGTCACTACGAAAAGGTTCATCACCTTAGCATAGGCCAGCAGCTCGAATACAGTGTCCCATACACCACCATATTCGGATCACGAGTTTCGATTGCTCACTAATCACTACAGGGAGGCTCATCACTGTAGACCGACAGCTCGATCACGGTGTCCCATACCACCATTCCTTACTCATGAGTCTTAGCAAATCGTGGTACCAAGGTTAAACTGGCTTTTCACTGGTAAGTGGTACCTTAGATTCAAGTAGTAGCGTCCATACATGGTGAACATACATTAAGCCAATCAGGTTACTTAACAAGCTCGACTGGTACGAGCGCATGTTAAATTAATTGACATGGAGCGCATACTCACTCCTTGTGGCCTAACTACCGTCGATAATCACCGTACAACTCATATTCATTGAACATATCCGTTGTGGCAAAATTAGTTCGGCCACTGATCGTAAACCGTTACCGATTGCCTGGACTACATATTAGTCCCAATCATACTCAAATTCAATAGGCATTCATATATGATAGTCAAAATAATATATGACAACTAATTCAAATATAAATCTCATTTGAGCATTTTAACAAACACATAATGTGCATGTTATCATACATAGGCATTTCATCCATAAATCACGTAGTAGCGAGAAAGGTTAAATGAAGGAAACTATAACTATAGATATGGTAATTGAGAATCCTATCTCAACGCCCTTATTAAATACATTTCCACAAGCAATTTCTCATTCAGACATTTTATCAAACACTTCGACTACACATTTCAACATACATATAATAAATTAGTTATGACATATATTATGGAAAATCCTTCCACCAAGGAGTTGTCATACATATAAAAATTATGTAATCTCAATTAATAATCATGGAAAGTATGAATCATAATTTCATATTCATTCAAATATTTTAACAAACACATGAAATGCATTATATATTCACATAGTTCACACACATGTATAATCTATCAAATACATCATAACTAAGATTATATGATAACAAATAAGTCAGACATAAATCATTGCTGACATTGAAATCCTTGAAAACCATAACCTAAATATTTATAGTCCGCACCGTTCGTTGGCTACGACACAACGATTATCTAAACATTAAAATAGGGTATTTATTTCACCGATTTCTCTATTTGGATTCCTAAAATAGATTAGGGTTAGGATTTCTTACCCAAAATGGTGTTGGATTCGACGGTGTAGTGACACGGAAGAGGTGATTCGGTACGTGGAGTAGTGGGAGTGAATCCCAGCAACAATCCACACATCTCTCACACCTCACCCTTTTCTCCTCTCTTCTCTCTTCTCTCTCCTAGGGTTAGAGAATTCATATGGAATGAGAGAGGGGTAGGTTAAGGCCCTTATATAGGCCCAGATGTGAGGTAAATGGCCCCAGGGCCATGATATACTTAGGTTATAGCCAAAAGGTAGCTGTTTCGGGCCAACAGAGCTCATCTAGAGTTCCATTTCTTACATACGGTCTAAAGAAAGTTTCTTGATAATGGATATATGCTAGTTTAAGGTTTTGGTTTGATCGGATTAGTGTATTGATCGTGGCGGACCCATTTCAGTTCAACAACAGTCATTGTCACTCGAACAGGGCCACAAGTATACTAATAAGTGTAGGAAAATTTCCCTGATCTAAGGGTGTAGTTGGGTTAGAATCTGACGATCTGAAACCTTAAATTTGGCCTATAAGCGAATGACCTAATTCACTTAAGTTTGAGTTCATTTTTCAAAGATACTCGCGTTTCTCACACACTTCGCTCCATGCTCAAGTTGTGCGTTTCTAGATACTATACGGACTTGATTCCCGCAAGTCTAATACGAATTTTCAATGTGCTCCTGAGAGCAACTAGGTTTTGAGATTGATCTTAGGTTTTTAGGTAGTGTTGGGTTGGCGATTCTATTAGTTTTGGGTCTTACAGTTCGTATAAAAAGTGGTTCAATCTAATTCTCCAATTTATTTAGTTTAGTACTCAATTAATTTTCACCTAATTTCTACATAATTCGATGCTTAGTGATTTTTTCCAAAGGTGTTACTCATGTCTTTGTACGGATTTTTTCGAGACGTTACAGTCTTTCGCTTGCTTAATTAAATTATATCTGTAGTATGATATACTGTTTCAGTATAATCCCACTCATGTTAACTCATTAATATGGATGAAATTTAAACATCATTATCCATGTTGCATAACTGATGTGTTGGATCTCGGGAGTTGATCTTTACTCAACCCTCGAAATTAAGGGCGTTACAATTTTACAGGTGGGCGACGGGCTAAGAGGGACAACTAGATTTCAACATCAACAGTTTGGTGTCGTCTATAGGAAATGACAGTGAAGCCATTAAAGATTATCCAACGTATCTTCGTCTACCCTGCTATGGCTAAAGGAAGGAAAATGACTTTGGCTGCCATCACTACACCAATCCCCACACCGGTAGAACAGCCTGGAAATCTCCAGAACCCACCTTTAAAATAACATAATGACCCCCTCCTGCGGTGGTTGCACTAAGGTCCCGTAATAGGGGAGGTTGGCTCATCTCTTTGAAAAATCATGTCGAAGCCTTGGTCGACAATGTTGACCAGATAATGCAGATATTTGAAGACAACAACCACTCCCTGATCATGGTGGGGAAGCAGGTGTGTCAAATAAATTGTCCCGACTTCCCCAGATACCCCACGACTCTCATATTATGAAGCAGAGACCAGGGCAGTATGTGCAAGCTCCCACACATACTTTGGGAACTATTACCCTCGCGGATTCCAACCTACGCCACACTCTAGAGAAAAGGAGGCGTGGGAAGGCCCCCGGGGTCATCGCAGAAAGTGAAGTCCCATGGGAGGATGAGCTCAAAGAAATTTGAGGATAGCTTGATGACATCTAGCAGGCCTTTCGCACCTAAGCCCTAACCTCAATTGAAGCCATATTAGAGGAAACGAAGCCTCCATTTATTGAAGACATCATGAAGTCCCAACTCCCATCGAGATTCTAGATGCCCCAGATCACTCCTTACTCTGGATCTGGAGACCCAGCTGAGCATTTTGAGTCTTTCAGATCATAGATGGAACTCCAAGGAGCCTCAAGTTCGGCAATGTGCCGAGCATTCTCTTTGACTCTGTCAAGTGTGACATGAAAATGGTATAGATAGCTGAAGCTGAAGTCCATCAACTCCTTCGCCCATCTCAGTAAGGTCTTTACCACACAATTCATCAATGGGAATGATAAAAGGAAGTCGGCAACACACCTCTTAACTATCACCCAAAGGGAAGATGAACTGTTAAATGACTACATCATTCGCTTCAATGAAGAGGCAATACAAGTGGACAACTACTCTGACCAAATAGCTCTAACTGCCATGATATCCGGTTTAAGAGAAGGGAAGTTCCTCTTCTCGATTGGTAAGAACCCCCCGACTACCCTGGCCGATCTCCTTAACCGAACCCAAAAATTCTCAATCGCCGAGGAGCTTTTCAGCTCATGAAAAGCTACTTAGAGCTCTGAAAGCTTGACTAAGGACAAAAAGCATAAGGAGGAATGGGAGCCGCTTACCATCAATAGAAAGAAGAGGAAGGAGGATGATTTAAGGAAAACTCAGTGCCTAAACCGATGTCCAGAGAGCCAATTCCTCTCATATACCTCGCTGAATGCAACTCCCGATCAAGTGCTTATGGAGATTCGCAATAAGAGGATCTTAAAGTGGTAGAGAAGGATGAAGATTGACACTGACAAAAGGGATAAATGGAAGTATTGCCACTTTCATCATGACCATGACCACACCACCGCTGAATGCTTTAATCTTAAGGAGGAGATCGAGTCCCACATCTAAGACAGGCACTTGTGGGAGTACGTCTATAGGAGGAGGGATTACCGACCAGAGAAACGGGATGAGCAACAAGGTGATAGAAATAACAATGAAGTGACATGTGAAATACACACGATATTCAGGGGAATAACAGGGGGTGGAGATTCAAACAGACCACGCAGGGCTCATGCCCGGAACATCAGCAACAGCAGTAGCGTGGAGCATCATGTATACCTCACTAATGAGGCAACAAAAGAACAAAAGGCAAAACCCTGCAGATTAACATTCATAGAGGAGGATGCCCGAAGAATCCACCTGCACGATGACACCTTAGTGGTCACCATGACGGTGGCCAACTACAATGTGCATCGCATACTGGTGGACATTAATAGCTCAATCAACATCCTTTTTTATCACTGCCTTCGATAAGATAAGGATAGGGAGATCGAGGCTATGACCTATCTGTACCCCTTTTCTTGGATTTCTAGGAGAAAGGGTCACCCCCAGGGGGTGTATACTGTTGCCCCTGACCGTGGCAGAAGGTTATAACCAAACGACCATCATGATTGACTTTCTTGTGGTCAATTGCCCTTCTGTTTACAACATAATATTAGGATGACTATCCCTCAATTTGATGAGAGTAGCAGTGTCTACATATCACCTTGCAATGAAGTTCCTGACTGAGCATGAAGTTGGTCAAGTCAGAGGTGATTAACATGAAGCCCAACAATACTACTCAACAACACTTAGGGTGAAAGCTCAACACCAGACTAAAGAGACAATGACTATCACCTCTTTGGACCCCCCTAAGAAGAATTCGTTAAAAGAGGATCTCCTATAGAAGACCTGGTGGTTATACCTCTTTGTAAGACCGACCTGGCCCGTACGGTCCAGGTTAGCTTGTTGTTAACCCTAAACTAGAGAGACGAGATCATCGGTTTACTGAAGCGGCACACCGACATCTTCACATGGTCCACCGATTGAATGATGACCCCGACCATCGACCTGTGAGATAAAAATGATGCACGTTTGAACCTAAACGATATGCAATTATTAGCGAAGAGGTCAGTAAACTTCTCGAGGTTGGGTTTATCGAGGGAATCTATTATCCCAGCTAGAAAGCGAATGTCATGCTGGTAAAGAAATCTAATGGTAGATGGCAAGTATGCATTGGCTACCGACCTGAATAAAGCGTGCCAGAAAGATAGTTTCCCTCTCTCAAGGATCGACCAACTGGTCGATAGTACGGTCGAGCATGAACTCCCCAGCTTCATGGACGCCTACTCGAGTTATAAAAAAATCGCCATGCACAAGCACGACAAGCAAAAAATGACCTTTGTCACTGATAAAGAACTCTACTGTTACAAGGTCATGCCTTTTAGGCTGAAAAATGTCGGCGCGACGTATCAACAAGAAGTTTGCTAAGCAGATCAGGTGCACTATGGAAGTCTATATCGACGACATGCTAGTTAAAAGCATCAAAGTGATAGACCACATGGCCGACCTTGAAGAAACTGACATCTTGAGGAAGTAACAAATGAGGTTGTACTTGAATAAATGTGCCTTCAGGATAAGCTTGGGAAAGTTCCTCATCTTCCTAGTTAACTAGATGGGAATAGAGTCAAATCCCGACAAGAATAGGGCACTATTTGACATGAGCTCGCCTAAGACCATGAAAGAAATTCAGTGTCTCACAGGCAGGGTCGCAGCCTTCAACAGATTTTTCTCCAGAGCCATTGATAAGTGCCTACCATTCTTTTGACAACTAAAAGGAAAGATGAATCCGACATGGATTGACAAATTTGAACAAGCCTTTTAATATCTCAAGCAGTACTTAGGGTCACCCCCACTGCTCTCTAAGCCCAAACAGGGGGAACCTCTCCTGCTTTACTTGGTTGTCTTAGCTGCAGCGGTTAGCTTAACCATGGTATGAGAGGTCGAGGGCAAGTAACTTCCCATGTATTAGGTCAGCAAGGCCCTGTTTCAAGTTGAAACCAGATATCCTAATATTGAGAAGATTGTACTAGCCCTGATTATGTCATCACAACTCCTCTGTCCCTATTTCCAGGCTCACACCATTATCATCCCGACCAATCAGCCACTCTGCCAGGTACTCCAAAAACCCGAGGTGTCAGGGAGACTCACCAAGTGGGAAATAGAGTTGGCTAGTGTGTTGTAAGTGTTAATGTTTTAAGAACATAAGTAGTTGTAAAATTTCATTGACAAAATGTATTTGGTATGGAACTTTAGAACACTTCAATTCTCTTTGATACTTCAAGACTGGAGTGTAAGACTCGTATCCTAGTCAGTACTGTTCCGTCAACTCCTGTGATCCTTCCCATTGAATTCTGGTAACCTACGACATATAATCGACATTTGCGCTCGACCCTAAGTCGTATCCCACAGATTTGAGTCAGTTTAATTCGATATTTATACCATTGCGACCGCACCATCGCTGCGGTTCCAGCAGCGCGTCTTACATACCGATCTGATACCCTAGCAGGGAGATGCAGACCCGCATTCGGATCGAGGAAAAATACTGCGCATTATAAATATCAAGAGAATCTCTACAATGTCCCATCAATCAATCACTCCATCAATCAATCAATCACCTCATGTCAAGTACAAGCAACCATCCCCCTCTTACATCACCCTTACCTAAAGTCAACTCCTTCCCTCTCTCTCTCTTACACCACCATACATGTCAAGTACACCATCACCTCACCCATCACTCACATCCATCACTCTCTCTCCTTACATCCCATCTCTCTCTCATTTCTCAACACATCCCAAGCAAGAGAGAAGAATGCACACGTCCAAGCCTTCCCATGGAGAGAAAAGTGCATATGTGAGGCCCACCTTTCCATCCCAAGATCTCTCATCCTAACCATCCATTTCTCATCTTCCTCCATCAAAGAGAAGCACGAGAAGATCGACTTTCCAATGGACCAAGAAGATCGAACAGTGGGTGCTTTTATAGGCTAGTTTTCCTATTTTTATGATGGGCCAAGTGAGGCCTATCGATCAATGGTATGGATCTCACTTTAGACCCTAAGATGTGACCGATGGCCCATCTTGATCATCATTATCATCCATGATGGGGCCATTCTCCATGGACCCCATCATGATGCTTATGTTCTAGCTTAAAAAGGGGTCATCTAGACCGTGCATCTTAGTAGAGAAGGGATCTCCACCGTTGATCTTTAATTTCATAGGCCCACAAGCAATGGGACCCACTTAATTTATGTTGTAGATCATAGAAGGGAGGGCCCATAGTACTGGGGTCCCTCCATCACACGTGTCCCACTCTCGATCTCTCTTTCTCTCCCTCTCCCTCTTTTTCATTTATTATCTTTGTGTGTTGATGTGGCCGTGTGGCCCACCTGGATGGACCCCACCATGAAGCATGTATTAGATCCAAGTCATTCGTAGGTGAGGTCCACTTTATATGTGTTGTATCCACACCATCCATCATTTAATGGCCCACCTGTGCAGGCCCACCTTTTGAATGTCCAGACCATCCAGCATCCCTGGACGCTGGACGTTATTTAAAAAACACAAATATGAGCTTGGTGTAAGGTATTTGGGGTGGGCCACTTGTATAGGCATGACATTGATGCATGTTGTTAATCCAAGCCATCCATTCCATTCCTTAGATCATTTTAGGCGTTGAGCCAAAAAATGAGGTTGATCCGACTAGCTGGTGGGCCATACCTTAGCAAAAATATTTTTTTCCATTCAAATTCATTTTAAATTTTTATACACACCAAGAGATACCCAATATTGGTCTTGATGGATGGGTTATGGGTCGTAGAATCCATTGGATGAGGTGGATTCTTTCGATGTGGGCCCCATGTATGAAAAATCGTGGAAAAATCGTATTTTTTAAAAAAATAAAAAAATAAAAAAATGAAGCAGCATACATTACTGCTACTAGAGGCATAGGCAGTGCATGCACTCTGACTGTGGGTGTCCCAGCAGGGACCCACGGCTCTAGCCGTGGGCCCCACCATGATGTATATGTGTCATCCAGGCTATTCATTAGGTGGGCCCCTACCTGAAGCAAGCCCCACCCAAAAATCAGCCTCATCCAAGGCTCAGGTGGCCTACATCAGAGGAAATATTGGTGATTTAAAGCCTACCATTGAAGCCCTTTCATGGGCCATAGAAGTTTTAGATCATTGTGAAATTTGTTTTTCCCCTTCATTCAGGTCTGTGTGACCTTATTAATGGATTGGATGCAAAATAAACGTTATGGTGGGCCCCACGTGGGACCCACATGAGATATGTATTTTATCCACACCGCCCAGGTGTACGGTGATAGGCCACCTTGATGTATGTTGTCCAGTCCCTGGACGTGGGACCACCTTGATGCATATTTTTGTCCACACCGTCCACAAGGCGTGGACCCCACATGATGTATGTTTTTATTCACACCGTCCATAGCGTTGGACGGTGTAACCCACCATGATGTTCATTTGCCGTCCAATGTGTGGAGTAGGTCACATGTGACCTGGTTGATGAGAAACCCTAAATATCATCTAGATTCATAGCTTCAGTGGGCCCCACTGGTTTCGTGTTTAGTGGAGATTGACTGGCTACCATTGGAGCTAGCCTCCCTGGCATCACTGTGATGCAGTGTTTTACCCAACCGTCCACCTACTTTTATTTAGATTTCTTTAGTGAGCCCACTAGGCAGTGGGGTCTACATGACATGTTCATGAAATTCACACTGTCCAGCTGTTTGGGACGGTGCTAGATGCACCACCTTAATGACGTATTCCATCTACTTCGTCCATTTGTGGTACATACCACATTGATGTATACATTGTATGTCTATACCACCCATCTATCGGGCCACAATATGATGTATGCTTATTATTTATACCGTCCAAAGGATGGTGGGCCCTACTATGGTGTATGTATTTTATTAGCATCTTTCACTTGGGACGGGACCCACCTAAGTTATGATTTGTGTGCACGCCGTTTATGGGCTGCGATCCACCATGATACATGTTTTATCCTTACCATCCATAAATTCTCAGGCCCACCGGAAGCATGTGTTTTATTAGGCCTAATTGCCGATTGAGTGATGCCTATTGTGAATGTATGAGGCCCACTGTGATGTGTGTATTGCAAACACTCTATCCATTTGGAGGGGTCCATCTTGTAGGGCCACCATGTTATATGCATTCTATATTCATACTGTCCATTTATTCTGGACCATATGGGTTGTCCCGTTAGGCCCATTGTGATGCATTCGAGGCCCAATTGGGGTGGCCCATTTGATATACATATGACCTATGTGATGTGGCCCACTTTTCATATTTATGGCCCATTGTTGAGGCCCACCTTGATGTGAATTAGGCCCACTTTGATACATATATAAGGCACATTTGAGGAGGCCATCTTGATGTACTTATGAGTCATTGTTAAGGCCCACCTTGATGCGTTTGTGACCATCCTAGAGGACCATTGTAATGTATTTGGGGTCCATGGGTTAAGACCCATTGTGATGTATTAGGGCCTACGGGTTAAGGCCCATTGTGATGAATTAGGGCTCATGGGTTGAGGCCCGTTGTGATGTATTAGGGCCAATGGGTTGAGACCCATTGTGATGTATTTGGAACCCATGGTTTAAGGCTCATTATGATGTATTAGAACCTATGGGTTAAGGCCCATTGTGATGTATTTGGAGCCTAAGGGTTAAGGCCCATTGTGATGTATTAAGGCTCATGGGTAAGGCCCATTATGATGTGTTTCTGGCTCATACGTTGTGACCCATTTGATATATTTTCAGCCCATGTGATGAGGCCCATCTTGAGGTATTTGTGGCCTGCATGGTTAGGCCCGATGTGGTGTACATACGGCTCAATGCGAGGAATGTGCACCCGATGTAATGTGTGATTTCACTATAATATAGGTAATGATATTTATGGCGGGCTATGCCTTGGAAGCAATGCCAGTTTGACGTCCACATTATAAGTGTAATGTTAGTTAAATGTCTGCATTACGACTCTCCCTAGGGCCCATTGATAGGCCCATACTTGTTGTGTGTAGGCCGTCTAGGCCCATATGCATTGTAAGAATAGTTCATTACTTTATAACATATCTAGTATAACTCCATGATTCATGACCATACGCATCATATGTATGCTTGATATGAGTAGTGACTGATCATTGCATAAGCCATTGGGAAGACCATTTATGGAACTCATTATGAGAGGAGTGCCCCACATTATCGCGTTGTACGTGTAGGATTGCTGCATGACTGTACAGTGTGATTCATGCATCTCACATTTTTGTACCTTGATCATTATACGCCCTAGTGACATCAGGGTTGTGGCCTCCACAGGCACATCGTGGATGGTTAGATAGGACACCGAAAATAATTGATTCTAGCACTGTGGGCACTTAAGATGTCCTTGGGTAAAAATCTCAGAACCTCCTTGGTACCAGGAGTTGCTCCAATGTCTAGATCGAGTGAAATATGAGCGTTGGTGCCTATACCATGAGGTCGTGTCTTCCACTGTGTCATGGTCAGTTGGAAGGGGGTGTGGCCTTATCCACCCGAGTGAGGGGGCTATAAGCTAGGCTGAGTATGACCAACTAGTAAATGGGTCCGCTATCGATAAGCCGAGTAGGTATTGGCAGATTACTAGTTAGGCGGATAGTGAGGTCTATTCTGCTCTCAGGGCTGTGCAGCTAGGGAGGAGGCAGTCGGCGTGGAGTGTAATAGACCCTGGTGATTTCTTCAGAGAGTAACTGTACTAATATGTGGACTTATTGAGCAGAAATTTCATGTCCATTCATTCATTCATTCACTATCCAATCGGGCTAGTGGTGCGTAACTATTTGTTACGTGTACCTTTGCATGGCCACAATTTCTGTTAGGTGCGCGACTAACCTGAGACCAGGAGTTTACCACATTGTGTTTGACTATCCAAATTTAGGTATGGGACTGGTTTGGATAGAAGTCTCTTGTGATGGACCCCATAGCCTGTGATACTTCGTACTATCATCCCGACTTCACATTCCAACATGGTCATTTTATTTGCACCACATATTTCATTGCATCCGTAATACTTAGCATTTTGAGTTACCATGTTGTTGCACGTATATGGCCTAGAAGGACTTAACAGGATTTACATATTGCATTGTACCCTCGACATCTGACATTTGGCTCTCTGTGACTCCTCGTTCATATAGTTGATTTTTCTCGCTAGTATTTTCGATATTGTATGATTTATGGGCTTATCATTATTTTCGCTTATTCTGATATTGTATGATTCATGATCTTGTTAGTATTTCCATTTACCTCGATGATGTATGATTTATGGACTCTATTATATACTCGGTGCTTACCTTACATACACTTACACCACCCTCTAAGCTTTTGTAAGCTTATGCACGATAGATGCATGCAGGTGGCGTTAGGTTGCAGTAGCGTTGAGCTTGGAGCGTGCAGCGGTTTTCAGGAGCTCTGATTTTGATATATGTATTTTCCTTTCAGCATTGTATTCAAGTGAATATATTAATGGATATGTGATGATGATGTTGCCTTTATGATTTGGGTAAACTTGTGGTTATGCTTATTACAAGACAAATGTTCGTTGAAAAATCCTCCTTATAGGATCCTAGGATCGGAATCTGGCGTATGCTGCGCTGGGAGCCAAGAATGGGGTACTATCGAGGCTGTCGACACTGGATTTGGCGATCGAGATTCTTGTGAATCTGATTTTCGAGTTTGGGGCATGACATAGAGTGTGACTCAACATCTCTAGAATAGAAGTTTCCGTATGATTTTAAGAGAAGGATCAATTGTATGCTAACCTATAGGTAAAGATAACCTTAGAAAAGACCCAAGGATAAAGTGCAACATTATGATTTTCCAAAAATTAATTTGTGGCTAATTTTACTTGAAAAATTAAGGGTGTTCGGCCAACCCACCCACACTTTCAGCTAGTCGAACCATCTTGGGTCAACTCGAGATCAGCCTACGTCAAGTTTCCAGTAACTAAAATTTTTATATCTTATGGAGCTTCGACCAGCCTTACCTAGCCTCTGGCTAGTTGAACCAAGCTCAGGTCAGCCTGAGGCCGAATCAGGTTAAGTTTACAGCGTTATATATTTTCTAATTTCTGGAAGTTTAAACTAGACGAACCATGTCTCCGGCCAACCAAAGCTTGCTCGGGCCAGCCTAAGTTTTGATAAAATCAAAACCTGCAAAATCTGATAGCTGTTAGAACAATATCGTGAAAATTTATCCAGCTAATGATCCAAATTTTTTGCTATAAATAGAGACCATTTTTCATTGTTTAATACATGAAAAATTAGGGAGAATTATTCCACAAACAAAAGAGAGAAAGTTTAGTCTTTTTCAAGCTATTTGCTTAGTCATTCTCATATTTCTTTTATAGCTTATTCAATTATTATAACGCCCCGAAAATCGGGGGTCAGGTAGAAACCCAACTCCCGAGTTCCAGAACATCACTTATGCAACATTTATGATGATGATGATTGAATGTTGTCTGTTAGTACAGTAAACATGAGTGAGATTAAGCCAAACAACAACTCATACTCCATAGGTAATTAAATTATGCAAGTAGAAGACTGTGGTATGTATATAAATTATATAAAAATGATGGTAAGCTCTCAGAGTATGATTATCACCAGGTTAAATAATTACATGAAATGTGCAATAAGGAAAAGTACTGTTTTCTATCCAAACCCTATAGTCCCACTAGCGCAACTCCAGGTCTGCTTAGACCCGCCAGAGAGTTAGACATAGGAGAGCTCCTCCTCATCATCAAATAGTCTGGCTCTGCCTCAAAGCATTGCTAACACCTGCAGCTAAGACAGAGTCTAGTTGGTGTGTACAACACCGTCACGTAATGTGGGAGTGAGTGATCAACTCAGTGGAATCATAGAGTAAATGTTAACATGTTATTAAATCAATTAAGCGATAATGATAAAATAAGCAAATCAAACATTCCTAATATTGTAATTAATGTAAGAATGAAATGACATGATGGATGCCCTCGCCAACATACTCCCTCATGCGACACCATCTTACGTTCACGGCATACTTTCTTCCCTCAGTGCTCAACATCTTTCAGGCACATGCAGTGCGATATGATCATGATTACTGAGTTGTTATTAGTCCTTTTCATACAGCAGGATTGGGAAACTAGGGTACCTCCTTTATATCATTCTTAAACAAGGATCCTGTCTAGGGTCGTCACTCCTAGTAGTCTCATACGATGATATATTTCTAGGTCGCTGCAAGGGCTGTCAGGGCTATTGCACGCACTCGTTGCACCGCTCCCCCATCACCTTATCAATACAGGCCTAGTTGTACTCTTGTTGCTACGGAAGGGTCGTCGCCTCACTTAGACTCAGAATATGCTCGAAGTCACTACAAAGGGCTGTCAGGGCTGTTGCACGCACTCATTACTCCGCTCCCCCATCACCTTATCAATGTAGACCGACAGCTTTAATATAGTGTCCCATACCACCATAATCGGCTCACGAGTCTAGGTTGCTCATTGGTCACTATGGGGAGTTTTGTGGCCCCAGCATAGGCCGACAGCTCGACCACGGTGTACCATACCACCATGCCTGGCTCACGAGTCTTAGTGGATCAAAGTACCACGGTTATCAGGGTTTTCACTGGTAAGTTCAGTACCCTAGGTTCAAGCAGTTATGACCAATACAAGGTGAACATACAATGGTCAATCGGGTTACTTGATGAGTTCGACTAGTACGAGTGCCCGTTGAGTTGTACGACATGAAGTGCATAAGCACTTCGCGTGGCCTAACCACTGCCAATAAGTAACGCACGACTCGGGTTCATCAAACACGTCTTGCATGGCGAATAGAGGCCAACCACAAGATCAAATCTATTACCGACTTCCTGGACTAAAGTATAGCCCCAAACACTTGTAATCTAAATCAATAATCATATGAGAGAGACAGAATTGCAAATATAAGTAATTCCAGCATGTTATCAACATGTTATAACATACATCATAAGCAGTTAACCATACACGAGTATTTCACACATACAGTAATCAATTCAACTACAACTAGCATGGAGGAAATCATGTACATCATCAAATTAGTTGAGAATCAAATCTCAACGCTAATCTACAACACTATTTACTCAATACTTACTAATACATACATTTATACAAATACTTAGTCTACACACATTAGTCTATATAGCATATGTCGGCCAAAGTATGCATTAGGGCGAATATCTTTGCCAAAAATAACATACACGCATAACTAGCATAGGTAGATGACAAATACTCATGGCAATCATATTAGCAAAATACATACATATACAGTATTTCCTACAAATACCTAAAATACCCTAAATCTCATATTCTTCGTACATATTCGAAATGGAAAACAGACAACATGTTCTACATGTGAAAAAGCATCCTTGTCAACAATCTACCATTAAACGACATTGAATGCTTTGAAAATAGGTAATCTAAGCATCTAGAATCCGCACCTTAAACCAAAAATTGTGAAACGGAGTTGATTCAGATGATAAGTCTTCGTCAACGGCTCAACGGCAATCTATACCATGAAATAGGTTATCTATATTAACACTACAACTACATGGATTACCTAAACAGGTTAGGGGTAGGATTTCTTACCTAAAAATGACGTTGGAAGCGTTGAAAGAGCAACACAGATGGACGGCTTGACACATGGAGCAGCAGGGAAGAATCCCAGGAGAAAAGCTCCAAATCTCTCTCTTTCTCTCCCTTTTCTCTCTCTCTCTCTTCTCTCTTCTCTCCTAGGGCTTAGGAAATTCGTATGGAATGAGAGAGAGGGGTTTTAAGGTCCTTATATAGGCCCAGAATTGTCAGAAATAGGCTTGGGGCCAAGGTATACTTATTTTATAACCAAAATGGGCTTGTTCTGATCCAACGGAGCACTTCTGGCAGCCCCTTTTCTACGTGCGGTCGGACTTAAGCTCTCTGACATTGGATCTAGGTCAGCCTAAGTTTTCGGCCTGATCAGATTTCCAGATCAACCGTGGCGGACCAGTTTCAGTTTAGGGGTCACCAAAACTCGATCAGGGCCACAAGTGCTATGACATGAGTGGGCCATCATCCCTGATCTGAGGGTAAATTTGGATCAGATTCTGACGGTCAGAATGCTTAGAAAATGTCACGAAAGTGACACGTGCCAGATTTCATAAATTTTATTTAATTTCTAACATTTCTTACACTCTTCACTATGGACTCAAGAAAATCATCATGGGACATCATCTGAACTTGATTTCTGGGGTGATTGTCAAGTCCAACTAGGCAGTCAGGATTGTCTAAGTTTGGGGTAATTAGACTTCCGATGTACGATCCAGATCTGATACGGAGTTTTCGAATGCTCCCGTGAGCAACCGGGTTTAAAGTTTGATTCAAGATTTTAAGGTAATGTAGCATCAACTATTCTACACATCTTGGCTCTAGCAGATCGTATTTAAAGTGATTGGTGACAATTTCACAGGTCGTCTAGTTTAGCGCTAGTTAATTTCATCTAATTTCTAAAGGAAGTAGCCTATAATGATTTCTGTTTGAGGTGGGATTTGAAGGGTAGTGTGAGTGGTATATGAAAATGAACAAGAAAGTGTTTGGAGAAGAAATTTGGGGGAGATTCGAAAGATTTTTTAAGAAATGGAAAGCTTGAAGGGGTGGTTTGTGAAGGAAGTACTAAAATGGGAAAGAAATAGGGGTCGAACCCTATACCATAGGGTCCCACTAGGCCCCACATGCAATCGACCCGAGCGGCCCGCCCGGCCTGACCCGTTTACCTGAGAGGCCTCGCCGACCACTGGAGTGGTTGGCGAGGTCTTGCCATTTGGGTGAGGCCCTCCTGCCCCCTGGGTCCCAGAAAAGTGTGGGGCCCACCTTGGGTCCCTCTGGATTGGCGTGGGCAGGCCACCGACTCCATTTGAAGCATTTTTAGGGCTAATTTACAAACCGGAATGAGTTTATGCAATGTGTAGCATATGATTTTGGGGTAGGAGACACTAATCTATCCAACTAACCCATTTATTTTGTTAGATTCCAAAATGTTAAGGGTCAAAACCTATTTTATCCATTTATTTACTATTTATGGTAAGTTTTAGTTTCAGTATTGTTCTTACTCATTTATACCCTAGTATTGGTGTGTATTATAAATGTTCTTAAAATTAAATGAAGAATAAAGTGGTAGAGGATGAGATTTTGAAGGAATTGGATAAAAAGAGGTTTTAGGCTTTGAGATTGAGTGTAAGATGTTGGGGTTGACCTACCACCTAAGGACATTCATTTATAGGTTTAGAATGGAATGAAATATAGTCTAAACCCTTCGATTGATGGTCTAGAAGTGATTTGGGGTCGTTGTGTGTGATTAGGAGTGTGCACGAACTCAATCTCGATGACCGTTTTCAGTAAGTTTTAGTTTAAGTATAGTTCTTCACTATTTAAACTTGAGGATTCGTGTCTAATATAAAAGTACTTGGAGAAGTTTTAAAATTGAGGTGGTGAAAGATGAGATTTGAAGGAAATGGGTTGAAAAGCGATTTCTTTGGCTTTGGGAATGAGCTTTGAGAGTGTTATGGTTGACCTATTTCCTAAGGACGTCTAATTCCAGGTTGGAAAAAATCAAGGGTGTTACAATTATCTTCTCAAGTAGATTTAAATTCAAATAGAGAGTTCTTTATACTCAACTTGAGATAGATAATTGAATTTGCTACTTTTAGAGTTTTATTCTTTGAGAAATTATATATCTTTATATCCTTCTTGGTTGAGAATACATTGTTTCATCATCATCTAAAAAAAATGATCACTACATTACTGAAGCTTTAACTTTAAAGGCTTCATCAATATCTTCGTATCGACATCGTCTACGAGAAAATAAGTGTTTACTTTCAGTATATTACTTTCATTTTGGGTTTGTTGAGATTTTCCAGAAATCTCATCAGGTTGTGGAGTGGTTAGACTATGAAAATCTCTTAAGGTTTTATTGTGGTAAGCCTATGAAAATCATAAGAATTGTAAGAGGTTGTTGAGGTGATCCTCTGAAAATCTTGAAAATAGTGGAAAATTAAAAATTACGTGGAGTGGTAATTTTGGGACTAGAGTAGGTGTATGTTAAACACCGAACCACTATAAATATTTATGTATTATGGTAATTGATAATCTTATTCTTGTTGTTATTATCTTGAAATATTGAATTCATGGACATCATGAAATAAAGTTGTCCTACCTCATATTTTAGGTGAAGGTTGTCCTACGACTTAATTGAAATCAAGATTTCAATATTCTATTACTATTTTAAATTTATTTTTCATGATTGAATATTAAAAATTAATTTAGTCCTATTCACCCCCCTCTAGGACATCTGTAGCTTAACTTACATGTGTGTGTGTAGCCGGACCTCATGTGAAGCTTCTCATGAGGTTGAACTCCATGGGCCCCATCATGATGTGGGATGGTCATCTGCATTTGGTAGGTCCCCTCTAGGTTATGGTATGTGCTAAAAATCAGCCATATCTAAAGTTTAGGTGGGTCACAACATCTGAAACCATGGAAATCATGGCTAAAACATCTAAAAGCACTTGGTTGTGCCCACTTGATTTTTGGAATGGGTTAAAATTTTGTCCAATCCCTCATCCAAGTGTGACACATGTAGCAACGAATGGTCTAGACATCTAAACCACTTCTCATTGGGGCCCTATATATAATAAAAAAGTTTCAGTGGGTGGGCTTCCACTCTCAACTGTTGTCTGTGTTATTGTAACACCCCGGATTTTGGCCAATCTGAGATTTGACGTCCTTAGGCAGTGGGTCAATTAAAACACCTGGAAAATCGTTCAGAACCCAATTCCATAGCCAAAGAAACCACTTAGGATTAATTCCTTTAGAAATTAAGCGTAAGTTAGCTAGCGCAACGTTAGAGTAGCTGGGAAACAGTCCCTGATCACTTTAAATACGTTCTATAAGACCCAAATCGAGTAGAACGTATGACTCTATAATACTCTATAACCTCGGATCAAACTCTAAGCAGGTTTGTTCTCTGGACCACTTTGAATCTTTGTATTGGATCTAGACCGCGCGTCGAAAGTCCGATAGCTCCTATCTTAGACCGTTAGAACCGCCTAGCTGGACTTGACACTCATTTCGAAAATCAAGTCAAACCGATAATCACAGGCTATTTCATTGAGCCCGGACTGAAGAGAGTGCGAATAGGGACAGATTTGGAATTTGAAATTTAAATCTGGCACACGACTTGACGCGTCAGTATTGAGCGTTCTGACTGTCAGAATTCAGTCAGATTACACCCTCGGATCAGGAAAAATTTCTATTTCATACCATGAGATTTGCAGACCTGATCTACGTGCGGTGACCGCTGAACTGAAACTGGACCGCCACGGGCGATCTGCGAACCCTGCCGGACTGAAAACTTGATGTATGCTAGATCCAGTATGTATGAACTTAAGTCCGATCGCGTTCGGCCAGGGGACCACCAGAAATGTCCTTTTGGACTGAAACAGCCCCGATTTGGTTACCCCTCAAGTGAAACTTGTTCCCGAGCCTATTTCGGGCAAGTTTGGGCTTATAAAAAGGGTTGAAACCCTCACTCCTCTCTCCCATCCGAATTTGCAAAAATTTCTAGATTGGGAGAGAGAAAAGGTGAGAGTTTGTGAGAGAAGGTGGGAGAGAATTCCCTGCTGCTTGTGCCACGTGCTGCAAGTGGTTAAGCCACGCGCTCTAATCACTTTGCCGGTGATTTCTTCATATTTTCGGGTAAGAAAATATCCTAGAAGTTGTTGATTTAGTGTTCCCTTGGTTTAATAGCAAAGTAGCTGATAGATCTCGTAAATCAGGTTCTCTATTCGGCGTAGACGAAGCGTATACACTCCGTTCAAACTCACACCCCTAAAAGAGATAAGGTGCGGATTTTAGACTCTTTGATTGACTGTTTCCAAAGCTTTCAATGTCTTTTAATAGTAGATTATCGACGGCATCGCCGTTTGACATGTACAACATGCTGTCCGTTTCCTGTTTCGTAAACCGGCGAAGAATATGAGATTTAGGGCATTTTAGTCATTTGTAGGAAGTACTGTTTTCATGCATATTTTGCTGATGTGATTGACATGATTTGTTGTCACATTAGAATGTTAGGAATACGTGCATATTTAGTTTGGCGAAGAGATTTGCCTAAATGCGCACTTCGGGTCGACATACTATATGTAGACTTAAGTGTGTAGTGTAAGTGTTTGTATAAATGTTTGTATTAGTATGTATTGAATTAAATGATGTTATGAATTAGTTTGAGATGGATTTCTCAATTAATATGCTGATGTAAATGATTTCCTATATGTTGACTATATGCATGTTTCATTATATGCATGAAATGCATGTGCTTGATGATTCACGTAAGTTGTATGTTATAACATGTGCTTGGTGATTTCATTATGATTTAGTTTGAGATTGAATTCTCAATTAATTTGCTGATGGAAATGATTTCCTATATGTTGGCGATATGCATAATTTCATTATATGTATGAAAGGCATATATCAGGTGATTTGCTTAAGTTGTATGTTACAACATGTGTTAACATGCTCATATGGTTGTATTTCATTTCCAATACTCTCACTTGATTTGCTGATGTGATTCCATGTGTTTGTGACTATGCCTAGTCCAGGCAGTCGGTAACCGAGAAATATCGTGGTTAGCTTATCTTTGCCACGAACGACGTGTCGATGAACGCGAGTCGTGTTTTGGAGTTGGCGGCAGTGGTTAGGCCACACGAAGTGTTTTACGCACTTCATATCATTCAACTTGAGATGCGATCATGCTAGTCGAGCCCGTCAAGTAACCCGACTGGCCGTTGTATGTTCACCTTGCATGAGTCATAACTGTTTGAACCTAGGGTACTGAACTTACCATTGTAAACCCTGTTAACCATGGTACCTTGATCCACGAAGACTCATGAGCCGGGCATGGTGGTATGGGACACCGTGGTCGAGCTGTCGGCCTACGCTGGGGCCACAAAGCTCCCCGTAGTGACCAGTGAGCACCTAGTCTCGTGAGAAAATTATGGTGGTATGGGATACTATATTCTTGCTGTCGGCCTACACTGATCAGGCGACGAGTCCTTTGTAGTGACCGCGAGCGTATTCTGAGTCTATGGTAGGCGACGACCCTTCCATAGCAGTAGAGTACAGTAGGCCTGTATTGATAAGGTGATGGGGGAGTGGAGCAACGAGTACGTGCAACAGCCCTGGCAGCCCTTGCAGCGACCTACAAAATATACATCGTATGAGATTACTAGGAGTGACGACCCTAGACAGGATCTATGTTGGGATTGATATAAGGGAAGTACCTTAGTTTCCCAATCCTGCTGTTTGAATGGACTAATAACAACTCAAAAATCATATCACCATACCATTGCATGTGCCTGGAAGATGTGGAGCACTTGAGGGTCGATTGCATGCCGCGGTCGTAAGATGGTGCCGTATGAGGGAGATCGTCGGTGAGGGCATACATCACGTCATGTCATATTGTATTAACAACAGTATTAGGATTGTTTGATTTACTGCTTTACTATTATCACATGATTGATTTGAGAACATGCTAATCCTTGCTCTATTATTCCACTGAGTTAGCTACTCACTCCCACGTTACGGGATGGTGTTTCCGGACACCCACCAGTCCCTATTGTGATTGCAGATGATGGTGCGGCCTGTCAGGCGGAGCTGGACTTGATGATGATGAGGAGGATTCCTCCTTTATGCGTGTTCTGATTGACGGGATTACAGAGAGGTTGATTAGATGTCTTGACACTTGTCATTTTATATTTTTAGCGCACTCATGTATATTCGTTTTGTCTACTTTTGGAGTATACATATATGTATATAACCTGGTAATATGTTCACACTCTGGAGACATACAACAGTTTATATATGTTATACATACTATCACAGTCTTCCGCTTGTTAATTTAACTGTCTCTGGAGTATGATATGCTGTTCTAGCTTAATCTCACTCATGTTTAATACGTTATCACAGACAACATTCAATCATACATATCTATGTTGCATAAATAACATTTTGAAACTCGGGAGTTGAGTTTTTGCTCGACCCCTAATTTTTGGGATGTTACAGTTATGGTCCACCTAACTCACGGATTGGCCTAATTTTTAGGCCCATGCCTCACCATGGAAGGTGCATTTGATTAATGGTATGGATGTCTATCATATATCATGATGGGTCCGACTGAGCTCAACCTCATGGTACCATAGATCTATACACATAAATACATACACATGCACTTCTCCCACGAGGTCGAGCTCTATAGGTCTGACTTTGATGTGTGCTTGACATCGTCATTGTGTTTTTGGTGGGTTCCCTCTAGGTTATGTGGTGTCCTAAATATCAACTATATCCAGAACTCAAGTGGACCATATGATTTGAAACAATGTGTAATCATGCTAAAACATCTAAAACACTTGGTGGAGTGCACCAGAGTTTTGGAATGGCTTGAAATGTGGTGTGACCCCTCATCCAAGTGGGACACACACAATAATTGCCCTTACTATTTTATAACAATGTGCATGTGATCGTATTTATTAGTAATAACATTGCTTCTTCAGTATAATCTGATGCAAAACACAAAATACCACGAAGATTATATGAAATATTCTATAGAGAATGCCTAAATAATGGCCTATTTTTCCAGCCAAATAAACTTTAGAAAAATAATTATCATCATCTAAGTCTTCGTGTTGGTTGGAGTGTTGTTCAAATGTCTTCAATGTGTGCAGAAATAAGAGTGTTCGATTGAGTGATCCCCAGATTGGATAGATTGATCTCTGGACAGTTTTGGACAGGTTCAATCAGTCGACCTTGGAGATTTGAGTGATCAACAAAATTTAGAAAATTCATATTAACTCTCTCGACACTTTTGAGCATGTTTGATTGATCGAACTTGGGAGCTCGATCGATCGAGGGTTGCTCGATTGATGTCGATCAATCAATGCTTACATTGATAGTGTTCACAATTTTGCATAATTGCACAAATTTGTTTCCTATTTCGGGTGTAACACTATATATATGGGTGTAATACAGGATTATGGCAGAATGTGAGCGAATAAAGAGGTATAAATTATTTCTAAGATTTGAAAGGGATTAGCTTGTCGCTTCGTGCCATGATTTTTTTCCCATAAGGCTTTTCATCATAAAATCGTGTATTCCTGTGCATGCTTTGTTTACGTTTGCTTCTTATTATGTAATTTGAATTCAGGGTTTGCTTCCACGGTTCCCCAATAAGTGGTATCAGAGATATACGTTGGGATTTGAGTTTGAATATGAGACATGACGATTAAGGGATCTGATGTGAAGCATAAGACATAAGTTCGTCAAGAAAAATAACCTTGAACTATGCAAGGTGAAGATGAGAGGCCTTCTAGTTCAGCAAAGATTGCAATAGGCATTCCTTAGTATAGTGAAGTGTCCTGCGACTATGAGCCATGAAGAGTGAAAAGAATTGGATGGGAGGGAAAAAACCTCGATCCAATAATATTTAGTGGATGACGTCCTTTATAATATCCTTAATTAGAAGACCACCTTGAGGCTTTGGACGAAGTTAGAAAACTTGTACATGACGAAATCTCTGTCAAATCATTTGTATTTGAAAAATCATTTCTATAATATAAAGATGGTGGAAGAGTCAGATCTTAATTAACATATTAACATGTTCAATCAACTACTTTGTATGTTGATGAGTGTGGAGGTAAAGATTGATGAAGAAGATCAAGCCGTAATTCTATTGAATTCTATTCCAGAGTTGTACGAAAGTCTCATAGACACTATGTGCCATAGTAGGGAGACCGTTGATGTCAAAACTACTATCTCAGTCCTTCATTCGAAGTAGTTGAGAAAGAAGGACAGTGATGGGGTTCCTCTGTGGATGCGTTGGTAGCCAGGGGAAGAAATTTTGAGTGGAGAAGGAAAATTTGCAATTAGGTCCAAGTCTAAAGGCAAATAGAAGATGAATTGTTAGAACTATAGAAGGATGGGGCATATGAAGAAGGATTATTAGAATCCTAAAGCCTAGAAAGCATAAAAATCAGATAAATCATCAAAGGTGGCCAACGCAGTGGAATCTAGTGAGGAGGCAGATGGTTGTGACATATTAACTGCATCCAAATTTGAGTATCTCACTAACAAGTGGATCCTGGATTTAGGGGCTTCATACCACATGACCTCTTATCGGAGTTGGTTCACCAATTACACTAAGTACGATAATGACCAGGTATTTATGGGCAATGACATTGCCAGTAAGGTTGTTGGTGTTGAATTGGTGTGTATCAAGATGTTTGATTGGATGGACTGAATTCTAATGGATATGAAACATGTTCTTCATCTAAGGAAAAATTTGATATTTTTGAGAGCTCTCGAGGCACTTGGGTGCAAATTTATCAGGTTTGATCTTGTCCTAAAAGTTTTGAAAGAGATACTCATTGTAATGAAGGCATAATGGAGTAATAACCTTTACAAGTTGAATGAGAATACCATATCAGGTGGAGTTATTGTATTTGCAGCATAGTCCACATCGGCATGCATGTCTAAGCAACATGAGCGAGCATGGTATGAAGGTATTTTTCTATTGTTATTTGATTCCTACATTTAAAATGATTGATTTTAATATATATGGGCATTGTATAATGTTAAACAATCACGGTTATCTTTTAATTCTAGAAAACCTACAAGTAAAGAGGTGCCTCCCATGGTTTCTAGGGGATGATCATTATTCTTTGTCACATTCAGTGACGATTTCTCTAAGAAGATGTGGTTTATTTTTTGAAAAATAAATCTGATGTTTTTGCCACATTCAAGATGTGAAAGGCGATGGTAGAAAATTGGTCAAAGCAGAAAGTGAAAGTGTTGAGGAAAATAATGGTGGTGAATTCACTTCAAAGGAATTCAATTAGTTTTGTAAAGGTGAGGGGATCGTACGGCATAACACAATTAGGCACACACTAAAGAAAAATGGTGTGGCGGGACATATGAATTGGACTCTCTTAAAGAGAACCTGAAATATGTTAAGTGATTTTGGTTTAGGCAAGGAGCTATAGACCGAGGTTGTCGACACAACTTTTTACTCAATGGATTAGTCCTCATCTACACCGATTGATTGTAAAATTCTAAAAGAAGTGCTAGTAGTCATGATATAGATTACTCAGCGCTGCAAGTATTTGGTTGTGATTGTTACTCTCATGTACCGTTAGTTGAAAGAGGTAAGCTAGATCAAAGGGCAAAGAAGTGTACCTTTGTAGGCTATGGTGATGGTGTGAAGGAATATATGTTGTATGATCGTGTCATATGGAAGATCATGATAAGGTGTGGCATCAGGTTTGATGAGGATTCTTTGTTCCACAAGGATGAACACATGGAAATAGAAAATTTAGCGACAATATATGTTGAAATTAAAAAAGGTGAGACACAGGTAGAAGTCGAGCCATAGGAAGAGGTACATAAGTAGGTGGAGCAACCACATGTGAGGAAAATTTCATCAAGCGATAGCAAATTACTGGCCAGATATAGAGATGACTCCGATGTTGCATTCGCTCTCATTAAGGATGATGGAGATATGTCTACCTTCCAAGAAGCATTTGCTGGCATAGATGCTGAGAAGTGGATGGCGGCGATGTAAGACGAGGTGGATTCTTAGTAAAATAATGAGATGTGGGAGCTAGTGAAGCTTCCTGTTAAGCATAAAGCCATTGGGTCCAAGTGAATTTACTGGAAGAAATTGGATACATGCAAGGCCTACTGGTAGTGAAGGGTTATGCACAGAAGGAGGCTATCGACTTCAGTAAGATTTTTTTGCTTGTGGTCAAATATGTATTTATCAAATTTATGTTGGTGCTCCTTGTCCAATACAATCTGGATCTGGAACAAATGGATGTAAAGACTTCTTTCCTATATTGGGAATTGAAAGAACAAATCTATATAAAGCAATCAGAAGGGTTCGAGATACTGGGGGTAGAGAATAAGGTTTACAGGTTGAGGAGGTTGTTGCACAGGCTGAAACAGTCACCTAGCTAGTGGTTTAAGAAATTTGATACTTTCATGGTGAGTTAGTGGTTTACTAGAAATGAATATGATCATTGTGTCTACTTCGAGGCATTAAGTGATGGAGAATTCATTGTACTAGTATTATATGTTGATGATATGCATATCGTTAGCTATAACATGTCTGAGATCAATATATTAAAGACTTAGTTATTAGGGACATTTGAAATGAAAAATCTAGGGCAGTAAAGAAGATTCTTGGCATTAACATACATAAAGATAAGGAGAAGAGAAAGTTACAGTTATCTTAGGTAAAATATATTGAGAATATGTTGGTCAAGTTTAGGATGGACAAGGCTAAACCGATTAGCACAACCCATGCTGCTCACTTTTAATTTTCTTTAGAGCAATGTCCCATTACAAATGAAGAAAAGATGGTTTATATATCATGCGCCCTATTCAAGTGTAGTTGGCAATTTGATGTATGTCATGGTCTTTATGAGTTTGGATATTTCATATGCAATCAGTGTTGTGAGTAGATATATGTCAAACCCTGGCAAGCAATATCGGAAGGCAGTAAAATGGCTACTTCGTTATCTACGAGATATAACAGACAACGCCTTAACTGTCAAATAAATCAGACAAAAAATGACATGCTCCAAACTCCGAAACTGGGCTCACAAAATTCATGATCACCAAATCCAGTACCGACATCCTCCGTGGTACCTCATTCTTGGCTCCCAGTGTGCATACGCCAAATTTCGATCCTAGGATCCTACAAGGAGGGTTTTCAACATGAATTTATCTCATAAGAAACATAACTATAAGATTATCTAAATCATAAAGGCAACATCATCATACCTAATTTGGATAGTTAAACTCCATGTGGTAAACTCTTGATCTTAGGTTAGTCATGCGCCCCAACCGAAATCCTAGCCATTGCGAAGGTACACGTAAAAAATAGTTGTGCACCACCAACCTAAGTGGATAGTGAATGAATGAATGAACTAGTATACAACTCCTGCTTAATAAGTCCACATATCAGTACTATTCATCTCTGTGTAACGCCCTGAAAATCGGGGGTCGTGTATAAACTCAATTCCCGAGTTCCAGACCGTCACTTATGCAACAAAAATGATTATGATTCAATGTTGTCTGAGTTAAAGCATTCACATGAGTAAAAGTATACTAAAACTGCAATTCATACTCCAGATCCAGTGATAAAAGCAAGCGGAAGACTAAAGAATATATATATATCACTATATGGAAAACAAAGTAGATCTCGACTGTCTCTAAAGTATGAATACATCTCTGAGTCTCATATACATGTAAATAAATAAAAGAAAAGGTCCAAAAAGAGTCCCACTGAGAAGTCCCGTCAACCTAGGCCACCTAAGCAAAGCCGTCGTGGTACTGCATGTATGAGAACTCGTCCTGGTCCTCATCATAGTCCGGCTCTGCTTCCTGGATCGCTACATCACCTGCATTTAAGACAGGGTCTGGTGGGTGTTGCAAACACCATCCCGAAACGTGGGAATGAGTAGCTAACTCAGTGGAATAATAGAGAAAGGATTAACATGTTCTCAAATCAATCATGCGATAATAGTAAAGCAGTAAATCAAATAATCCTAATACTGTTGTTAATGCAATATGACATGACATGATGGATGCCCTCACCGACGTTCTCCTTCATACGGCACCATCTTACGCCCGCGGAATGCTTGCGTACCGCTCAGTGCTCCACATCTTCCAGGCACATGCAATGTAATGGTGATATGATTGTCGGGTTATTTTTAGTCCATTCAAACAGCAGGATTGGGAAACTAAGGTACTTCCCTTATATCAATCCCAACACAGATCCTGTCTAGGGTCGTCACTCCTAGTAATCTCATACGATGTATATTTTGTAGGTCGCTGCAAGGGCTATCAGGGCTGTTTCTCGCACTCGTTGCACCGCTCCCCCATCACCTTATCAATACAGGCCTCCTGTACTCTCACTACTACGGAAGGGTTATCGCCTCCCGTAGACTCAGAATATGCTCGCGGTCACTACAAAGGACTCGTCGCCTGATCAGTGCAGGCCGACAGCAAGAATATAGTGTCCCATACCACCATAATCTGCTCACGAGACATATGTGCTCACTGGTCACTACGGGGAGGTTTGTGGCCACAGCGTAGGCCGACAGCTCGACCATGGTGTCCCATACCACCATGCCCGGCTCATGAGTCTTTATGGATCAAGGTACCATGGTTGACAGGGTTTACAATGATAAGTTCAGTACCCTAGGTTCAAGCAGTTATGACTCATACAGGGTGAACATACAACGGCCAGTCGGGTTACTTGACGGGCTCAACTAGCACGAGCGCATCTCAAATCTAACGACATGAAGTGCGTAAAACACCTCGTGTGGCCTAACCACTGCCGCCAACTCCAAAACACGGCTCACGTTCATCGACGCGTCGTTCGTGGCAATAATAAGCCAACCACGAACTTGCTCGGTTGCCGACTGCCTGGACTAGGTATAGTCCCAAACATATATGAATTCACATCAGCAATCATATGAGAGTATTGGAAATGAAATACAACAATGTGAGCATGTTAAAACATGTTATAACATACAACTTAAGTAAATCATCAAACACGTACATTTCATACATATAATGAAATCATGCATATACTTAACATGTAGGAAATCATTTACATCAGCATATTAATTGAGAAATCAATCTCAAACTAATTCATAACACCATTTAATGCAATACATACTAATAAAAGTATTTATACAAACACTTACACTACACAGTTAAGTCTACATATAGTATGTCGACTCAAAGTACGCATTTAGGCGAATCTCTTCATCAAACTAATTATGCACGCATTCCTAGTATTCTAATGCGACAAGAACCCATGTCAATCACATCAACAAATTATGGATGAAAACAGTATTTCCTACAAATGACTAAAATGCCCTAAAACTCATATTCTTCGTCTACTTACGAAACAAGAAACGGACAGCATGTTGTACATGTCAAACGGCGTTGCCGTCGATAATCTACTATTAAACGACATTGAAAGCATTGGAAACAGTCGATCAAAGTATCTAAAATCCGCACCTTATCTCCTAGAAGTGTATCGATTCAAACGGAGCGTATACGCTTCGTCTACGGCGAATAGGCAACCTAATTTACAAGATCCATAAGCTAACATGCTATGGAAATGAAATAACACTAAACCAGCAACTATTTAGGGTATTTTCTTACCTAGAAATGCGGAGAAATCACTGGCCAAGTGATTGGAGCATGTTGCTTAGGCACATACAACAGGTAGTGCAGCAGCAGGAAAATTCTCTCCTACTCACTCTCACAAACTCTCACTTTCTCTCTCACTCTTGCTAGGGTTTCTAGCAAATTCGGATGGATGAGAGGAGTGAGGGTTTCAAGCCCTTTTATAAGCCCAAACATGCCCAAAACAGGCTTCAGGCCAAGGTATACTTAAGGTATATCCAAATCGGGGTTGTTTCAGTCCAAAAGGACATTTCTGGTGGTCCCCTGGCCGAACGCGATCGGACTTAAGTTCATACATGTCAGATGTCGCTCACATCCCGTTTTCAGACCATCAGTGTTCGTAGATCGCCCGTGGCGGTCCAGTTTCAGTTCAGCGGTCACCGCATGTAGATCAGGTCTACAAGTCTCATGATATGAAATAGAAATTTTTCCTGATCCGAGGGTGTAATTTGGCTGAATTCTGACGGTCAGAATTCTTAATAATAACGCGTCAAGTCGTGTGCCAGATTTGAATTTCAATTTCCAAATCTAACCCTATTCTCACTCTCTTCAGTCCAGGCTCAATGAAATAGCCTGCGAATGTCGGTTGGACTTAATTTTCGAAATGATTGTCAAGTCCAGCTAGGCGGTTCTAACGGTCTAAGATTGTAGGTATCGTACTTTCGACACGCGGTCTAGATCCAATACAAAGTTTCAAAGAGGTCCAGAGAACAAACCGGCTTAGAGTTTGATCCAAGGTTTTAGAGTATTATAGCGTCATTAGTTCTACTCGGTTTGGGTCTTGTAGAACGTATTTAAAGTGAACAGTGACTATTTCCCAACTACTCTAGCGTTCCGCTAGCTAACTTACACTTATTTTCTAAAGGAATTAATCTTACGCGATTTCTGGTCGAGTTGGTACTCGAGTCCAAGTACATATTTTTCCAGGGCGTTACAATCTACCCTCGAAATTATTTGTACCTTTTCGTACTCCTCGAGAAGCTGTGGGTAGTTCTTTCTGATTTCGGCTTGTCTCCCAGGTAGCCTCTTCCTTAGAGTGATGCGTCTACAATACCTTCACAAGGGGAATCACCTTGTTACGCAGTACCTGCTCCTTCCTGTTTAGGATACGCGTCAGTCGCAGGATATATGTAACATCCTCTCCTAACTGCACCTGCTCCCATCTGATGATATGGGAAGGATCAAAAACGTACTTCTTCAGCATAGAAACATGAAATACGTTGTGAACGCTCGTGAGAGGCATGGGTAAAGCCAAATGGTAAGCTACTATTCCCACACGATCGAGGATCTGGAATGGACCAATGAATCGTGGTGTCAGCTTCCCCTTCTTCCCAAACCGAAGGACTCCCTTCATAGGAGAAACTCGTAAAAATACATGATCCCCAACAGTGAACTCTAGCGGCCTCCGTCTCATATCGGCATAACTCTTCTGTCTGCTCTGCGCTGTGAGAAGCCGACGTCTAATAATATCGATCTTCTTCGACGTCGCCTGCACTAACTCTGGGCCAATCAAGCTAAGCTCACCGACCTCTGCCCAGCAATGCGGTGCGTGACAAGATCGTCCATACAACGCCTCATAAGGTGCCATACCGATACTCGCCTGAAAACTGTTGTTGTACGCGAACTCCGCATATGCAAGACAATCATCCCAACTGTCCTTGAAGTCCAATGCGCAAGCTCGCAACATGTCCTCTAAGATCTGGTTCACCTGCTCTGTCTGTCCATCTGTCTGTGGGTGGAAGGCAGTACTGAACTTCAACTTCACACCCATAGCCTCCTGAATGCGATTCCAGAAAATAGAAGTGAACCGCATGTCTCTGTACGACACGATCTCCAACAGAACTCCATGCAGACGCACAATCTCTCTAATATATAGTCTAGCCAGCTTGTCTGCAGAGTTCGTGACTCTGATCGGTAGGAAGTGCGCCGACTTCGTCAGACAGTCGACGATCACCCAAATGGAATCATGTCCCTTCCTCGTCCTCGGCATCCCTGAAATGAAATCCATGGAAATGAAATCCCACTTCCACTCTGTGATCGGCATAGGCTGCAAGAGTCCAGGTGGTCGGCGATGTTCTGCCTTCATCTGCTGACAAGTGAGACAACGGGACACGAACTCTGCTATGTGGGTCTTCATACCTTCTCACCAATAAGTCCTCTTCACGTCGTAATACATCTTCGTACTGCCTGGATGCATCGCGAGTCTGGTACAATTCGCAGCCTTGAGAATCTCTCGTCTCAAGTCAGGGATATCTGGGACGCATAGGCGGCCACGATAACGTAAGCCCCCATCCATGCCAACTCGCCACTCGGTGTCTGCATCATCACTGGCCTGCTCTCGAAGCTCAGTCAGATGCGCACCATCCCTCTGTGCCTCGATGACCAGGTCATCGATCTAAGATCGCACCTGTACATGTGCGATGAACTCAAACGGCTCCTCTACAGTGAGTTTCTGCTCAAAGTTTCACAAAAACTGCATCATATCCCACTCAATAACCATCAGTGAAGCCGCAAACTCTATCTCCTTCTTGCGGCTCAACGCGTCAGCCACAAGGTTCGCCTTCCCAGGATGGTAAGAGACTTCGATCTTGAAGTCCTTCAAAGTCTTCATCCATTGCCGCTGCCTCATATTCAAGTCGCGCTGCGTGAATATGTACTTGAGGCTCTTGTGGTCGCAAAAGAGCTCGAACTCCTCTCCATAGAGGTAATGTCTCCAGAGTCTCAGTGCGAATATGACGGCTTCCAACTCTAGGTCGTCTGTAGGGTAATTCTCCTCGTGCTTCCTTAATTGTCTCGAGGCATACGAAATTATCCTATCCCTCTGCATAAGGACACAACCCAGACCAACGCTAGACGCGTCAGTGTATATAGTGTACCTAACTCCTTGTTCTGGGAATACTAGCACAGGGGCGGACGTAAGCCTGTCCTTTAGCTCATGAAAAGCTGACTCCGCCTTGTCATTCCATGCAAACTTCACGTCCTTCATGTGTCAACAGAGATAGAGGTCTCGCGATCTTCGAGAAATCCTGAATGAAGCGTCGATAATAGCCAGCGAGACCCAAGAAACTCATCACCTCAGTGACAGAACCAGGCTGCTCCCAGTCCTGAACTGCAGCCACCTTAGACAGGTCAACTGCCATGCCATCCTTGGACACCACGTGTCCCAGGAACTTCACTTCCTGCTTCCAGAAGTCGCACTTCTTGTACTGTGCGAACAACTGATGCTGTCTGAGCGTATCCAAGACTAAGCGCAAGTGCTCCTCATGCTCCTCTCGACTCCTGGAGTATACCAAAATATCGTCAATGAACACTATGATGAATCGATAGAGGAAAGGCTAAAATACCCGGTTCATCAGATACATGAACACGGCTGGTGCGTTCGTGAGACCGAACGATATCACAAGGAACTCGTAGTGGCCAAAGCTTGTCCTAAATGCTGTCTTCTGCACGTCCTCATCCCTGACGCGCAACTGATGATATCCCGACTGAAGATCAATCTTCGAGAAGTACTGCGCTCCTCTCAACTGATCAAACAAGTCATCGATCCTTGGTAAAGGATACTTATTCTTCAGCGTGATCTGGTTCAGCCTGCGATAATCAATACACAATCGCATCGAACCATCCTTCTTCCTTACGAACAGGACTGGTGTTCCCCAAGGAGACACACTAGGCCGTATAAGGCCAAGCTCCAACAGACCATCAATCTACGTCCTCAACTCCTCCATCTCGCATGGTGCCATGCGATACGTCGGCAGTGAGACGGGCGTGGAACCAGGCACCAGATCGATAGTGAAATCAATCTCTCGTCGAGGTGGTAAACCAGGGATCTTCCTAAACAGATCCCCAAACTTACAAACGACTGGTATATGCTCAAGTATCTGGGCACCAGCGTCCCGTAGTAAAGTAGCGTAGCTAAGTATGCGGAAGGGGAGAGTTACCCACAGTGAAAATGTAAAAGGATGCGCCCTCTGGCTCATAGGCAGTCACAATACGAGTCTCGCAGTCAATCTCGGCCCTCGCTGCAGTCAACCAGTCCATGCCAAGAATGACGTCGAGATAAACAAGAGAGGGGTCAACGACAAGATCAAGAGTCATTGTCTTGCCCCTCAGATCCACCAAACAGCCCTCACACATCAGGGTGGCATCTGTAAAGGACCCGTGAGTTGTATAAACTCGCACCCCATCCATCCTAATAGTCGGTAGCCCAATGCGTCTGACTATGGCACGTGATATCAATGAAATCATGGATCTTGTGTCCACCATCACAAGTATAGGAATACCTTCGATGTGGGCGGTGACCTCAAAGGCCGAATGCTGAGAAGTCTCTGTCGCAGCTGCCTCAGCTGTCAAGGCATGCAGCCGCGCCTGCTGTGGCCGGTTCGGCCACTGTACCGTGGGCCGTAGAGGCAGCCTGATCTGAGATACCGGAGGTCTGAAGGAAGGGTACGCAGGAGCCAACTGTAAAGGCGGTGCTAATATAGCCTGTGGACGTGTACGGTCGATCTTCTGCTGCGGCGAGAACCCACTGTCCCGCATCCGAGCAAAACAACTCTGTGCCGAATGGCCCGATCTCTCACAATATGTAAATGATAACTCAGGGCGCCGAAACGGTGGAACTGGCGTTGTAGCCCTAGTAGGAGGGTCAGCGTGAGGCCTCTTGCCCGCAAAGGGCCTGTCCTGCAACTCTGGTAGTGGCCTAGGAGCAATAGGGCCACGAGATCGGGTAAGTCGATCCACGTCCTGCTCTGCCCGCATGGACATGTGAATCATCTCTGCATAGGAGGGAATGCTCACGCAGCAGATCTTCGACCGAATATCCGGTCGCAAACCCTCAGAAAAGCGCCATATGCGCATCTGCTCATCTGACAATATAGTCGGGACGTATCTGCCTAACTCGGTGAATCGATGCTCGTACTCAGTGACCGTCATGCCTCCCTGTCTGAGGCGCAGAAACTCATTCTCCCGCTCATACCTGTATGTCTGGGGATAATATTTCTCATGGAAGCGGAACTCGAACGCTGCCCAGGTCCATATGAAATCGGCGGCAACGGTCCGCAACACACTGTCCCACTATAAGCTGGCCTCCCGCTCGAACAAGAACGTAACCAACTCGACCTGCTCAGCCTCTGAACAATGTAACATCCACAGTATCTTCGACACACAGTCGAGCCAATACTGGGCCTCCTCGGGTCTATGAGAACCTGTAAAAGTGAGAGGCCGTAAGGGCTGAAATCATTCCAATAAGCTTCGTGTGTCTGCGGCATTCCCCGCAGGGTAAGCAGGTGGTGCAGGATGAGACATGCCCTCATCCTGAGCATATATATAGGCATCCTCAACTGGATGCGCAGGTGGTGTAGGTGGAGGCACACTCCCACCCTGAGCTAGAGTCCCCGCAATCATAGTCAGGAGCTGCTGCTGCTGCTGCATCATAGCCATCATCTGCTTGAATCTATCTGGAGGTGGAGCAGACTGTGGCATGTGCTGTGTCGAAGTAGATGCGCGGTACTGCTCTCTGACGGGCGGTATGAAAGGCGGTGGTCCAACTGCAGGACCAGTAGCAGGCTGAGATGTACGTGCTGTCTCAGGAATCGGACCCACAGCAGGGTCCACATGAGTATCAGACTGTGAAGGAGCCTGATCCATAAGCTCACCCAATGTAAGCCGAACTGTGCTCCGTGTAACCTTCAGCGGCATTTTCTATATTCAAAATAGGGCGCAACCTTGTCAGTCTCAATAGCACAACCACACCGTAATCATTCACATAAAGAGTCAAAGGCATTCCATGCATTTCATTTAATCAAAATTGTCACAATACAAGGGATATCTCCTTACAAGCATCATGACAAGAAGTACGTGGGAACTAAGACAGTTAAAGTTACAACAGCAACATAAGTAAAGCACTAGCCTTAACAGGCTTACACAACTTAAAGTAGAAAACTACTAACTACTAACAACAACATCAAAGATCTCATCGCTAGTCTGAGTCAGGTGACGGAGGAGGAGCACCCTTATCCTGCACGCAGCACAGGATCGCCTTCAAGGTGCGAGTCACCTTGCCGAATTTCCTCTTCATAACGGCCTTGGTATCCTCGACCTTAGCCCAAAGTTCCTGAACTCCCCTTTGCAAGGCGATCTGGCTCTCCTCAATTTGGGCAATGCGATCGTCACCAGTAGCCTGAGCAGAAGGAGGAGAGCTCTCATCTGTATCCTGAGCCTCCTCTTCTACATCTTCCTGGACTTCTTCCTCAACTTCTGCTCCATGTTCTCCCTCACTTGGATCCTTTTCATCATCAAAATCATCCTCGCTATCCTCCTCAAGATGAGTCTCACGGTACTGAGACCCGATCTTCATCTTGACCATGGTAGACTCATCAATGCAGTGAATCAGAACTGGCAACTCCGGCCCAAGTCTGTAAGCAAACTCAAGCGCGATCTTGCATATGAGTCGGCCAAAAGGAAGTGACTCAGAGTTCTTCTTGATTTCTCTATGAGGATTATCTGTCGCAAGATGAAAGTGTCCATACACATATTTTCTCCCTGAGCCACCTGATACAAGAAATCAACCATAAGGCGCGTACACTCAATGTGATTTGTCGACCTGGGATACACGTTGAACGTGAAAATGTGGTGCAGCAGGCGCAAATCATCAGACATATGAGACACCTTGAGGCTATTGTTAGGCTGCCATGGAACCAGACTACCGCATAGGAACCTGGTACGGCGATCTCGCTCATGCCTACTCCTCAAATTCTTCGCACTGGGATGAACATCACCAAAGGACATGTTCAGAAGTCGCACTATCAACCGAACATCGATCATAGCCATCCAGTCTCTACCAAAAAGAATCTTGAAATGCAATGGCTCCAGTGTAGGATTCTGGATACGAGCGTAGAAGGCACGAACGGTGCTCACATTAGCACAAGCACGAGCTTCAAATAGCGGACCCCAATGCGCAGCTTCAATGCGCTCGAACAACAGGAATTCACTGAAGAGTCATCCTTCCACGTCCGCCTCAAACAATACCTTACGGTTAGTGTATTCGCCGTAAGGCATCTCAGCTAATATCACTCGCCCAAGTTGAGTATGGGGATCCAAATCCCGCTTTGTATGGAACTCTCGGGCTGTGCTTGGACTTGCGGCGGCGCTTGAGCTTGCGGCGCCACCCCTCGGTCTTCTTGATTGCGTAGGGCGACTAGGCCCAGCCTCATCCGCTGCTGTCTTTCTCTTTCCCATCAAAGAGAGGATGGTGGGGAGAGATAAAAGATCCAAAATGGCTTCAGCAAAAGCCATGAAAAATGGGGGAAATGTAGGGAAATGGCTGCCCAAACTGAAAAAGAGAGATCTAAGCGTTGTAGAGGGATGCTTCAAGCTCCCCTAGGATGGATTTTCAGAAAGAAAAGAGAATGAAAAAGGAGAATGGAGCTCCTCACGATTTCAGCTCGTTTTGGGGGTTGTAGGAGCTCCAACGGATGAGATTTGCAAGAGGGAGAGTTGAAAATCACAATGGAGTGATGGAGTGGGGTTGTTTTCAATAAAGGATGGGTTTGGGAAGGATTTGAAGCAACGATTTTGAGAGAGGGCAGCAAAAAATGTGAAATGGAGCTAGGGAAGGGGGCTGTTGTGAAGGAAGTACCCCATTTAGGGGTTTTCTATGGATGAACCATACATGGGGGGGTGTATTACCCAAAATACCCCCACGCACCGAGTTTCAGATCAAGTGGGCCACATCGGACGGCGATGCATCGCCGGATCGGCGATGGCATCGCCGGCCATCTCTCTAAGTGGCCAGTGGGACCACATGGGTCGAGTCCCCCCTGGCCCAGGGACCTCAAAAAACTATGGGCCCCACCTCAGTTCATTGTAGATTGCCCTAGGGAGGCCCAAACATGCATTCGGGGCTTTCCAGGGCCAATCTGCAAACCTGAAGCAATTCCCTATCATGCAGCATCTGATTTTGGGGTAGAAGGAGCTAATACATCCATCTAGCCTATTAGTTGCTAAATATCACAAACTTAGGATGGCTTAATGGCCAGTTTTTATGAAATTTTACTATTCACTATAAAAGTTTTGTCAAAGTATGATTTTATGTCATTTTCACATTAGGATTAATGCCTAACATGAAAATAATAAGAAAGAATTGAAGAATGGAGTGGTGAGAGGAAGAATTTTGAAGAATTTAGGTGAAACGGGGTTTTTAAGCCCTATCGATTGAATGCAGGGGTTGTGGTTGTCCCACAGCCCAAGGATTCACATTTATGGGTTTAGAATCATTCAAAGAATGTCTCAACCCACCTGCCTACAATCTATGAACTACTTAGGTCGCTTCACGCGACCCTATATGCGTTACGGACTCGATCACCCGATCGATACTAATAGTCTCACCTACTGGCGAATCTGCGATCCTATAAGTGTTTCTAGACCCTTCTCGCACCCACCTAAGTCAAAGGAAGTGACAGCGTACGTCGCGTGACCATAACCCAGGCCCAGTATAATCTCATTCATGCTCTGATGCCAACTTGTAACGCCCTGAAAATCGGGGGTCGTGTATAAACTCAACTCTCGAGTTCCAGACCATCACTTATGCAAAAAAAATGATTATGATTCAATTTTTTCTGAGTTAAAGCATTCACATGAGTAAAAGTATACCAAAACTGCAATTCATACTCCAGATCCAGTGATAAAAGCAAGCGAAAGACTAAAGAATATATATATATCACTGTATGGAAAATAAAGTAGATCTCGACTGTCTCTAAAGTATGAATACATCTCTGAGTCTCATATACATGTAAATAAACAAAAGAAAAGGTCCAAAAAGAATCCCACTGAGAAGTCCCGTCAACCCAGGCCACCTAAGCAAAGCCATCGTGGTACTGCATGTATAAGAACTCGTCCTGGTCCTCATCATAGTCCGGCTCTGCCTCATGGATCGCTGCATCACCTGCATCTAAGACAGGGTCTGGTGGGTGTTGCAAATACCATCCCGAAATGTGGGAATGAGTAGCTAACTCAGTGGAATAATAGAGCAAGGATTAGCATGTTCTCAAATCAATCATGCGATAATAGTAAAGCAGTAAATCAAACAATCCTAATACTGTTGTTAATGCAATATGACATGACATGATGGATGCCCTCACCGATGTTCTCCCTCATACGGCACCATCTTACGCCCATGGCATGCTTGCGTACCACTCAGTGCTCCACATCTTCCAGGAACATGCAATGTAATGGTGATATAATTGCCGAGTTATTATTAGTCCATTCAAACAGCAGGATTGAAAAACTAAGGTACTTCCCTTATATCAATCCCAACACAGATCCTGTCTAGGGTCGTCACTCTTAGTAATCTCATACGATGTGTATTTTGTAGGTCGCTACAAGGGCTGCTATGGCTGTTGCT
This sequence comes from Magnolia kwangsiensis, assembly GCA_037074715.1. Lineage (NCBI taxonomy): Eukaryota > Viridiplantae > Streptophyta > Magnoliopsida > Magnoliales > Magnoliaceae > Magnolia > Magnolia kwangsiensis. The sequence continues at coordinate 85,025,695 of CM073589.1, read as the reverse complement.
CGCACTTGTTGCACCACTCCCCCATCACCTTATCAATACAGGCCTACTATACTCTCACTGCTACGGAAGGGTCGTCGCCTCCCGTAGACTCAGAATATGCTCGCGGTCACTACAAAGGACTCGTTGCCTGATCAGTGTAGGCCGACAGCAAGAATATAGTGTTCCATACCACCATAATCTGTTCACGAGACATAGGTGCTCATTGGTCACTACGGAGAGGTTTGTGGCCCCAGCGTAGGCCGACAGCTCGACCACGGTATCCCATACCACCATGCCCGGCTCATGAGTCTTTATGGATCAAGGTACCATGGCTGACAGGGTTTACAATGGTAAGTTCAGTATCCTAGGTTCAAGCAGTTATGACTCATACAGGGTGAACATACAACGGCCAGTCGGGTTACTTGACGGGCTCAACTAGCACGAGCGCATCTCAAATCTAATGACATGAAGTGCGTAAAACACCTCGTTTGGCCTAACCACTGCCGCCAACTCCAAAACACGGCTCGCGTTCATCGATGCGTCGTTCGTGGCAATAATAAGCATACAGGGTGAACATACAACGGCCAGTCGGGTTACATGACGGGCTCGACTAGCACGAGTGCATCTCAAATCTAATGACATGAAGTACATAAAACACCTCGTGTGGCCTAACCACTGCCGCCAACTCCAAAACACGGCTCGCGTTCATCGACGCGTCGTTCGTGGCAATAATAAGCATACAGGGTGAACATAAAATGGCCAGTCGGGTTACTTGACGGGCTCGACTAGCACGAGCGCATCTCAAATCTAATGACATGAAGTGCGTAAAACACCTCGTGTGGCCTAACCACTCCCGCCAACTCCAAAACACGGCTCGCGTTCATCGACGCGTCGTTCGTGGCAATAATAAGCCAACCACAAACTTGCTCGGTTGCCGACTGCCTGGACTAGGTATAGTCCCAAATATATATGAATTCACATCAGTAATCATATGAGAGTATTGGAAATGAAATACAACATTGTGAGCATGTTAACACATGTTATAACATACAACTTAAGTAAATCATCAAACACGTGCATTTCATACATATAATGAAATCATGCATATAGTTAACATGTAGGAAATCATTTACATCAGCATATTAATTAAGAAATCAATCTCAAACTAATTCATAACACCATTTAATGCAATACATACTAATACAAGCATTTATACAAACACTTACACTACACACTTAAGTCTACATATAGTATGTCGACTCAAAGTGTGCATTTAGGCGAATCTCTTCGCCAAACTAATTATGCACGCATTCCTTGTATTCTAATGTGAGAAGAAGCCATGTTAATCACATCAGCAAATTATGGATGAAAACAGTATTTCCTACAAATGACTAAAATGTCCTAAATCTCATATTCTTCGTCTACTTACGAAACAAGAAACAGACAGCATGTTGTACATGTCAAACGGAGTTGCCGTCGATAATCTACTATTAAACGACATTGAAAGTGTTGGAAACAGTCAATCAAAGCGTCTAAAATCCGCACCTTATCTCCTAGAAGTGTATCGATTCGAACGGAGCATATACGCTTCGTCTACGGCGAGTAGACAACCTAATTTACAAGATCCATAAGCTAACATGCTATGAAAATGAAAGAACACTAAATCAGCAACTATTTAGGATATTATCTTATCTAGAAATGCGGAGAAATCACCGGCTAAGTGATTGGAGCGTGTTGCTTAGGCACATGCAATAGGTAGTGCAGCATCAGGAAAATTCTCTCCTACTCACTGTCACAAACTCTCACTTTCTCTCTCACTCTTGCTAGGGTTTCTAGCAAATTCGGATGGGTGAGAGGAGTGAGGGTTTCAAGCCCTTTTATAAGCCCAAACATGCCCAAAACAGGCTTCAGGCCAAGGTATACTTAAGGTATATCCAAATCGGGGCTGTTTCACTCCAAAAGGACATTTCTGGTGGTCCCCTGGCCGAACGCGATCGAACTTAAGTTCATACATGTCAGATGTCGCTCACATCCCGTTTTCAGACCATCAGTGTTCGTAGATCGCCCGTGGTGTTCCAGTTTCAGTTCAGCGGTCACCGCACGTAGATCAGGTCTACAAGTCTCATGATATGAAATAGAAATTTTTCCTGATCCGAGGGTGTAATTTGGTTGAATTCTGACGGTCAGAATGCTTAATAATAACGCGTCAAGTCATGTGCCAGATTTGAATTTCAAATTTCAAATCTAACCTTATTCTCACTCTCTTCAGTCCAGGCTCAATGAAATAGCCTACGAATATCGGTTGGACTTGATTTTCGAAATGATTGTCAAGTCCAGCTAGGCGGTTCTAACGGTCTAAGATTACAGGTATCGGACTTTCGACGCGCGGTCTAGATCCAATACAAAGTTTCAAAGAGGTCCAGAGAACAAACTGGCTTAGAGTTTGATCTAAGGTTTTAGAGTATTATAGCGTCATTGGTTCTACTCAGTTTGGGTCTTGTAGAACGTATTTAAAGTGATCAGGAACTATTTTCTAGCTACTCTAGCATTGCGCTAGCTAACTTACACTTATTTTCTAAAGGAATTAATCCTACGCGATTTCTGATCGAGTTGGTACTCGAGTCCAAGTACGAATTTTTCCAGGACGTTACACTCTGGGATCATCACCGGGGTCTAGTACACTCTACACTAGCTTACCGCCCCATCAAGAGTACAACTAGGTAAGTGGAAGAGACCTCACTATCCGTTTGGCCAGTAGTCATTCAATATTTACCCGGCATGTTGATAGCAGACCCATTCATGAGCTGGTTAAACTCAGCCTAGCTATGTCTACTCCCTTAGGCGGGTAAGGCCACACCTCCTCCCAACTGACCACGACACAGTGCGAGACGCGACCTATTGAAATACGACCCTTATGCGCTCATATATATCCACTTGGTATCGATGTTAGGGCGTCATCTGGTAACAAGAGAGTTTAAGGATTTTCACTCATAGCCATTTATGGTGGCTTGATGCTAGAACAGATTTTCAGTGTCTCATCTGGCCATCCATGATATACCTGTGGAGGCTACAGTCCTGATGTCACTAGGGCGTACAGTAATCACAACACACAATGTAAGATGCATGAGTCATACAATCTGATCATGCATCAATCTTGCGCATACCATGCACTAATGTGAGATAACCTCTGCCTATCAGGGAGTCTTATAACAACCTACCCAATGACATATGAAATGGTCAACCACATCTCATAAAAAATATGCAAATGATACGTATGGGCATGTATCATGATGTTATGTTGTCATATACTCATAATTGGTATCAATAACTAACATAGACAATCAACCTCGACAATGTGGACATTTAACCAACATTGCCCCCAAGGAATGGCCCACATAGAACCTAACGTATAGTGGACCCATGGCCTCACATAAGGGCCAAATATACAACACCGTGGGCCTCACTCAAGAGCTTAATACACATCACAATGGGCCTTTCACATGGGCCTAACATACATCACAATGGGGTCCATCGCCTGGCCCTCAAATACATGATAATGGGCCTCATCACATAGGCCTTATATACTCTACATTGGGCCTTAAACATGGGCTGAATACACATCACATGGGCCACAACCCATGGGTCTAATGCACATCATAATGGGCCTCATTAAATGGGCTACAAAAACATCACAATGGCCATGACATATGGGCCAGAAATACATCTCATTGGGCCTTACCAAATGGGCCGAAAATACATCACAATGGGCCATGTCATATGAGCCAAAAATACATTTCAATGGGTCGTGACCCATGGGCCTCAGTACATCATAATGGGTCGCAACCCATGGGCCTCAAATACATAACATGTGGGCTCTACACATGGGTCTCATATGCATTAAATAGGCTACGCATCTAGGCCTCGAATACATCAAAAGGGCCATGCGTCATGGGTCTAATACATATCACAATGGGCCTTGCCCATAGGCCACAAATACATCACAATGGGCCACAACCCATGGGCTTTAAATACATCATAGTGGGCCTCACCCATGGGCCTCAAATACATCACATGGGGCCTCGCCCATAGGCCTCAAATACATCACAATGGGCCTTGCCCATAGGCCTTAGATTCAAGCAGGTGGGCCCTATCATATGGGACTTAAATATACATCATGATGGGACTTGTGGATGGGTCGCACCAATGGGCCTCAAGTGGGCTAGACCACACCAAAAATTATTTCAATAGTTATAGGTGTATCCTGTGTATCATTGCACACCATCATTCCATGGGGCACATGGCCCACTAATGATGATCAACACTGTCCAAACATTGTCCAAGAAAAATTAGCACCATTCAAACACTATCCATGTAAATCAGCACCATCCAAACATTATCCATGTAAATCAGTACTGTCCAAACATCGTGGATGGTGTAGATATGGAACATACATCAAGGTGGGGTCCACAACACCGTCCAACATTGTCCAGCACCATCCAGACGTTCTGAACAGTGAGGATGAAATAAATACATCTAGGTGTGGTTCATCATCCAGATCTATTGGATGGGGTATATACACCACATACATCAAGGTGTACCCCATAGAACTGCTGACGTGTTAAGGGTACACTAGCCAATCGTTTATCACAATAGGTGGGTCCCACGTGGGGCCCACACGTACAGGCATATAGCCATATATATATGATATAATCTTATATCATAATTTATTATAATGTAGCCATATGTGTATATATATATATATATATATATATATATATATATATATATATATATATTATATTATATTATATTATATTATATTATATCATAATTTATTGTAATATCTTATGATAAAACACATACCTCGTTGCCCTCTGATCGACTGATGTGAGACCCCCAGCAAATGGTCACCTGATGGACGGTCACCCTCTGCTTGTCCAGCTGATGGATGGTGTGTATAACACATACTGCTAGTGAGGGTCCACGTTCACGTGTTGGACATAACACATAGTGCAGATAAAACACTTCCATCAAGGTGGTTCTCACCGTCCTAATTGGATAGTGTGCACATTTAACACATATAGTATGGTGGGGCCCATCCACACGTACAACACAGTGGATCCCACCATCCCTACTGGACGGTGGAGATACACACATCACGTGGCTCCCACACGTATATCACATGGGGTCCACAGCTGGTGGACGGTTGCAATTGCAACCCACAAATCAAGATGGGGTCCATACGTAACTACAACAGCTAAATAACTAAATTACACCGGCCATCCATGTCCAGAAGAATGGACGGTGGGTAATACATCTATGTCAGTGGGTCCCATCGTCATTGATGGACGGTATGGATATAATGCATACAACCTGGTGTGGCCCACTGTCCAGATAGTCGGATGGTGTGGGTTAACATATACATCAGGGCGTGACCCACGTGAGTTGTTAACAGCAGCAGGTGCTGCTGGCCGTCCAGATGATGGATGGCCCAACTGCAATACATGTACAAGGTGGGTCCATACGTGTGGGACCCACCAACAATTTTTTATCAAGCTAATATTTGTGGTTTCTCTTCATTCGGGCCTGTCTAGACGGACAGGCCAGCAGGCCTGTCGCTAGACAATCCAACAAGGTGGCCCGACATATGGATGACATGGATATATTACATACCTCATGATGCGGCACATCAAGGTGGGCCACACACATCTAAAGAGAGAGAAAGAGAGAGAATGGAATAGCGGAGGGACCCCACCACTATGGGCCCCTCAATACAATGCATACATCAAGATGGGTCCCACCATATGTGGGCCCTCAAATCATAAAATCACTCACTTCAAGATCTCTTCTTCCTTCTTTCACCAACGGGTTCTAGAGCTCCAAGGAAATAAGATTCAATGGTAAAGATTGATTTTGGAGGGTGGAGATGGGAGGTAGGAAGGTGGGCCACACAAGCTTTATCCATGGAGCTTGGAGCTTGGACGTTGGATCTCCCATGGAGGTTGCTTGGGATGAGAAAATGAGAGAGGGAGGAGTGGTGATGGGATGAAAAGGGATGGGTTCTCTTGACTTTTAGTAAGAAAGGAATGGGTTAAGAATGGGTTACATTGACTTTGGGTGAGAGAGGGATGGGTGTGATGGGATATGTACTTGACTTGTACATTGATTGATTGATGTGATATGTCATAGAGATTCTATTGGAATTCGTAATGCACAGGATGTTCCTGGAACTGAATGCAGGACCACATCTCCTGGCCTGGGTATCACGTCGGTGCACGAGACGTGACGTTGGAACTGCGGAAACGGTGCGGTTGCAAGGATACAAGTTTCAAGTCGAGCTGACTCTGATATATAGGATACGACTCAAGATCACACGTAAATACCGATAGCAAATCGTGGGTCGCTGGAATTCGACCGAGAGGACCGTGGAGGCCTACGGAATGATATGGGCTAGGATACGGGTTTTATAAAAAACTTGTAGGCTATATTTATTTGAACTATGCAGGGAATGTAGATAATATAAGGTTGACTTCTGGTTACTCATTTGTGCTAGTGGGTGGAGCGATCAGTTGGATGTCAAAGCTTTAGTTTGTGGCCTACCACCTTCCACAATTTTATATAGAACCTATAAATCACTCTATGTTTTATAAAAATCCTTAGTCTGATACCATTCTGTCAAGCCATGAAATTTAGATAAAAAGTGTGCACCCTCAGACCCGAGTTACAGACTATGATTTGTACACAATGTATACTAAAACATGTATTTATATTATTTTTTTAGAGGCACATAATTAATTATACTCTAAGTTGATAAGTTCAACCATTCATTGGGACATTAAACATTCGATAATACTAACCATTCACATACATCAACCAATTACAAGAATTTGAAATCATTCAATCTATATGTTTCATATTTTCATATAGTACTACTCACTATGCTACAACCCACTCATTTGGGGCTTTATTAACCACTAACCAAAAAATATACTTTAAATGTTCAAAATTCTAAGTTACTCAACTATAATCAATTCCAAAACATAATTAAAGAAAATAATATAAATTCCAACCCAATATGCTATTGATTCAGTGCATTTAGTTGTCTTCTTCAAGATATGGCCACTACCCTTGTTGATCATCAACTAGTTCAACCTCATGTCAAGTGAATTGAGCAACTATTTCATCTTCCACAAAATTTGTACAATTTTTCATCAATATAACGCCATTGGCTAAGCCTAGTGAGTGAACCCTTCATGGTTCATGTACATCATAATTAAAATAGGAATGCATGAATGTCATGAGATGCATGAATGAGTGAATGCATATAGTGGGTTGATCTATTCACTTGCTTGAGTTAGATTCCATCAACCAATATCTTCCCTTTTGTAGTAGTCTTCTACCCTCTTGGCAGGCTTCCACACATTGTGGGCATCCAGGGATGGTCCCTCAGGACTCAGTATTGTAAGTACCTATAGGTCATTTAGGGTGTGCCCCTAGGAATCAGCGCAGAAATGCTATTCATGATGTGGATGAATGAGATGAGAGTGATTGATGCATTCAATTAGCAATTTCATATATAACAACATGTTTCAATAATAACATTTCAAATATAAGCAAATTTAATAAAGAAATAAGTACAAAGAAGTACACTCAACAAAATAATCAAACAACTACTTTAATCACAATGGAGAGGAAACTTGTTGGGATCACTCACCTCTATTTTGGTGATGTGAATTTTGAAATGCCACCCCACTTTCAATTAATTGACAATTATCTAATTACATAACACAATTTGCTAATCTTTTCCATATAATTGACCTATATGATCAGTCTAAAAGTGTCATGGTTTGTCCATTAGCGTGAGTGTTGAGTCAGCCAGACTACAGAGCCTCATAGGAAGATCAATTCAAAGCTTCTGCCTCAACTAGATGTGTGCAAGCTCGCCATAGGTAAATCTAAGCCTCACATCCCATGTCCCAAAACACCAGGTAAATTAAACCCTTAAAACAAGTTAGAACATCATAGGGTTTTTAAGTTAAATAAACTTTTTCAAAATAAAAAAAAATCTCTAAGTTTTCTTGCTTTGTCAATTTTATCGATACACATCTCGATATGATCGACCTATGCTGTTGATGTCCTCGATGACAAATCGATTCCATCGGAATGAGGACAAAAGTATCTAGCAACCACATATATCTCTGGATGGATTTATCGATGCATCAATATACCTATCGATATCATCGATATTTAAATCTTGAGTCCATTGAAGGTGACTCGATAATATCGACAGGCAGATCTCTGGTGCCCTTGTTTTCACTTAAGAATATCATATGTGCATCAATATATCAAAGCCCTCCTCAATACCATCGAAGTCCAAATCTCGATGACATCGGAAGGCCATTGATGATATCGGTCATGGGTACGAAGATTTCCAGCAAAATATTTCAGGATAGTTTATCCATGATCGAGGGTCACTCGATAGAATCGATATTCAAATATCAATGATATTGGTACGGTTTCGATGGCAATGAACAGGGATAGAAATTGTCCAGTAAGCTTAAATGAAAATTCTTTAGATTTATCGATGCCTCGACACAGCTATCGATATCATCGACATTTAAATTTTGATGATATCGAAGGTCCCTCGATCATTCTTGTAAACCTGAAATATTTCAAAGCAAGTTTCTCTCATTTTCAAATGTTGAGGAATCGAACCTCGTATCGATGAAATCAGGTTCGAAATCCGATAACATCCACATGTGTTTCGATTCCCTCGACCAGCTGACAATATGTTTCAAAAGCTTATGACATTTGATTTTATGTCATCGAGCGGACCGTCGATGCTATCGAGAGTATACGCTCGATGATATCGAACTCTTTCATAAATGTGACTATTTTATATCTGTTGGAACCTTTTGCCTATATAAAGAGGACTTCTCTATTATTGCTGGTAGAGATAGAAGAGAGTGCTTTTGAGTATTTTACTTTAGATCATATACCCAAAGCCCTTTCTCTCATGGGAGTTCATCCTCTAATCCACCCTCATCATTGATATTCAATACAGTGGATTGGGGAATGAACTTCCGCATTCAAGGATCCTTCATCTACTACCTTAATGGAAAATCATTAAGTTGAGATACCTTGAATGCATAGATGTCTGGAATCACTCTATCTTCCTTATAGGAAAATATTTAAGAGAGTAGAATTCTATCTTAACCTTAACCCAACCCGATGCCATAAATTGGAACATCATCTGTGTTATGGATCAAGGAAGCAGAAGATTCTTCATCAACAAAGAAGGATATCTTCGACAACGTGTTGAATGAGACTCATCCACTTTTCTGTAAGTACTAGAGTCCAGAGGACCCTTGTGATCATTCCTTTATAGGATTGGGTCTAAGGTGTTTCTCACCCCTTACAAGTCCTCTAGGAGGCCTCCTACAGGAGTGTACGTACTGGGTGTGTTGTGTTGACCTTTACTTTGTGGAGAGAATAAACAATTAGGGCCTTGGGAAAGATCCTTGGTCAGTGTGTCTAAAAGTGGGTGCGTTGTGTTGACCCTTGCTCATGAGAGCATAAACAATGAGGTTCCTTATGTGGATCCTTGGCCAGTGTGCCTAAAATCGAGTGTTATGTGTTAACCCTTGCTCAGGGAGTATAAACAGTCAGCCTAGGTGTAGGTTGTAAAGGTTGAAGGTGAACCTGATTTAAAACCTTAGATTTGAGGTGAACCAATGTAAACCTCCTTAGTGAAATCCGGTACACTCAAGAGTTGAGTGCAGTTACTAGGAGTGGAGTAGACAATTAGTCAAACCACTATAAAAATGACTGTATTTGAGATTGTTATTCTTTTGTTTGTGTGATTTACTTTAATACTTTCATATCTGAATATCTGAGATCACACATCACACACATACACAGTCATATCCATCATAAACTAATTTGTATATTGTTCATCTCTTAAATAGTTTCTGATTGGATCCTCTACCGGGCTTGTTAGCTAGTAGAGTTACTCTTGAGTAATCCTAATATAGGCTTGGTATTAGGATCAGTGTAATAGGATTTTAAATTATCATAAAATTATTGAAAAGTCCTATTCACTCCCCTGTAGGACATATTGGCATATTCCTACTTTAATTAAAACGGTCTTTACCGCAATTTCACAGTCCACCTTTGATCGATCAACTCCCAACTTAGGGCTGCCACATGGAGAATTAAACCATTAGATTTAAATCCTTCTAGATCTCGCCTTCAACACATATAGATGGTTATCTATCTATTTGGGGTCCACTTGATTAACCAAAGTGATCTGACCACTCCAATGCCTTAAGATGATTAACAGTTATAGGTTCTTTACATTGTATCATTAAAGTATTAAATTGACAATTCAAACAGAAAGTTCTAGTGAGTTGTCAATTGATCGAGATCGATCAACGATCCCATCGATCGATCAAAGTAAATTCAAATTTCCATCTTAACTCTTTGGACACTTTTTGTTCCCTTCGATCCATTGAAATTTCCTACTTGATCAATCAAACTGGACCATCGATCAGTTAAGCTGACCTGTCAATCTGTTGAACTAAATTCAAATTCTGGACTTTGGTTTCTGGACATTTTATGCTTGTTTCATCAATTGAATAGTCCTCTTAATCGATCGAACTAAATCTGGAGTTTCCTGATTAACTCTTTGAACCGTTTTTATTACCTCCGATCGATCGATCCGCCACTGATGTCCAAAGTCCGAATGATCCAAATTTTATAACTTTTTAGGTTTCCTTAATTTTCTCATTTGAATTATTTTATGCCCATGTGGGATAGATATGAACCATCCATTGACTCCCACAATCCCAAATTAGGGATGGGTCAATAAATAGCTTAGATCCAGACCATCGATGATTTCAAACTCTAAATCGAAGTATATTATGTATAATTCCTTCCATCTATCACTATGGTCCTCTAGACAGTCAGATCCTTATTAAATTTCAATTGTCATCATGGATCTAATCAATCCTTTATATAGATGGTTCAGATTAAATCTAACATGCTAGATGATCAATAATCTTATTTTGTATATTATTCATGGCTAAGATTAACTTTGGTCGTGTGGCCCGTCCGATGATCAGATTGATCTGAAAATTAGGGCTCTATATGTTTTGACTTTTACGATCCAATGGTCTATTCAGATCATATATAAGATAATTAGATAATACCAAACTGATTTTAAAAACAAAATCTACAGACCAATGTAAGGAATGTGTGGTCGATCCACATAGTCCATTGCATCGATCTGAGAATCATATACTAATATCATACAAAATAGGAAAAGGAGATGGGGACTTACCAAATCTAGGCTCTCTCTCTCTCTCTCTCTCTCTCTCTCTCTCTCTCTCTCTCTCTCTCAGGTTTTCTCTCCTTTAGGGTTTTGGTGAGAGGCTCTCTCAATGGAGAGAGATCTCCGGATAAGGTAGGATGAGCACATTCTACCTCTCTCTCTCAACCAAGAGTGTCTCTACCAACCAGTTAAGTGATTTGTTTTTGTTCTTATTCTAAAAATTAAATTTATATCTATTAATTACGATTCTAAAGTGTACTAAAGGTCAGGGTTGTTACAGTTAACCTTTCAAATTGTGGTGAATACTCCATGTTTTGAAAAAAAGAAAGTGTAGCTAATGCTAATTTGTGTTTGACATAGCAGGTTAAGAAAGAGATTTTGGACAAGCTTGGTTTATCGATCTCTCCAAATATTTCCTACTCTATTTATCTTATTATTTATTATTTTAAACACCTGTCAGGTGGTCTATATTTGAATTTTGTAACTCAATTTTGAGTTTTAAATTGCATTGTTGGCATAAAAAAGTATTGTAAAAAGAAAAGGAATTGCAACTTTTTTCTAAAAATGGTCTGCCTCTTGTTCATCCCCATTACTTCCATACCCTACCATGACTAATCAGAGGGAGTTATGTGTGATATATACAGATATGCATGGTGTATTCAGAGATCTGCCGATATGTAAGGAGGAGATTTCTCGATAAGCATAACCAAGACGTATCAGGTGGTGCCATGTACTTCTTAAACGGCCGATGGAGAGCGATCCTTCTCAAATGGCTACATGACAGGTGGCAAGAAGAGAAGCGGAGAAAGTTAGAATGTGGGAAGCATTCAGAAAATAGTAATGGAGAATAGTTATGGCAATCATCAGTACATGGGAAGAATCTAGAATGGATGGATCGAAACTATAAATAAAAGAGGAATATAACAAAGGAAACTGTCTCATACCAACCCAAACAAACCAAAACTTATCTTTCAAATTATCTTTTCTATTTTCTTGTCGATTTACATTCCATAGTGTAATCTTCTACTTTCCTTATTAAGAAAATTACATTCATTAGTGTAATCTTTACTTTTCAAGTCTACTGCTTTACATTTCCGTAGTGCAATCCATAGCGATAACCAAGTAGCTGGTAATATTTACCTGTAACTTAAGTCTGAGCTCTTGTGTTGGATTCAATTCTTCCATTGAAAAGGTGTTCTTCAGCTATCTTTCATGACCAACTATATGGATATCTTTTCCCATTTTATTTTCTGTATTGAAAAATCCTTTCGTACGGAAGGAAAATGTGTAACCCATCATCAGAGGATGAACTCCACCCTCTGAATATCACCTGATCCAATTTTACACAGTGAGCTAGTGGCTGAATAAATGATCGATCCCTTTGAATCTTGGTTATACACTGTGTTTCTGCCTATCTTGGCACTTGGGGTTATTGTTGTTCAATTTGAATTGAAGCTACAATTTGAATTTTGGCACTCCCACGTACCTAGTGCAAAAAATAACGCCCAAACAATTTTCTAACATGCCTGAGGGGACCCATTCTCTAACTTACCGGTGTAGTATTATCAATGATGAATAGAAGAAGTGCTTGTTTTGTAGGGGGTTGAGCCATCTACACCAACCACGCCACCTCCAGTTGAGGACACGTCGATTTCTACAGCCCCTAAGGCATTGAATTTAAACAATAGCCTGACAATTATTTCTAGAGACTAGGGAGGGGCATTCACAACCCGAGCTGCTCTTCCGGATGAAGTGGCTATCGTGCTCTGGGATGTTTAGATGAGCATTTAGCTTGTGTAAGAATACAGAAGAGCCCAAGGGGAACAATTCTATATTAAATTTGAGAACACCAATTGATACATGGCTAGCCATACCAAAGCCATGCATTGATTGATAGCTATGATGACTGAATGAACAATATCGACAACACAATACAATGCCAAGGGAAGTTCAATCGGCAATGCAGCTCCAATGCCACCTATGCTACCTTCATAACGTAATCCACCCTAGATTCTTATCCCAGAGATGAGAAATGAGCCACCTCCTATGTAAGTTAAGCAAATGGAGAGGGAGCCTAGGAATTTTATGCATGAAAACAAGAATCAAGGATTGGTAAGAGGATTCAATTCCCAATAGTTACCTAAATTCCAGGATAATATTAACCGATTTAGTTCGGATCACTAGCCAGCCTTTAAGCCTCAGTGGATGGATCATGACCAAATTGTAGAATTTTTTCAAAAAGTTGCTTGCCAAGTACTCTGCCACAACGCTATCCCAATGTATCACAAGCCATACCCCAAGTGGGTAGATCAACAACATCCATTGTTGAGGAATTATCGACCATATTTTTCCTTATTTTTAGGTGAGCCCGGTCAGTCGACTATTGAGCATGCTGGCTGATTTATAATGCAGTGAAGGGAATTAGCCAACAATGACTATCATAAGTTACAGTTGCTCGACCATTCACTGACCATAACAACCTTCACATGGTATTCGAATTTGCTGATAGATTCGATACACACTTGGTAGGAGATGGAAGAAAAATTCCATGCTCAGTTCTTCTCCAAGAATAAAGAAATTACCATGACTGACTTCATATGATTCCGACAGTTGCCTGGAGAATCATGCAAGAGTTACATAATGTCACGCCCCAAACTCGAAAACCGGGCTCACAAAATTCCCGATTGCCGAATCCAGCGTCGACAGCCTCCGTAGAACCCCATTCTCGGCTCCTAGCGCCCATTCGCCAGGTTCCGATCCTGGGATGCTACAAGGAGAATTTTCAATGTCAGTTTGATTCGTAATAAGCATAACCAAAGGCATAACCCACGAACAACAACCAAGTACTCCATTACATTTTCACTATGATAAAAAACTTTACAAGTACAATGAGCATAAAGGGAAATACAATGGTAAAGAACAAAAACTCCAAAATGCTCTGCAACGTGCTCCTGCCTCAGCGCTGCTGCGATCCAACGTCACCTGCACGCAACGGTCGTGCATAAGCTTATAGAAAGCTTAGAGGGTGGTGAAAGTGTGTGTGCAAGGTAGTAATATGATCATAGAATGTCAGAGTAATGCAGAATATACAGATGGAACCATAATATCATGAGCCATACTAAGGCTATACAATGCAAGACATGAATGGTATCGGCCACCCAAGGCCATGCGATGTGCAATGCAACTCAAGCATACAGATCCTCATCTATGTCCGCACATCAATACAGCTCAAAATATGGGATATCATCGGGGTCTAGTACACTCTAAACCAGATTGCCGCCACATCGCGCACAACAAGGTAAGTGGAAGAGACCACACTATCCGTCTGCCAATATCGGGCGTGACTCGTCGATAGTGGACCCATTCCTCGAGCTGGTCAAACTTAGCCTAGGATTGCCCCCTACACTCGGGCGGGTAAGGCCGTACCCCCTTCCAACCGACCATGACACAATGGAGAGCACAGCCAACTGGTATTCGACACTCAGCGCTCATCTACCCACTTGGTCTAGACATTGGAGCAACCTCTTGGTACCATAAGGGTTTAGGGACTTTCACCCAGGGATATCTATAGTACCCCATGTAGAACAAGATTTTCGGTATCCAATCCTGCCAACCATGATCTTTCTGTGGAGGCTACGGCCTCGATGTCGCTAGGGCATACAATAACCATGTCACAAAAATACGGAATGCATGAATCACGCTATCCAGTCATGCAACCAATCCTGCGCATATCGTGCGCTCATGTAGGGCAACACTGCCTAACCAGGAGCCCATAAACAACCTGCCCGAAGGCATATACTATGATCAGTCAATCCTCATATCAAGCATACATATGATGCGTATGATCATGGATCATGAAACTGTACTAAACATGTAAATGAGTGATGAACCATCCTTACGACGCAGATGGGCCTAGACGGCCGAAACACAGCAAGTACGGCCCACTAATGGGCCCTAAGGAGAGTCGTAATATGGACATCCAACCAACATTACACTCGCAATGTGGATGTCAAACCAACATTGCTCCCAAGGCACGATCTTTGTAAACATCGGTACTTAGTCTGTAATGGATTTACACATTGCAATGGACCGTAGGTTCTTCCCATTAGACCTTACATATATATCAAATGGGCCATATCTTATGGGCCTTCTATTCATCAGATGGGCCACATAAATGGATCATACCAATGGGTCTTATGTGCATTGCAATGGGTCAAAATCCGTGGGCCTTGGATTGCATCAAATGAGCTTAGTCTCATGAGTCTAATATGTGACCAATGGGCCACACCAATTGGGTCCCACATGTAGATCAAGTGGGCCTCAACCCATAGACCTAACATGAGTCAAATGGGCCTACACCCTGAGGCCTTAATCAAATAAAATGGGCTTAACTCATGGGTCTCAAATAAATCCAATGGGCCTAAAACCCATTGACCCTTTTTATAATCAAATGGGTTTAGTCCCATGGGCCTTACAATATATCAAATGGCCTAGTCTCATGGCCTTAGAACATATCAATTGGGCTTACTTCTATGGGCTTTAAAATACATTAAATGGGTCCAATACCATGGGCCTAACAAAATGTTTATTTTCCATCAAAACTAGGTCCAACATGATGTTCATTTGCAATACAAACTATTCATAGGGCCCACTACAATATTTATTTGCAACCCAATCTTTTCATAAGGTCACGTGGACCATGGGCCCACTGCAATATTTATTTACAATCCAAACTGTTCATAGGGCTCACGGTCAGGGGTAAGTCCCACCGTTCGCTGGATGAATGGTGCGGATGTAACACATAAAACATGGTGGGGCCCACCGTCTAGGGATGGACGGCACGAATAGAACACATACATCACAAGGGCCCCACCGTCTGCTGGACGGTGGAGACCCCACATACAGAAGGTGGGTGCCACCGTCTGTCTGGACGGTGGGCTCAACGCATACATCATTGTGGGTCCCATGTGGGGCCCACCCAGTAATATTTAGATGCCATCTGACCCGTTCATAAGGTCGCTCGGACCTGGATGAAGGGAAAACATAAATTTCAGCTTGATCCAACACGTCTGTGGGCCCCAAAAATATTTCAATGGTAGATGCTCAATCTCACTATTTCATGTGGTGTGGGCCACCTGAGTTTTGGATCTGGCCAAAATTTGGAGGGGGCCCACCTGAGGAGGGGACTCGCCTCATGAATGGCGCAGATAAGACATATACATCATGTGGGGCCCACGGCAGCAGCCGTGGGTGGCTGCACGGCAGCCCTCCCACCCGCCTGCAGCTCCCGCTGCAGCGTCAGAGGCTTAGCCTCTTTACAATATTTTAACAAAAAATTGAAAACCCATATTTTTGGGGTTTTTTGCATTTGGGGCCCACATCCAGCAGATCCACCCCGTCCATTAGCTTCAGAGGCTCAAGACCGATCCAATGAGTCTAGAGTTTGAATTTTTTTGATGAAAGAAAATGAAATAAAATAAGAAAAAGGATCCTTGAATGGTAATGATGCGTTCTTCGACACCATGGCCCACCAGGTCTTCCAATCAGCCCCAAACTTCTACCCAACGGCTAAATTGCTGTAGGTAAGAGGATGGACGGCTTGGATTGTTCAAATACATCATGATGGGACCTAAGCAAGCGGACCACCAAAGTCCCTTCTTTTCTTCTTTCCCTTTCTTCATTCTTTTGAAACGTCCAGCGTCCCAGACGCTGGATGGTTTTTATATATATATTTTTTAAAGAGTGGTGGGCCCTAATGAAGTGGGCCACCACTGATGGGTGACATGGGTTCAACGTCTAAGGTGGGCCCCACTTGAATAAAAATTTGAATAACATAAATCTCAAGGTGGGATCCATTCAAGTGGGCCACACATTCCTATTGCATAGAAATAAAATAAAATAAAATAAAATAAAATAAAATAAAAGAAATGAAAGAGAGAGAGACACATGGAGAGTGGGACACGCCTTGTGATAGAGGGACCCCGACATTATGGGCCCTCCCTTACATGAAATCATACATCAAGTGGGACATTTTGCACATGTGACCATCAAAACTGAAGATCAACGGTGGGGATCCTTTCCCCACCAATATGGATGGTCTAGATGATCTTTCTAAAGAAAATAAATATCATGATGGGGTCCATGGAGAATGGCTCCATCACGGAATGATCATGATGATCCAAGTAGGCCATTGGCCTTATCTTAGGGTCCCAAGTGAGATCCACACCATGGATTGGTGGGCCTCACTTGGCCCATCATAAAAATAAGAAAACTATCCTATAGAGGCACCCACCGTCCGATCTTCTTGCTCCTAGGGGTTCCTTGGCACCTTGGCTTCAACTTCAATGGATGAGATGAAGAATGGAGGGTTGAGATGGGAGATGATGGGGTAGGAAGGTGGGCCACTTGGAGCTTAGGAGTTCTTGCAAAATTTCATACGTGGGATCTCTTTTGCTTTGGGATTTTTGAAATGAGAAAGACAGAAAGAGAGAGAGAGTTGTAAAGGGAGAGAGAGAGAGAGTGATGAATGGATGTGGTGAGTGATGGTTGTGTAAGAAAAGCTTGACTTTTGAGGCTTTTGTGTAAGAGAGGTATGGGTGGTGAAGACTTTTGTGACTTTTTCTGTAAGAGAGGTATGGGTGGTGAAGACTTTTGTGGTTACTTGGGAAAAGGGAATAAAGTGATGTGTACTTGACATGTGATGGCTTGATGGATTGATTGATTGATGGGATTGATGTGATTGATGTGACACATCATAGAGATTCCCTTGGGTTCCGCAACGCGCAGCGTTTTCTCACACCGAACGTTGGCCCACATCTCTTGACCAGGGTATCGCCTTGGCGCGCGAGTCGCTGCATCAGAACCGCAACGACGGCGCGGCCACTATGGTATTGGTCTCGGGTTGAGTCAACTCGGGTTGTCGGCATGTGAATCAGGATCGCGCGTCGATATCGGTTAAGGGTCGAAGGTTGCCGAAATTCGACCGGTAAGACCGCGAAAGTCTACGGAAAGGTACGGACCAAGATACGGGTCGTACACATAATGATATTTAAGCAGGAGAAGAGCCGTTGTTGTCATGATTGAGCCTGAATTTATGCAATTAGCACAAGACGGGCTTAAGTATAAACTCTGTAAGAAATTCATAGGTACATGGTTTGTAGATTTGTACGACTTGACCAAAAAGGTCTCTCGCTATGAAGAACTCCAATAAGAAGGAACCCAATAATAGAACTCATCATTAGGGATGTATTACAATGACCCAAATTATGAGATCACAATTGCAGTAGTGGCTAAAAAGCCATTACTATGTTCTGCACTGGTCAAAGTGGAATCGACTGCTTCAATTGCTCAGAAGGCTTAAAAGGTTTATATTACCCGAGCTAAGGAAATATTTGATATTTTGTAGGTCATTTTTATTATTAAAGTTCCTATAAATCATAAAGTACCCCTAGTAAATGAATTACAGAAGACCAAGTACTGCAAATGGCACGAAATTCAGTCCCACTCGACTAACAAGTATGTCGTGTTCAGGAACGTCATTCAAGGCCACATTGACCTCCAATTGTTGAAGTTTCCAAAGAAGGGAGTAGATGCAATGTTGATCGACACCAACCCATTCTCATCTAATATTGAAGTGAACATGGTCACGGCTAAGCTGAGAAACCAGCCATGACTAAGGGTTGATCTTGGCCTGGGCAAGATGCAGAATGTGTCATATCGACCCATGTAAGACGCCAAGGGTCCCCTCATCCTAAGGATGTATTACAATGACCTCCCCCCCCCCCCCCCCCCCCCCCCACCCCCCTCCCCCAACTTTGTGATTGATGCGCTCAGAGGACCATTTATTAATGGGAGGATTCCCCCAAGAGAGGATGGTAAGGCCGCTATGCAACTATTCACCAGACAATGTCCCCGACTGCCGTTAGTCTCTGTAGATGGCCCCAAATCACTGCTTGCATTGTGGGCCATCCTTTTCAAGGATGGTTAAACCCCCTACCATGCATGAAGGGGTTTAGCAACAGGTCACACACCCAAAGTTTCTAGTAGTACCAGAAGCATTGACACAAACCCAGAAGCGTCGTTGGCAGAGGCAGTGAGCCATTGTAAGAAGATGATTGGAGGAAAGGGTGATGAAATTACGATAGCAACACTATTATAGAAGTATGAAAATATGTCTAGGTGTCCTAGAGGGGGGTGAATAGGATTTTTTTTTAAAAAAAAAAATTACTTATAATAACATACAATGCCTAACTTTAACCAAGATATGTAGGGCAAAGTAATTCTATGGCTTCCAAGCCAATAGAGAGTCCAAACACATAGGCTACACAAGATTTATATGTAAAGTAACTAGCCTATGAAGATAGTGTATTTGAGAAAGTGTGTGGAATGTGATTCCTATCAATGCTTAGACATTGATTTAATCATGCATCATAAATAATCATTCAAGAGATATAAGCATAATTAGATCAATACACAAATAGAAATCCTAAACACAATCATATATAGTGGTTCGACTACTTGCCTACTCCACTTCCGGCTGATGAATTCTCTCCTATAGTGTACTGGATTTCACTATCCAATGGTTTTAAATAAGGTTAACCATGAACCTTCACAACCTACATAAGGTTAACTAAGGAGCCTACACAAGGTGACAAGTCCTACACAAGGACACAACTAGGAGCCTGCACAAGGTAACACATCCTACACAAGGATAATGTATTCTCTCATCAGAGGCCTACGAAAGGTCTTAGTGAGTTTGTCATTCAAACATTGAATCCCAATCCTACACAAGGAAAGGGCTTCAGACTCAACAGACTTTGTATACTTACAAATAAGTGAGTGAGCCCCTTTCTCGCACAATCTGAAGATGATTTTCTTTGTTGATGAAGAGTCTTCAGGTCCCTTGAACAGCAATCGCTTGTGATGCTCTAAGCAATGCTCCGATGTTATAAGGTTTAGGGTTTGGTTCGATCTTTCTCTATTAAATTATACGAATTAAATACCTATAGAAGATTCCCATGAGCTAAGTATTCAAGAGTTCCAACATAATGATTTACTATTAAAGAGTGTTACTAGAAACTCAATGAATGCCAGAGTTCATAATTTAATCTAAGTAAAGAAGATGACGATAAATGACTGTGTTATGGATTGAATTATGAACTCTATGGGAAAGAAAGCTTTAGGATGAGGGTATAATCAATAACAATAACTCTTTTAAGATTCCTTCAATTCTTGCTCATCTTACGAAGAAGTAACCCACGAGTATATATAAAGATGAATTCCAATATTAAAAAAATGGGCAGAGATCTAACATTGTCGATGTTATCGAATGGTCTTCGATCCATCAAAATTTGAA
Source organism: Magnolia kwangsiensis (assembly GCA_037074715.1). Taxonomy (NCBI): domain Eukaryota; kingdom Viridiplantae; phylum Streptophyta; class Magnoliopsida; order Magnoliales; family Magnoliaceae; genus Magnolia; species Magnolia kwangsiensis. Next base: position 85,005,029 of record CM073589.1, on the reverse strand, counting down.
CTTTGATGTCATCGAGCCTTCTTACTACCTACACTAAGATATTCATTTGTGTGTAGAACAGATTCTATTCGATCTTATTGAGCACTCTTCGATTCCATCGATGTGCACTTCGATGTCATCGAGAGGAGGTTCGATCCCATCGAATTTTCTTTAAAAAAATTACCTTTGGTTGCCGAAAGATTTTGTCCCAATTTTTGATACAATCGATCGTCCTTCGATGTTATCGAATTTTGAAGTTTGATGACATCGAAGGGTCTTCGTTATAATAAAAAATAATGGATATTCCTTGATAGCTTGCTAGACAAAGCTGGTCCTGAATTTTGATGTAATCAAATAGTCTTCGATGCCATTGATAACTTACTCTCGATGTGATCGAAGATGATTCAATTACATCGAGGAACACTTAGAGAATATTTTCTTTGTAGAGGAAGTGTCCTTTTTGATTTAATTGAAGTGGGTTTGATGTAACGCCTCGGGTTTTTAAAACCCGAGTATATGACTTGTTCTCCAAAAAACCTAAGTGTTAACCTTTAAAGATAGTCAAATTCAGGTATTTTTTCTTTTCTTTTTTCTTTCAGAGTTAGCAGTTTAGCGGAAGATGGAAAAATTAAACATAAAGGAAATTTTACATTTACATTCAGAGTACACGAGCGGCTACCCAAATGACTTATATGAACTAATGTCTCTATATTAATAAGTACAAGAATTGCACAATTTATACATGTGAAATAATAAAATGCATATAAACTTGAACTATAAGACGGGTCATGCGTGGACTAGAGTATAGCCCCAAACACTTGTAATCTACAATAAGGATCATATGAGAGTGACAGAAATGAAGCACAAATAATCCAAGCATGTTAACAACATGTTATAACATACAACATAAGCAAATCAACCAAACATAAGCATTTCATATGTATAAGGAAATCAATTCAATATATCAAACATGGAGGAAATCATGTGCATCATCATATTAGTTGAGAATCCAATCTCAAAACTATTCTACAACAACATTTACTCAATACTTACTAATACATACTTTTATACAAACACTTAGTCTACACACATTTGTCTACATAGCGTATGTCGACCCAAAGTGTTCGTTAGGGCAAATCTCTTCACCAAACAGATTATACACACATAACTTGTATATTAACATGACAAATACCCATGGAAATCATATCGAAAAAATACGGATGTATACAATATTTCCTACAAATGCCTAAAATACCCTAAATCTCATATTCTCTGTAGACAGCATGTTCTACATGTCAAACAGCATCCTTGTCGATAATCTACTATTAAACGACATTGAAAGCTTTGAAAACAGTTAACCTAAGCATCTAAAATCCTCACCTTACACCGTAGAAGTGTATCGAATTAAATAGGAACTCTACGCTTCGTCAACGTTGATATGACGACCTAATTCACAAGTTAAGTCATCTACTTCGCTATTTGTATCAATGGAATCCCTAAAATAGGTTGAGGTTAGGGTTTTCTTACCTAGAATGAAGTCAAAATCACTGGAGGAGTGATTAGAACACAGTGATTAGCTACGTGTAGAAGCAGGATCGAATGACAGGAACCTTTCCTCTCAACTCTCACAGAATCTCTCTCTTTTCTCTCTTCTCTTCTCTAGAGTTTTTGAAAATTCATATGGGAGGGATGTGAGAGGGTTTAAGGTCCTTAAATAGGTTAGAAAGTCACCTATTTAGACTTTAAACCAAGGTATACTTAGGTTATAGCCAAATCGGGTCCTTTCCGATCCAAAAGAACATTTCTGGAGGTTCCGATCCAAAAGAACATTTCTGGAGGTCCCCTGACCAAATGCAGTTGGACTTAAGCTCATGGCTATTGGATCTTGATCACATTAAGTTTTCAGTTCGATCGGGTTTCTAGATCGCACGTGGCGGACCAGTTTCAGTTCAGCGGTCACTGAGACTCGATCTAAGATTCCAAGTACACTGACCTGAGTAGGAAATGTTTCCTGATCCAAGGGTGTATTTGGGTCAGATTCCAACGGTCTGAATGCTTATACTTAACCCATAAGCTTCACGTGCCAGATTTATTTAAATCACATTTGATTTACAAAGAATTTCACTCTTTCTCACACTCCTTGCTCCACGCTCAATGAAATAGCCTCAGAACATCAGTTGGGCTTGATTTCTGGGGTGGTAGTCAAGTCCAACTACGCGGTCATAATGGTCTAAGTTCATTGCTACCGGACTCACGACGCGCGGTCAGAATCCATTACAAGGTTTCAAAGGGTTCATGAGATCAAACAGGTTTAGAGTTTGATCCTAGGTTTCAGGATGTTATAGCGTTAACGATTTCACAAGTTTTGGGTCTTGCAGAACGTATTTAAAGTGATCAGTGCTAATTTCAAAGCTAATCTAACATAGTGCTAGTTAACTTACAGTTTATTTATAAAGGAATTAATCCTAAGTGATTTCTGATCGAGGTGGTACTCGGATCTTCGTACGGATTTTTTTGAGACGTTACACTTAATAATCGCAATTATCATCATAATACTAATAATAATAATAACTCAAAATAATATATTTTGGTGAGAAGAGTTGACTTACGTTAGTCAATTTAACAGCTCAACTCCATTCGAATTAACGTGGCTTGGAGGCGAACATCTTCCCTTGACTCGAATCAAACTAAGTATCACCTCACCCACACACCCTTCCCTCTTCTTTTCTCTCTTCTTCTCTAATCATTCATCCATGACTGGAGCAGTCCCTAGCCTGACTCAACCCATCTAGACTCGGTTCCAACCAAGTTGACTCTATCTCCTCTCTCTAATTTCTTTTCTTCTCCCTCTTCTTCCTTTACCTTTTCTTTCTTCTCCTCCTACTGCTTGAAAACTCCAGTAGGGTGTAACATCCCAAAAATCGGGGGTCAGGTAGAATCCCAACTCCCGAGTTCCAAAATGTCACTTATGCAACATAGATAATAAAAAATGCATGTCGTCTGTAGAATGGCATTAAACAAGATTGGGATTAACCTAAAACAACATATCATACTCCAGAGACAGTTAAATTTTACAAGCGAAAGACTGTGATAAATATATAACAATGTATGATTGATTGTAAGTCTCTAGAGTGTGAGCATATTACCAGGTTAGACATATACATGTATACTCAAAAAATGATAAAAAGGATATACATGAGTGCTCTGAAAATATAAAATGATAGTGTCATGGCGCCAAATCAACCTCCTTGTAATCCCATAGGTCAGAACACGCATATAGGAGAAATCCTCCTCATCATCATTAAGTCCGGCTCCACTTCACAAGCAGCGCCATCATCTACAACTAAAACAGGTACTAGTTGGTTTGCGCGACACCGTCCTGTAACGTGGGAGTGAGTGATCAACTCAATGGAATCATAGAGAAAAGATTAGCATGTTATCAAATCAATCACGCGATAATAGTAAAGCAAGCAATCAGACAATCCTAAATACTGTTGTTAATGCAGGCATGAAATGATATGATGGATGCCCTCACCGACATACTCCCTCATGCGGCACCATCTTACGCCCACGTCATGCTTGCATTCCTCAGTGCTCCACATCTTCCAGGCACATGCAGTGCGACATGGATAATGATTACCGAGTTGTTATTAGTTCATTCATACAGCAGCATTAGGAAACTAAGGTACCTTCCTTATATCAATCCCAACACAGATCCTGTCTAGGGTCGTCACTCCTAGTAATCTCATATGATGTTATATTTATAGGTCGCTGCAAGGGCTGTTGCTCGCACTCATTCCACCGCTTCTCCATCACCTTATCAATATAGGCCTAATGTACTCTTGTCGCTACGGAAGGGTCGTCGCCTCCCGTAGACTTAGAATACGCTTGAGGTCACTACAAAGGGCTCGTCACCAATCAGTGTAAGCCGACAGCTCGAATGTAGTGTCCCATACCACCACAATCGGCTCACGAGTCAAATGTGCTCACTGGTCACTACGGGGAGGTTTGTGGCCCTAGCGTAGGCCGACAGCTTGACCACGGTGTCCCACACCACCATACCTGGCTCATGAGTCTTTATGGATCAAGGTAACATGGTTAACAAGATTTTTTATGGTAAGTTCAGTACCCTAGGTTCAAGCAATTGTGACTCATATAGGGTGAACATACAATGGCCAGTCGGGTTACTTGACGGGCTTGACTAGTACGAGCGCATCTCAAGATGAACGACATGAAGTGCATAAAACACTTCATGTGGCTTAACCACTGCCGCCTGCCCAAGGCATGACTCACATTCATCGACGCGTCCTTCGTGGCAAATAGAAGCTAACTATGAATTCAATCCATTACCGACTACCTAGACTAGGTTATAGCCCCAAGCATTTGTAAACAACATCAATGATCATATGAGAGTAACAGGAATGAATATAAACAATACAAGCATGTTGACACATGTTATAACATACAACTTAAGCAAATCAACCAACACATGCATTCCATATATATAATGAAATCAATTCATATATCAAACATGGTGGAAATCATATACATCAGCATGTTAATTGAGAATTCAATCCCAAAACTAATTCACAATACCATTTACTCAATACATACTAATACAAACATTTGTATAAACATTTAGTCTACACACTTTAGTCTACATAGCGTATGTCAACCCAAAGTGCGCATTAGGGCAAATCTCTTTGCCAAAAAAATCATGCACGCATTTCTAATATCATAACATGACAAATGTCCATGGCAATCATTTCAGCAAAATACGGACGTAAACAGTATTTCCTACAAATATCTAAAATACCCTAATTCTCATATTTTTCGTACATATATGAAATGGAAAACAGACAGCATGTTCTACATGTCAAACGGTGCTCTCGTCGATAATCTACTATTAAACGACATTGAAAGATTTGAAATCAGTCAATCTATGCATCTAAATTCCTCACCTTTCGCCTTAGACGTGTATCGATTCGAACAGGAAGTTTACACTTTTTCAACGGCGTTATGGCGACCTAATGCACAAGATACATAAGCTACATCGCTACTTGTAATAAAGGAATCCCTAAAATAGCTTGTGGTTAGGGTTTTCTTACCTAGAAGTGACTTGGAATCACCGGGAAAGTGATTTGAATGCGGTGCTTAAGCACGGGCAGAAGCTGTAGCAAGTGGCAGGAAATCTCTCCCACAACTCACTCACAATCTCTCTCTTTCTCTCTCTCTCTTTCTAGGGTTTATAGAAAATTTGGATGGGAGAGAAATGAGAGGGTTTAAAGCCCTTATATAGGCTAAAACCTAACCTAAATAGACTTGGGACAAAGGTATACTTGAGTTATAACCAAATCGGAACTTTTTCGATCCAAAGGAGCGTTTCGGGAGGTCCCCTGGCCGAACGCGGTCGGACTTAAGCTCATGGATACCGGATGTTGATCACATCAAGTTTTCAGTCTGGTAGAGTTCCCAGATCGCACATGGCTGTCCAGTTTCAGTTCAGCGATCACGGAGACTCGATCGAGGATTCCAAGTACACTGACCTGAGTGAGAAATGTTTCCTGATCCGAGGGTGTATTTGGGTCAGATTCCGATGGTCTGAATGCTTATTCTTAACCCAAAAACGAAACGCAGCAGATTCATTTAAATCCCATTTAAATTTTTATGAATTTCACTCTTTCTCACACTCCCTGCTCCAGGCTCAATGAAATAGCCTCAGAACATCAGTTGGGCTTGATTTTTGAAATGATTTTTAAGTCCAGCTAAGAGGTCATAACTGTCTAAGATTGTAGATATCGAACTTTCGACGTGCGGTCTAGATCCAATACAAAATTTCAAAGGGTTCCTGAGAACAAATAAGTTTAGAGTTTGATCCTAGGTTTTAGGATAACGTAGCGGTAACAATTCTAGAGGTTTTGGGTCTTACATATCGTATTTAAAGTGATTGGTGCTAATTTCACAGGTAATCTAGCATAGCGCTAGTTAATTCACGTTAAATTTCTAAAGAATTTGATTCTAAATGATTTCTTTGGCTTTGGAATTGGGTTCTGAGAGGTTACCAAGGCGTTATGGTTGGCCCATTGCCTAAGGACGTTTAACTCCAGGTTGGCAAAAATCTGAGGTGTTACATAGGGAGACTGGCCAAACCACACTCGAGACTGCCTGACTCTCTCTTTTTCACTCAAAACCATATACCAACAAGTTGTTAGACTAACCCAGACCTGACCTGACTTGTACACCAATGACCAAGTTGAGCTAAGTTGATGCTAGAGACACCCACACTCCCTCCTTTCTCTCTTCTCCTTCTTCTTTCATGTCCTTTCACTTTCTTCTAGAAGCTTGTGGAGCTTTGGACTAAATCCAGAACTAGCAAGCCTGATGAGTCAAGCTCCTGACTCGATACCGTGACCCTAAAGTGGGTTAGTGCGGCATGGCTCAAGTCGAGCTCTCCCTCTTTTTCCCTTTCTTTTCTCCGTTTCTTTCTTCCCTTCATTCTTTTCTCCTTTTCACTCTCTGCATGACTAGTCAAGTCTGGACTCAGACTTCACCATGCAACTTAAAATGCTTTGAACTGATGAAGAAGATTGGTGGGGAAGAAGAAGTAGCCATTAATGGTGGATTCAAAAGCTAGCCATCTTCCTTTGGAATGGTGCTATTGGAGGGTCTAGACCTTCCATGCAGTGCTTGTAGGAGCTAGAAAATGAAGCTGCAGTGACGTTTTCATGGTGGGTTCAAAGGTGGAGGCTTGCAGATGTGTTTTCTCCTGTAGCTACAAGAAGGGAGGACGTGCGCTCGAATACATGGTTTTAGGGTTTATTTGTGAGAGAAATAAGTAGGAACAAATGGCTAGGATTGATGTATGACACATATCCTAGACCGTACCATTCTGTATGCTTTCACGGTCCTTCCGGTCAAATTTCGACAACTCTCGACCCGTATCAAACGTTTGCGCATGATCCTAAGACGGGTCATGCATACCGAAGTCGGCTCGAACCGAAACTTGTACCATAGTGACTACACCATTGCCACAGTTCTAACGTCGTGACTCATGCACTGAACTGATACCCAGGCTAGAAATTGTGGGTCTATGTTCATTTCGAAGAAATGTCACACGTTGCGAATATCAAGGGAATCTCTATGATATGTCCCATCAATCAAGTACAAGCCATACCCCAAGTACAACAACCCATCCTTCCCTTTTTAAAGGTCAACTCTCTCTCTCCCCTCACCATCCCTTTTTTTACCCCATTTTCAACCACAACCATACCTCCCATCACTTTTTCCTTATAACCACCACATCACCCCATCCCTTAAGCCACTACTCCTCTTACTCTCTCTCATTCCATCTCTTCACTTCCCAAGAAACACACCATCCCAAGTCCAAACTCTCTCCCTCCTAAACAACAAGTGTGGCCCACTTTCCCTACCCTCTCATCTCGCATCTCAACCGTTCATTCATCATCTACCACCATCAAACTTGAAGGCAAGGAGCTAAGGAAGCTAGGGGAGCAAGTAGGAGGCCTAGAGGTGGGTGATCTTTGAATTTTCACCGTTGATTTCATAATTAGGGGACCCACTTGTATGAGGGACCCAACTTGATGTATGTGTTGCAATCATACGAGGGACCCATAATGGTGGGGTCCCTCCATCTACACTGTTTATTTCTCCCTTTTTATCTTTCTCCTTCTCTCTCTTTTATAATATGTGTGGCCCACTAGATCCACACCAATCATGGACCCACCATGATGGATGTATTTTAGTGATGTCGTCCATCTGTTTTAACCAGGCCATCTAGTGGGCCTGGATGATGAGAAAGCACAAATATTATGTTGATTTGAATAGGTGGACCACGTGCAAGTGGGACCCATCATGATGTAGTATTTATCCATGTTGTCCAGTGTCCCTGGATGCTGGACTATGAATGGCTAACATGGAGTGCATGTACTGACATGGGTGTGTACTAACAGCTAACAAAAAAAAAAGAAGTTTAGGGTGGGCTGCTCATGCAGGCCCCACCTTGATGTATGTATATAATCCACGTCGTCCATTTCACTTCTCAGCCCATTTTAGGCATTGAGCCAAAAAATAAGGCCAATCGGATAATCAAGCGGGTCATACCATAGGAAATAGTAGTGGTTACCGTTAAAAAACCCGCCTTAATGTTTTTATTTGCCAAATATGCTGCATATTGGTCTTGTTTAACTTGTCTTAAGCTGTAGAAGCCAATGGATGGGGCGGATTTCCTTGATACGAGCCCCACCTATGAAAAACCATAGAAAAATGAAATTTTCAAAAAAAATAAAAACAAACAGGCAGCACTGACGCTGCTGCTGCAGACGTAGGCAGCACCTATGCCTGACGGGTGGACGGATTAGGCTGGGCCACAGGCCCCAGCCGTGGACCCCACCATGATGTGTTTGAACATCAACACTGTACATTCTGATGGGCCCCTTCTAGTCAAGGGCCACCCCAAAAATCAGCCATATCTGCCACTCAGGTGGCCTACATCATAGGAAACATTGGTGATTGAACGGCTACCATTGAAACCCATTTGGGCATTGTAGATGTTTCAGATCAAATACGATTTTTTTTTCCTATTCGTTCAGATCCTGTGACCTTATCAACAGTTTGGATTGCATATAAACATTATGGTGGGCCCCCAGGTCCACGTCACCTTATCAACAGGTTGGGTGGAAAATAAATATCAAGGTGGGCTCAAGTCACGTGTAACCTTGTCAATGGGTTGGATGGAAAACAAACATTATGGTGGGCCCCCATGAATGTGTGAGCTTGTCAACAGTGTAAGACCCGTATCCTAATCTGTACTGTTCCATCACTTCCTGCGACCCTTCTCGTCGAATTCTGACAATTTGTGACCTGTAGTCGACGTTGCGCACGACCGTAAGTCATATCCTACACATTTGAGTCGGCTTAATCCGAGGCTTGTATCATTGCGACTGCACTGTCGCCGCAGTTCCAACGCCGCGACTCACGCACCGATCCGATACCTTGACTAAGAGATGTAAGCCAGCGTTTATTTGGAGAAAACACCACGCGTTTACATTCCTAAGAGAATCTCTACAAAGTGTCAAATCAATCCCATCAATCACTTTATGTCAAGTACAAGCAACCATACCTCTCTTACATCACCCTTACCTAAAGTCAACTCTCCCTCTCTCTCTCTTACACCACCTTACATGTCAAGTACCACTCACATCACTCCATCACTCACCTCACATCCCTCTTACAAACTCTCTCTCCCTTTCTCATTTCTCATCTCACTTCTCAAGCAACCAAGAAGCCCACACGTCCATGCATTTCTAAGAGAGAATAGTGATTTTGGTGGCCCACTTTCCCATCCCAAAACCCATCATCCTAGCCATCCATTTCCCATCTCCACCATCAAAGTGAAGCTCTACGTGACCGGCATCCCGACGGACCAAGAAGATCACGTGGTGGGTGCCTCCATAGTCTAATTTTCATATTTTTAAGAAGGGCCAAGTGAGGCCAACCGATCAATGGTTTGGATCTCACTTGGGACCCTAAGATGTGGCCAATGGCCTATCTTGATCATCAAATCATTCCATGATGGGGCCATTCTCCATGGAGCCCATCATGATGTTTACTTTTCTTACATTAAGAGGTCATATAGACCGTTCATTTTGGATGGAGAGGGATCTCCACCGTTGATCTTTTGTTTGAATGGCCCATATGCAATGGGACCCATTGATGTATGTTTGGATGGTTAAAACGGAGGGCCCATAGTGTCGGGGTCCCTCCATCACGCGTGTCCCACTCCTTTACTCTGTCTCTCTCTCTCCCTCTCATTTTTATTCATTTTCTTGTATGTTGATGAGATCATGTGGCCCACTTGAATGAACCCCACCATGAAATATGTATTTTATCCAAGCCCTCCATGAGTGGGGCCCATCTTAAATGTACATCCATTGGTGTGGCCCACCTAAACAGGGCCCACCTTGAATGTATTTGATAAAGCCCAAAAAAAAGAAAAAAAAAAGAAAACGTCCAAGCGCTGGACGTCGTTGGAAGGAAAACACAATTAGGGGCTTGATTTCAAGCCTAGGGGATGGGCTATTTGTTTAGGGCCCACCTTGATGTATGTATTCAATCCATGTCGTCCATCCCTTTGCTCATATTATTTTAGGCGTTGAGCCAAAATATGAAGCTGATCCAACTTTCTAGTGGGCCATGGTGTTGAAAATAGCATCAATACCATTGAAATCGTTCCAGATTTCTTTTTACATGATGAAAGAGGCCTGATATTAGACTCGTTAGATTTGTTGTGGGCTGTGGAATCCAATGGCAGGAGTGGATTCTTCAGACATGGGCCCCACATGGGAAAAACCCCAGAAAAATGATTTTTCAAAAAAAATAAAAATAAAACAACAACAGCAGCTATTGCTGCTGTTGTTAGCAGAGTAGGCAGCGCATGCGGCCTGCTGGCGGGCGGACGCCAGGCAGCCCACGGCCCCTGCCGTGGGCCCCACATGATGTATATTTTGTATCCACGCCATCCATGAGGTGGACCACCCTCTGAGGTGGGTTCCCTCCAAAAATCAGGATGATCCAGACCTCTGGTGGCCCACACCATTAAAAACAGTATGATTAAACGCCTACCACTGAAATCCTTTCTGGGGGCCACATAAATTTTGGATCAAGCTGAAATTTGTTTTTCATCCTCACCCAGGTCTCTGTGACCTTATCAATGGGTTGGATGGATTATAAACATTATGGTGGGCCCCACGTGGGGATCCCACAGTGATGAATGTTTGTACCTCCACCGTCCAAGCGGACGGAGGAGTCCAGCTAATGTATGTGTTGTATCTCCACCGTCCAGCGGACGCTGGGCCCACTATAATGTATGTGTTTATCCCTGCTGTCTACTGTTTTGGACAGTGGGACCCACCTTGATTTATGGGTTCTATCCACTCTATCCACATGATGTGTGTGTGTATATATATATATATATGTATGTATGATGGTGGGCCTCTATGTGGACCCACCCCCCACCATGATGCATTTGTTGCATCTCACCATCTATCCATGTTGAAAACTCATTTCTTGAGCTAAAAATGAGCCAAATCTATGGTTCAAATGGGCCCACTTTGGTATGTATATAGGGCCCATGTTGATCCATTTATGGCCATTCATTTAGGCCACCTTGGTGCACATCTAAGGCCATGGGATTAAGCCCATTTGGCATATGTAATGCCCATGGGATTAAGTCCATTTGGCATATGTAATGCCCATGGGTTTCGGCCCATTTGACATATGCAATGCCCATGGGATCAAGCCCATTTGATGTGCATGGGGCGCAAATGGAGTGGCCCATTTGATATATTTAAGGCCCAAGTTGTGAGGCCCACTTTGATGTATTTCATGGCCCATGGGTCATGGACCATTGCAATGTACATAAGGCTCATTGGTGAGGCCCATTAATGCAGCCACTTGATGAATGTAAGGCTCATGTAATTCGGCCCATTTGATGTATCTATGGCCATGGATCGAGGCCCAATGAGATGACCTTAGGGTCCATTGCAATGTGTGATTTCTCACAGTTCATGTAATGATATTTATGGCTGGTCGTGCCTAAGGAACAATGTTGGTTTGACGTCCACATTATAAGTACAATGTTGGTTAAATGTCCGCATTGTAACTCTCCTTAAGGCCCATTGATAGGCCCATACTCGTTACTATTCATTGCCTTATAACATGCTTAGTATAATCTCATGACTCATGCCCATACGCATCATATGTATGCTTGATTTGAGTAGTGACTGATCATAGCATATGCCATTGGGCAGACCACTTATGGGACCCATTATGAGATGGAGTGCCCACATGATCGCGCAGTACGCGCTGGATTTCTGCATGATATGACGACGTGATTCATGCATCTCGCATACGCGTGACTTGATCACTGCACGCCCTAGCGACATTAGGGCCGTGGCTCCACAGGTACATCGTGGATGACCGTATTGGATACTAGAAATACTTATTCTAGCACTGTGGGCACTTAGGATATCCTTGGGTGAAAGTCCCAGAACCTTTTTGGTACTAGGAGACGCTCCAACGTCTAGAACGAGTGGATACATGTGAAAGTGCACCTATTACGTGCCGTGGTTTGTCAATTACGTTGTATGTTGAGTCAGTCGGATGACAACACCTTATAAGAAGATCAAGTCAAGCGCCTGCCTCATCTGGATGTGTGGAAGCTCACCAAAAGGTAAATCATAGCCTCACATCCCATGTCCCAAAACACCAGGTGATTAAACCCTTAAAAAGAACTAGAACATCTTAGGGTTTATGTGTAAGAAAACTTTTCATTAAAAAGAAAATCTTCTAAGTTTTTCTTACACTGTCGATTATATTGATTCCTCTTTCGATATGATCGACCAGCTCTGTTGAAGTCCTCGGCATATCAATCGATACAATCGAGTGAGGACAAAAAGCGTCAAACAATCAAACAATCTTCTGGACGATTTATCGATATATCGACTTCGAGTCAATATCATCGATATTCGAAAATCGATCATATCTGAAGTGGATCGATCATATCGACAGACTGCTTTCCGGCGCCCCTATTTTTCTAAAGAAAACTAACATAGGCTTCGATATATCGATGACTGTCCGATTCAATCTGAACTCAAATATCGTTCATATCGGGAGTCAGTCGATAATATCGACTATGGGGGGCATGTTCTCTCCAGCAAGAATTTCAGGTTGCTTTTAATGTTGATCGGGGTGCCTGTCGATAAATCGATATCCATATATCGATCACATCGAGACCAAGTCGATTGGATCGAGTCAGGACATAATTTGTCCAGCAAGCTTACATGTAAAATCTATACGATTTATCGATCCCATCGAAAAGGTCGCCGATATGATCGATGTACAAATTCCGATGACATCGACTGTTTCCCCAATCATATTTGTGATCCTAAAATTCTTCGAGGCTTCTCTCTTATTTTTCACCTATCGATAGATCGAACCATCACTCGATGAAATCGGAGTTCAAAATCCGATAACATTGATGTGTGTCTCGATCCCATCGACCAGTCGGTGGAAGGTTTCCAAAAGCGAAATGACAATTGAGTTCTTATCATCGAGAGGTCGGCCGATACAATCGAGAGTATACGCTCGATCATATTGACGACTGCTTGATGATATCGAAATCTGTCATAAATATGACCGTTTATATCCGTTGGAACCTTTTGCCTATAAATAGAGAGAGTTGTCTTCATTGCTGGTAGAGAAAGTAGAGAGTGCTTTAGAGTGTTTTAACCTTCCTATCATTTACCTAAGCCCTTTCTCTCAGGAAGTTCATCCTCCAATCCACCCTCATCATTGATATCTCATAGAGTGGATTGGGGAATGAACTTTCGCATTTAAGGATCCTTCAGCTACTGCTTTAATGACATATCATTAAGATGGGATGTCTTGAATGCATAGATGATGGGAACCTCTCTATCTTCCTTATAGGAAAATGTAACGCCCGTGAAAAATTCGTACTTAGGCTCGAGTACCAACTCGACCCGAAATTGCGTAGAATTCATTCCTTTAGAAAATATGACTAGGTTAGCTAGTGCAACGTTAGAATAGCTGGGAAATGGTCCCTAATCACTTTAAATACGTTCTACAAGGCCCAAAGCGAGTGGAACCAATGGTGCTATAATGCTCTAAAGCCTCGGATCAAACTCTAAGCCGGTTTATTCTCGGGACCTCCTTGAAACTTTGTATTGGATCTAGACCGTGCGTCGAAAGTCCAATACCTACCATCTTAGACCGTTATGACCACTTAGCTGGGCTTGGCAATCGTTTCGAAAATCAAGTCCAATTGACATTCAGAGGCTATTTCATTGAGCCTGGAGTGAAGAGAGTGAGAATAGGGTTAGAATTAGAATTTGAAATTCAAATCTGGCACACGATTTGACGCATCAGTATTAAGCGTTCTGACCATCAGAATACATCCAAATTACACCCTTGGATCAGGAAAAATATCTATTACATATCACGAGACTTATAGGCCTGATCTTGGTGCGATGACCGTTAAACTAAAACTGGACTGCCACGTGCGATCTGGGAACCCTACCGGTCTGAAAACTGGATGTGTGCTAGATCCAGTATGCATGAGCTTAAGTCCGACCGCATTTGGCCTGGGGACCTTCAGAAATGCTCTTTTGGACCGAAACGGCCCCAATTTGGTTAGGCACCAAGTAAACATTGTTCTCAAGCCTATTTTGGGCATGTTTTAGGCTATAAAAGGGGTTGAAACCCTCACTCCTCTCTCCCATCCGAATTTGAGAGAAATCCTAACTTGGGAGAGAGAAAAAGGTGAGAGATTGTGAGAGAGAGTGGGAGAGTTCTTCCTGCCACTTGTGCTACGTGTTGCACGTGCTTAAGCAACACATCTCTACCGCTTTCCCGGCGATTACACCACGATTCTAGGTAAGCAAATACCCTAAATGGTTGCTGATTTGAGTCTCCTTTATTTTCATAGCGATGTAGCTTATGGATCTCGTGTATTAGGTTCCTTATTCGCTGTAGACGAAGCGTATACGCTCCGTTTCAATTCACGAGTCTACAAGACATAAGGTGCGGATTTTAGACGCTTTGATTGACGGTTTCCAATGCTTTCAATGTCGTTTAATAGTAGATTATTGACGGCATCGCCGTTTGACATGTACAACATGCTCTCCGTTTCCCGTTTCGTAAATTAACGAAGAATATGAGATTTAGGGCATTTTAGTCATTTGTAAGAAGTACTGTTTACGTTCATATTTTGCTGATGTGATTGACATAGTTTTTTGTCGCATTAGGAAGTTAGGAATACGTGCATAATTAGTTTGGAGAAGAGATTCGCCTAATTGCGCACTTCGGGTTGACATACTATATGTAGACTTAAGTGTGTAGTGTATGTGTTTGTATAAATGCTTGTATTAGTATGTATTGAATTAAATGATGTTATGAATTAGTTTGAGATGGATTTCTCAATTAATATGCTGACCCAAATGATTTCCTACATGTTGACTATATGCATGATTTCATTACATGCATGAAATATATGTGTCTGAAGATTTACTTAAGCTGAATGTTATAACATGTGTTGACATGCTCACATGATTGTATTTCAATTCCAATACTCGTACGTAATTTGCTGATGTGATTCCATAAGTGTTTGGGACTAGACTTAGTCCAGGCAGTCGGTAACCGAGCGAATTCGTGGCTGACTGGTCTTAGCCATGAGCGACGCGTCGATGAACGCGAGTCGTGTTTGAAGTTGGCGGCAGTGGTTAGGCCACGCGAAGTGTTTTACGCACTTCATGTCGTTCGACTTGAGATGCGATCGAGCTAGTCGAGCCCGTCAAGTAACCCGACTGGCCGATGTATGTTCACCTTGTATGAGTCATAACTGCTTGAACTTAGGGTACTGAACGTACCATTGTAAACCCTGTTAACCATGGTACCTTGATCCACGAAGACTCATGAGCCGGGCATGGTGGTATGGGACACCGTGGTCGAGCTGTCGGCCTACGCTGGGGCCACAAACCTCCCCATAGTGACCAGTGAGCACCTAGTCTCGTGAGCAGATTATGGTGGTATGGGACACTATATTCTAGCTGTCGGCCTACACTGATCAGGCGACGAGTCCTTTGTAGTGACCGCAAGCGTATTCTGAGTCCACGGGAGGCGACGACCCATCCGTTGCAGTAGGTACAGTAGGCCTGTATTGATAAGGTGATGGGGGAGCGGTGCAACGAGTGCGAGCAACAGCCCTGGCAGCCCTTACAGTGACCTACGAAATATACATCGTATGAGATTACTAGGAGTGACGACCCTAGACAGGATCTGTGTTGGGATTGATACAAGAGAAGTACCTTAGTTTCCCAATCCTGCTGTTTGAATGGACTAATAACAACTTGGAAATCATATCACCATAGCATTGCATGTGCCTGGAAGATGCGGAGCACTCTAGGGAGTGTGGCATGCCGCGGTCGTAAGATGTTGCCGTATGAGGGAGATCGTCGGTGAGGGCATACATCACGTCATGTCATCTTGCATTAACAACAGTATTAGGATTGTCTGATTTACTGTTTTACTATTATCGCATGATTGAATTGTGAACATGCTAATCTTTGCTCTATGATTCCACTGAGTTGATCACTCACTCCCACGTTACGGGATGGTGTTTGCAACACCCACCAGACCCTGTTGTAGATGCAGGTGAGGCTGAGATCCAGGAGGTGGAGCCAGACTTTGACGAGGACCAGGACGAGTTCTCGTACATGCAGTATCACGATGGCTTCGCGTAGGCGACCTGGATCGATGGGACTTCAGTGAGACTGTTTTGGACATTTAATTTTGTTCATGTATATGTATATAAGACTCAGTGATGTATTCATACTTAGAGACAGATGAGATTTACTTTGTTTTCCATACAGTGATATATATATTGTTCAGTCTTCCGCTTGCTTTTATCACTGGATCTGAGGTATGAATTACAGTTTTGGTATACTTTTACTCATGTGAATGCTTTAAATCAGACAACGTTGAATCATAATCATTTTTGTTGCATAAGTGACGGTCTGGAACTCGGGAGTTGAGTTTATACACGACCCCCGATTTTCAGGGTGTTACAAGTTGGTATCAGAGCATGAATGAGAGTATACTGGGCCTGGGTTATGGTCTCGCGACGTACGCTGTCACTTCCTTTGACTTAGGTGGGTGCGAGAAGGGTCTAGAAACATTTCTAAGATCGCAGATTCGCCGATAGGCGAAGTCTATTAGAATCGATCGCATGATCGAGTCTGTAACGCATCTCGGGTTGCGTAAAGCAACCCGAATAGCTTCTAAGCCATAGAAAATTGGGTTGAGATGTCCTATGAATGATTTTGAACCCGTAAAAGTGAATCCTTGGGCCGTGGGATGACCACGACTCCTGTAATCAATCGCCAGGGCTTAAAAACCCCGTTTCACCAAAAATCTTCAAAATTCTTCCTCTCACCACTAAAATCTTCATTTATTTCTTATCCAAAACATGTTAGGCATAAAAAATAATGTGAAAATAACATAAAATGATACTTTCACAAAATTTTACAGTGTATAGTAAAATTTCATAAAAAATTGCCATAAGGCCATTCTAACTTCACTTTCTTTAGCAAATAAGGATCTAAATGGACGTACTAGCTCCTTCTACCCCAAATTCATATGCTGCATCATATGGTTTGGTATTCAGGATTGTGGAATGGTCTCAGAAAGCCCCGAAGACATGTTTGGACTCACAAAGGCCAAAATACCATGAACCAGGGGTCGGACCATATAGATCTGGGGTCCTTGGACCATGGGGGATGGAACCCATCTGGCCCCACCGGTCGGATGCACCACCGGTCGATGATGCCATCACCGATCCAGCGATGCATCGCCGTACAAGTGGGCCCCTTTGATGTGGTTTTCGGGCGCACGCCCTTAAATCCCAAGTATACCCTCCCCATGTAGGGCCCGTCCCACGAAAACCCCCAAATCACACATCTCCTTCACAAACAACCCTCCTCATAGCCCCATTTTCATTTTTCAGCAACCACCCCTATATTCCGTGGTCCCAAATTGCCTCTAGATCCCTCCTTGGCCAAAACTGACCATCATCCATCGATCCTTGGGAGTTGGCAGCCCTTCCTCTTGAAGATTTCATCATTTGGAGCTCCAAAAACTCCCAAATCGAGCTGAAATCGTGAGGTGTTCCATTCCACTTTTCCATTTCCATTTCTCCTTGAAAATGCATCCTTGGGAAGCTTGAAGCATCTCTCTACGATGCTTAGATTTCCTTTTTCCAGATTGGACAGCCACTTTTCTGCATTTTCACCATTTTTCATGGTTTTCGTGAAAGCCATTTTAGGCCTTTTATCACTCTCATCCATCATATCTTTGATGGGTAAAAGGAAAACTGCAACAGACGAGGCTGGGCCAAGCCACCCTGCTCAATCGAGAAGACCGCGGGGTGGTGCCGCAAGTTCAAGCGCCGCCGCAGGTCCAGCTGCAGTCCTGTAGTGTCGTACAAAGCGGGATTTGGATCCCCATGCAGACCTTGGGCGAGTAATTTTATCAGAGATGCCTCATGGCCAATACACTGATCACAAAGTGTTATTTGAGGTGAACGTGGAAGGGCGACTGTTCGGTGAATTTTTGTTGTTCGAGCGCATTGAAGCTGCGCATTGGGGTCCGATCTTTGAAGCTCACGCTCGTGCTAATGTGAGCACTGTTCGTGCCTTCTACGCTAGTATCCAGAGTCCTACCTTGGAGCCATTACAGTTTAAAATCCCTTATGGTAGAGATCGGATGACTACGATTGATGTGCGACTGATTGCGCGACTTCTCTACGTACCTCTAGGTGATGTTCATCCTAGTGAGAAGAATCTGAGGAGTAGACGTGAATGGGATCGTCGCACCAGGTTTCTGTGCGGTAAGTTGGTTCCATGGAAGCCTAATAATAGTCTTAAGGTGACGTACATGTCTGATGATTTGCGCCTGCTGCACCATATCTGCACGTACAATGTGTATCCCAGGTCGACGAATCACATTGAATGTACACGCCTTAAGGTTGATTTCCTGTATCTGGTGGCCCAGGGAGAGAATGTATGCATGGCTACCTTCATCTTACGACAAATAATCCTCATAGCCAAGTCGAGAAGAACATCCGAATCGCTTCCTTTTGGCCGACTGATTTGTAAGATTGCGCTTGAGTTTGCCTACAGACTTGGGCCAGAATTGCCAGTTTCGATTCATACCATTGATGAGTCGACTATGGTCAAGATGAAGATTGGGTCGCAGTATTGTGAAAATCAGCTTGAGGAAGACAGCAAGGATGACTTTGATGATGAAGAAGATCAAAGCGAAGAAGAACCTGGAGCAGAGGTTCAGGAAGAAGCTCAAGAAGAGGCAGAAGAGGAGGCTCTGGATACAGATGAGAGCCCTCCTCCTTCTGCGTAGGCTACTATCGGCGATCGCATTGCTCGGATGGAGGAGAGTCAGACCGCATTACGAAGAGAAGTTCAAGAACTTCGCGCAGAAGTCGTGGATGCCAAGGCCATTACAAAGAAGAAATTAGGCAAGGTGACTATCACCTTGAAGGCGATCCTGTGTTGCTTACAGGATAAGTGTGCTCCTCCTCCGTCCCCAGACTCAGATTAGCGATGCGACCTTTGATATAGTTGTCAGTAGTTAGTCATTTCCTACTTTATGAGTGTAAGCCTGTTAGGGCTAGTGCTTTGCTTATGTTGCTGTTACAATTTTAACTATCTTAGTTCCCATGTATTTCTCGTCGTGATGCTTGTAAGGATATATCCCTTATATTGTGACAATTTTGATTAAATGAAATGCATGGAATGCCTTTGACTCCTTGTGTAAATGATTGCGGTGTAATTGTGCTATTAAGACTGACAAGGTTGCGCCTTATTTTAAATATAGGGAATGCCGCCTAAGGCTACGCGGAGCACGGTTCGGTTTGCACTGACTAAGCATATGGATCAGACTCCTTCGTAGTCTGACACTCATGCGGACCCTGCTGTGGGCCCGATTCCTGAGACAGTTCGTGCGTCTCAGCCTGCTTCTGGTCCTACAGTTGGACCACCGCCATTTACACCGTCAGTCAGAGAGCCATATCGTGCATCTACTTCCACACAGCATCTGCCACAGCCTGCTCCACCTCCTGACAGATTTGAGCAGATGTTGGCTATGATGCAGCAGTAGCAGCAGCTTCTGACTACCATCGTGGGGACACTAGCACAGGGTGGGGGTGTGGCTCCACCTGCACCACCTGCGCATCCAGCTGTGGATGCTTATACATACGCCCAGGATGAGGGCATGGCTCATCCTGCGCTGCCTGCTTACCCTGCGGGGAATCCCGCCGATACACGGGGCCTATTAGAGCTATTTCAGCGCTTACGGCCTCCCACTTTCACGGGTTGTCATAGACCCGAGGAGGCTGAGTACTGGCTCGACCATGTGTCGAAGATTTTACGGATGCTTCATTGCACAGAGGCCGAGCAGGTAGAGCTAGCTACATTTCTATTTGAGCGTGAGGGCAGCCTGTGGTGGGATAGCGTACTGCGGACCGTTGCCGCCAACTATGTATGGACGTGGGCAGCGTTTGAGTTCCGCTTCCATAAGAAGTATTATCCCCAGACTTACAGGCACGACAGGGAGAATGAGTTTCTCCGTCTCAGAAAGGCAGCTATGACAGTTACAGAGTATGAGCATCGGTTCACGGAGTTGGGCAGATACGTCTCGACGATTTTGGCTGATGAGCAGATGCACATACGGAACTTTCTGAAGGGTTTGCGACCGGATATTCGGTCGAAGATGTGCTGTTTGACCATTCCCTCTTATGCAGAGTTGATTCACATGTCCATGCGGGCAGAGCAGGATGTGAATCGGCTTGCGCGATCTCGTGGCCCTGTTGCTTCTAGGCCACGACCAGACTTGCCAAACAGGCCCCTCGCGGGCAAGAGGCCTCGCATTGATCCTCCTACTAGGACTACAGCGCCTGTACCACCGTTTCGGCACCCTGATTTGACATGTACATACTGTGGGAGGACAAGCCACTTGGCGCAGAGCAGTTTCTCTCGGATGCGGGACAGCGGGTTCTCGCCGCCGCAGAAGATTGACCGTGCTTGTTCACAGGCGATATCAGCACTGCCTCTACGGTTAGCTCCTGCGCACCCTTCTTTTAAACCTCCGGTATCACAGATCAGACAGCTTCCACGGCCCTTGACACAGCGGCCGAACCGGCCACAGCAGGCTCGGGTTCATGCATTGACAGCTGAGGCAGCTGCGACACCGACCCTTCAGCATTCAGCCTTCGAGGTCACAGCCCATATTGGAGGTACTCCTATTCTTGTGATGGTGGACACTGGTTCCACGATTTCTTTGATATCGCGTGCTGTAGTCAGGCGTCTTGGGTTACAGACTATCACTATGGATAGTGTGCGGGTCTTTGCAGCTCATGGGGATTATTCGGATGTTACCCAGATGTGTGAGGGTTGTTTAGTTGATCTGGGAGGCAGGATGATGGCTCTCGATCTTGTCGTCGATCCCTCGCTCGTTTATCTCGATGTCATTCTTAGCATAGACTGGTTGACTGCTGGGAGGTTCGAGATTGACTGCGAGGCTCGTATGGTGACGGTGTACGAGCCTGAGGGCACGCCTTTCACGTTTTCAGTGCGGGTAAATCTTCCTTTCTGCATACTTAGTTACGCCACTTTATTGCGCGACGCTGGTGCCCAGATACTCGAGCATGTGCCAGTCGTTTTCGAGTTCGGGGATCTGTTCAGGAAGATCCCTGGTTTGCCACCCCGACGTGAGATCGATTTCACTATCGATCTGGTTCCTGGTTCTACGCCCATCTCATTGCCGACGTATCGCATGGCACCGTGTGAGATGGAGGAGTTGAGGACGCAAATTGATGGTCTGCTAGAGCTTGGCCTCATACGGCCTAGTGTGTCTCCTTGGGGAGCACCGGTCCTATTCGTGAGGAAGAAGGACGGTTCGATGCGATTGTGTATTGATTATCGCAGGCTGAACCAGGTTACGGTGAAGAACAAGTATCCTTTACCCAGGATCGATGACTTGTTTGATCAGTTGAGAGGAACGCAGTACTTCTCGAAGATTGATCAACAGTCAGGATATCATCAGTTGCGCGTCAGGGATGAGGACGTGCTTCAGGACCAGTTTTGGCCACTACGAGTTCCTCGTGATGTCGTTCGGTCTTACGAACGCACCGACCGTGTTCATGGATCTGATGAACCGGGTATTTCAGCCTTTCCTCTATCGATTCGTCGTTGTCTTCATTGATGACATTTTGGTGTACTCTAGGAGTCGAGAGGAGCATGAGGAGCACTTACGCTTGGTCCTGGATACGCTCAGACAACATCAGTTGTTGGCACAGTACAAGAAGTGCGACTTCTGGAAGCAGGAGGTGAAGTTTCTAGGACACGTGGTGTCCAAGGATGGTATGGCAGTTGACCTGTCTAAGGTAGCTGTGGTGCAGGACTGGGAACAGCCTGGTTCTGTCACTGAGGTGAGGAGTTTCTTGGGTCTCGCTGGCTACTATCGGCGCTTCATTCAGGACTTCTCGAAGATCGCGAGACCCTTATCTCAGTTGACACAGAAGGACGTGAAGTTCGCCTGGAATGATAAGGCGGAGTCAGCTTTTCAGGAGCTGAAGGACAGACTTACGTCCGCCCCTGTACTAGTATTGCCAGAGCAAGGGGTTAGATACACTATATATACTGACGCGTCTAGCATTGGTTTGGGTTGTGTCCTTATGCAGAGGGACAGGGTAATTTCGTATAGCTCGAGACAATTAAGGAAGCATGAGGAGAATTACCCTACACACGACCTAGAGTTGGCAGCCGTTATATTCGCACTGAGACTCTGGAGACATTACCTCTACGGAGAGGAGTTCGAGCTCTTTTGCGACCACAAGAGCCTCAAGTACATATTCACGCAGCGAGACTTGAATATGAGGCAGCGGCAATGGATGGAGACATTGAAGGACTTTAAGTTTGAAGTCTCTTACCATCCTGGGAAGGCGAACCTTGTGGCTGATGCATTGAGCCGCAAGAAGGTGATAGAGTTTGCGGCTCCGCTGATGGTTGCCGAGTGGGATATGGTTGAGTTTTTGCGAGACTTTGAGCAGAAACTCACTGTAGAGGAGCCGTTTGAGTTCATCGCACATGTACAGGTGCGATCTCAGATCGATGACCGAGTCATCGAGGCGCAGAGGGACGATGCGCATCTTACTGAGCTTCGAGAGCAGGCTAGTGATGATGCTGACGCCGACTGGCGAGTTGGTATGGATGGGGGCTTACGTTATCGTGGCCGCCTATGCGTCCCAGATGTCCCTGATTAGAGACGAGAGATTCTCGAGACTGCGCATTCTACTAGACTCGCGATGCATCCAGGCAACACAAAGATGTATCGTGACATGAAGAGGACGTATTGGTGGGAAGGTATGAAGACCCACATAGCTGAGTTCATGTCCCGTTTCTCACTTGTCAGCAGGTGAAGGCAGAGCATCGCCGACCACCTGAACTTTTGCAGCCTATGCCGATCGCAGAGTAGAAGTGGGATTTCATTTCCATGGATTTCATTTATGGGTTGCCGAAGATGAGGAAGGGACATGATTCCATTTGGATGGTCATCGACCGTCTGACGAAGTCGGCGCACTTCCTACCGATCAGAGTTACGAACTCTGCAGACGAGCTGGCTAGATTGTACATCAGAGAGATTGTGCGTCTGCATGGAGTTCCGTTGGAGATCGTGTCGGACAGAGACACGCGATTCACTTTCATTTTCTGGACTCGCATTCAGGAGGCTATGGGTGTGAAGTTGAAGTTCAGTACTGCCTTCCACCCACAGACAGACGGATAGACAGAGCGGGTGAACCAGATCTTGGAGGACATGTTGCGAGCTTGCGCATTGGACTTCAATGACAGTTGGGATGATTGTCTTGCATATGCGGAGTTTGTGTACAACAACAGTTTTCAGGCGAGTATCGGTATGGCACCTTATGAGGCGCTGTATGGGCGACCTTGTCGCGCACCGCATTGCTGGCTAGAGGTCGGTGAGTGTAGCTTGATTGGCCCAGAGTTAGTGCCGGCGACGTCAGAGAAGATTGATATTATTCGACGTCGGCTCCTTACAGCGCAGAGCAGACAGAAGAGCTACGCCGATACGAGACGGAGGCCACTAGAGTTCACAGTTGGGGATCATGTGTTTTTGCGAGTTTCCCCTATGAAGGGAGTCCTTCGGTTCGGGAAGAAGGGGAAGCTGGCACCGCGATTCATTGGTCCATTCCAGATCCTCGATCGTGTGGGAGCGGTGGCTTACCGATTGGCTTTACCCACGCCTCTCGCGAGCGTTCACAACGTATTTCATGTTTCTATGCTGAAGAGGTACGTTGCTGATCCTTCCCATATCATCAGATAGGAGCAGGTGCAGTTAGGAGAGGATGTTACTTATATCCTGCGACCGACACGTATCCTAGACAGGAAGGAGCAGGTACTGCGTAGCAAGGTGATTCCCCTTGTGAAGGTATTGTGGACGCATCACTCTGAGGAGGAGGCTACCTGGGAGACAGAAGCCGAGATCAGAAAGAACTACCCACAGCTTCTCGAGGAGTACGAAAAGGTACAAAATTTAGAGGACGAAATTATTTGTTAAGGGGGGTAGATTGTAACGCCTGTGAAAAATCCGTACTTGGGCTCGAGTACCAACTCGACCCGAAATTGCGTAGAATTCATTCCTTTAGAAAATATGACTAGGTTAGTTAGTGCAACGTTAGAATAGCTGGAAAATGGTCCCTGATCACTTTAAATACGTTCTACAAGGCCCAAAGCGAGTGGAACCAATGGTGCTATAATGCTCTAAAGCCTCGGATCAAACTCTAAGCCGGTTTATTCTCGGGACCTCCTTGAAACTTTGTATTGGATCTAGACCGCGCATCGAAAGTCCGATACCTACCATCTTAGACCGTTATGACCACTTAGCTGGGCTTGGCAATCGTTTCGAAAATCAAGTCCAACTGACATTCAGAGGCTATTTCATTGAGCCTAGAGTGAAGAGAGTGAGAATAGGGTTAGAATTGAAATTTGAAATTCAAATCTGGCACACGATTTGACGCATCAGTATTAAGCGTTCTGACCGTCAGAATACAGCCAAATTACACCCTTGGATCAGGAAAAATATCTATTACATATCACGAGACTTATAGGCCTGATCTTGGTGCGATGACCGTTAAACTGAAACTGGACCGCCACGTGCTATCTGGGAACCCTACCGGTCTGAAAACTGGATGTGTGCTAGATCCAGTATGCATGAGCTTAAGTCCGACCGCATTTGGCCTGGGGACCTTCAGAAATGCTCTTTTGGACCGAAACGGCCTCGATTTGGTTAGGCACCAAGTAAACATTGTTCCCAAGCCTATTTTGGGCATGTTTTAGGCTATAAAAGGGGTTGAAACCCTCACTCCTCTCTCCCATCTGAATTTGAGAGAAACCCTAACTTGGGAGAGAGAAAAAGGTGAGAGATTGTGAGAGAGAGTGGGAGAGTTCTTCCTGCCACTTGTGCTACGTGTTGCACGTGCTTAAGCAACACACCTCTACCGCTTTCCCGGTGATTACACCACGATTCTAGGTAAGCAAATACCCTAAATGGTTGCTGATTTGAGTCTCCTTTGTTTTCATAGCAATGTAACTTATGGATCTCGTGTATTAGGTTCCCTATTCACCGTAGACGAAGCGTATACGCTCCGTTTCAATTCACGAGTCTACAAGACATAAGGTGCGGATTTTAGACGCTTTGATTGACGGTTTTCAACGCTTTCAATGTCGTTTAATAGTAGATTATTGACGGCATCGCCGTTTGACATGTACAACATGCTCTCCGTTTTCCGTTTCGTAAATTAACGAAGAATATGAGATTTAGGGCATTTTAGTCATTTGTAGGAAGTACTGTTTACGTTCATATTTTGCTGATGTGATTGACATAGTTTGTTGTCGCATTAGGAAGTTAGGAATACGTGCATAATTAGTTTGGAGAAGAGATTCGCCTAATTACGCACTTCGGGTCGACATACTATATGTAGACTTAAGTGTGTAGTGTATGTGTTTGTATAAATGCTTGTATTAGTATGTATTGAATTAAATGATGTTATGAATTAGTTTGAGATGGATTTCTCAATTAATATGCTGACCCAAATGATTTCCTACATGTTGACTATATGCATGATTTCATTACATGCATGAAATATATGTGTCTGAAGATTTACTTAAGCTGAATGTTATAACATGTGTTGACATGCTCACATGACTGTATTTCAATTCCAATACTCGTACATAATTTGCTGATGTGATTCCATAAGTGTTTGGGACAAGACTTAGTCCAGGCAGTCGGTAACCGAGCGAATTCGTGGCTGACTGGTCTTAGCCACGAGCGACGCGTCGATGAACGCGAGTCGTGTTTGAAGTTGGCGGCAGTGGTTAGGCCACGCGAAGTGTTTTACGCACTTCATGTCGTTCGACTTGAGATGCGATCGCGCTAGTCAAGCATCCAATCAAATTTTCGTAGGTATCATCCTACTCCAAAAGAAAATAGTCCATCTGTCATCAGTGAACGACTAGTACTCCATAGTGCAGTTGAGCCTTTTGGTGTTGATCTTCTACTCAAAGTAATTGGGTGGCAAAATATTCTACATCTTGGGGGATCATACCAACTGGGGGTGATATATGAATTTCACAAACACAGCCATATCATTTGTGAAGATCCCCCCAGCATTCGAATTATTCTTGCACACTATTCAAAGCTTATCACTCCAGTGACCGTGGAAAAACTTCTCGATCTTGAGGTCACTAAAATTCCAGTAACCAATCGAAATCTCAATGGATTGGGAGTATGGGGAGAAATTACTCACACATTGTGCCAAGGGACTACAGTTCCGCGAACTGATGAAAATTAACTGCATATCAATCATCTTGGACCTACCTTCAAGATTCTTCACAGCATCTTCTGCTGAATGTGTATTTATGCGATATCCTTGGTGAACATCTTTCTCCATTTGTGATTAATATTCTCTATGATATATATCAAGAAAATCGTGTGTGCTTGCCAACTCTTCTTCTTACGCAGGTCATTTGTGTCCTCCAAGGATCTCATACTGAGTCACACCCCTTTCCAGTGCTCATATGCAAGCTCACCCACCATGCTGGAATTCCAGCCACATGTGATGAAGTGCATCCGGAAGCCTGGTTTGATAATGATGCATCACTAGCAGCACAATGATTCTGTCTTCCTTTGTCTCCCTCAAGGCACTACCCTTCTAGATCCAGATCCGATCATCCACCCACAATGAGGCCCACACAGGGAGGATCAAATCGCCCCCCAATTGTCAGTCCCGAGTCAATTACTAATCGCCCAGCTCATCATCTCGAACGTCACCTACTCAATGGGTTAGTTAGTATAGAGGACAGGCTGAAAAATTGTGAAAGGTGTCTCACTCTTATTGAAGAAAAGCTCGATATCCTCCATGGAACTACTCAACACCTGGTAAACTTGATCACCAGTGATGTTTCTCGACACCATTAAGAGTCCGCTCAGTTGGCCTTTGCCTATCCTATACATCTTTTTTTTTATGCATTTCTTCTTGGACAAGAGGGACTGCTGTGTGTGGTAGTATATATTTTTGATATGGCTGAATCTAATTCATATTTCAATGCCGTTCTTACTACTATTGCAATAAATATGTTGCTTGTTTCTTCCTTGATGTATGCTTTACACTATTCTCATTCATATGCATCTATCTCTATGGTTCTCCCACATGCTTCAATCTTCAGTCAATATCACGTCTTATACCTTTGTCAATGACTGACAAAAAGGGGGAGAACAATTCAAAACACCCCAAGAGAAAATTGTATATCTTTGTTGCAGGTGTTAGGGGGAGTAGCCGCAACAAGAATAGGGGAGTTTTTGAATTAAGGGGGAGAATTTGTTTGTTGTGTACACGGGTGTTTAGAATTTGTAAAATTATGTTAATACATGTACACACAATTTAGGATGTATCTGTTTAGATATGTTCCTACGGTGTTTTGGAGATTTTATCATGTAATTGACAAAGGGAGAGATTGAAAGTGCACCTATTACGTGCCTGGTTTGTCAATTACGTTGTATGTTGAGTCAGTCGGACGACAACACCTAACAAGAAGATCAAGTCAAGCGTCTGCCTCATCTGGATGTGTGGAAGCTCACCAAAAGATAAATCATAGCCTCACATCTCATGTCCCAAAACACCAGGTGATTAAACCCTTAAAAAGAACTAGAACATCTTAGAGTTTATGTGTAAGAAAACTTTTCATCAAAAAGAAAATCTTCTAAGTTTTTCTTACACTGTCGATTATATCAATTCCCCTTTCGATATGATCGACCATCTCTGTCGATGTCCTCGGAATATCAATCGATACAATCGAGTGAGGATAAAAAGCGTCCTGCAATCAAACAATCTTCTGGACGATTTATCGATATATCGACCTTCGAGTCGATATCATCGATATTCGAAAATCGATCATATCTGAAGTGGATCGATCATATCAACAGATTGCTTTCCTGCGTCCCTATTTTTCTAAAGAAAACTAACATATGCTTCGATATATCGATGACTGTCCGTTTCAATCTGAACTCAAATATCGATCTTATCGGGAGTCAGTCGATAATATCGACTATGGGGCGCATGTTCTCTCCAGCAAGAATTTCAGGTTGCTTTTAATGTTGATCGGGGTGCCTGTCGATAAATCGATATCCATATATCGATCATATCAAGACCAAGTCGATTGGATCGAGTCAGGACATAATTCGTCCAGTAAGCTTACATGTAAAATCTATACGATTTATCGATCCCATCGAAAAGGTCGCCGATATGATCGATGTACAAATTCCGATGACATCAATTGTTTTCCCAATCATATCTGTGATCTTGAAATTCTTCGAGGCTTCTCTCTTATTTTTCACCTGTCGATAGATCGAACCATCACTCGATGGAATCGGAGTTCGAAATCTGATAACATCGATGTGTGTCTCGATCCCATCGACCAGTCGGTGGAAGGTTTCCAAAAGCGAAATGACAATTGAGTTCTTATCATCGAGAGGTCGGCCGATACAATCGAGAGTATACGCTCGATCATATCGACGACTGCTCGATGATATCGAACTCTGTTATAAATATGACCGTTTATATCTGTTGGAACCTTTTGCCTATAAATAGAGAGAGTTGTCTTCATTGCTGGTAGAGAAAGTAGAGAGTGCTTTAGAGTATTTTAACCTTCTTATCATTTACCTAAGCCTTTTCTCTCAGGAAGTTCATCCTCCAATCCACCCTCATCATTGATATCTCATAGAGTGAATTGGGGAATGAACTTCTGCATTTAAGGATCCTTCAGCTACTGCTTTAATGACATATCATTAAGCTGAGATGCCTTGAATGTATAGATGATGGGAAACTCTCTATCTTCCTTATAGGAAAACCTTTAGAGAGTGGTAGTCCATCATAACCTTGACCCAACATAAGCCTAGTATATATACATCTTCATGTTACGGATCAAGGGAGCTGAAGACTCTTCATCAACAAGTAGAAGTTCTTCATCACTGTGCTGAAAGGGACTCATCAACTTATCTGTAAGTACTAAGAGTTCAGAGGGCACTTGCGATCATTCCTTTTTAGGATTGGGTTTTAAGTGTTGCTCACCATTTGAAGTCCTCGAAGGAGGCCTCCGACGGGAGTGTACGTACGGGGTGCGTTGTGTGGACCCTTGCTCTGTGGAGAGCATAAACATCTGGTTAGGAGTACGCCAGCAAAACTCCAGAGTTAGAGGTGAACCGAGTAGAAACTTCAGGGTGCGTTGTGTGGACTCTTGTCCTGTGTGGGCATAAACATCTGGTTAGGAGTACGCCAGTAAAACTCCAGGGTTTGAGGTGAATCGAGTAGAAACCTCTGTAAAGGTTAAAGGTGAACCTGATTTAAAACCTTAGGTTTGAGGTGAACCATGGGAAACCTCCTTAGTGAAATCCGGTCACTCAAGGGTTGAGTGTGGAAGCCGGGAGTGGAGTAGACAAGTCGTTGAACCACTATAAAATGATTGTGTTTGAGTTTGATATTGTCTTTCATTTATGTGATTGCATTGCATGTCTTTATATATGATCACATTCTATGCACACATAGTCATATCCATCACAATCTCATCTACATTGTTTTTCTTTTAAATAGTTTGTGATTGGATCCTCTATTAGGCTTGGAAGCCAATAGAGTTAATTCTTGAGTAATCCTAATTTATATTCTGTGATAGGATTAGTGGGATAGGACTAAAAAATAACGTATAAATCTTTAAAAAGTCCTATTCACCTCCCTCTAGGATATACTGACCTATTTCTACTTCAACTAAAGCGGTCTTCACCGCAATTTCAACACGAGCGCCTGAGTACCGAATACCAGTAGGCCCCGTCTCCCATTGTGTCGTGGTCGGTTGGAAGGGGGTATGGCCTTATCTACCTGAGTGAGGAGGCTATAAGCTAGGCTGAGTTTGACCAGCTCACAAATGAGTCCGCTATTGACGAGCCGGGTAGGTATTGACAGAATACTGGTCTGACAGATAGTGAGGTCTATTCCGCTTGCTTGACTGTGCAGCTAGGGAGGTGGCAGTCACTGCGAAGTGTATTAGACCTCGGTGATATCCAGAGAAGAACTGTACTAATATATGTACTTGATGAGCACCGACTTTCTTGGATTACATTTCGCATATGACATTCGGCTATGTAGGCCTTGCAGTACATCGGTATGGCCGATGGCATTCATATCTCGCATCATGCCTTGCATTACATAGCCTTGGTATGATTGATTGTATTCATGGACTTACCGCATACTTTCACACTACTCTGATACTGTACACTTGGCATTTGCCTTGTGCACACACTTACACCACCCTCTAAGCTTTTGTAAGCTTATGCACGATAATTGTGTGCAGGTAGCGTTGGACAGCAGCAGCGCTGAGGCAGGAGCACGTATCAGACCATTTTGGAGCTTTTTAATTACCTTATATTTCCCTTTCCACATTGTACTTGAAATTTTTTGATATAGTGGATATGTGGTGATGTTGTTTTGTGACTTGGTTATGCTTGGAGTTATGCTCCATTATAAAAAAAAAAAATTCATTCTAAAAATCCTCCTTGTAGGATCCCAGGATCAAAATTTGGCATTTGATTATCAGGAGCCGAGAATGGGGCACTATGGAGGCTGTCGGCACCGGATTCGGCAATCAGGATTCATGTGAATCTGATTTCCCAGTCTGAGGCATGACAGAAGTTGGTATCAGAGCATAACTTGGGAATACCTGAGGATCACATCACATATCTACTATAAATAGGTTCCAAGTCTGAATGACTTAGCAATTTTCTGACATGAACCCTTAACATTTATGCCTTCGAGAATTCTCAAGGCTGATAGGCCATTGTTCCTTCCTGTAGGAGACGTTATGGTTAGAAGAACGACCCAAGCGAATCCCGCTCCACCACCTGCGACTCCCGCACCACCACCTGCAGCTCCTACTTTACCACCTGCTACTCTTGCTCCACCACCAGATATTCTTGCCTTTAAGCCTGAGGATGCCACTCATTTACTTGTGACCGGTGCGGATCCGACCGTACCTGTGAGTGCTACTCAGTTGCAGCAGATGTTGCAGGCGATGACCGCCATTCTTCAGGGGCAGAGCAGGCATCCCATAGTGTCACCGGCAGAGGCTGAGCAGGAGCGTGCGAGCGCTCTTCTCAAGGATTTCAGACTGCACGATCCTTCACGTTTTCAGGGTGAGCCAGACCCTACTGCTGTAGAGATATGGTGCTCCGAGGTGGAGAAGATATTCAACACCATGAGATGTACTACCTAGCAACGAGTTCCATTAGTTGTATTCCTTCTGCAGGGTGAGGCTCAGTATTAGTGGGCATCTGTGGCCCGATCGGTAGCCGTCGATTTTGAGTGGACATGGGAGGACTTTATAGACCGGTTTGACCTAAAGTTCTTTCCCAAGCATGTGCGACAGCAGCGCACATTGGAATTTGAGACATTGGTTCAGGGGGACATGTCTGTGTCCCAGTATGAGGCTCGGTTCGTTGCACTATCTAGATTTGCGACATATCTTGTTGATGATGAGGGGTGGAAGGCCCGCCGTTTTGAGAACGGCTTACGTCCTGCCCTCTGGAGCCGTGTGATCGGACACATGCTTCCAAAATTTGAGCAGATAGTAGAGAGGGCCTTGATATATGAGACAGATTGGGCCGGTGTGCAGAGAGCCCGTGATCAGAGGGGAGATCAAAAGAGGAAGGCACTATCTAGTAGTTCCCACCAGCAGCATCGTTCATAGCAACGACGCACGACCCGCCCAGCATTCCGAGCACCAGAAATACCCCCAGCACCATCTTCGGGATCGTTTACAGGTACTTGCTTTGGGTGCGGTCGTACAGGGAATCATAGGCACGAGTGTCCCCATCCGCAGCAACAGCAGTAGCCGAGGGCACCACATCCACCTCCACGACAACCACCACAGCAGTAGCGACCACAGCACCAGCCTCCTGTACCTCCCCCGCAGCAGCAGAGACAGCAGGTTAGGCCCCCACAGTGACCACAGCAGCAGTAGAGACCTCAGAGGGGACCTGCACCTCCCCAGAAGGCTTAGGACAGATTCTATGCCGCCCAGTAGGACCCTCAGTCATCAGGAGGGGTTATCAAGGGTACTCTTTCTGTTTCTACATGCATTACACATGTATTAATTGACTTTGGTGCATCACATTCATTTGTCGCCAATGATTTCTGCCGATCGACCGGTTTGCTGTTGGAGTCTGCCCGTGAGGATTTGGTAGTATTGACGCCCTTAGGGAAGACCGCAATGTTGGGCCAATTTTTTACATCTTGCCCCGTTTTGATTGGGGATATCTTCTTGCCTACCGAACTATTTGTATTGTCGATGTCCGATTTTGATGTTATCCTGGGCATGGACTGGATTGCCGAGTACTACGCCATATTAGACTGCTTTACTAGGACAGTCACGTTCTGAATACCAGGCGTGCCAGAGTTTCAGTTTATTGCTGAGCCCAGAGGAGGGTAGCTTTCTTGCCTGTTATCGTGTGCCGTTGAGGAGTCAACTACTTTGAGTATCGACCAGCTGCATGTTGTTTGTGGTTTTCCCGATGTGTTCCAGGAGATTTCGGGATTACCACCTCGTCGGCATACTGAGTTCCATATTAATCTTGTGCCTGGTACCACACCTATTTCGAAGGCCCTATATCGTATGGCACCGTTGGAGTTATGGGAACTACAGAAGCAGTTGGACGAGTTGTGTGAGCTAGGCTTTATTCATCCAAGAAGTTCACTGTGGGGAATGCCGGTACTCTTTGTGAAGAAGAAGGATGGCTCATTGAGGCTTTGCGTAGATTATCGCGAGCTCAACAAGGTCACGATCAAGAACAAGTACCCGCTTCCGAGGATTGATGACTTGTTTGATCAGCTGTAGAAGGCGCAGTTCTTTTCAAAGATAGACTTGTGGTCCGGTTATCATCAGGTTCAGGTTCGAGATGAGGATATCCAGAAGACAGCCTTCAGGATGCGCTACGGTCATTTTGAGTTCTAGGTCATGTCCTTCGAACTGACCAATGCGCCGCAGTATTCATGCAGTTGATAAACGAGGTCTTCCGTCCGTATCTCGATCAGTTTGTTGTGGTGTTCATCGACGACATTCTGATATACTCGAGGACTCGTGAGGAGCATGAGCGGCATCTTGAGATTACATTGCACACCCTCCGTGCACACTAGATTTATACGAAGCTGGAGAAGTGAGAGTTCTGGTAGGAGGAGGTGAAGTTCCTCGGTTATGTAGTGACGAGAAAGGGTGTCGCCGTAGACCCCTCGAAGATTGATGTTGTGCGTCAATAGGACCAGCCCACGAATGCATCCGAGATCCGCAGTTTTCTTAGTTTGGCGGGCTACTACCGAAGTTTTATTGAGGGATTCTCTCGCATTGCAGCCCCGTTGACCAGGTTGACCCGGAAGGGTGCTGAGTTCATTTGGAGTGACGCTTGTGAGAAGGCGTTTATGGAGTTAAAGGACCGCCTCACATCCGCTCCTGTCCTCACTCTTCCCTCTGGGAGTGATGGATTTGTTGTATTTACTGATGCCTCACGAGTTGGCTTAGGTGCTGTCCTGATGCAGCACGGGAAGCCGGTGGCTTATGCGTCCCGTCAGCTCAAGGTCCATGAGCTGAACTACCCTACGCATGATCTAGAGCTGACAGCGGTTGTCTTTGCACTGAAAGTGTGGAGACACTATCTTTATGGGGTGAGATTCGAGCTCTTTTCCGACCATAAGAGCTTGAAGTATTTGTTCTATCAGTCCGAACTGAACATGAGGCAGAGACGTTGGATGGAACTCATGAAGGACTATGATTTTGATCTTCAGTACTACTCGGGTAAGGCGAACGTGGTGGCTGATGCCCTCATTCGTCAGCCATGAGGCCTGGTGGCGCATATGATGATTCAGGAGTGGAGGATGCTCGAGGATATAGCAGAGTACAACTTTGAGTTTGGTCTGCAGTCATCTATTGTTCAGCTATCAAGCTTGTCAATTCAACCCTCTCTTGTCGCAAGGGTGATCGAGGCTCAGCAGACAGACGAGTCGTTACAGGATTACCGAGCCGAGGCAGCATCTGAGAGTCAGACGGATTGGCAGATTGGTTCTTACGATGGACTTCGCTTTAGAGGCCGATTGTGTGTCCCGGATATTCCTGAGTTACGTCGAGATCTTATGACCGAGGCACGTTGATCGCGTTTCTCTATCCACCCTGGCTCGACGAAGATGTATCGCGATATGAGACGTCAGTACTTTTGGTCAGGGATGAAGCATCAGATAGCCAGTTTTGTGGCCGAGTGTGACACCTGCTAGGGTGTCAAGGCCGATCATCAGAGACCTCCTGGTCTATTGCAGCCACTGAGTGTCCCGATGTGGAAGTGGGAGCATATATCTACCGATTTTATCATGGGTTTGCTGAGGACTCAGCGCAGTCATGACGTCATCTGGGTTGTTGTGGACCGTCTGATGAAGTCGGCACATTTTCTTGCGATTCGTGAGACTTGGCATACAGATCGGCTCGCCAGGATATTTATTGATGAGATCGTGAGATTGCACGGTGTTCCCGTCTCGATTGTTTCAGATCGAGATCCAAGGTTCACATCTCAGTTTTGGAGGAGCTTTTAGAGAGAGATGGGCACTGATTTGCAGCTTAGCACTGCGTATCATCTGTAGACTGATGGGTAGACCGAAAGGGTCAACCAGATCCTTGAGGATATGCTTCGAGCTTGGGCGATTGATTTGGCGGGTAGTTGGGACAAGCACCTGCGATTGGCTGAGTTCGCGTACAACAACAGTTATCAAACGACCATTGGCATGACTCCTTTTGAGGTATTATATGGCAGGCCGTGCAGATCTCCGAGTTGTTGGACCGAGGTTGGAGAGTGACGTCTCTTAGGTCCCGAGCTTGTGCTGCAGACATCAGAGGCTATTGGCATCATTAGGAAGAGGATGTGCACAGCTTAGAGCCGGCAGAAGAGTTTTGCTGATCATCGACGTCGTCCCTTGGAGTTTACCGTTGGGGACTATGTGTATCTCAAGGTCTCACCCATGAAGGGTGTGGTTCATTTTGGGACGAAGGGCAAGCTTTCCCCGAGATTCATTAGACCTTTCGAGATCACTGGGCGCATTGGCGCCGTGGCCTATCGGCTTGCCTTGCCATCGTAATTGTCTAGCGTCCACAACGTCTTCCATGTCTCTATGTTGAGGAAGTGTGGGTCAGACATCGTGCCTGTTATTGATTGGCAGCCGTTGGAGGTTCGTGAGGACGCTGAGCAGCCAGTTCGTATCCTCGATCGGAAGGAGCAGGTCCTCAGAACCAAGGTCATTCCCTTGGTGAAGGTACAGTGGGGCCATCATAGTGTGGATGAGGCGTCTTGAGAGCGTGAGGCAGAGATCCGTGAGCGTTATCCTCATCTTTTCGATGATTGACTGCATGATGTATTATTGTGCTTGATTATATATGATGTTATGTTTCCTATTTCCTTTTTAAGTTATGGTTAGTTGTGATGGTACTGTAAATTTCGAGGATAAAATTTTTATTAGGTGGGGAGAGCTGTAAGACCCGTATCCTAATCCGTACTGGTCCGTCACTTCCCGCTACCCTTCTTGTCGAATTTCGACAATTTGCGATCTGTAGTCGACGTTGCGCACGACCGTAAGTCGTATCCTACACATTTGAGTCAGCTTAATCCAAGGCTTGTATCATTGCGACCGCACTGTCGCCGCGGTTCCAACGCCATGACTCATGCACCGATCCGATACCCTGACTAAGAAATGTGAGCCAGCGTTTATTTCGAGAAAACGCCACACGTTTACATTCCCAAGAGAATTTCTATAAAGTGTCAAATCAATCTCATCAATCACTTTATGTCAAGTACAAGCAACCATACCTCTCTTACATCACCCTTACCTAAAGTCAACTCTCTTCCTCTCTCTCTCTTACACCACCTTACATGTTAAGTACCACTCACATCACTCCATCACTCACCTCACATCCCTCTTACAAACTCTCTCCTTTTCTCATTTCTCATCTAACTTCTCAAGCAACCAAGAAGCCCACACGTCCATGCATTTCTGTCACGCCCCAAACTCAGAAACTGGGCTCACAAAATTCCCGATCACCGAATCCGACGACGACAGCCTCCGTAGAACCCCATTCTCGGCTCCTAGCTCCCATTCGCCAGGTTCCGATCCTGGGATACTACGAGGAGAATTTTCAATGTCAGTTTGATTCGTAATAGGCATAACCAAAGGCATAACCCACAAACAACAACCAAGAACTCCATAACATTTTCACTATGATCAAAAACTTTATAAGTACAATGAGTATAAAGGGAAATACAATGGTAAAGAACAAAAACTCCAAAACGATCTGCAACGTGCTCCTGCCTCAGCGCTGCTGCGAACCAACGTCACCTGCACGCAACGGTCGTGCATAAGCTTACAGAAAGCTTAGAGGGTGGTGAAAGTGTGTGCGTAAGGTAGTAATATGAACATGCAATGTCGGAGTAATGCGAAATATGCAGATGAATCCATAATATCATGAGCCGTACCAAGGCTTATGCGATGCAAGACATAAATGGTATCAGCCACCCCAAGGCCATGCGATGTGCAATGCAACTCAAGCATACAGATCCTCATCTATGTCCACACATCAATACAGCTCAAATGTGGGATATCACCGGGGTCTAGTACACTCTAAACTAGATTGCCGCCACATCGCGCGCAATAAGGTAAGTGGAAGAGACCACACTATCCGTCTGCCAATATTGGGTGCGACTCGTCGATAGCGGACCCATTCCTCGAGCTGGTCAGACTCAACCTAGCATTGCCCCCTACACTTGGGCAGGTAAGGCCGCACCTCCTTCCAACCGACCACGACACATTGGAGAGAGTAACCGTCTGGTAATCGGCACACAACACTCATCTACCCACTCGGTCTAGACGATGGAGCAACCTCTTGGTACCATAAGGGTTTAGGGACTTTCACCTAGGGATATCTATAGTACTCCATGTAGAACAAGATTTCCGGTATCCAATCCTGCCAACCACGATACATCTGTGGAAGTTACGAACCCCGATGTCGCTAGGGCGTACAATATCCATGTCATACAAATGCGATATGCATGATTCATGCTATCCAGTCATGCATCAAATCCTGCACATATCGTGCGCTCATGTAGGGAAACACCACCTAACTGGGAGCCCATGAACAACCTGCCCGAAGGCAAATGCTATGATCAGACAATTCTCACGTCAAACATACATATGATGCGTATGATCATGAGTCATGGAACTGTACTAAACATGTTATAATAAAATGAACTATCTTATAATGCAGATGGACCTGGACGGCCTATACATGATAAGTACGGGCCTAACAATAGGCCCTAAGGAGAGTCGTAATGTGGACATCCAACCAGCATTACACTCGCAATGTGGACGTCAAACCAACATTGCTCTCAAGGCACAATTTTTGTAAACATTGTAAATGGGAATTACACATTGCAATGGACCGTAGGTTCATCCCATTGGGCCTTACATATATATCAAATGGGCCATATCTTACGGCCTTTTATTCATCAAATGGGCCACATAAATGGGTCACACCAATGGGTCTTATGTGCATTGCAATGGGTCAAAACTCATGGGCCTTGGATTACATCAAATGAGCTTAACTCATGGGTCTTAAAGGTAACGAATGGGCCACACCAATTGAACCCCATATGTTCGCCAAATGGGCCTTAACCCTTAGGCCTTGCATGCATATCAAAGTGGGCCCAAACCCCTAGGCCTTACATATATCAAAAGGGCCTAACCCATAAGCCTTATATGAATTAAATGGACCTACTTCCATGGGCTTAAAAAAATGCATCAATTGGGTCCAATTTCATGGGCCTTGGAATACATCAAAAGGGTCCAATCCCCTGGGCCTTGGGATATATCCAATGGGCCTAGTCCCATGGACTTGAAACATATCAAGTGGGCCTAAACCCATAGGCCTAAATATCAAGTGGGCCTAAGCCCATAGGCTTTGCATATCAAGTGGACCTGAGCCTATAGGCCTGTTATAAATCAAATGGAGCTAACCCATGTATGAGTGGCCCACCCAACTAATAGCTCATGCCTTAAAATGATCCCACCAAGTGGATGGACGGTCTGGATGCATCACATGCATCATGGTGGGTCTCACTGCCGTTGGACAGCGGGAATGGCATATGCATCAAGGAGGGCTCCACCGTCCAGTACGCATCAAGGAGGGCTCCACCGTCCGCTGGACGGTGGAGGCATTACGGTGACAAGGTGGGCGCCACCGTCCACTGGACGGTGGACTACAACACATACAACATTGTGGGTCCCATGTGGGGCCCACTGTAATATTTATTTGACATCCAACCCATTGATAAGGTCAAACAGACCTGGTTGAAGGAAAAATAAAAATTTCAGCTTGGTTCAAAACTCCTGTGGGCCCCAAAAATATTTCAATGGAAGATATCCCATTTCACTGTTTCCTATGGTGTGGGCCACCCGAGTTCTGGATCGAGCCGAAACTTGGAGGGGGCCCACCTGAGGAGGGGACCCGCCTCATGAACAGGTTGGATGACAACAAACATTATGGTGGGGCCCACGACTGGAGCCGTGGGTCCCTCGCTGGACGCCGCTCGCCCGACCGCAGCGTGCAGCTGCTGCACATTAGTCAGAGAAGGAGGCAAGGCCTCTTGCAAAATTTCGAGAAACCCCGATTTCTAGGGTTTTCGTCGTGTGGGGTCCAAATCATGAGAATCCACTCCGCCCATTAGCTCCCCTGGCCCAAGACGAGCCCAAAGAGTATAGAGTTTGAATTTTTTTGATGCTTGGAAACTAAAATAAAACAAGATAATGATCTTGAATGGTAAGGGTGCAACTCTCTAATGCTATGGCCCGCCAGACCTTCCAACCAGCCCCATCACTTGGCTCAACGCCTAAAACGGGATGAGTAAGAGGATGGACGGCTAGGATAGGGAATATACATCAAGGTGGAGCCTACACAAGGGGACCACCCCCAAACGCTTCTCCTTTTCTTTTTCTTTTTTTGTACAGGGACGTCCAGCGTCCCAGACGCTGGACGGTTAGCCTCTTAAAGTAGTTATGGTGGGCCTAATTAGGTGGGCCACCACATGGAAAACAGTGTGGATACTCCACACATAAAGTGGGCCACATTGGTGATTTGAATAAAATAACGGTCTCGTGGTGGGGTCCATTCAAATAGGCCACAACACCCTATTGTAATAAAAAAAATTCAGAATAAAAGAAAATAAAATAAAAGGGAGAGAGACATGGAGAGTGGGACACGCTTTGTGATGGAGGGCTCCGCCACTATGAGCCCTCCCTTGCAATGAATCATACATCAAGTGGGTCATTTAGCACATGGGACCATCAGAACTTAAAATCAACGGTGGGGATCCCTTCCCCACCAATATGGATGGTCTAGATGACCTTTCAAATGAAATAAACATCATGATGGGGTCCATGGAGAATGGCCCCATCATGGAATGATCATGATGATCCAAATGGGCCATCGGCCACATTTTAGGGTCCCAAGTGAGATCCACACCATTGATCAGTGGGCCTCACTTGGCCCATCATAAAAATAAGAAAAACTAGTATGATCTAGCACCCACTGTCCGATCTTCTTGCTCCTAGGAGTTCCTTGACACCTTAGCTTCAACTTCAATGGATGAGATGAGGAATAGAGGGTTGAGATGGGAGATGATGGGGTAGGAAGGTGGGCCACTTGGAGCTTAGGAGAGTTTGGAAAACTCCATACATATGGAGCTCTTTTGCTTGGAGATTTTGAAATGAGAAAGAGAGAAAGAGAGAAAGAGAGAGAGTTGTAAAGGGAGAGAGAGAGAGAGTGATGGATGGATGTGGTGAGTGATGGTTGTGTAAGAAAAGCTTGACTTTTGAGGCTTTTGTGTAAGAGATGTATGGGAGGTGTAAGAAAAGCTTGACTTTTGTGGCTTTTTGTGTAAGAGAGGTATGGTTTTGGGAGACTTTTGTGGTTGCTTGGGAAAAGGGATGAAAGTGATGTGTACTTGACATGTGATGGCTTGATGGATTGATTGATTGATGGGATTGATGTGATTGATGTGACACATCATAGAGATTCCTTTGAGTTTCACAATGCGCGGCGTTTTCTCGCACCAAACGTTGGCCCACATCTCTTGACCAGGGTATCGCCTTGGCGCGCGAGTCGCGGTATCGAAACCGCGGGGACGGCGCGGTCGATATGGTATTGGTCTCGGGTTGAGTCGACTTGGGTTGTCGGTATATGAATCAGGATCGCGCATCGATAACGGTTAAGGGTCGAAGGTTGCCGAAATTCGACTGGTAAGACCGCGGAAGTCTACGGAAAGGTACGGACCAAGATACGGGTCTTACAATTTCTAAGAGAGAATAGTGATTTTGGTGGCCCACTTTCCCATCCCAAAACCCATCATCCTAGCCATCCATTTCCCATCTCCACCATCAAAGTGAAGCTCTAGGAGACCGGCAACCCGACGGACCAAGAAGATCAAGTGGTGGGTGCCTCCATAGTCTAATTTTCATGTTTTTAAGAAGGCCCAAGTGAGGCCAACTGATCAATGGTTTGGATCTCACTTGGGACCCTAAGATGTGGCCAATGGCCCATCTTGATCATCAAATCATTCCATGTTGGGGCCATTCTCCATGGAGCCCATCATGATGTTTACTTTTCTTGCATTAAGAGGTCATATAGACCATTCATTTTGGATGGAAAGGGATCTCCACCGTTGATCTTTTGTTTGAATGACCCATATGCAATGAGACCCATTGATGTATGTTTGGATGGTTGAAACGGAGGGCCCATAGTGCCGGGGTCCCTCCATCACGCGTGTCCCACTCCTTTACTCTCTCTCTCTCTCTCCCTCTCATTTTTATTCATTTTCTTGTATGTTGATGAGATCATGTGGCCCACTTGAATGAGCCCCACCATGAAATATGTATTTTATCCAAGCCCTCCATGAGTGGGGCCCATCTTAAATGTACATCCATTGGGGTGGCCCACCTAAACAGGGCCCACCTTGAATGTATTTGATAAAGCCCAAAGAAAAAAAAAAAAGAAAACGTCCAAGCGCTGGACGTCGCTGGAAGGAAAACATAATTAGGGGCTTGATTTCAAGCCTAGGGGATGGCCTATTTGTTTAGGGCCCACCTTGATGTATGTATTCAATCCATGCCGTCCATCCCTTTCCTCATATTATTTTAGGCATTGAGTCAAAATATGAAGCTGATCCAACTTTCTAGTGGGCCATGGTGTTGAAAATAGCATCAATACCATTGAAATCGTTCCAGATTTCTTTTTACATGATGAAAGAGGCCCGATATTGGACTCGTTAGATTTGTTGTGGGCTGTGGAATCCAATGGCAGGAGTGGATTCTTCAGACGTGGGCCCCACACGGGAAAAACCCCAGAAAAATGATTTTTCAAAAAAAATAAAAATAAAACAACAACAGCAGCTGTTGCTGCTATTGTTAGCGGAGCAGGCAGCGCCTGCGGCCTGCTGGAGGGCGGACGCCAGGCAGCCCACAGCCCCTGCCGTGGGCCCCACATGATGTATATTTTGTATCCACGCCGTCCATGAGGTGGACCACCCTCTGAGGTGGGTTCCCTCCAAAAATCAGGATGATCCAGACCTCTGGTGGCCCACACCATTAAAAACAGTATGATTAAACGCCTA
Source organism: Magnolia kwangsiensis (assembly GCA_037074715.1). Lineage (NCBI taxonomy): Eukaryota > Viridiplantae > Streptophyta > Magnoliopsida > Magnoliales > Magnoliaceae > Magnolia > Magnolia kwangsiensis. The sequence goes on along the minus strand of CM073589.1, from coordinate 84,963,077 downwards.
CCACTGAAATCCTTTCTGGGGGCCACATAAATTTTGGATCAAGCTGAAATTTGTTTTTCATCCTCACCCATGTCTCTGTGACCTTATCAATGGGTTGGATGGATTATAAACATTATGGTGAGCCCAACGTGGGGAGCCCACAGTGATGAATGTGTTGTACCTCCACCGTCCAAGCGGATGGTGGAGTCCAGCTGATGTATGTGTTGTATCTCCACCATCCAGCGGACGGTGGGCCCACTATAATTTATGTGTTTATCCCTGCTGTCCACTGTTTTGGACAGTGGGACCCACCTTGATTTATGGGTTCTATCCACTCTATCCACATGATGTATATATATATATATATATATATATATATATATATATATATATATATATATATATATATATATATATATATTATATTATATATAATATTGTATATATTTTATTATATATATGTATGATGGTGGGCCTCTATGTGGACCCACACCCCACCATGATGCATGTGTTGCATCTCACCGTCTATACATGTTGAAAACTCATTTCTTGAGCTAAAAATGAGCCAAATCTTTGGTTCAAATGGGCCCACTTTGGTATGTATATAGGGCCCATGTTGATCCATTTATGGCCATTCATTTAGGCCACCTTGGTGCACATCTAAGGCCATGGGATTAAGCCCATTTGGCATATGTAATGCCCATGGGATTAAGTCCATTTGACATATGCAATGCCCATGGGATCCAGCCCATTTATTCTATATAAGGTCCACGGGATTCAAGCCCATTTGATACATATTAAAGACCATGGGATCAAGCCCATTTGATGTGCATGGGGCGCAAATGGAGTGGCCCATTTGATATATTTAAGGCCCAAGTTGTGAGGCCCACTTTGATGTATTTCATGGCCCATAGGTCATGGACCATTGCAATGTACATAAGGCTCATTGGTGAGGCCCATTAATGCAGCCACTTGATGAATGTAAGGCTCATGTAATTCGGCCCATTTGATGTATTTATGCCCATGGATCGATGCCCAACGGGATGACCTTAGGGTCCATTGCAATGTGTGGTTTCTCATGGTTCATGTAATGATATTTATGGCAGGTCGTGCCTAAGGAACAATGTTGGTTTAACGTCCACATTGTAAGTACAATGTTGGTTAAATGTCTACATTGTAACTCTTCTTAGGGCCCATTGATAGGCCCATACTCGTTACTATTCATAGCCTTATAACATGCTTAGTATAATCTCATGACTCATGCCCATACGCATCATATGTATGCTTGATTTGAGTAGTGACTGATCATAGTAAATGCCATTGGGCAGACCACTTATGGAACCCATTATGAGACGAAGTGCCCACATGATCGCGTAGTACGCGCTAGATTTCTGCATGATTTGACGACGTGATTCATGCATCTCGCATACGCGTGACTTGATCACTGCACGCTCTAGCGACATAATGGCCATGGCTCCACAGGTATATCGTGGATGACCGTATTGAATATCGAAAATACTTATTCTGGCACTGTGGGCACTTAAGATGTCCTTAGATGAAAGTCCCAGAACCTTTTTGGTACCAGGAGATGCTCCAACGTCTAGACCGAGTGGATACACGAGCGCCCAAGTGCCGAATACCAGTAGGCCGTGTCTCTCACTGTGTCGTGGTCGGTTGGAAGGGGGTATGGCCTTATCCTCCTAGGTGAGGGGGCTATAAGCTAGACTGAGTTTGACCAGCTCACAATTGAGTCCGCTATCGATGAGCCGGGTAGGTATTGGTAGATTACTGGTCAGGAGGATAGTGAGGTCTATTCCGCTTGCTTGACTGTGCAGCTAGGGAGGTGGCAGTCACTGCGAAGTGTATTAGACCCTGGTGATATCCAGAGAGGAACTGTACTGATATATGTACTTGATGAGTACCGAATTTCTTGGATTACATTTCGCATATGACATTCGGCTATGTAGGCCTTGCAATGTATCGGTATGGCCGATGGCATTCATATCTCGCATCATGCCTTGCATTACATAGCCTTGGTATGATTGATTGTATTCATGGACTTACCGCATACTTTCGCACTACTCTGATATTGTACACTTGGCATTTGCCTTGTGCACACGCTTACACCACCCTCTAAGCCTTTGTAAGCTTATGCACGATAGTTGCGTGCAGGTAGTGTTGGACAGCAGCAGCGCTGATGCAGGAGCACGTATCAGACCATTTTGGAGCTTTTTGATTACCTTGTATTTCTGTTTCCACATTGTACTTAAAATTTTTTGATATAGTGGATATGTGGTGATGTTGTTTTGTGACTTGGATATGCTTGGGGTTATGCTCCATTACAAAAAAAAAATCATTATAAAAATCCTCCTTGTAGGATCCCAGGATCAGAATCTGGCATTTGATTATCATGAGCCGAGAATGGGGCACTACGGAGGCTGTCGGCACCAGATTCGGCAATCGGGATTCATGTGAATCCGATTTCCCAGTCTGGGGAGTGACAGAAGTTGGTATCAGAGCATAACTTGAGAATACCTGAGGATTACATCACATATCTACTATAAATAGGTTTCAAGTCTGAATGACTTAGCAATTTTTCGACATGAACCCTTAACATTTATGCCTTCAAGAATTCTCGGCTCATGGAAAATAAACATTATGGTGGGCCCACATGAATGTGTGACCTTGTTAATAGGCTGGATGGAAAATAAACATTATGTTGGGCCCCACATGGGACCCACTTATGTATGTATTATAATCCACACCCTCCATTAGTGTGGGCCCCACCATGAGGTATGTACTTCATCTATGTCATCCATCCCTTCCATCCTTATGGGACCCACCATGATGCATATGTTGCACCCAAACCGTCCAACCATTTTTGAAAGCCCGTCTCACGGTTTGAGAATAAAAATGAGGCAGATCTTGGTATCAGGTGGACTATACTACAATAAAGTGAGGATTGAACTACTATCATTGAAATCATTTCGGACCCTATGATCAGATTAGATGAGAAATAAATATTATGGCGGGCCTTGGGAATTCTAATGGTAGAAATCCTTATCACCGCTTATATTTGGGTGTGACCCATTTGATATTCATGTGGCCCATGTGGTGTGGCCCACTTACCATACTTATGGCCCATTGTTGAGGCCCACCTTAATTTGTATGAGGCCCGTTGTTGAGGTCATCTTAATAAATATGAGGTCCATGTAATAATGCCAATTGTGACGAATGCAAGGCCCATGTGATTAGGAGACCCAACTTGATATATTTGTGGCCTGCTCACTAAGGCCCACTTTGATATATATGAGACCTATGGTATGAGGCCCATTTAACATATTGGAGACCCATGGGTCAAGGCCCAATGAGATGTACATAAGGCCCATTCTAGTGCGATTCCACCATGGTATATGTGTTAACCTTTATAGCGGGCTATGCCTTGAGAGCGATGATGGTTTGATGTCCACATTGTAAGGATGACGTTAGTTAAATGTCCACATTATGACTCTCCCTAGGTCTCATTGATAGGCCCATACTTGTAATGTGTAGGCTGTCTTGGCCTATCTTCATTATAAACCGAGCCCATCACCACATAACTTGTTTAGTATAGATTCATGATTCATGATCATACATATGTATGCCTGATATGAGGAGTGACTGATCATAGCATATGCCTTCAGGTAGATTATTTATGGGCTCCCTAATAGGCGCAGTTGTCCTACATGAGCTGCGGTATGCACAGGACTGTTGCATGTCTAATAGGGTGATTCATGTACTTGCAATTGTGTGATTGTGATTATTGGATACCCTAGTGACATCAAGGCCATAGCCTCTACCAACACATCGTGGGTGGTTGGATTGGATACCGAAAATACTGTTTCTAGCATCGGGGTGCATAGATGTCCCTGGGTGAAAATCCTTAAACCCGATGGTACCAGAGGATGACTCCAATGTTGCGACCGAGTAGATATATGAGCGCACGAGGGAAAAATACCAGGAGGTCACGTCTCCCACTGTGTCATGGTCAGTTAGAAAGTGGTGTGGCCTTACTCGCCCGAGGGTAGGGGCAATACTAGGTTGAGTCTGACCAGCTCGTGAATGGGTCCACTATCGACGTGCCGGATAGGTATTGGCAGATTATTGGCCAGGCAGATAGTGAGGTTTTTTACGCACACTTAGACTGTGCGGCTGGGAGAGTGGCAATGCCATTTGGAGTGTACTAAACCCAGGTGATTATGTAGATTAAGAATTGTACTGATATTGATGACATATATTAGGATTTGGATGAAAATTGGTATGCTTGAGTTGCATTGTGCATCGCATGGTCTTGATAAGGCCGATAGTATTCATATCTATCACCGCATAGCCTTGGTACGACTGATTGCATTCATGTACTCATCATTATGTTTTTACATTACTTTGACCTTACATTCTGAGCACGCTCATATTACGCACACACTTACACCACCCTCTAAGCTTTTTATAAGCTTATGCAGGATCGATGCGTGCAGGTGACGCTAGGACGCAGCCGTAGCATAGTAGCAGTAGGAGCGTGCAGTCGAGCTTTTGGAGTTTCCATTATTTGCATTATCTTATATTTCTCTTCAGATGTATTGTACTCAAAGTTTTTGATCATAGTGGATTTTGAGATGGTGTTCTTATGGTTATTGTTCATGGGTTATGTTTATCATTATGCTCATTACAAATCAAATTATAATTAAAAATCCTCCTCGTAGCATCCCAGGATCGAAACTTGGTGTATAGGTGCTGGGAGCCAAGAATGGGTAACTACGGAGGCTGTCGGCATCAGATTCGGTGATCGAGAATTTTATGAACTCGGTATCCGAGTTCGGGGTATGACAGAAGTTAGTATCAGAGCATAACTTGAGAATAACCGAGAACAACATCACATGTTTGGTATGAGTTTAGGACGATTAGGTTCCGAGTGCATAACCTTTCGTTTGAGTTTCCTAATATGCGATTCTCAAGGTTGATTAGTGTCATTATTCTTTCCTATAGGACATGCCGCCCAGGAGAGTGACCCGATCGACTCCCACTCTACCACCTAAGCCTCCAGCATTACCACCTGTGCCTCTCGTTCCACCACCAGAGATCCCTACTCCCCTACCTGAGGATGACGTTCCTCCACCTGAGGCCGGTGTGAATCCAATCGTACCTGTCAGTGCCTCTCAGTTATAACAGATGTTGCAGGCTGTGACGGCTGCACTTTAAGGACAGGGTAGGTGCCCAGCTATTTTTCTAGCTCAGGCAGAGCAGGAGCGCGAAGCACCCTACTTTGAGAGTTCCGACAGCTCGATCCTCCATGCTTCCAGGGCAAACCAGATCTGACTGCAATCGAGAGGTGGCACTCCGATGTGGAGAAGATTTTTGATACTATGTCATGCACAACCCAACAACGAGTTTGATTGGAAATATTCCTTCTCTAGGGTGAGGCAGAGCACTGGTGGACCTCCGTCACCCGCGTTACAGGACCTGATTATGTCTGGACATGGGAGGACTTTATCGATCGATTCGAGGAGTAGTATTTCCCTGACCACATTCAATGTCAGAGAACACTGGAGCTTAAGACTCTGATGCAGGGGGACATGACTGTGGCGCAATACGTGGCTCATTTTGTGGTGCTATCGAGGTTCACGCTGTATTTAGTTGACGATGAGGAGCGAAAGGCCTGCCATTTCAAGAACGGCTTACGTTAGGGTCTTCGAGGCCGTGTTATTGAGCATGAGCTCCTGACTTTTCAGGCAGTAGTACGGAGGGCCCATATTTATGAGACTGAGTGGGCCGACTCACAGAGTGATCGAGATCAAAGAAAAGGCCGAAAGAGGCAGGCCCCCTCCAGTAGTTCTCAGCAGCATCGATGGCCATAGAGGTACAAGAGCCACCCACTTGCTAGAGTACCAGCAACACCTCCAGCGCCACCCCAACAGCCATTCTTAGGGACCTATTTTGGATGTGGTGGGATAGGAAACCGCATATCTGAGTTCCCCCACCCTCATCTATAGCATCTGAGAGCACCACGGTAGCCTCCACAGCAGTAGCCTCCAGCACAGCAGCGACCTCATCAGCAACGACCCTATCAGCAGCGTTCACAGCCACCTCAGCCGCCGAGGCCCCAGTAGCAATAAAGATAGAAATATAAGCCGCTACAGAGGCATCAGCAGCACCAGGGACCTCAGAGGGGATAGACCCTCCCCAGCTAGCTCAGGCTAGATTTTATGCGGCTTAGCAGGACCCACAGACCTCTGGAGGAGTCGTAGAGGGTATACTTCTAGTCTCTTCATGCATCGCACGTGTACTGTTTGATTTCGGTGCTTCGCATTCATTCATGTCTGAGGATTTTTACCGACTGACTGGATTGCCGAGAGAGTCTACTAGTGAGGGATTGATCGTATCGATGCCCTCAGGGAAGACCATAGTATTGGGCCATTTTTGTTCATCTTGCCCTGTTTTGGTCAGTGACATCTTTTTTCCCACTGACTTATTCGTGCTTCCGATGTCAGATTTTGACATTATCTTGGGCATGGATTAGCTTACTGAGTACTACACCATCTTAGACTGCTTCGCCAGGATAGTCACATTCTGCATACCAGGCTTGTTGCAGTTTTAGTTTGTTGCTGAGCCCCGAGGGGAGCCATTATCTTGCTTGATGTCTTGTGCCGTTAAGGAGCATGTTGCCGCTTGTATTGATCAGTTGCTAGTTGTCTATGACTTCCCCGACGTGTTCCAGGAGATTGTGGGATTGTCACTGCATCGCCATATTGAGTTCCAGATCGATCTTATGCCTGGTACCGCACCTATTTCGAAGGCCCCGTATCGCATGACACCGACAGAGTTACGTGAGCTGCAGTGATAGTTGGATGAGTTATGTGAGTTGAGATTCATTCGTCTGAGCAGTTCACCTTGGGGAACGACGGTACTCTTCATCATGAAGAAAGATGGCTCGTTGAGGCTTTGCGTAAATTATCGTGAGCTTAACCAGGTCATGATCAAGAACAAGTACCCGCTCTCGATGATAGACGACTTATTTGATCAGCTGCAGGGTGCACAGTTCTTTTCAAAGATTAACCTACGCTCCGGTTAGCATCAGATTCAGGTCAGAGAGGAGGACATCCCAAAGACAGCTTTCAGGACACGTTATGGTCATTTTGAGTTTTAGGTTATGTCCTTTAGACTGACCAATGCACCCGTGGTCTTCATGCAGCTGATAAACGTGATCTTTTATCCATATCTCAATCAGTTTGTTGTGATCTTCATCGATGACATTTTGATATATTCGAGGACCTGTGAAAATCATATGTAACATCTGAAGCTAGCTTTACAGGCCTTCCGTGCCCATTAACTGTATGCGAAGTTGGAGAATTGTGAGTTCTAGTAGGAAGAGGTGAAATTCCTCGGTCACGTGATAACAAGGGAGGGTGTCGCAGTGGAACCCTCGAAGGTTGAGGCAGTGCATCTATGGGGCCAGCCCACGACTGCGTTCAAGATCCGTAGTTTTCTTGGCTTGGTGGGCTATTATTGATGTTTCATTGAGGGCTTCTCTCGTATTGCAGCCCCCGTTGACCAAGTTGACTTGGAAGGGCATAGATTTTTTTTAGACTGAAGCATGTGAACGGGCATTCGTGGAGCTGAAGGACCGTTTGACGTTCGCTCTTGTCCTCACTCTTTCCTCTAGGAGGATGGATTTGTTGTGTTTACTGATGCCTCATGTATTAGTTTAGGTGCTGTCCTGATGCAGCACGGCAGACCTGTAGCCTTCACGTCTCGTCAGCTCAAGGTCCATGAGTTGAACTACCCTACACATGATTTGGACCTAACAGCAGTCGTCTTTGCACTGAAGGTGTGGAGACACTATCTCTATAGGGTTAGATTCGAGCTCTTCTCTGACCACAAGAGCCTGAAGTGTCTATTTTCTTAGTCTGAGATGAACATGAGGAAGAGACGTTGGATGGAGCTTCTGAAGGACTATGATTTCGACCTTTAGTACCACCCAAGCAAGGCGAACGTGGTGGCGGATGCCCTCAGCCGTAAGCCAAGAGGCCTGGTGGCACACATGATGATTTAGGAGTGGAGGATGCTCGAGGATATAACAGAGTACGACTTCGATTTTGGTTTACAGTCTTCTATCATTTAGCTATTGAGCCTGTTGATTCAACCCTCTCTTATCGCTAGGGTGATCGAGGCTCAACAGGCAGACGAGTCGTTATAGGATTTTCAAGCAGAGGCAAAATCTTAGAGTCAGATAGATTGGTTCTGATGGTGGACTTCGCTTCAGAGGCCGATTATGTGTCCCAGATATTCCTGAGTTACACAAAATCTTATGATCGAGGCACATTAATCATGATTTTTTATCCACCCTGGCTCAACGAAGATATATCGTGATATGAGGAGACAGTATTTTTGGGTAGGGATGAAGCGCCAGATTGCCAATTTTGTGGCCGAGTGTGACACTTTCTAGTGTGTCAAGGCCAATCATCAGAGACTTCCTAGTTTGTTGTAGCCGCTGAGTGTCCTAATGTGGAAGTGGGAGTACGTATCTACCGATTTTATCATAGGTTTGTCGAGGACTCAGCGCGGTCATGACACTATTTGGATTGTCATAGACCGCCAGACGAAGTCAGCACATTTTCTTGTGATTCGTGAGACTTGACATTCAGATCGGCTAGCCAGGTTATTTGTTGATGAGATCGTGAGACTGCATGGTGTTTCTGTCTCGATCGTTTCGGACCGAGACCCAAAGTTCAAGTCTCAATTTTGGGAGAGCTTTCAGAGAGCTATGGCACTGATTTGCAGCTCAGCACCGCATACCATCCACAGACCGATGGCCAAATCGAGAGGGTCAATCAGATACTTGAGGATATTCTTCGGGCCTGCGTGATTGATTTCAGGGGTAGCTAGGATGAGCATTTACGATTAGCTGAGTTCGCATACAACAACAGCTATCAGGCGACCATTGGCATGGTTCCTTTTGAGCCATTGTATGGTAGATAGTGAAGATCTCCGAGTTGTTAGACCGAGGTCGGAGAGCAGTATCTACTAGGTCCCAAGCTTGTGCAGCAGACATCAGAGGCTATCAATATGATCAGGTAAAGGATGCGTACAGCTCAGAGCCGCCAAAAGAGTTTTGTTGATTGATGGCGTCATCCCTTAGAGTTCGGAGTAGGGGACAAAGTGTATCTCAAGGTCTCACCGATGAAGGGCATAGTTCTATTTGGGGTGAAGGGCAAGCTTGCCCAGAGATTTATTGGACCTTTCGAGATCACTGGGCGCATTGGTACCCTGGCCTATCGGCTTACCTTACCATCTCAGTTGTCTAGCGTCCACAATGTTTTCCACGTCTCTAAGTTGAGGAAGTGTGGGTTAGACGTAGTTCCCGTTATTGATTAGCAGCCACTGCAGGTTCGTGAGGATGCTTCTTACATTGAGCAGTCAGTTCGTATCCTTGATCGGAAGGAGCAGGTCCTCCAAACCAAGGTCATTCCCTTGGTAAAAGTTCAATGGGGTCACCATTCTGTTGATAAGGCATCTTGGGAGCATGAGGTTGAGATTCGAGAGCATTTCTCCATCTCTTTGATGATTGATTGTATGCTGTATCTCGTATGTTGTCTCTGATTTTATATAACGATGCCTTACTTCCTCTTCTATTATGAGTTATGTTTACTTGCAATGATTGTGTAAATTTTGAGGACAAAATTTTTATTTAGAGGGGAGAGTTGTAAGACCCATATCCTATACCATACCATTCCGTATGCTTCTGCGGTCCTTCAAGTCGAATTTCGGTAACTCTCGATTGATTTTCGACGTTTGCACGTGATCCTAAGCAGGGTCCTACATGCCGAAGTTAGCTCGAATAGAAACCTGTACCTTAGCAACTACGCCATCATCGCGGTTCTAACGCCGTGACTCACACACCAAACCAATACCTAGGCTAGAAGTTATGGGTCTGCATTCATTCCGAAGAAACGCCGCGCGTTGCAAATATCGAGGGAATCTCTATGATATGTCCCATCAATCAATGTCAAGTACAAGCCATAACCCAAGTACAACAACCCATCCCTCCCTTTTTAAAGGTCAACGCTCTCTCTCTCTCTCTCTCTCTACACCATCCCTCTTTTATCCCATTTTCAACCACAACCATACCTCCCATCACTTTTTCCTTACAGCCACCACATCACCCCATCCCTTAAGCCACTACTCTTCTTTCTCTCTCTCTCATTCCATCTCTTCACTTCCCAAGCAACACACCATCCCACATCCAAACTCTCTCCCTCTTAAACAACAAGTGTGGCCCACTTTCCCTACCCTCTTATCTCACATATCAACCGTTCATTCATCATCTACCACCATCAAACTTGAAGGCAAGGAGCTAAGGAAGCTAGGGGAGCAAGTAGGAGGCCTAGAGGTGGGTGATCTTTGAATTTCTACCGTTGATTTCATAATTATGGGACCCACTTGTATGAGGGACCTAACTTGATGTATGTTTGCAATCATATGAGGGACCCATAGTGGTGGGGTCTCTCCATCTACACCGCTTATTTCTCTCTTCTTCTCTTCCTCCTTCTCTCTCTCTTTTGTGATGGGTGTGGCCCACTAGATCCACACCGATCGTGGACTCACCATGATGGATGTATTTTAGTGATGTCGTCCACCTGTTTTATCCAGGCCATCTAGTGGGCTTGAATGATGAGAAAGCATAAATATCTTGTTGATTTGAATAGGTGGGCCACATGCAAGTGGGACCCACCATGATGTAGTATTTTTCCATGCCGTCCAGCGTCCCTGAACGTTGGACTGTGAATGGCTAACATGGAGTGTGTGTACTAACATAGGCGTGTACTAACAGCTAACAAAAAAAATAAAAATAAATAAAATTTGGGATGGGCTACTCATGCAGGCACCACCTTGATGTATGTATATAATCCACACCATCCATTTCACTTCTCAGCCAATTTTAGGTGTTGAGCCAAAAAATGAGGCCAATCTGATAATTAACCGGGCCATACCATATGAATTAGTATGGTTACCGTTAAAAAACCTATCTTGATGTTTTATTCACCAAATATGCTGCATATTAGTCTTGTTTGACTTGTCTTGAGCTATAGAAACTAATGGACAGGGCGGATTTCCTTGATGCGAGACCCACCTGTGAAAAACCATGGAAAAATGAAATTTTTAAAAAAAATAAAAAAAAAGGTAGCACTGACACTGCTGCTGCAGACGCAGGCAGCGCCTGCGCCTGACAGGTGGACAGATTGGACTAGGCCATGGGTCCCAACCGTGGACCTCACCATGATGTGTTTGAACATCGACACTGTACATTTTGATGGGCCCCTTCTGATAAGGGGCCACCGCAAAAATCAACCACATCCACCACTCAGGTGGCCCACATCATAGGAAGTAGTGGTGATTGAACGGCTGCCATTGAAACCCATTTGGGCATAGCAGAAGTTTCGGATCAAATATGAAAAAAAATTTCCTATTCGTTCAGGTCCTGTGACCTTATCAACAGTTTGGATTGCATATAAACATTACGGTGGGCCCCCAGGTCCACATCACCTTATCAACAGGTTGGGTGAAAAATAAATATCATGGTGTGCCCAGGTCACGTGTGACCTTATCAATGGGTTGGATGGAAAACAAACATTATGGTGGGCCCCCATGAATGTGTGACCTTGTCAACAGGTTGAATGGAAAATAAACATTATGGTGGGCCCCCATAAATGTGTGACCTTGTCAACAAGCTGGATGGAAAATAAACATTATGGTGGGCCCCACATGGGAACTTATGTATGTATTGTAATCCACACCCTTCATTAGTGCGGGCCCCACCATGAGGTATATACTTCATCTATGTCATCCATCCCTTCCATCCCTATGGGACCCACCATGATGCATGTGTTGCACCCAAACCGTCCAACCATTTTTGAAAGCCCGTCTCACAGCTTGAGATTATAAATAAGGCAGATCTTGGTATCAGGTGGACCGCACTACAGTAAAGTGAGGATTGAACAACTACCATTAAAATCCTTTGGGACCCTATGATCAGATTGGATGAGAAATAAATATTATGGTGGGTCTTGGGAATTCTAATGGTGGAAATCCTTTTCACCACTTATATTTGGGTGTGGCCCATTTGATATTCACGTGGCCCATGTGGTGTGGCCCACTTACCATACTTATGGCCCATTCTTAAGGCCCACCTTGATTTGTATGAGGCCCGTTATTGAGGCCGTCTTAATAGATATGAGGCCCATGTTATAAGGCCCATTGTGATGAATACAAGACCCATGTGATTAGGAGACCCAACTTAATATATTTGTAGCCCACCCGCTGAGGCCCATTTTAATATATATGAGACCCATGGTATGAGGCCCATTTGACGTATTGGAGACCCATGGGTCAAGGCCCAATGAGATGTACATAAGGCCCATTATAGTGCGATTCCACCATGGTATATGTGTTGACCTTTATAGCGGGCTATGCCTTGGGAGCGATGATGGTTTGATGTCCACATTTTAAGGATAATGTTGATTAAATGTCCGCAATATGATTCTCCTTAGGGCCCATTGATAGGCCCATACTTGTAATGTGTAGGCCGTCTAGGCCCATCTTCATTATAAACAGAGCCCACACCACATAACTTATTTAGTATAGATTCATGATTCATGATCATATATATGTATGCCTGATATGAGGAGTGACTGATCATAGCATATGCCTTCGGGCAGATTATTTATGGGCTCCCTGATAGGCGGAGTAGCCCTACATGAGCATACGGAATGTACAGGATTGTTACATGTCTGGTAGGGTGATTCATGCACTTGCATTTGTGTGATTGTGTTTATTAGATGCCCTAGTGACATCAGGGCCATAGCCTCTACCAACACATCGTGGGTAGCTGGATTGGATACTAAAAATACTGTTTCTAGATTGGGGCGCCATAGATGTCCCTGGGCGAAAATCTCTAAACTCGATGGTACCAAAGGATGACTCCAATGTCAAGATCGAGTGAATATATGAGCGCACGATGGACAAATACCAAAAGGCCACGTCTCCCACTGTGTCGTGGTCGGTTAGAATTGGGTGTGGCCTTACTCGCCTGAGGGTAGGGGGTAATACTAGGCTGAGTCTGTCCAGCTCATGAATGGATTCGTTATCGACGTGTTGGATAGGTATTGGCAGACTATTGGTCAGACAGATAGTGAGGTTTCTTACGCTCACTTGGACTGTGCGGCTGGGAGAGCAGCAGTGTCATTTGGAGTGTATAAACTCCAGTGATTATCCAGACTGAGAATTATACTGATATTGATGACTTGTATGAGGATTTGGATGAGAATTGGTATGCTTGAGTTGTATCATGCATCGCATAGTCTTGATAAGGCCGATAGCATTCATATCTTGCACCGCATAGCCTTGGTACGGCTGATTGGATTCATGTACTCATCAACATATTTTTGCATTACTCTGACCTTACATTCTGAGCATGCTCATATTGCTCACACACTTACACCGCCCTCTAAGCTTTCTATAAGCTTATGTACGATTGATGTGTGCAGGTGACGCTAGGACGCAGCCATAGCATAGTAGCAGTAGGAGCTTGCAGTCAAACTTTTGGAGTTTCCATTATTTGTATTATATTGTATTTCCCTTCAGATGCATTGTACTCAAAGTTTTTTATCATTGTGGATTTTGTAATGGTGTTCTTGTAGTTATCGTTCGCGAGTTATGCTTATGGTTATGCTCATTACAAATCAAATTGATAATTAGAAATCCTCCTCGTAGCATCCTAAGATTGGAACCTGGCGTATGGGTGCCGGGAGCAGAGAATGGGGTACTACGGAGGTTGTCGGCACCGAATTTGGCAATCGAAAATTTTGTGAGCCAGGTATCCGAGTTCAGGGCATGACAATTGACTTGCTTTACATTGACATCGAAACACCACATATAAAGCCAAAATTGGCTGCTGGTTTCTCTTTACCATGGATGGAAAACCCTAAGGTGGTTTGGACTGGACAGTTGGGATCTGCCTAAACGGAGGGCTAAGAATGGAGGATCCCCCTTCATGTGGATCGCCAATCTAACAGCAGCAAGAGTACTATTTGTGGAAAGCATGTTACATCGAACCTGATTGCACCAGAGCTCGTGCTCACATGTGTGCATTCCAACATGTGAGATGGGTTGGGTTTTGGTCGAGCCCGAACCCTGAAAGTGATGGACGGTTTGGATTAACTCAAGGTGGCCCACATTAGTGACAGTGGCTTGGTTTGGAGGGGCAGGAATCACACTTTCACTTGCACACCTGCCTGTTTGTGTCCAACATTGTGTGCTCCTATGTGGATAATGGCAAGTGATTTTGATGAGGTTTTGGATAAAACTGATGGCCACACCTGATGGACGATTTCGATCATCTAAAATGGTCCTAATGGTGGGCCCCATCTCATTAGATGAATGGTCACTCGCCTGTTCAAAACACATTGAGCACGGGAATGGGAAAAGGAGGAAGAGAACTTACTTCTTTTGGAAATTATCGGTCAAACCCAGTTTGATCGGGTTTGTTTACTCTAATGCACCACTGGTGCACACAGTACAGTAAATAGCATTCATTGCTTTTGCCTAGGTAGTACGTTTTTCTTTGTCATGAGTTGACCACAACTCTTTAGATTTTGGTTTGAATATGGTTATGCCATCATCACGGACTATCTGATCAGTTGGGGGAACATATCCATTTTCAACAATGTCCCAAACGTCATGATCCAAAAATCTTAGAAAGTAATGCATCCTAGCCTTTCAATAAGCATAATTTGATTCATCAAATACAAAAGGTTTAGTTATGGATGAGCCCTCTCCTTTGGCCATGATTCCAATTTCAGTCAAGATCACTCTCTAGGCGGTGAAAGCCCTTAAGAGAGACCCTCTTTGATACTAATTGAAATTGTGGTAATGACTGCTCTAGTAGAAGTAGGAATAGGTCAAAGTGTCCTAAAGGGGGATGAATAGGACTTTATAAAATTTTATGATAGTTTAAAATCCTATCATCATTATCTTGATCTAATATACAATTTATTAAGATATCTTTAACTTAACTCTAGTGGTCCAAGCCAAATAGCAGATCCGATCAAAAGATTATTCAATATCTAAGAAATATATAAATTTTGTATATGATGGATTGAATGAGTGACTGTGTGTGGAATGTGATACTCAGTTCTAAATAGTCATGTCATCATGCATCATGTGAACATTCAAAGTAAACTCAGAAAAGTAAAGTACAAATAACAATCCCAAACACAATCATGTATAGTGGTTCGGCTACTTGCCTACTCCACTCTCGGTGGACGCACTCAACCCTTAAGTGTACCGGATTTCACTAACGGAGGTTTCAAATCAGGTTTACCTCAAACCAGTACAACCTACACAAGGCTGACTCAAGGACCTACACAAGTTACATAACATGTCTCCACGAGACACAAGTTTATGCCCCACACAGGAGCAAGGGTCAACACACAACATCTAGGTTTTATGCCACGTAGGCCAAGGATCCACACAAGGAACCTAGAGTTTATACCCTACACATGACCAAAGGTCAACACACAACATCTAAGTTTTAGGCCACACAAGCCAAGGACCTACACTAATTAAGGACCTAAGTTTATGCTCACTATGAGAAAAGGTCAACACACAACACCTACACGTATTCTCCCATCAGAGACCTCCTATGAGGACTTAAAAGGGGTGAGAATCACCTGTGACTCAATCCTAAACAAATGAATGATCAACAGGGTCTTCAGACTCTAATGACTTACAGATAAGTAGATGATCCACATTAAGCATGTTGATGAAAATCTCCTTCTTTGATGATGAAGAATCTTTAGCTCCCTTGATCTGTAATACTCATGATGCTCCAATGTAAGGCGACGGGTTGGGTCAAGGTTATGTTGGAATCCTACTCTATTAAATGTTTTCCTATTTTAGAGACAGAGTGATTACAAGCATCTAAGCATTCAAGGTATCCCAGCTCAATGATTTTTCATTAAGGTGGTAGCTGGATGATCCTTGAATGCAGAAGTTCATTTCCCAATCCACTTTATTGAATATCAATGATGACGGTGGATTGGAGGATGAACTCCCATGAGAAAAAGAGCTATATGCAGGACTCTCTCAAGGCTCTCTCTATTTTTCTCACAACCACAACCTAAGGCAAGCTCTCGTTAAATAGGAAAAAAGTTTTAACGGAAATAAAATAGTCATAATTTTTGATAGAGTTCGATATCATCGAGCAGGCTTCGATATTATTGAGTGTATACTCTCGATAACTTCGAATGGCCGCTTGATGACAAAAACTTTATTTGTTAAATGCTTTTGAACCTTTTTGCCAATAGATCGATGAAATCGAACATGTTTCAATGTCATCAGATTTCGAACTCCGATTTCATCTATCCATGGTTCGATTCTTCAACATTAAAAAAATGAGAGCAGAATTGTCTTTGGAATTGAACAGGCATCGATATGATCGAGCATTCCTTGATATCATTTGGTTTTTAATATCGATGATATCGATACCAGTTTTGATTCATCAAACTTTTCGAGAAATTTTCCTATAAACTCGCTGGACAGTTTTGTGTCCCAATTCGATGACATTGACCTAGTCTCAATAGGATCTATCTTTGAATATCAATATCATCGAGTGCTTCTCAATACCTCGAACATTAAAAAAAAATTACCTAAAAACTTGCTGGACAGATTTGTGTCCCAATCCGATATCATCAAAGGTCCATCGATATCATCGAGATTTGAAATTTGAAGATATCGAGGCTCTCTTCGAGACATCAAAAATTACATGATTTTCCTTAACTGATTTCTGGACACAAACTGACCATATATCGGTTTTATCAAGCCATTTCGATGAACTCGACATTTGAAAGTCGATGATATCGATCCTGTCATCGATTAATCGAGAATTCAGGCCAAGATTCATTTTGGTTGCTGGACATCTGAAGTCCTCATTTCGATAACATCGAGTGAGTTTTGAGGACATCAATAACACAGTCCAATTTCATCGAAGCACTATCGATAAATCGACAAAGGCGAAAAACTTATAGATTTTCTTAAATTTGGAAAATAGTTTTCACACCTTGACCCCTATGTTGTTCTAACCATTTTAAGGGTTTTATATGAAATAACGGTGAAGATCTCTTGATTTGAAGTAGAAATATGCCAATATGTCCTATAGGGGGATAAATAGGACTTTTAAAGTTTTTATGAATTATTAAAGATCCTATCACACTAATCCTATCACAAAGTATAGATTAGGATTACTCAAAATTAACTGTACTGACTTCCAAGCCTGGTAGAGGATCCAATCACAAACTATTCAAAAGACAAACAATTTATAGATGAGATTGTGATGGATATGACTATGTGTGTGTGTATAAGATGTGATCAGATATAAAGACATATAAGGAAATCAAATAAATGAAAGACAATTCCAATCTCAAACACAGTCATTTTATAGTGGTTTAACTACTTGTCTACTTCACTCCCGGCTGAGGTTTCCCATGGTTCACCTCAAACCTAAGGTTTTAAAACAGGTTCACTTTCAACCTTTACACGGAGGTTTATACTCGGTCACCTCTAACCCTGGAGTTTTGCTGGCGCACTCCTAACCAGATGTTTATGCCCACACAGAGAAAGGGTCCACACAATGCACCCAGATGTTTATGCTCTCCACAGAGCAAGGGTCCACACAACGCACCCTGCACGTACACTCCCGTCAGAGGCCTCCTTTGAGGACTTCAAAGGGTGAGCAACACTTAAGACCCAATTCAAGAAAGGAATGATCACAAGTATCCTCTAGACTCTAGATACTTACAAATAAGTTGATGAGTCACATTCAGCGCAATGTTGAAGATCTCCTTCTTGTTGATGAAGAGTCTTCAGCTCCCTTGATCCGTAACACAAAAGATATACCTATTCTAGGCTTTAGGTTGGGTCAAGGTTGTGATGGAATTCCACTCTCTAAGGATTTTTCCCATTAGGAAGATAGAGTGGTTTTGATCATCTATGTATTCAAGGCATCCCATCTTAATGATTTGCCATTAAGGTAGTTGCTGGAGGATCCTTGAATGCAGAAGTTCATTCCCCCAATCCACTCAATTGAATATCAATGATGAGGGTGGATTAGAGGATGAACTCCCTGAGAGAAAGGGATTAAGGTAAATGATAGGAAGTTAAAACACTCAAAAATAATCTCTTCTTTCTCTACCAGCAATAAAGGCAAGCTTCTTTATATATAGGCAAAAGGTTCCAACAGATATAAAACGGTTATATTTATGACAGAGTTCGACATCATCGAGTAAGTGTCGATATGATCGAGCATATACTCTCGATTTTATTGATTGTCCTCTTGATGATACAAACTCAAATGTCATTTTCGCTTTTGAAAAACTTTTGCCAATTGGTTGATGGGATTGAGACACACATTGATATTATCAGATTTTGAACTCCGATTCCATCGATAGATGAATCGATCTATCGACAGGTGAAAACAAAAGAGACAAGCCTTGAAGATTTTCAGGTTCTAAAGATATGATCGGGGAACAGTCGATGTCATCCGAATTTATATATCGATGATATCGAAGACAGTGTCAATGAGATCGATAAATTGTATAGATTTACCAATAAGCTTACTGGACAGTTTGTGTCCCATCTCGATCCAATCAACTAGGTCTCGATAAGATCGACATATGAATATCAATTTCTCGACTGGCACCCCGATCAATATTTAAAAACATCCTGAAAATCATGCTGGAGGAAACATGCTCCCACTTTCGATGTGATCGACTGACTTTCGATATGATCGATATTTGAGTTCAGATTGAATCGGACAGTCATCGATATATCGAAGGTCATAGTGATTTTCTTTAGAAAAATAGGGGCACCGAAAAACTACCTATCGATATTATCGATCCACTTTCGATAGGATCGATATTCGAACATCGATGATATCGACCGAACCGTTAATATATCAATAAATCGTCCAGATGATTGTTTGATTGTTGGACGCTTTTTGTCCTCACTCGATTGTATCGATTGAGATACCAAAGACATCGATAGAGCAGGTCGATCATATCGAGATATGAATCGATTTAATCAACAGTGTAAGAAAAACTTGAAGATTTTTCTATTTGGTAAAAAATTTTCTTACATAAAAATCCTAAGATGTTCTACTTATTTTTAAGGGTTTTAATCGCCTGGTGTTTTGGGACATGGGATGTGAGGACCTATGGCGAGCTTCCACACATCCAGTTGAGGCAGACACTTGAGTTAATCTTCCTGTCAGGCACTGTTGTCCGACTGACTCAACTTACACCGTAATTGATAAACCAGGGCACTAGTAGGTGCACTTTCAATCTCCCCCTTTGTCAATTACGTGACAAAATACCCAAAAACACTCTAGAAAAATATCTAGACAGATACATCCTAAATTGTGTGTACATGCATTAACACAATTTACAAATTCTAATCACCCATGTACACACCCAGTAATTTCTCCCCCTTACTTCAAAAACTCTCCCTTTCTTGTTGCGGCTGCTCTCCTTAACACATGCAACATATAGAACAAAAATATCCAATTTTTCACAGGGGTTTTTCCACAGGGGTGTTTGTAATTTTTCTCCCCCTTTTTGTCAGTCATTGACAAAGATATAGCAAGTGATAGTAACTGAATGTTTGAAGCGTATAGAAGAATCACAGTCAGATAGATGTATATAAACAAATTATTGAAAAGCATACATCATGAGCAGACAGTAGGGATTTAATAAAGAACTTAAGGCATAAGATAAACATGCAATCCATAATCCCGAAACTTCATTAAACTAGGGAGGCATAAATTCAAATGGTAGGAAGATAAGAACTAGATTCAGCCATAAACAAAATAAACTGCCCAAGATTGGCAGAAATATTCAATACTACCCCAGACAGCAGCGGTTAAGCCAAAAATAAAAAGAAAGCCCATTTGAGGGCACACAAATTTCAAAATCAGTTTTTCACCCCAACTGTGGGCATATTCAACCAACAAAAAAAAATTGCATGGTTAAAAGGTTGTCATACACACCCTTGAGAGCGCAGAATATTCAAAAAGATACTGATGTTCATTTGCAAGATAAGAGTATGGTGTATAGGATAACATGTATGAACCTGGCTTCACGGCAGAATGATATGGCATCGTGTCGTCCCGTCGGTACGTCAGTAGATCCACCAATTGTTAGACCGTGCTCTGCACTCCTTGAACCATCCTTTCCAGGATGGTAAGTCGTTCCTTTACTAAGTGCATGTCCTTCTGAATGGCCCCAATCCTGTCTAGTTTGAGCCTTTTGCCATACCCAGCGATTGACGTAGACGGAGCGACATCTGGTCCATGAGGTGCATCGTCAACCATTGCATCTTCTTCCATGGGATCACCACCTTCTCCCCCTTCCCCTTCTACATGAATATCTTCCTCGATTTCCTCCTTGTACTCATGAAATATCAGATCCATTTTCTGAATATTCTTCTTATTGAAAGCTTTGAGAGGGAATACCGGATCAGTTATAGATGAAAAGTCAATGCTTTAACAGATTCTGCTAATAATCCATGGATATGGTAGATGCAAATCTCTGGAAGTATGTATGGCATTGAAAAATTGATTGACAATCAAGGTTGGAAGGCAAATATTTGTCCCAGTTGCAATGGAGTAGACTATCATCACCATGAGACTTGTTAGATCCGATCGGTTCATACTTCTTAGGTACAAATTAGTGGCAAAGATCTCATGCATGACTCTAAACTGGGGCTTCATATACCTAGCTTTCAAGGCATTCCCTTGATGTCATGAAATATCTCTGTTATGACATAGGTATTTGGTTATCTTGGAGCGCACATCTGGAAGATCGAGATCCCAGTTTGGAAGGCCTTCTGGAGCTAACTGTAGATTGAGAATGTGGGCTACAGTGGTGGGGGTGATAAATGCATCATCACCATCCAAGGATACCATGAAAGGAGGGTCAGCCACGGGGGAATGACATGCAGTAAGGAAGTTACATGTCCTTTCCAGTTGGCATGGTCCACCAAAATCCAGGATGGGCAGCCAACCAATTGCAGCAAACAGGGGTTCTAATTTGTAGGGTACTAAACACTCCCTGTCTACTTTTCTCTCAAAGATCAACTTTCTATTGGTGTATTTTGGTGGCTGTTGGACAGCCGAAGGAGGAGGCGCTGGTTGAGACAGTGCAGGAACTTCGGTGTGGGACCCACTGCATCGTGATCTTTGCCGTGTAGGGGTCCCACTATCCGAGATCCTTGCTCTTTCCCTTGAGGCAAGGACTTTTTGTCGCGCACATCTCGAAGACTCCCCCGAACCTGATGCTACGTTTTTATCTTTTTCCATGTGGATGAAAAGGCTATTTGAAGTATTTGGAAAAAATGACAAAAACGCCCGACAAACCAAGAAAAGAAGGTTCTGACGATGTTGGAAGAATATTACCTGGTTTGTGTAGGGATTTGGCTAGTCCGACTTGGCTTTTGATGATTGGTCGAGAGGATCGGACAGAGAAGATGACCAAAATGCCTTTTAAAGAAAACCCCCTTTTCTTTTCGTCCTGCTGACTTTTATCGAGCGCTATATGTCGATCATATCGGCCAACGTATCGATTGTATCGATAAGTTGTCAATCGATGCTATCGAGACTGCCCACGATGTTATCCACGGTCATACGGCTTTTCATATTCTGAAGAGTCGTCGATTGTATCGACCCTCAGTCGATGAAATCGAAAAGAGGCCGACACTCGTATCGAAAGTAAATAATATTCAAAATATTCACAATTTTGACACACCATCGGGTATTTCTTGGCTTGATAAGTATATGTCACAAAAATTTGTACCAGTTCTGTACAATTATAAACATGATAATGTTTATATACAAAAATTCAAGGTCTCCAACCTTAGATGTAATATTGAAGGCTCAACAAAATTGCATCATTTCAGCAAATATCCAGATTTAGATGCATAATCTGAATTTGTTCCTTTTTCTGCTTGATATATAAGGGTATATGGGTTTTAATCATTAGACAGTTCAGTTTTTCTTTAACTACCCATTGTGAGATAGATTTCTTCATTCCGTTCTTTTCTTTAGGTGGTGATGGATGAGTGTCTCTCCTGGATGGACTTTTAACATTCTGAATTTCTCTAATTGGTTTGAATTTTCTAATGTGATTTTGATCAGAGTTATATAGAGTTCGTCTAGGTGCTAAACATTCAAACTTATAATGACCAACATTACCACATAAATTACAAACTGGAGAATTTCCATATTACTACTAGAGGCAGTCAGTTTTGTTTGAGCTTTATTTTCAGTTTTATTTTTACTTTTCTCATATCCCAGTCCACTCTTGTCTCTTCCTGGTCTTCCCATCCCTAAGAATTTTTCCAATTTCTCACCACTCTAAGAAAATTTGTAGTTTATCTCGGCAAATTTTCTGAATTTTTCTAAGTCAATACAAAGTGAGTGGTTCTCATTTTTGAGTTGTGCATTATCATCTCTTAGCAATTCAGCCTGGTTCATAAGTTTTGATAATTCTACTTTTAGGGATAAGTTTTCTCTTTCTGATTGATCATTGTCTGTGTGATATTGTTGCAAATCATTGGCTAAATGTATGTTTAATTCCAAGGTTCTTTCCAAGTCTTTCTGCAATAATTTTTTCTTATTTTCAGACATGCCGAGTTTTCTAAGGATATGGATGCTATGAATGTATAGTTGATTATAAGCATCCTACAATTTATCCTTTTCAATTTCTTCTTCTTTTTCAGACTCAATTTTCTCATTGTCAGATGGAAATGATTCAGGGGCTTGTTGTTCTTCCTTAGATTCACTTAGAATGATTGAAGTAGTGGAGACCATAAGTATTTTCAAGGATTTTTTATCTCCATCACTTTCTGAGTCACTGTTTTCTAAGTTTGACTCTTCCACATTATCCCATGTGACGGCCATCGCCTTGCCCTTAGTTTTTCTGTTTGGGCATTCGGTAGATAGGTGTCCATACTCATGACAGGTGTAACATTGTGGTTCTTTAGTCCTTTTTCTAAATTTTTCTGTAGAAGGTTTGTCATCCACCTTTCTACCTCTAGATGGGCGGCTGCGATTCCTTTGAAAGAATCTTCTAAATCTTTGTGCAAGTAGAGCCACTTCCTCATCTTCATCTTCTTTTTCACTTTCACTGTCCTCATGTTTTGATTTCTTAGAAGTCTTTTGGATAGTGTTTTTGAATTTTTGGGGTTGAGTGAAGTGTAGTTCAAAAGTTTGTAGGGAACCTACTAGTTCTTCTACTTTCATCTCATCAATATTCCTACACTCCCCAATTGTTGTTACCTTGGGATTGAACCGTTCTCATAAGGATCTTAAGATTTTCCTACATATTTTAGGTGCCAGAACCTTCTCTCCCAATCCACTCATGGAGTTACAAATGATATTCAATTTGGTGAAAAACTCCATAAATGTCTCATGCTCTTCCATCCTGAGATTTTCGAACCGTGAAGTTAAAAGTTGTAGTTTAGATCTCTTCACAGTGCTTATGCCTTCATGGGTTGTTTCCAATAGGTCCCATAATTCTTTAGAGGTCCCACACGTACTTATCTGATTGAAAATATCTTAGGACACAACACAGTAGATGGTTTTCATTTCTTTTGCATCAGCGTTTCACTTTTCTTTGTCAAACGCCGTCCACTTTTCATTAGGTTTGGGTTTAGTGATTGTGGTTTCATTTTCAAGTACAATTTGTTCAGATGGTACCACATATCCTTTTTCAACTACATCCCAAACTTCATGATCCAAAGATCTCAGGAAGTAATGCATTCTACCCTTCCAGTAAGCATAATTTGAGCCATCAAATACTGGAGGTCTAGTGACAGATGAGCCCTCTCCTTTGGTCATATTTCAACTTCAGACAAGATCACTCTCTAGGCGGTGAATCCCTTAAAGAGAGACCCGCTCTGATATCAAATTGAAATGGCGGTGAAGACCGCTTAATTTGAAGTAGAAATATGTCAATATGTCCTAGAGGGGGGTGAATAGGAATTTTTAAAATTTTTATGAATTATTAAAGATCCTATCACACTAATCCTACCACAGAGTACAGATTAGGATTACTCAAAATTAACTCTACTGGCTTCCAAGCCTGGTAGAGGATCCAATCACAAACTATTTAAAAGACAAACAATTTATAGATGAGATTGTGATGGATATGACTGTGTGTGTGTATAAGATGTGATTAGATATAAAGACATATAAGGAAATCACATAAATGAAAGACAATTCCAATCTCAAACACAGTCATTTCATAATGGTTCGACTACTTGTCTACTCCACTCCCGGCTTCCACACTCAACCCTTGAATGACTGGATTTCACTAAGGAAGTTTCCCATGGTTCACCTCAAACCTAAGGTTTTAAAACAGGTTCACCTTCAACCTTTACATGGAGGTTTCTACACGGTTCACCTCTAACCCTGGAGTTTTGTTGTCGCACTCCTAACCAGATGTTTATGCCCACACAGAGCAAGGGTCCACACAACGCACCCGGATGTTTATGCTCTTTATAGAGCAAGGGTCCATACAACGTACCCTGCACGTACACTCCCGTCGAAGGCCTCCTTTGAGGACTTCAAAGGGTGAGCAACAGTTAAGACCCAATCCTAGAAAGGAATGATCACAAGTGTCCTCTAGACTCTAGATACTTACAAATAAGTTGATGAGTCTCATTCAGCGTAATGTTGAAGATCTCCTTCTTGTTGATGAAGAGTCTTCAGCTCCCTTGATCCGCAACACAAAAGATATACCTATTCTAAGCTTTAGGTTAGGTCAAGGTTGTGATGGAATTCCACTCTCTAAGGATTTTTCCTATTAGGAAGATAGAGTGGTTCCGATCATCTATGCATTCAAGGCATCCTAGCTTAATGATTTGTCATTAAGGTAGTAGCTAGAGGATCCTTGAATGCGGAAGTTCATTCCCCAATCCACTCAATTGAATATTAATGATGAGGGTCGATTGGAGGATAAACTTCTTGAGAGAAAGGGCTTAAGGTAAATGATAGGAAGGTTAAAACACTCAAAAGTACTCTCTTCTTTCTCTACCAGCAATAAAGGTAAGCTTCTCTATATATAGGCAAAAGGTTCCAACGGATATAAAATGGTCATATTTATGACAGAGTTCGATATCATCGAGCAAGTGTCGATATGATCGAGCGTATACTCTCGATTGTATCGATTGTCCTCTCGATGATACAAACTCAAATGTCATTTTCACTTTTGAAAAACTTTTATCAACTGGTCGATGAGATCGAGACACACATCGATGCTATCGGATTTCGAACTCTGATTCCATCGATAGATGAATCGATCTATCGATAGGTGAAAACAAGAGAGATAAGCCTTGAAGATTTTCAGGTTCTAAAGATATGATCGGGGAACAGTCGATGTCATCGAAATTTGTATATCGATGATATCAGAGACCGTGTCGATGAGATCGATAAATCGTATAGATTTACCTATAAGCTTGTTGGACGGTTTACATCCCATCTCAATCCAATCGACCAAGTCTCGATAAGATCGACATATGAATATCAATTTCTTGACTAGCACCCCGATCAATGTTTAAAAACATCCTAAAAATAATGCTGGAGGAAACATGCGCTCACTTTAGATGTGATCGACTGACTTCCGATATGATCGATATTTGAGTTCAGATTGAATCGGACAGTCATCGATATATCGAAGCTCATAGTGATTTTCTTTACAAAAATAGGGGCACCGAAAAACTACCTGTCAATATTATCGATCCACTTTCGATAGGATCGATATTCGAACATCGATGATATCAACTGAACCGTCGATATATCGATAAATCGTCCAGATGATTGTTTGATTGCTCGACGCTTTTTGTACTCACTCGATTGTATCGATTGAGATGCCGAGGACATCGACAGAGCAGGTTGATCGTATCGAGATATAAATCGATATAATTGACAGTGTAAGAAAAACTTAAAGATTTTCCTATTTGGTAAAAATTTTTCTTACACAAAAACTCTAAGATGTTCTACTTATTTTTAATGGTTTTAATCACCTGGTGTTTTGGGACATGGGATGTGAGGCTATGATTTACCTATGGCGAGCTTCCACACATCCAGTTGAGGCAGACACTTGAGTTGATCTTCCAATCAGGCGCTGTTATTCGACTGACTCAACTTACACCGTAATTGACAAACTAGGGCACTAATACGTGCACTTTCATTATATTCCTGGTGTTTTGGGTTATGGGATGTGAGGTTAAGTTTACCTTTGTAGAGATCTGAAGCCACATCCGATTGAGGTAGACGTTTGAACAATCTTTCTATGGGGCTCACTTGTCTTGTTGACTCAACACTCACGCTAATTGAGAAACTAGGGAACTTTTAGATATACCAAGTCTATTTTATCAATAAATATTAGTTCATGGAATCTATCTACCATGATGTACAGGCACTTTAGCATCTGGATGAGTTTCCTGAGCATTACTTCTATTTCAGCTGCGGACAATGCATCCATGGCAAAACAATTGGCATCAAATAGTAATGTGGATTGATAGAATTCTCTCAAACCCTATGCAAAAATCTCCATCAGATAGCTCTCGGCACCTGCAACAAGGGAGGAAGGGTTGGAAGCCATGGTAGTAAAGAGAAACCGTAAGAAAGAATAATATGAATTCGAGCAAAGGCCAGATGTTGTTTAAATAGGCAGCACAGGAACCCATGATCCAGAGCGATCATGGTGACAGAATCACTACATGTTCTGAGAAATCAGGGGCACAAAGCAGTTATGGCTATGAGTTTGGAACTAACCCACGTTGCACCAATTTTCTAGGGACAAGTCAGCAGTTAGTCGCAAATATAAGAAGTGGAAGTTAAAGACACAACAAGTTACAAAAATTGGTCAACTGTTGTTTATGTTAATAAAAGCCATTACAAGTTACAATTCAAAAGTTGTAAACACTGCACGAATCCCTTTATCACTTCCAATTTCCTTTTCGCGGCTTATGAAGTAGCCTCCTATTTAGCTGTCGATTGAGAGATTCGACCGATGACTGCTGTATGGGAATGTATAACAACTGCCAATTGGTTGACCCTTCCTTTGTGCTGAATATATTCAACATGTTTTCTTGCAATCTCTTCTTCAAAGTGAACATATCCTCCTCCAGAGCTTTAGCCCTAAACATATCCTCCTCCAGAGCTTTCGCCCTAATCTATAGATTATCCAGTTCATTGTCAGAAGACCTCAATTCGATATTCCCGATCGTGAGGTTCTTAGCAAGGCCTTTTGCAGATGCCCTCCGGGATTCTGCTGCAGAATGCTCGGCCTCAAGTCGGTAGACGATGGCATGAACATGGTACCGTGTCTTGATCAGCCCTAGAAGCTCTTGAAGACCTGGTACTTTGTCTACTATGGCATGGTCTGACCAAGAATACGCGGTATGAATTAACCAATCGATTGATTTTATCGACTGACTCGACATCAAGGGATCCCGACAATCCCATTTGCCGGAGATCCTTGAGTTCAACCTTAATATCATGCAGGTTTCCCAAAAGAGAGGGAGACTCAGCCACAATTATCCTAGAGCTCAGCCTTGATATCCTACGGGTTTCCTGAGAGTAGCTTCTATTTTAGCCAAAGGTAATGCATCCTTGGTGAAACAATTGGCATCAAGCAGTAATGTGGATTGAAAGAATTCTCTCAAACCCCATGCAAAAATCTCCGTTAGATAGCTCTCGACACCTACAATAAGGGAGGAAGTGTTGGAAGCCATGGTAGTAAAGAGAAACCGTAAGAAAAGAATAATATGAATTCGAGCAACGGCCATCATAAGTTATTGAAATAGGTAGCCCAGACACTCACGATCTAGAGCAATCATGAGGAAAGAATCACTATATGTTCTAAGTAATTAGGGGCACGAAGCAGTTAAGGTTATGACTTCGGAACTAACCCACATTACACCAATTTTCTAGGGACAAGTAAGTAGTTAGTTGCAAATGTAAGAAGTGGAAGTTAAAGGCATAACAAGGTACAAAAATGGCTTAGCTGCTATTTATGTTGATAAACGCCATTACAAGTTACAACTCAAAAGATGTAAATGCTGCATCGATCCCTCTATCACTTCCAATTGCCTTTTCACGGCTTGTAAAGTAGCCTCCTGTTTAGTCGTCGATTGAGACAATCAACCGATGACTACTGTCTGGGAATGTACAACAAATACCAATTGGTTGACCCTTCCCATATGTTTAATATATTTAGCATGTTTTCCTACAATCTCCTGCTTTAAAGTGAGTAGCTCATGCTCTAAAGCTTTAGACCTAATCTCTAGATTCTCCAGCTCAGTGCTAGAAGCCCTCAATTTAGTACTCCCATTCGTGAGGTTCTTAGCAAGCATTTTTACAAATGCCCTTTGGGATTCCACTGCAAAATGCTCAGCCTCAAGTCGGTCGACAATGACGCAGACATGGTAGTGTTTCTTGATCAGCCCCATAAACTCTTGAAGACCTGATACTTTGTCTAATAAGGAAGGGTCTGACCAAGAATAGACGCGAAACGACTTAACCAATCAATCGAGTTTGTTGACTGACTTAGCATCGATGGATCCTGACAATCCCATTTGTAGGAGATCCTAAAGCTCAGCCTTGATATCTTGCAGGTTTCCTGAAAGAGAGGGAGACTCGACCATAATTATGTCTCCAGCAAGGGCCTTCTCGAATAAAGAAATGATATCTTCATAAGGAGGATTCTTACTGTCGAAGGCGGTAATATCATCCACTTGTATGGGTTCTGGGGCAGATGATGGATTAGAACTAGGCTTTATAACCTCGACTGTTGTTGCCTCTACGTCCTCAATTATTGTGGTCTCTTCGGTCTCAACCACAACTTCTTTTAAGATAGCAATCTCTCCGACTATTAGAGATGTTAGTTTCGCAGGGGGAGCATCAGCTGGGAAGAAGGTTTCTTGGCCAATCGGTGAAGGAGAGGTGCTGCATTTGCACTCTAATCGACTAGAGCGGAGGGATTGAGATTATATATTCTGAGTCAATAGGGAGAGTACTGACTTCAGGAGGGCTATAAGAAGGGATACCCTTAGCTGACTGTTATCTCTGAATTAATAGTCTAAATTTCAGTGATCATGGGAGCACCGACCACTAAGGAGTGTTGTTGTTATTGTTGTGGTTGGGCTACAACAATTTGTTTGTTTGCAGCTATGAGCTCCCGAGTAGCTACAAAAGAAACAAAGAAAGTTAGTTGATGTAAGAACATGGAATTCAGAATAAATTAGATATGTATATATAAGCGAGTAATCTCCACCTAAGTCAGATTGGATGATGTAGACAATAAGCCGATTACTAATGGCATAAGGATTTTTTATTATTGTCGCCAGCGGTCGAGTTGAAGTAGGGAATGGTGGCAGATTAGGATGATAGGGGGTAAGGTACTTCCCATTGAAGGGAAGATTGGGATCATTCAATCTCTCTCCATCCCACCATCATTTATTCTAGCATTTATTATAATGAGCCTCATTGTGATGTTTCAATCCTTCCTTGATCTCTTTTGAGTAATCAGTAATGGAGAGACCTGGCCAATACTTGGTTTTGAAGTATGTTTCAAAGGAGAATATGACCTTGGCAGCAGTCGATCCGCTATTATTACTGAGGGTTTGAGATGACTGAAGTGGCAAAGGGTGAGAATTAATGCCTTAAGAAGTGGACCAAGCGGGGTTCCCAGGTCTAACATTCTCCTTAGAGCTGCTAGAGGAGTTGGCGTGGGAGCAATGACCTCTTGGCTTGTTAGAGCAGCAGCCTCAGTCAATGGAACCTTGGAAGGAGAAGATGTGGCTGACCTTTTCTTCAGCTTACTTATTTTCTTGGTTGGTATGGCGCCCGATGGGGCCGCTGCTATCTTCTTTTCCTTCGTCTTGATCTACAAGGAGAAGTAGTGGGCGATCTCTTTGAGGTGCTTCTACTTCAGTAGCCTATAATAATGATTCTCCCACCACTCCAAGAAACTATCCATTGCTTGTTATAGGTTAGGATGGCTTGAGAGCTTAAGGGCATTCACGGTCTTATGGTAGGAAGAATGGAGGGATGGATAAAGGCCTGGGTCAGTCACCACTTGACGACTAAATGGAGGTTGGTTGCATGTCTAGTGAGTAAGGGGGCTAGGGTTGCTCTGGACAAGGCCGAATTACTGAGAAAGTAATTGAGGGTAGTATTGCTCATCCCTAGCTTTGACATTCTTGCCTTACTCGACTGTCCCCTAGTATGAAAGATCTTGGTTGATGAGATAGCTCCCCCATGCCTGATGCAACCGAGTCATAGATTCCTCATCATCTGATGTAAACTAGCCAGTGAACCAGCTTCCGCCATATTCTCCTTTAGAGAAAGGCATGAAGGTTTTATTCTTCTTGGTTTTATTCAAAGAAAAGAATGTAGTCAGATACACTTCACACGAATGATTCTCCTAAAGGGAGTGAAGGATCCATTCACCGTATGAAGTGTAGGCCATGTTGTCGTGCATAGATTGGTGTACCAGAGAAGGGTGGAAGTATGTGTAGTACCACATCTGTAGGAGCAATAGTGGTTCTCCTGCAGAGTACAAACCCTTAAGGGTGGCTTTGTAGATTCTCTTGTATAAGTGGCCGAGCACAAAGGGTGTTAGGGCAAGCCTGTAGCCCTGAGCGAGGTTCTCAACCAAACAAACACACTCTACAATAACTTGACAAGCATTCACACAGAGTAGATGTCAGCATATCCAGAGAAGCTAGAAGGCTACATGCTTCTCTTTATTGATCGGGCCATTGACACCTTGGTATGTCTTCATGAAATTGGTATAGGCTCTTATGTTCTTGTTAGGGAAATCCTTGTTGCGTCTGGCCAAAAATCTTAGGTAAATGGTTGTACCAAAGGGTAACAGTTGGGTCGGAGCTGAGATATCTAGCACGGTAGGGCTCATCGGACTGCAACCAAAAAAGAATGTGTTTTTCGACATGCTCCAAAAAGCTAAAGCAGCAAGAAGAAGGGTCGGGTCCGCTGGATACTCTTGTATAGAGAGTTTGATGCACTCATAAATGCTTGCTTCTCTCCATGTTTCCTCGTGTTGGGAAGACACATGGGTAAACCAGGACTCCCACTCCATGAGTGGCTTCGACCACATCCTATGACTCTTTAAGGCGTTTGTAGCATCTAGAATGGAGTCGAATTAGATCAAGAGAGTCTCCCCAGGGCAGATGGGGAATAGCAGATCCATCGCTTGGACCTCTTCCATCCCTGTTGTAGGGGAGAATGAAGGACCTGGGCAAAGATAATCACCTAGGGGTGATTAAAAAACATCTTCTCGACGCACTTGTCAGTAAGAGTGTCCATTACAACCATCGAGTCTATTTGATCAAAAGTAGGAGTAAACGAGGAAGAGCCGACCATTGTTAAGATCGGAGCAGGAAAATGAAGTTTTCAGAGGAAGAAAAGATCAGAACAGGAAGATGAATGAGACAGTGGGGATGAATTCGAAATGATGTTTATATCGGTCAAAGGAATGAAGCATTTATTGGGGCATCATTATGATTTTGTCAAAATCGATAGAAAACCACGTGTCAGCACGGGATTCCTCCATCATTTCGAAGAAGTGCAGCCGTCGCTGATGTATTAGAATGAATCGGTCGAAGGCGGTTGATCTCTTGGCGATGCATGTGCGCAATAAATGCATTATTAGTGAGGAGTGGTACATCGCCATCACTTTTCTACCAAAGGAACGATGATGTTGGGAGTAATGTTCGTCCATATTACCACCATACCCTATCACGACCAATCAGAGGGTGTTACGTGTGATCTGTACGGATACACATGGTGCATTCAGAGATCCGTCGATATGTACGGAGGAGATTTCTCGATAAGCATAACCAGGATGTATTAGGTGGTGCGATGTACTGCTTAAATAACCGATGGAGAAGCAATCGTGCTCAAATGGTTACATGGAAGGTGGTAGGAAGAGAAGCAGAGGAAGTTAGAACATGGGAAGCATCCAGAAAATAGTAATGGAGAAAGGTTATGACAACCATCAGTACGTGGGAAGAATTTAGAATGACTATATCGAAACTATAAATAAAAGAGGAATGTAACAAAGGAAACTATCTCATATAAACAAATCAAAACTTATCTTGCAAATTATCCAGTCGATTTACATTCCATAGTGTAATCTTCTACTTTCCTCTTTAAGAAAAAATTACATTCATTAGTGTAATATTTACTTTCTAAGTTTAATGCTTTACATTTTTGTAGTGTAAGACCCGTATTCTAAACCGTACCGTTTCGTAAGCTTTCGCAGTCTTCTCGATTAAATTTTGACAACTTTTGACCCTTAACCAGTATTTGCGTGCGACCCTGATCACACGCCATCAACCTGAGTTGACTCAACCTGAGACTTATACCCTAGTGACCGCGCCGTCGCTGCGGTTCCGATGAGGCGTCTCACGTGCCGAGGCGATACCCGGGCCAGGAGATGTGGGCCCACGTTCGGTTCTAGAAAAATGTCGTGCATACGAATTACGAGAGAATCTCTACAACTTGTCATATCCATTAACCCATCAACCAATCACCTCAACCAAGTACACCATCACCTCTCACCCTTCCCCAAGAAACCCCTAAAGTCAAAAGTTTTTTACAAGCCCATACCCCTTCTTGCACAATCTACTCCAAAGTCAAAAAGGTTCTTACACACCCATGCTTTTTCTTACACCATCTACCACAAAAGTCAAAAAAACTTCTTACACATCCATCACCCATCTCTCTCTCTCTCTCTCTCTCTCTCTCTCTCTCTCTCTCTCTCTCTCTCTCTCTCTCTCTCTCTCTCTCTCTCTCTCTCTCTCTCTGCAACCCTCCTCTTTTCTCAACTCACTTTCCCAAGAAAGCAAGAAAATCGCACGTCCAAGCTCTTTCTCTTCTCCATGAGAATTTTGTGTGTGACTCACTTCCTACCCTCTCATCTCTTATCTCAACCATCCAAATTACATCTCCTCCATTGGAATCGAAGCTAAGGAGCAAAGGAAGCCTAGGGAGCAAGAAGGAATGGTGGTTAAACTTGGATCTCCACTTATTTATTTTGTTTTGAGATTTAAGGGCCCACTTATGGTGGGACCCACCTTGATGTAGGCTTTGTATCAAAGAGGGGCCCATAGTGGCGAGGCCCCTCCATCCTAGCCGATCTCTCTCTCTCTCTCTCTCTCTCTCTCTCTCTCTCTCTCTCTCTCTCTCTCTCTCTCTCTCTCTTTCCCATGTGGTGGACCCCACCATGATGTATGATGCATGCCGTCCCATCCGTAGGGCCCACCTTACTGGCCATCTTTGGGTGGGCCTGGATGTAGGAGAAACACAATTATTAGATTGATCCAATATGGTGGGCCGCGCTTTCCACTGTATCATGGAATGGATGACATTGGATATGTGGAATTAAATGAGGATTTATTTGCTTGAGTTGCATCTCGCATCGCATGGCCTTGGTATGACCGACATTATTCATACCTTGCATCACATAGCCTTGGTACAACTAATAGTGTTTATGAATTGATTAGCATATTCCGCATTACTCTGATACTACATGATTGTATTACTACCTTACGCACACACTTTCACCACCCTCTAAGCTTTCCATAACCTTATGCACGACCGTTGCGTGCAGGTGACGTTGGATCGCAACAGCGCTGAGACAGGAGCGCTTAGCAGATCATCTTGGAGCTTTTTGTTCATCATCGTTGTATTTCTCTTTATGCTCATTGTACTTATAATGGAGTTTTTGGTTGTTGTTTGTGTGTGATGCCTTTGGTTATACTTATTACAAATCAAACTGATGTTAAAAATTCCTCCTCGTAGTATCTCAGGATCGGAACCTGGCGAATGGGCGCTGGGAGCCGAGAATGGGGTACTGCGGAGGCTGTCGGCGCCGGATTTGGAGATCGAAAATTTTGTGAGCTTAGTTTCTGAGTTTGGGGTGTGACATGTAGTGTAATTCGTAGTGATAACGAAGTAACTAATAATCTTTAGTTGTAACTTAAGGCTAAGCTGCCACACTGGATTCAATTATTCCATCGGAAAAGTGTTCTTCACCTGTTATTCACAACTAACCATAAGGATCTCTTTTCCTATTTTATTTTGTATTAAAAAGTCCTTTCGTATGGAAGGCAGAAGTGTAACCCATCATAAGAGGATGAGCCCCACCATCTGAATATTGTCTGATCCAATTTTATATACCGAGCGAGTAGCTAAATAGGTGACCAATGTCTTTGAATCTCAGTCATACACTACATGTATGTATATATATATATATATATATATATATATATATATATATATATATATATATATATATCTTGGTACTTGGGTCATTGTTTTTCTGGTTTGAATTGAATGTGCAATTTTAATTTTGGCATGCCAGCGCCCAAGAACAGAAAACAATGCCCAAACAGCTCCATCAGGTGAAACCACGAATGTGCCGGAATCCTTAAAAGAAGACAGGCTTACTCCAAAAGCTGGTCTTGACCAGGTACGTAAACTGCGTTTGAACTGAAATGCTGACAATGCGTCATGATGGAATTTAGCATAACTTTTTATTGACTCATCAGAAGCTTTCGGAATTTAGCATAACCTTTTATTGACTCATCAGAAGCTTTCTTGCCTCATTTTCCATTTGAATTTGAAGACTTGGCATTTTTGTCATGAACGTTTTCCTTATCACATATTTCATTGGTTTCTGATCTGTAATTGTATTATTGATCTTGTGTCTACTAAAGAACTTGTTTATTTTTCACAATAAGACACCAGATGAGGTTATTGCAACAAGAGGCGTTATGCCAACATTATCTCCTAATCTGAATACACTTGCCCTAGTTGAGGTGCTTTCTGTTCTTTATCTGTATAATGGATGTGCCATATCATGCGCCTCTTCTTTATACGTATCTTGATATTTGCTTGACTTATTAGTAGATCATTTTAGCATGGTCTTGGTGAAATTTCTGGAAACCCATTCTGCTCCAGTTGGCATATTCTAGTTCAACTTGAAGTTGGTCATTTTCATAGGGAAGATACTGACGCCTCTGATTGGTTAGCCAACACTGAGGTCGGCACTAGAGACCAAGTCATATTCATTGTTCTTACCAAGCACTAAAACGACATTCAGATGTTTTAATTTTGGTCTTTATAGATATTAACTTTTCCTTTTAAAACCTTGAATTTCTTCTTTCTTTTTCTTTTTTCATACTTTCAGGTTTGATTTTATTTTTCTCTGTCATTTTTTTTTTTAATATATATACCAGATTCTCTCTGAGTGTAAAATATATGAAGCTACCTAGGCAGAATATGGGTGTTGACGACTTTGAGCTTATGAGGGAGTTTATCAACAAATTGAATGGCATGTTGGGTAAAAAGGGAAGTGAATATATGCGTAGTCAGAGACACAAAATGGGTGTTGATGACTTTGGGCTCGATCCTTCCAATCATAGGAAGGGACGCATTTGGGGAGGTATCTCTTTCTATGATTCTTCTTATTTCATTTCCTTAAGTTTTCTTAGAAATTATATTAACTGGAAATTAGGATTTTCTTCCGGATATAAGTTGATGAGACACCTGAAATTGCACAAGGGAATAGGCTCCAAACTGAAATTATATTACTTCCAAATTGGAGTTGAATGGAATGTAACTCCATTTTGAAGGCTAATTCCTCGTATGAATAGTAGGAAATGTCATAGAAGTTTGGTCGTGTCCTTTTGATTGAACCTAATGTTTGCTATTCAATTTAGTTGGGCATCCAAACACAGATTTCAACAATGTCAAGGATTTATGTGCCCGTTTCTTGGAAAAAGCTTTTCCAATTTTTCAAACTCAATTGAGGTTTAGGTTGCCAACGTTGTATATTACTGGTAGATTTGACTTGTGAGAAACATTTATATATGTGACGTAAGGATGGACGTGATGAGCTCGATCACCATCTTCCTCAAGGATAACTATTCCAAATCCATGGAGCTTCTCTGAACTTCTTACAGAGATTCCTCGAATCCATGAGGGAAAATAGAAAAATAACAATAATTCTAATAAATTCGAAAATGAATTGATTGAAGAAAAAAAACCAAATTTACAATCTTTTAAATAGTGATACCAAACCTAGGAAGAAGTTTCAAAATCAAACTCTAACTCACACTCCCTAAATAATGTTACTATAAATAGTAAACTTACCATTTATAGACAACAATAATTTCTACTAGATTTCATGTTTTTCGGCCAAAAATAGTAAGTGTCCAATTTGGCCTAACCACATTATTCTCCTAATTTTTCTAAGCCATTTTTTATGTTGGGCACACCTCCTAAAGCTCAAAGGATCAAGAGTTATGATCGAACTAAAACTTATTATAAATAGTAAAAATGAAATTAAAAACGGAGTTTTGACCTTTGATCTGATGGAATCTAGAAAAATCGGCATGGGTAACCCCACATGGTGGGGTTGAGTGGCTAAAGTAGCTTCTCCTACCCCAAAAATCATATATGGTATGTCGAATAGCTCATTTTGATCTTTGAGATAAGTCTGTTTTAGGGTTTTGATGGTCATGATCACTTTCGCCTCCCAATCGGGCCTTCTCTGGTCCATCTTGGACATGAAAGTGTCCGTGACCCGCTATACATCAGTATGTTATTGATGGTGTTTCTGAATTGAATGGTTTTGATGTTGGAATAAAATAAAAATAAAAATTCTTATGCTTGTTTTATGGGTAAAGATGAGAAATTCAAAATTTGTTATCTTGTTCTTTAAAACTTAAAAAAAAATAAAAAATAATAAAAAATAAAAATCATTGGTTTAAAAATATAATAAAGTTCGATTCAATGAGTTCATCTTGGTCCAGATTTTGGGTCTGGTTAATAGTTGACTTGGTATGGGGTCCATGGATTCAGATCTACTTAAAAATCAGATCAGGTTGGGTGGTTGACTGGGTTACCAATAATGTGATTTTTTAAAAAATATATATATAAAATAAAATTAAAAGCTTTATTCCTAAATCCATATTTACAAAAGGCATGCTTGTAGTATGGCCCTGCATATAGATCTGACCACGAATATGTCTGGACCTGATTCTGAATCCAAACATCCTTCTGATTCTAGATCAAAACTGGATACAATTGGACCTAACATGGTACCAGAATCTGATTGGATCGGATTCTGATTCAATATCATATCAATTTCAGATTTGGATCCTGTACCTGAACACAGGACCTGAATCTGATTCCACTGGTTGGGTCCAGATACAGATGCACTAGTACGAGATGTGAACCCAGCCAGTTGACAGCCCCATAATTCCTGAATGTAATTTTCTCTTCGAATTGACTTCAAACATTTCATTTGGGCTTCTCTACAGATTTTTTGCACTCAAGTATGCTACGGATGCTGCCTGCATTGTTCTTGGTGTGGATCAAGTGAACTCTCTCTTGATTGGTTTTTAAATTCATTTAACATGCTTCTTCCACAAATTCATTTGAACACAAATCAAGAATTATTTGGTAATGTTCTTATGAATGCACTAAGAGAGAGATTTTCCAAACATGCTAAAATCCATTAGATACCATTAAATAAAAACTAATAAATAAAGAAATCAAAAAAAAAAAAAAATTGTTTTGCACTCCCATTTTATTTAAACAATTATTTTAGTAATGAAACTCCTTGTGGATATGCCACGTATTGCTGAGAGAGTTTACTGTAAGAGGGCGTGCTCTAGTTTTTCATTCCAAACTGCGATTGGAGATAATCAACTATTTTCTTATCAACTTGGAATGCCTTGGCAAGAACATCATCTGAGATGGGTGGACTTGATCCGAACATGGCATTTGCAATGGTAATGGTTCCCGGGTTCTGGCTACTCAGTCCTGCGATCGCTATGGCATTGGTGTGGCCGATGTTGAACTGGAAGTGAATCAGGTTTATTGGGAAGACAAACACATCGCCCTTCTGAAGGATTTTTGTTATGAGGCGATTGTCAGGGTTGGAAGTGACGAATCCGACGTAAAGGGTGCCCTCCAAAACTGTTAAGATCTCGGTTGCCCTTGGGTGCGTGTGGGGTGCATTGAGACCATAGGGTGCATAATCTATCCGAACCAAAGAGACTCCGAAGGTGTTGAGTCCTGCTCTCTGGGCCACGTTTACTTGGGTGACGTTGGACCCAATCTTGTTATTTGTGTTGCCTGGTTTGTCAAGTCCCGTGAGGAAGAAATCATCAGCCTGAACTTGCATTGGGTCCTTGCACACAAATCCATTCACCAACACTGCCATCATATAACATAAAAGAGATTGTAAGCAGAAAATTCTTTCAAGACTTAATTAAACCAATATAAATAGAAAATAACAGACAATGAGGTTGGTGTTGTATCCCATTCATTATGTGCATGGATCCTTTCATGAATGGGTGGATTGCACATGAAATATTATTTGCAGCGCAATGATGCAGTTACTTGATTTTTATTTATTATTATTATTTTTTTCAATGGAGTGAAAATACGTGGGTTGTTGCGCACAGCGACACAGAAATCCTGTAAAGGGCTGGGATCGGATGCGGAGGTAAAGGAGAAACTGAGTGCAATGAATGCTAAAAGAAGAAAGCCAGTGGACATCTTGAAAATCTGTCTAGAAGTGTGTATGTATGTATGCTAGGAAACTCTAAATGTTATAATGAGGAGTGTTTTTGGCTGTGGGTTATGTAAGAGGAATATTAGGCTAGTATTTATAGGGTTATAGAAATGTTTGTCATTGAAATGGTCCTTTTTTTAATTATTTGAAATCCAAGACTTCTTCCTCTTCAGGTCATGTGTGAAAGAAGGAATTGACTCAGTTACGTGAAGAAAATATCATCATTTGTTTACTAATTCGGGATTTCATAGATGCTAAGTACTCCAAATCGGCTAAGGGGCATGAAACTATGTGAGAAGGAATATACTAAGCCTAGTCATGCTGCACCCGGTGGAGATATGGTCCAAAAGGGGTGCCGAGATGTGCCCTCTAGACTAATCATTGTTCATGTGATTTACCTTATCGCACGACTAGGCTAAGAGCATTGATTAAAAAAATAATCAAAGTAAAGTAAAGTAAAGGCATGCTTGGTCTACTTCTTTTAAATTGGGATGCATGACCTTTTTAATGAGACAAATGTGTGCCCTGTGTATGTCTGACATCTGAGCCATTCTTCTTGTGAGCCCAACTTTGGTGTCCCGTGCAACATAATTTGGAATTTCATTTATCAGTCGGCCATATGCATTAAATAATCCACGCTAAAGAAAAAAAAAACATTAAGAATCAATATTCAGGCTCGTTTGGACATAACTTAATTTTTAAATTTATTATACTTTTAATGTGTCATCTTATTGTAAGGGCGATTATAAGTTAATTTAGATTGCCATAAGTAACTTATTTTGGTTTCTACTTAATCAATAGATAAGTATGTTTGGTAAACAATATACTAATTATCATCTAAAAGAGTTTTTAAAAAAGGCATATTTAGTTTCCAACATCGTGAGTAATTTTCCAAAAGTCTATTTAGTCCCTCTTACATCCATTGTCTGTCGTGTGGGGCCAACCTTTGATGTGGATCATTCATTGTGTCAGCCCCACCTTTGACATGGGTCATCCATCATCAGGGCCCACCTTGATTGTGGGCCATTCATCATTAGGGCCTGACTTTTAATGTATATTGTTCATTAGGCAGGACCCATCTTTGATGTTATTCATCCATTGTGTGAGGCCCACCATCAATGTTATTCTCCATCATGTGGGGCCCATTTCAATATCCACTGCCCATTATGTGACCCCACCTTCAATGTGGACCATCCATCTAGCGGACCCACCTCCGATGTGGGCCATTCATCATGCTGGAACCCACTTGAACATGGGCCACTCATCATTAGGTTGACCTTTGATGTTCCCAATCCACTGATAAAGGTTGGCGTAGGGTCCTCTTCATTTCCTAGATTCACCTTGACTAACACCAACGGATCCTGAACCTGAGACTAAGAATAATTCCAACTTGTCATCGGCTTCCTTTATGTGCATGTCTATTTTGTCTCCATCCACCTCATCGGACAGAACAACCGTGTTAGATAAATTTACGAAGCAACCATTGTCAACATCTTTTAGGCTATCTTCGAGCCTCTTCATTCTACCCGTGAAATCGGCCATTCGCTCATCATCTATTGATGTACTAGTCATGGAATTTATTCAATGGTACAATATGGGACCGACCGAGAAGGTATAATATCCCTTAGTAGGTTAACAACTAGGAGAATTACAACAATAATATCTTGCACAATACTACTTAGATTCTTCTTTATAGATATCCCAACTGGACATTCGTACTTATTCCTTCCGGTAAAGCGAATCAGTCTTCATCCTCGTAGTGGAAGGCCTCATTTGCATTTGATGTAGCCAAGAATGGCTTGTTATATATCAGCCAATACCAACTTGACTTTATCCTGATTCCAGAATATCATAAAATGATATAGCGATGATGGAATGCATGAAAAGGAGCGGATCCAATCTCTCTCGAGCAAGGCATTATAACTAGACGAAGTATCAACCACAAAGAAAGGATCAAATACTCTTTTAGTTCCTATGGTCAAGTCGATCGGGAACACACTGTGTATTTGCGGCATACTCAACAAAGTTACTGAATGTAACTTCAGTTGTCATCAAATCAACTAGAGTCTTTCCCAATTTTGGCATCATTCTCACTAGGAGAAGAATAATGATAGCCCCATTTTCGACCAAAATTCTGGTAACTAGATATTCCTCGAGATGGGTGGATATATATAGTGGTATCAATTTAAGGTGTTATGTCATGACATGGGTGGGCCATTCTATACCCACCATTTCAGATGATGCCTCTGACTCCACGGTGACAGTGTTTATCTATGGTGTTTTGCTCATTCTCAGTGCTTTTTTAATTGGATTTTTTGAAGGGAAAGAAGCGTGTTATATCACTACAAGAGGATCAAGCTCTTTCACATCACCTACCATCTTACTGGGCTGAAATGTCTTAGCCTAAAAACTGATTAAGAGAATAAGTACCATGTTGCAATCAAATTCCATGGTTGGTAATGATCCAAAAATAATCTCTAAAACCCAAACATTGTCACCCCCCAAGTCTGTCAGAATCGTGTTGTTCGTCATAGCCTACACTGGAACATTTGGTGTTCTTATCGATCGCTAAAGTCGTCCATATCTGCTTGAAAGCGAGTGAAGGCACTTCCAATGCTCCGGTCATCTCCATTAGCTCTTCAATCAGCAGATCATCACATGAGAACCACTCATCAATGAGATAATCAGACAAATCATCACAATTGTCAATGTTCCCCAACTCGGTTGTACTATTAGGCTAGGTAACATCTTCAATAACCTAATCATCCATAATGAGTTTCAGAATCGCTTCGACCGTGTTTGTTATGGGTAAAAATGGACTGGTCAATAAGACGGGGTTAGGTCAGACATCTGTGCATATCACGAGCTTAGCTAGCAGAAGATGAAGTGCCCACTTCCATCTTCTGGCATCTAGCTCCTCCACGTTCCCATACATTTTTGAGTTGCTGCTTCGGTCATTTCTTAAGAATAGCTCCTGCCTCGTGTGACAAGATGAAGAGGATGGTCATCCCATATTTTTTCTACATTTTACTAAAGAAAGGACCTCGGCCTCTGTGCTTGGATGAAGGAAGGTCGGCAGGTTGACCATCCACTTGATATCGAGAGAAAGCCCAACTACGGTTCACTAGAGAATTCAGGTTGGTAAGTAGCTCTCATAAACAATCGTATAAGTCACCTCAGACTCTCCACCTTAGCCTCCTGTCGTGCGCTTCTACTAGTTCTGACCTGATATCGACTGTCCAGATATTACCAAAACTACTAATGTCACGCCCCAAATCCAAAAATCGGATCCACACGAATCCCGATTTCTGAATCCGGTGCCGACAGCCTCCGTAGTGCCCCATTCTCGGCTTCTGATAATCAAATGCCAGATTTCGATCCTGGGATCATACAAGGAGGATTTTTAGAATGATTTTTTTTTTGTAATGGAGCATAACCACAAGCATAACCAAGTCACAAAATAACATCACCACATATCCACTATATCAAAATCTTTTAAGTACAATGAGAAAAGAGAAATACAAGGTGATCAAAAGAAACTCCAAAAGGTCCTGGTATGCGCTCCTGCCTCAGCGCTGCTGCTGTCCAACGCTACCTGCACACAACTGTCATGCATAAGCTTACAAATGCTTAGAGGGTGGT
This sequence comes from Magnolia kwangsiensis, assembly GCA_037074715.1. Taxonomy (NCBI): domain Eukaryota; kingdom Viridiplantae; phylum Streptophyta; class Magnoliopsida; order Magnoliales; family Magnoliaceae; genus Magnolia; species Magnolia kwangsiensis. The sequence continues at coordinate 84,920,691 of CM073589.1, read as the reverse complement.
GTAAGTGTGTGTGCAAGGCAACGCCAAGTGTACAGTATCAGAATAATGTGGAAGTATGCGGTAAGCCCATGAATAAAATCAACCATACCAAGGCTATGTATGCAAGACATGATGCGAGATATGAATGCCATCGGCCACACCGATGCAATGCAAGGCCTATATAGCCGAATGTCATATGCGAAATGCAATCCAAGTAAGTCAGTACTCCTCAAGTACGCATATCAGTACAGTTCCTCTCTGGATATCACCGGGGTCTAATACACTTCGCAGAGACTGCCACCTCCCTAGCTGCAAAGTCAAGCAAGCGGAATAGACCTCACTATCCGCCTGACCAGTAGTCTGCCAATACCTACCCGGCTCGTCGATAGCGGACTCATTTGCGAGCTGGTCAAACTCAGCCTAGCTTATAGCCCCCTCACTCAGGCGGATAAGGCCACACCCCCTTCCAACTGACCATGACACAGTGGGAGACACGGCCTACTGGTATTCGGCACTCGGGCGCTCATGTATCCACTCGGTCTAGACGTTGGAGCATCTCCTGGTACTGAAAAGGTTATGAGACTCTCATCCAAGGACATCCTAAGTACCCACAGTGCTAGAACAAGCATTTTTGGTATCCAATACGGCCATCCATGATGTACCTGTGGAGCCACGGCCCTGATGTTGCTAGGGCATGCAGTGATCAAGTCACACGTATGCGAGATGCATGAATCACAAGTCAAATCATGCAGAAATCTAGAGTGTACTGCGCGATCATGTAGGGCACTCCGTCTCATAATGGGTCCCATAAGTGGTCTGCCCAATGGCATATGCTATGATCAGTCGCTACTCAAATCAAGCATACATATGATGCGAATGGGCATGAGTCATGAGATTATACTAAGCATGTTACAAGGCGATGGATAGCAACGAGCATGGGCCTATCAATGGGCCCTAAGGGGAGTTACAATGCGAACATTTAACCAACAATGTACATACAATATGGACGTCAAACCAACATTGTTCCCTAGGCGCGGCCCGCCATATATATCATTACATGAACATGGGAAGTCACACATTGCAATGGACCCTAAGGTCATCCCGTTGGGCCTCGACCAATGGGTTGCGTTAATGGGCCTCACCAATGAGCCTTATGTACATTGCAATGGTCCATGATCCATGGGCCTTGAAATACATCAAAGTGGGCCTCATAACATGGGCCTTAAATATATCAGATGGGCCTACACACATGAGCTTTAAATATATCAAATGGGCCACTCCATTTACGCCCTGTGCACATCAAATGAGCTTGATCCCATGGGCTTTAATATATATATTAAATGGGATTGAATCCCGTGGGCCTTATATAGAATAAAAGGGCCGGATCCCATGGGCATTGCATATGTCAAATGGGTCGAAACCCATGGGCATTGCATATGCCAAATGGGCTTAATCCCATGGGCATTACATATGCCAAATGGGCTTAATCCCATGGGCATTACATATGCCAAATGGGCTTAATCCCATGGGCATTACATATGCCAAATGGGTTTAATCCCATGGCCTTAGATGTGCACCAAGGTAGGCCTAATCATTTGGGCTTTAGACATATACCAAGGTGGCCTCAATGGATGGCCATAAGTAAATCAAGATGGGCCCCATACATATGCCAATGTGGGGTCCATTTGAACTTTAAATCTGCCCATTCTTTAGCTCATGCACTAAAATGATTTATCAAAATTGGATGGGAAGTTTGGATGCAGTACATGCGCCAAGGGTGGGTCCACTAGTCGTCCAGCAGCCCGGCTCATGGCTGGACAGCATAGATAAAGCACATACATCAGAAGGGCCCCCACATGCATGGCGGCATGAATAAAACACATACACCGTGGTGGGTCCCACCCTGCCAGTACATGCACTCCATGGTGACTGCCCCCCACCAGGGATCAATGCCAAGACTTCAAGTGTTGGAACGAGGTATCTCCACTCAGTCCGCCAGTGGGACTGATGTGGACAGTGGGGCCCACCGTATTGTTTACTAACCATCCAACCTGTTGGTAAGGTCACAAAGGCCTGGATGAATGGAAAGGACAAATATCAGATTGATTCAAAACTTACGTGGGCCCAAAAGGGTTTCAATGATAGAATTCAATCACTACTGTTACTTGTGGTGTGGGCCACCTGAAATCTGGATTTGTCTGAAACTTGGAGGGGGCCCACCTCAGGGGGTGGCCCACCTCATGAAGGGGTCAGATAACAAATAAACATCAAAGTGGGGCCCACGACAGGGGCAGTGGGATGCTGTCCGCCTGCCCGCCGTAGGCAGCAGCCCTGCTGCTTGCACCCTTGTTTTTTTTTTTTTAAAAAAGCGATTTTTCCATGATTTTTCACCTGTGGGGCCCGCCTATGATGGATCCACCCCGCTCAATGGCCTCTATGACCCAAGACAAGCCAAACGAGTCCGATATTGCATTTTTTTTTGGCAAATCAAATTGTCAAGGTGAATTTCAATGGCAAACACACTGTTTGCTATTCCATGGCCCACTTGAGAGTCAGATTATCCTCATTTTTTCGGTTCAACGCCTAAAATGAGTTGGGGAAGAGGATGGACGGCTCAGATTGTATACATACATCAAGGTGGGTCCTATACAGTGGCCCACCCCAATGGCTTGTAAAGCCAAGCCAATATTTGTGTTTCACTTCCAACGACGTCCAGCGTCTGGACGTGTGTTTTTTTTTTTTGGCTTATCAAATGCATTCAAGGTGGGCCCTGTTTAGGTGGGCCACCACAAATGATACATTTAAGATGGGCCCCACTCATGGACGACTTGGAAAAAAAAAGTATATCATGGTGGGGCTCACTCAAGTGGGCCACATGGCCTCATCAACATAAAAATGAGAGGGAGAGAGAGAAAGAAAAGTGGGACACACGTGTGATGGAGGGACTCCGACACTATAGGCCATCCGTTTCAACCATCCAATCATACATCAATGGGTCCCAATGCATATGGGCCTTCCAATAAAAGATCAACGGTGGAGATCCCTCTCCACTAAAAATGAACAGTCTATATGACCTCTTAATGCAAGAAAAGTAAACATCATGATGGGGTCCATGGAGAATGGCCCTATCATGGAATGATTTGATGATCAAGATGGGCCATCAGCCACATCTTAGGGACCCAAGTGAGATCCAAACCATTGATCGGTTGGCCTCACTTGGCCCATCGTAAAAACAAGTAAACTATCCTATAGAAGCACCCACCTTATGATCTACTCGATCCGTTGGAATGCCTATCTTCTAGAGCTTCACTTTGATGGTGGAGATGGGAAATGGATGGCTAGGATGAGAGATTTTGGGATGGGAAAGTGGGCCATCAAAAATCACATTTCTCATGGGAAGAGCTTGGACGTGAGAGGGCTCCCTTGCTTGGGTTTGGTGTGTTGAGAAATGAGAGGGAGAGAGAGAGTTGTAAGAGTGATGGAGTGATGTGAGGTGAGTGATGGGTGAAGTGAGAGGTTAGTTGACTTTGGTGGTTGCTTGACTTGTGGAGAAAGGAAGCATGGGTGCTTGTACTTGACATAAAGTGATTGATGGGTGATTGATTGATGGGATTGATTTGACACTTCGTAGAGATTCTCTTGGGATTTACAACGCGCGGTGTTTTTTCTCAAACTGAACGCAGGTCCGCATCTCATCGTCTGGGTATCGGATCGGTGCGTGAGTTACGGCGTTGGAACCGCAGAGACGGTGCGGTCGCAATGATATAAGTCTTAGATTAAGCCGACTCAAATGAATAGGATACAACTTACGGTCATGCGCAACGTCAACTACAGGTCACGGATTGTCAGAATTTGACGAGAAGGATTGCGGGAAGCGACGGAATAGTACGGATTATGATACGGGTCTTACAACTAATATGAGATTTTAGCTAAGGATCTTAGGAAATAACCTTAACACGAGTCTATCCGATATCTTTGCCGAAGATCTCGAAAGATTATTGTGATATGAATGGGATTCGAATCCCTCTAAAATATGCTCATGCTAAATGGGGAGATCATCCCCTATGTCATCGCCATCTCTCACCTATAAATAGGAGCATCTCTAATGGTGAAAGGTACATACAATCTACCTAAGAAAATAAACCCAAAAACCTTATGTTCTACTAGACCTGGCTTTCTTGTCTGACTTCGACATCGGAGGGTCGCCTGCTACAACTAGGGTCTCCATCCTTGTCTTCTTTTACAGGTCTCAAGTGGTTTAAAGAGGATGTCCATAATTCAGCATCAAAGTTTGACGTTGTTTGTGGGAACGACATTGACAGTCATTCTCATCATCTACAGTGCTCCAATAATGGCAAAGGGAGAAAGAAGTCTTAGACTACCACTATTGCACTCGATCCCACGTTGAAAGAAAAATCTACGGACCATCGGGACTTAACCTCCCAACTCCAAGCTGATTCTGCACCCATAGGTCCAATACAGTGGTCCCAAAACTGAGGAGGTCAGCTTATCTCTCTAGAGCACCAGGTTGAAGCACTGACCAATAATATTGATCAAATAAAATAGATGCTAGACTGACCAAATCCTCCCCTAACCAGGGGGCTAAGGAGGCTAACGCTCAGGCAATCACTAAAGTCTATGTGTCGTCTTGAGCACCCATCAGCTCCCAGAGAAATAAACAAGTTCATGAGGTGTCGAACCGTGAACCCTCCCGAACTGTCACAGTGGTTGCCTCTGACCTGTGCCATTATTGGAGAAGAATAAGCGTGATAAGGCTCTCGAGGTGATAGCCGATAACGAGGACCCTTGGAAAGCCAAGTTCAACGAACTACGAGGTCAGATCGGTGACATACAATGGTCCTATCGTGCCCATGCTCCAACCTTGATAAAAGTCATGCTGAAGAAAACTAAGCCATCGTTTACTGTAACATCCTGAAAATCGAGGGTCGGGTAGAAACCCAACTCCCGAGTTCCAAAATTTTATTTATGCAACATAGATAATATTAAATGCATGTTGTTTGTAAACAGGCATTAAACAAGATTGGGATTAAGCCAAAACAACATATCATACTCCAGGGACAGATAAATTAGCAAGCGGAAGACTGTGATAGTATGTATAACATACCTAACTGTTGTATGTCTCCAGAGTGTGAACATGTTACTAGGTTAAATACATACATGTATACTTCATAAGTAAACAAAAAGAATATACATGAGTGCTCTAAAAATAGAAAATGACAAGTGTCAAGGCATCTAATCAACCTCCCTGTAATCCCGTCGATCAGAACACGCATAAAGGAGGGATCCTCCTCATCATCATCAAGTTCGGCTCCGCTTCACAAGCAGCGCCATCATCTACAACTAAAATAGGGACTGGTGGGTGTCCAAAACACCATCCCTTAACGTGGAAGTGAGTGATCAACTCAGTGGGATAAGAGAGCAAAGATTAGTATGTTATCAAATCAATCACACGTTAATAGTAAAGCAAACAATCAAACATTCCTAGATACTGTTGTTAATGTATGCATGAAATGACATGATGGATGCCCTCACCGACATTCTCCCTCATGCGGCACCATCTGCGTCCGCGGCATGCTTGCGTACCGCTCAGTGTTCCACATCTTCCACGCACATGCAATGCGATGTGGATATGATTACCAAGTTGTTATTAGTCCATTCATTCAGCCGTATTGGGAAACTAAGGTATTTCCCTTATATCAATCCCAACACAGATCCTGTCTAGGGTCGTCACTCCTAGAAATCACATACGATGTTACATTTGTAGGTCACTGCAAGGGCAACCAGGGCTGTTGCTCGCACTCGTTGCACCGCTCCCCCATCACCTTATCAATACAAGCCTAATTATCCTTAAGACTGCATCAGGACTCGTCACCCCCATGCGGTGTCAAGATAAACTCAAGGTCACTACAAAGGGCTCGTCACCAATCAGTGTAGGCCGACAGCAAGAATATAGTGTCCCATACCACCATAATCTGCTCAGAGTAGGGTGCTCACTGGTCACTACGGGAAGGTTTGTAGCCCAGCGTAGGCCGACAGCTCGACCACGGTGTCCCATACCACCATGCTCGGCTCATGAGTCTTTATGGATCAAGGTACCAGGGTTTACAGGGTTTCCAATGGTAAGTTCAGTACCCTAGATTCAAGCAGTTATGACTCATACAGGGTGAACATACAATGGCCAGTCGGGTTACTTGACGGGCTCGACTAGTGCGAGCGCATCTCAAGATGAACGACATGAAGTGCATGAAACACTTCGTGTGGCCTAACCACTGTCGCCAACCCAAAACACGACTCGCATTCATTGACGCGTCCTTTATGGCAAATAGAAATCAACCACAAATTCGATCCATTACCGACTGCCTGGACTAGGTCATAGCCCCAAACATTTGTAAACAACATCAGTAAGCATATGAGAGTAGTAGAAATGAATATAAACAATACAAGCATGTTAACACGTGTTATAACATACAACTTAAGCAAATAATCCCACACATGCATTTCATATAAACAATGAAATCAATACATATAGCCAACAGGATGGAAATCGTTTACATCAGCATATTACTTGAGAATTCAATCTTAAAACTCATACACAACACCATTTACTCAATACATACTAATACAAACATTTATACAAACACTTAGACTACACACTTTAGTCTACATAGTGTATGTCGACTCAAAGTGCGCTTAACGGCGAATCTCTTCGAAAAACCAATCATGCACGCATTCCTAATATTCTAACATGATAAATATCTATGGAAATTATTTCAGCAAAATACGGACGTATACTGTATTTCCTACAAATACCCAAAATGCCCTAAATCTCATATTTCTCGTATGTATACGAAATGGAAAACGGACAGCATGTTCTACATGTCAAACGGCATTGTTGTTGATAATCTACTATTAAACGACATTGAAAGATTTGAAATCAGTCAATCAAAGCATCTAAAATCCTCACCTTGTGTCGTAGAAGTGTATCGATTCGAATTGAACGTCAACGCTTCGTCAACGGCGTACAGGTGACCTAATGCACAAGATACATAAGCTACATCGTTAATGAATCGAAGAAAATCCTAAATCAGCAAGTGGTTAGGGTTTTTCTTACCTAGGAGTGCATTGGAATCACCGGGAAAGTAATTGGAGTGCGGTGCTTTGGCACGTGCAAAAGCTGGTGCAGGTGGCAGGAGAATCTCTCCCACACTCACTCACAATCTCTCACTTTCTCTCTCTCTTTTCCTAAGGTTTCAAGAAAATTCAGATGGGAGGGTTGTGAGAGGGTTTAAAGCCTTATATAGGCTAAAACCTTCCCAAATTAGGCTTGAGAACAAAGTTTACTTGAGGTATAACCAAATTGGGGCTGTTCTGGTCCAAAAGAGTATTTCTGGAGGTCCCCTGGCCGAACGCGGTCGGACTCAAGCTTATGCATACTGGATGTTGCTCACACGAAGTTTTCAGACCGGTAGAATTTGCAGATCGTACGTGGCGGTCCAGTTTCAGTTCAGCGGTCATCGTACCTAGATCAGGTCTACAAGTCTCATGATATGAAAGAGAAATTTTTCCTGATCTAAGGGTGAAATTTGGCTGAATTCTGACGGTCAGAATGCTTAATTATAATGCGCCAAGTCACGTGCCAGATTTTAAATTAAATTTCCAAATCTAACCCATTTCTCACTCTTTTTACTCCATGCTCAATGAAATAGCCTCTGAACGTCGATTGGACTTGATTTTTGAAATGATTGTCAAGTCCAGCTAAGCGGTCATAACAGTCTAATATTGTAGGTATCAGACTTTCGACGCGCGGTCTAGATTCAATACAAAGTTTCAAAGGGTTCATAAGAACAAACCGGTTTAGAGTTTGATCCTGGATTTTTAGGTAACATAGTGTTAGTAGTCCTACTAATTTTGGATCTTATAGTTTTTATTTAAAGTGATCCCAGTTAATTTTACTAAGTATTCAGTTTGGTACTTAACCAAATTCTACCCTAATAGGGCAGAATACGGTCCTAGGGCCATTCTATTCCCCATTTTGAGCACTTCTAGTTATAATATTATTTTTATTATTTTTTTGAAGTTCATCATCAAGTTTATCCTTACTCCACCAAATTTCATAAGATTTTGAGTTGTAGAAAAATTCTAAAAATTCCAGAAGCAGCAGCTGTCCAACAAGTAATTATCAGATAGTTGCTCACAATGACCTAATTTAAACCATATTAAATATTTTATTATATTTTTCACATATTTTTATATAAAACTAGACTCATTTAGCTTAAATCTTATTTTTGAATCACCTAAATCAGAGTTATAACGAAGGAGATATGATTTTTCAAATTTGGAAGTAATGCACAGGAAAAAGTGCAGAAGCCGGCCTGCCAGATCGTTGTACGGACGGGTTCGGCGATGCATCGCCAAACCGGCGATCCCATCGCCGCTCACTGACCTATTTGGGGTGATTTCTTCGTCTGATATTTGAAATGGGTATATTTTAGAACTTGGGATGAGTTATTTGACATGCAATATTTGATTTTGGGGTAGGAGAAGCTGATCTATCCAAATAGCCTACTTATTTCGTGAGATTATAAAAGGTTAATGGTTAAAAACCCTTTTTATTTATTTATTTACTATTCATAGTACTTTTTAGTTTAAGTATTGATTAACATCACCTAAACTTTTAGGTTTGTGTCTAATATGAAAGCTCCTAGAAAATTTTGAAGGATAAAGTAGTGAAAGGTGAGATTTTCGAAGGAAATAGGGATTTGAGACTTTTGGATTAAGTTTTGAGAAGTTAATCAGGTGTTAGGATTGACCGATTGCCTAAGGACATCTAATCCCAGTTGACAAAAATCTGGGGTGTTACATTTACCTATGACATCATACAAACTGAGCTCTCGCCCAGATTCAGGATGCCCCAGATTACTCCTTACTCCGAGTCCACTGACCCGGCCTAGGATCTAGAATCTTTCTAGGCGTGGATGAAGCTTCATTACACCTCAACTGCGGTGATGTGTCGTGCTTTCTCCTTAACCCTCTTGGGAGCAGCTTGGAAGTGTTTTCGCCAATTAAAACCAAAATCCATTAGCTCATTCACACAACTCAATAAAGCATTCATCACTAATTTCATCGGAGGAAAAGTAAGGTTAAAGTCGATGACTCACCTCCTCACCATCATTCAATGGGAAGATGAACTATTGAAGGATTACATTAAACATTTTAACATGGAAGCAATGCAAGTAGAGGGCTATTCGGATTAGATTTCCCTGACCGCTATGATGACTGGCTTGAGGGAGGGAAGATTTCTCTTCTCGCTTGGCAAAAATCTTTCAATAACGTTAGCTGATCTCCTCAATTGAGCCCAAAAGTACTCCAATGCTAAGGAGCTTTTTAGCTCACGAAAAGCTACTCAAAATAGGGGAAGCTTGACCAGGGAGAAGCGGCCTAAGGAAGAACAAGCATAAGCTCTTAGCAATAAGTGTAAAAGAGATGATGATTTGACTAAGAGTCAAAGTTCGAATAAACGACCTAAGAGAAGATTCCGCTCCTACACTTCCCTCAACACTACGCTTGAGCAAGTCCTCATGGAGGTCTTGGACAAATAGCTCTTCAAATGGCCAAACCGAATGAAGATCGACGTCGACAAGCAGGATAAACAGAAGTTCTACCACTTCCACCACGACCATGACCACTCCACTAGTGATTGGTTCGACCTTAAGGAAGAGATCGAGGTCTTCATCCACAATGGAAATTTACGAGAGTATATTAATAGGAGGGAGGAGCAATCAGATTGAAAAAATGAGCAGCCCAGTAATGACAACAACAATGAGGCTACTGGAGAAATTTGCAGCATCTTTAGCGGGTTTGCGGAGGTGGAGACTCGAACTGAGCATGTAAAGCTCACGCTGGGAGCATAAGCAAAGGTGTCTCAGAACATCAGGTCCACCTCACATCCTAACCTCCGAAGGAGCAAAAGATGGTCTTTGGAGAACTGACCTTCACCGAGGAGGACGCCCGAGGCATCTACCTTCCCCTTGACGATGTACTAGTGATGACCATGACCATAGTCAACCGTAAAGTGTTTTAGATTCTAGTGGACAGTGGTAGCTCGGTTGACATCCTCTTCACAGTCATCTTTAATAAGATGGGGGTTAGAAGGTCTTAACTCCAACTGATCAAAACTCCTCCGCTCGGATATACAAGAGATAAAGTAACATTCGAAGGATCTATACTGCTCCCGTTCACCATGAGAGAAGGATGGAATCAGATGATGACGATGATCGACTTCCCTGTAATTGACTTCTCTTCCTTCTACAATGTCATCCTCGGATGACTGTCTCTCAATATTCTACAAGCAATGGTATCGACATACCGCCTTGCAATGAAATTCCCAATAGGGCACAAGGTCGGGTAAGTTAGAGGATATCAACAGGAAGCTCGCCAGTGCTATTTCACGGCATTAAGGATGCAACATCACATGATGACCATTACTTCCCTCGATCCTTAAGAAGAATCAGTCGAAAGAGGGTCTCCAGTAGAAGATCTCATAAACGCCCCCCTCAGTGATTCCGACCCTACCCGAACACTACAGGTCGGCTCATCACTGGCTCCAGCCCTACGGGATGAGATCCTGGACTCCTCCAATGACACACCGATGTATTCTCCTGGTCCCAGTAGGACATGCCCGGCATCAACCCAAAAGTAATGGTCCACAAATTGAACATTGACCCCGACCACCGACTTATGAGGCAAAAGCGATGGGCGTTCGAACTAGAACTCTACACCATCATCAGTGATGAGGTTAGCAAGCTCCTCAAAGTAGGTTTTATTGAACAAATCTATTATCATGACTGGATCACTAATGTCGTCTTGGTGAAAATTGGGAAGTGGCAAGTATGTGTTGACTACACCAACCTAAAAAAATCCTACCCCAAGGACAGTTTTGTCCTTCCACGGATCAACCAACTAGTTGATAGTACGATCGGGCATGAGCTCTTAAGCTTCATGGAGGCCTATTCGGTCTATAACCAGATCTCCATGCATCCCCACGATAAGTAAAAGGTAACCTTTGTTACCAATGAGGGACTCCGATGTTATAAGGTCACGCCCTACGGGCTGAAGAACATAGGGGTGTGAATGCTTATTATACTTAAGCACAATTAGGATTGTCAAATTTCGTAGTCTTGAAAGGAACACAAGAACTCATGAAGATAGTCTTTAACAACTGTTCACAACCCCAAGTGTAGGGTTACGATGTAGTAATAACTCAGTAAGAGCGAGGTCAAATCCACAGGTACTAAACATGTACGTATTCTAAAAATAACTAAAACTAAAACTAGAAAAAGATCTAAATTTAAATCTGAATAATTGAGAGTAATGGTGAGTAATGTTGATTAAAGACTATGAATTTAAAGGTAGGAACTAGGGTGCCAAGGATCCACTTGTAGCTATCAAGATGCTACCTTACTTGATTTAAGGAACACAATTAGAATTGGAGTCTTATCCTATCCAATTGGAAGATAAAATAATTTAAATCAAATCTGAACTTTTCATTAACCTAATTCTCAATGGATGAGAATTATGATGATTGAAAGGGATTCCATCACCTTACCATGCCCAGGAGACGATAGTGAACAACAAGATTTACCAATATCACTATCTCAAAATAGGAGAAGAAGAAATCCAAAGCTATCACAACATCTATTATAATTTGAGTCACAATAAATCATAGAAAACTGAAAATATTCTCTTAATATCAAACTAGAAATCAATGAAGGTTAATAAGAACAAGAATCAAAGCAAAATAAACATCCAAACATACTACAAGCTTCACTTCTTAGACATAGGTAAAAAGTTTAGCCAATTATAAACATGATCGAAACCAAATCTATGAAACAAAGCATGAAAAAAAAACTAGGAAAGAAGAAAAACTCTTTGGCGGATGCTCCATCCTTGTGTATGCTCCTTGAGACCTTTTCAAACCCTAGAAGATGCTTTAGAGCATCCTAGGGAGTCCTATTTATAGTTGTGAACCTTCAATTTTCGCATTGATTTGGAAAAATCTAGAAACATCTTTAAATTAACGCACTCTGTGCAGTTTTTCAAAATAGACTCGAAGTTTAAACTGCCTCAAATTTACGCACTCTGCGCAGTTTCAAAATAGACTCGGAGTTTCAGAATATGTTTTTTCAGGACAATTTTAAGAATATGTTTGTTTTCAAGATAATTTCAGGATTCCTTTTATTCACTTCAAACCTTTGATTCTCTTCATTCCTCGCTTGGTTTTCTTAGATCTTTGGCATGTGAATTCTTCATTAATGACTTCTAATTCTCTTTATCTTTATTTAGTAATCTTTTGAACATAAATCTTCCTTTTAGCATCAATTTCACCTTAAGCTCTCGAAATCACCTTATAAAACCAAGGTATAAATAGGGATAAATATGCAGTATTTCACACTCAAAACACCCCCCAACTAGTATTTTGCTAGTCTCGAGAAAAATATGCTTGAAGTGATCTTCAATCTTTAATGTTAAGATTACTTTCAAAAAATAATTTTTTGTGCAATCAAGTATGAATGAATACGATCTAAAGAAGTGAGAGTGCAATTTTGAAAAAATAGAACTGAATCATATGAGCAATCAATCAAAAAGTTTCTTTATCAATCATCTAAGAGTATAAGTTCATATATCAAAACTTTCCAATGTACTTAGTGAATTCTATATACTTTCTATAACATACTTCTATTTTATAATGTTAGTCATGCTCATCACCTCAAATTTTATTGATTAATCAACTACTGATTCTAAACTTCTCACCGTTTCCTTCTTTTTTCAATTTTTGATTTTATATTGACGGTCCCTTTTATTTATTCATTCTTTTCAGACTTTTCATTCCTTTCTAGTCTTTTCATCATACATGAACTTTTTATCGATCTCTCTATTTTTTAACCGATTTTTTTCATCTTTTTAAGGTGGATAAAATTTTCTAGGCTTAATTCTCAATATCTATTAATGATACACATACTAACAATGAGAAATTCTAGTACAATTCACATAAAACAATTTGAATGTGTCTTGTGACTTAGATTAACATAATATTCAAATTTCCTCTTAATCAATTAAATGCAAGAATTTAGATGATAATCTACTCGATTAATCAAACTCCAATAATTCAAAGTTCAATCTCCATCTTATCATCATACTCAAAGCATTCTTAATTCCATAAATTATCATTTCCCAAACATGTTTTTAACTTGAAAAATTGAAAAAATTTACAATTTTTGCTCAAAACTAAGAAAATACTAATTAGTTTACCTAATCCACATCCCAACCTAAAACCTACATTGTCCTCAATATAAAAGATATGAGCATGCAATGCACATGAGACAATGAAAAGAAATGGAAAGTGATGGGAAGAAAATACCTAAAGAAAGAGAATTGAAGCTTTTCCAAAGTTCTTAACATGTAAATGGGTTAGCAAGAAGACTAAACAAACAGAAATCAAACTATCCTAATCCTAAATCCTATGAAAGTAATAAACCTAACTACACCTTCATCAGACTAGGAGGTTAATCCTGGTACATAGGATCAGTCAGAGGCATGGACATGTCCTCTGAATCAAACTTCTCAACAAATGGCTTGAGACGATGTCCATTACTTTGAAAACATTGACATTCGTTAGATTCTTTATCTCGACGGCCCCATGAGGATAAAATGAAGTAACAATGAAAGGGTCAGTCTAACGAGATTGAAGTTTTTCCAGAAAAAGATATCACCAAGAATTGTATAGAAAGACTTTTTGGCCAGATGTGAATAATTTTTTAAGGATGTTCCGAACATGAAACACCTTCATCCTGTCCTTGTAAATTCTCAAGTTCTCATATGCATCATTCTGAATTTCTTCGAGTTCATTCCATTGAAGTTTGTACAATAAGTCAGTGTTGTCTAAGTTAAAATTTATATTTTTTATAGTTCAGTAGGCTCCATGTTCCAACTCTACAAGCAAGTGATAAGTTTTCCCATAGATGAGTCTAAAGGGAGACATTCCGATGGGGGTCTTAAAAATTGTATGGTAAGCCCATAAAGCATTGATCAAGTAGATTGACCAATCATTATGGTCAGGGTTAACTATTTTTTACAGAATTTTCTTAATTTCCTCTCAGCTTTCCCACTTGTCTGTGGGTGATATAGAGTGCTCACCTTATGAGAGATGTCATATTTCTTCATTAAGTTCTCAAATAGCCTATTATAAAAGTGTGAACCTCCATCACTAATGACGGACAAGGCATTCCAAATCTGGAAAGGATGTTTTCTTTTAAGAATCTAATCATTGTTTTGTGGTCATTATTTTGGCACGGGATCACTTCGACCCACTTAGTGACATAGTCCACTGCCAATAAAATGTAAATATTTCCAAAGGATTGGGGAAATGACCCCATAAAATTGATGCCACAACAATCGAATGCTTCGATGATAAGAATTGGGTTTGGCGGCATAATATTTCTATAGGATAATCCTCCCAATTTCTGACAACATTGACAAGCTTTGCAAAACTCACAAGTATTTTTGAACATAGTGAGCCAGTAAAAGGCACACTACAAATTTTTTTTAACAAAAAAAGTGACCATCATAGGCCTGAAATTAACAAAAGGAGATGACACTTTGATGTTCATTGTCTGACACACATCTCCTTAGAATATGGTCTGGGAAATATTTAAATAAATAAGGATCATCCCAGAAGAATTCGCATACCTCAATGAAGAATTTCTTCTTATCTTGCACAATCGAATATGTCAGTGTGACTGTGGCAAGATAATTCGGTATGTCAGCAAACCAAGGTAATTAGAAAAGTTTAAACAATTGTTTGTTAGGGAACATGTCAATTATCAGTGTTGGTCCAAGGGAATTAGGAAGATCAAGCCTAAAGAGATGGTTAGCCACTACATTCTCTATTCCCTTTTTATTTCGTATTTCTATGTCGAACTCTTGGAGTAGAAGGATTCATCTTATCAAGTGAATTTGGGCATTATTTTTAGAAAGAAAGTACTTCAGCGCCGCATGATTAGTGTAAATTATGATTTTGGATCCAATTAAGTAGGACCTAAATTTGTCCAAAGCGAAGACTACGACTAAGAGTTCCTTCTTTGTAGTAGAGTAGTTCACTTGGGCCGAATTTAGAGTTCTACTTGCATAATGAATCACATAGGGCTTCTTCTCTTTTCTCTGGCCTAACACCACCCCAATAGCATAGTTATATGTATCGCACATAATCTCAAAAGGTATGCTTCAGTCGGGTGGCTGCATGATAGGAGTGGTAGTCAACATGCCCTTGAGCTTAGAAAAAGCTCTCTGGCATTCTTCACTCTACTTGAATGGTGTATCCTTTTGAAGTAGATTGCATAAAGGACAAGAGAGATGACTAAAGTCCTTTATGAATCGTCTGTAAAATTTGGTGTTTCCTAATAAGGATCGCACGTTATGTATGCTCTTGGGTGGAGGTAGGTTAGAGATAAGATCAATTTTTGCCTTATCTACCTTAATTCCTTTGGATAAAATTATATGTCTAAGAACAATTTCCTTGGGAACCATGAAATGACACTTATCACAATTCAGAAAAAAATTCTTCTCCATGTATCAATTCAGCACATTTTAAAGATTTTCTAGATGCTTGCTGAAGGATGGACCAAAGATAGAGAAGTCATCTATGAAGACCTCTAAATATTGCTCTACCATGTCCAAAAAAATACTCAACATATATCACTGAAAAGTGGCATGGGCATTATGTTAAGGGTCAAATATTTCATATTATCCCTCATTTATTTCTTGGTTTTACAAACATAATATGGCTTAATGGTATATTTTACATATGTTTGTGTTGCAAGGTGAATTTAAGAGATTAGATTGAAAACAATGCTAAAAGCATGGATTTAGTGCTCAAGAATTGCCAAAGAAAAGAAGGGATCCATGGAGACCAATATTGAAGACTCCAAGATCCAAGAAAACCAAGTGGAGAAGAAAGGAAGTAGAAAGAACAAGTGCATAAATCACAAAGACTGTACCATTGAGAATCATTCAATGACATTGAACACTAGTCGATGACATCGAATTTATGAGAGAAAATAGAATTGGTTTTTGGACATATTGGGTGCTTTCCTCGATTAATCTAAGACTTGTTCGATGACTAGAAGGAAGGTGCTCGATGGCATCGAAGACCACTTGATGACATCGAATTTATTGAAGAAAATGAAACAACTTGCTGGATTGTTTTGTACACATTCTTCATGACTCGAAGACATGTTCGATGGATCACAGCTTCGCTTGATAACATCGAAGGACGGCTCGATGGCACAGAGACTTATTCAATATAAAAGAGGAAAAGGCATGACTTTCAAATTAAACCCCTTTGATGACATTGAACCGGTTACGCAATGTTTGCTTGGACTGCGTAAATTTTATCCAATTTTACGGAACGTTGCCTATAAATAGGGGTTTCCTAAGTCTTTCTAGGATATCGAGGGTTTGGAGAAGTAGAGCAAAAGGGTGGAGCCGCTTCCCAAGAGTTCTTCTTCTCTTCTTCTTAGTTTTTAATACTTTCTTCTAAGGTTTTTAATCCAATCATGTCTATAGTTGCCTAGATCCTTTAGTTAGGGCTAAGGGGTGAAGCTTGTAACATGGTTGGGATGTTTTTCTTGTTCGATTCTTGTTATTGTTGAACTCTTTTGATTCTAGTTTGATATTTAAGGAATACTTTTAGTGTTTAATGGTTTGTTGTGACTGAAATTATAATGGATCTGTAATAACTTGAAGTATTTTCTTTTTCAGTTTGGAGTTTATGAAAATACGAAATCTTGTTGTTCTCTATCGTCCCTTGGGTATGGATGGGTGATGAAATCCTTTCTATTCTTCACAATTCTCCCATGTTAGTTGTTAGATCAGTATACCCTGTTGTCTACCATTGTCTCTTAAGCATGGTTAGGTGATGGAGTCACTTCTAACCTTCACAACTTTCATCCATCGATAATTAGGTCAATAGAGGTTCAGATCTGATCTCATTGAATATCTTCCAATTGGATAGGACAGGACTTCAATTTTAATTAAGTGCCTTGAATCAAATTAGGGAACATCCTAATAGCTACAAGTAGATCCCTAGAAACCCTAGTTCCCACCTTTAAATTCTTAAGTTTTTCATTAAATCTCTCACAATTACTCTCTACACTTCCAAATTTATGTTAGATCTTCTCCTAGTTTTTATTCTAATTACTCTCAGAATAAACACACAAGATTAGTCCCTATGGATTTGACCTCGGTCTCACTGAGATTATTACTACATCACAACCCTACACTTGGGGTTATGAACAAGTTTTTAGCGTCGTTGCTAAGGACTAACGGTTGCATTTTTCTTAGATTAGCTAGTTTTGAAATTAGGTTAAGATTAGGGTTTTTCTACTTTCTATTTTAGGTTAGGGTTTTTTTGAATTATTTTAGAAACTTAATTAGCTTTCTAATTCTAGTTTTAGAAATTTTCCTTTTTTATTTTTAAAACCTTTCCTCTTTTCTAATTTATAATTCTAATTTTTGAAATTTTCCTAATTTGATTATAGAAACTAACTTTTTCTCTTTTTAGAAACTTTTTATTTCTTTTTTTAGAAACTAAGTTGTTTTCCTTATTTCCTTTTTAGAAACTAACTCACTTTCCTTTATCTTTTGCAAGATCCTAACATAGAATTTTCTAATTTGGTAACTTCTTTCTAATTCTCTCTCTCTCTCTCTCTCTCTCTCTCTCTCTCTCTATTTCTATATTTCTATTTCCCTTCTTTCTTTTAGGTTTAGGTTAGAGTCTGAAATTAAGGGCTGAGAGTGTTTCATGCCCAAGTGGAAACGTGACAACACTCGACGTCTTTTGAATGAAGGAGGATTGGTTGAGGGGTTATCTATCCATCATAGGATTAGACACCAATTGAGATCCTTAGAATAAATTGAAGTGATGCTTGCCAATCAACTGGTTAATCAATCGGGAAGACAACCTCAACCTCAGGTTGAGGAAGTCCAGGATGAGAATGAGGTGCATTAAGCACCCCCACCACGTATTTTGCGAGACTATTTATAACCAGCGAGGGTGAGTGCACCCTCATGCATGTTTTTTCCAGAAAATACGAGACACGTGGATATCAAGCCAGGGGTGATTCAAATCCTTTTAAAATTTTATGGCCTTAAATATAAAAATCCATACCTATTCTTGAAAGAGTTTGATGAGATTATAACTACTTTATACTTTCCAAATGTGTTCGATGACACGGTCAGTCTAAAACTCTTTCCTTTTTTTTAAAGAGAAAGTTAAGATGTGGTTGCATTCACTACATCCTTGATCTATTGGTAGATAGAATGACATGATAAGGGATTTCATAAAGAAAATTTTCCCATACCACAAGACAAACACCCTTAGAAAAGTCGATCATGAACTTTGCCCAAAAGGAAGATGAAATATTCTTCCAATGTTCGGTGTAAGGCCCGTATCCTAGACCGTACCTTTTTTAGGCTTCCGCAGTCCTCCCAGTCAAATTCTGGCAACCCTCGACCTGTATTCGATGTTTGCGTACGATTGTAAGCCGAGTCCTGCATATTAGAGTCGGCTCGATTCAAAACTTGTATCATTGCGACCGCGCCGTCGCCGCTGTTCTGACGACGCGTCTCATGCGCTGAGGCAATACCCGGGCCACGAGATGTGGGCTCGCATTCAGTTCAAGAAAAATGTCACGCATTACAAATCCCTAGAGAATGTCCCATCAATCCATCACATCAATCACCTCAATGATAAGTACTACATCCCATTTTCAAGTACCAACACCCATCCCTCTCTTACCTAAAGTCAACTCTCCCTTACAACCAAGTACACATCCATCACCCAGCACCCATCTATCACCCATCACACCTCATTCCCCTCTCTCTCTACATCACCTCTCTCTTCTCATTCTCTCCCAAGAACCCAACGTCCATGACTCTCCATGAGAGAAGCTAGTGTGGCCCACTCCCTACCACCCAATTCCACCGTCCATTATCCATCTCAGCCGTTGAAATTCATTCACTGGAGCTTTAACATGCTTTGGCGGAAGGAGGAGGAGAAGATCATAGGTAGGTGATTTATATTATTTGATTTTGTGATTAAAGGGCCCACATATGTGGGACCCATCTTGATGTATGATTTGTATGAGGGGCCCATAGTTGCGGGGTCCCTCCTCTACTCCGATCTCTATCTCTCTATCGCTCTCTCTCTCTTTATTTTTATTTTATTTTCCTTGCGTGTTGGTCCACCTTGATGGACGATGCTGTGGACCCCACCATGATGTATTTATTATATCTGCACTGTCCAGCAGATCTGGACGGTGGTCACACCAAGATGCATGATTTTTATATACTTTGTCCATTTGTTGGACAAGTAACACCTAGCTGTTGTTGTGCAGGCGTCAGTATGTTAGGTGGGTCCACCAGCATGATGTATATGCTTCATCAAGACCGTCCATCATGTGGGACCCACCTGATGTGGCTGCAGATCATCCAGATTAGGCCCCACAATGATGTATATTTTTTTTCCACAACGTCCAGACGCTGGACGTGTGGGGACCACTGGATTTTTTAAAAAGAAAAAGTAAATAAATTATTATTAGAATAATAAATATATAAGTATATGTATTACATACGTGGTGGCGCTATGTGGGACCCATGTTGAAGTTGATGTATATGTATAGTGTATATATGTGGTGGGCCCCACGTGGGAACCCACCTTGCTGTATGTAACCCATATCCTCACCGTCCATGTACTATGGACAATGGGACCTAGAAGTGTGAAATCCAAACCGTCCGTCTATATGGGACCCACATGCCACACGTGTGGCAACCACACTGTCCATCAGTTGTTTCCTAGCAGCAATAACTGTTGTTTTGATGTAGTTACTGACTGACACAGCAGGTCTTGTATGACTACCTTGATGTATGTGTTATCTCTGTCAATTGCAGCACGTGGGACCCAACCCACACGTGTGGGATGGACCCCCCTTGATTGTGTGTTTCATCCTAGCCGTCCGGTCTATATGGGACCCACCTTGATTGTCACGCCCCAAATCCGAAAATCGGATTCACATGAATCCCGATTGCTGAATCCGGTGCCGACAGCCTCCGTAGTGCCCCATTCTCGGCTCCTGACAATCAAATGCCAGATTTCCGATCCTGGGATCCTATAAGGAGGATTTTCAGAATGAATTTTTTTTTTTTGTAATGGATCATAACCACAAGCATAACCAAGTCACAAAACAACATCACCACATATCCATTATAATAAAATTTTAAGTACAATGCAGAAAGGGAAATACAAGGTGATCAAAAAGCTCCAAAAGGTCCTGATATGCACTCCTGTCTCAGCGCTGCTGACGCCCAACGCTACCTGCATGCAACTATCGTGCATAAGCTTACAAAAGCTTAGAGGGTGGTGTAAGTGTGTGCATAAGGCAAACGCCAAGTGTACAGTATCAGAACAATGCGGAAGTATGTGGTAAGTCCATAGAATCAACCATGCCAAAGCTATGTGATGAGATATGAATGTCATCGGCCACACCGATACAATGCAAGGCCTATATAGCCGAATGTCATATGCGAAATGCAATCCAAGCAAGTCGGTACTCCTCAAGTACGTATATCAGTACAGTTCCTCTCTGGATATCACCAGGGTCTAATACACTTCGCAGAGACTGCCACCTCCCTAGCTGCACAGTCAAGCAAGCGAATAAGACCTCACTATCCGCCTGACCAGTAGTATGCCAATACCTACCCGGCTCGTCGATAGCGGACTCATTTACGAGCTAGTCAAACTCAGCCTAGCTTATAGCCCTCTCACTCAGGCGGATAAGGCCACACCCCCTTCCAACCGACCACGACACAGTGGGAGACGCGGCCTATTGGTATTCGGCACTCGGGCGCTCATGTATCCACTCGGTCTAGACGCTGGAGCATCTCCTGGTACCAAAAAGGTTCTGGGACTTTCACCCAAGGACATCCTAAGTGCCCATAGTGCTAAAATAAGTATTTTCGGTATCCAATACGGCCATCCACGATGTACCTGTGGAGCCACGGTCATGATGTCGCTAGGGCGTGCAGTGATCAAGTCATATGTATGCGAGATGCATGAATCACGCTGTCAAAACATGCAGCAATCCAGCGCGTACTGCGCGATCATGTGGGGCGCTCAGTCACATAACGAGCCCCATAAATGGTCTACCCAATGGCGTATGCTATGATCAGTCATTACTCATATCAAGCATACATATGATGCGTATGGGCATGAGTCATGAGATTATTCTAAGCATGTTATAAGGCAATGAATAGCAATGGGTATGGACCTATCAATGGGTCCTAAAGGGAGTTACAGTGCGGACATTTAACCAACATTGTACATACAATGTGGACGTCAAACCAACATTGTTTCCTAGGCACGGCTTGCCTTAAATATCATTTCACGAACCATGAGAAACGTACATTGTAATGGACCCTAAGGACATCCGTTGGGCCCCGATCCATGGGCCTCAGATACATCAAATGGGCCAACTCACGTGAGCCTTATATCCATCAAATAACTGCATTAATGGGCCTCACCAATGAGCTTTATGTACATTGCAATGGTCCATGACCCATGGGCCATGAAATACATCAAAGTGGGCCCAATCCTATGGGTCTTATATGTGTCAATTGGGCTTGAACCCATGGACCTTATATGTGTTAAATGGGCCTAATACTATGGGCATTATATATGTCAAATGGGCTTGATCCCCTGGGCCTTATATGTACACCAAGGTGGGCCTCAATGAATGGCCACAAATAGCTCAACATAAGCCCTACTCACATACCAAGGTGGGCCCAATTGAACCATAGATCTGACTCATTTTCAGCTCAAGCCATAATATGAGCTTACAAAATAAATGGAAGGTTGATAGCTCAGGCATCATGGTGGGGGTCCACATGAAGGCCCACCATCATGTATGTATTATATATATAATATAATATATAATCTATATATTATATATATGATATATACAATATAATGTAATATACTTACATATATTATATAAAATGTTATATATGATACACGTGTATACGTGTGTGGGAGAGAGAGGGACGCCAGCCTCCAGCATCCAGAGACGCTGGACGGCCAGTGAATGAAACGCAAACATCATTGTGGGTCCCATGTAGGGCCCACCATATGGTTTACTGACCATCCAAACTGTTGGTAAGGTCACAAATACCTGGATGAATGGAAAGGAACAAATATAAGATTGATTCAAAACTTTCGTGGGCCCAAAAGGGGTTTCAAGGGTGGAATTCAATCACCGCTGTTTCAAGTGGTGTGGGCCACCTAAGAACTGGATCAAGCTAATTTTTGGGTGGGGCCCACTTAAGGTAGGGACCCACCAAATGGACGGGTTGGATTGAAAAATAAACATCAAAGTGGGGCCCACATGAGGAGCCATGGGCCCCCTGGCATCCGCCCGCCCAGACGAGCGCAGGCGCTGCCTGTTTCTCTGTCACGCAGCAGCGTCTGCAGCTTGATTTTTTTTATTTTTATTTTTTAAAAAAATATTTTTCTGTAGTTTTTTGGGTGTGGGGCCCGCGTTTGATGAATCCGTTCCAGCCATTTGATTCCATAGCCTATAACAAGTCTATCAAGACCAATATCGGACCCTTTCCAGCGCATAGGAAAAATCTGGATAGATTTTAATGGTAAAAATGTAGTTTTTAACGCTATGGCCCACCGGATACTCTAATCGACCTCATTTTTCGGCTCAACGCCTAAAATGAGTCGAGAAAGAGGATGGACGGCTTGGATTAGAAACACACTTCAAGATGGGGCTTATACAAGCGGTCCCTTCCAAAGGCTTGAACAAGCCAATATTTGTACTTTCTTTTCTTTCCACGTCCAGCGTCCAGAGACGCTGGACGGTCTATCCATGAGAGGTGGGCCTGCTCAGGTGGGCCACCATATGGATGTACGGTGTGGTACAACACATAATAGGCGGGCCCCATTCATAGATAAAAATATGACTCCATGGTGGGGTCCATTCAAGTGGGCCACACAACAACATCAATACATAAAGAAAGAAAATAATGAAAAGGAGAGGGAGAAGGAGATAGAAGGAGAGTGGGACACGCGTGATGGAGGGACCCCGGCACTATGGGCCCTCCGTTTCAACCATCCAATCATACATCAAAGGGCCCATTGCATATGGACCATCAAACAAAAGATCAACGGTGGAGATCCCACTCCACTAGAAATGGACGGTTTGGATGACCTCCTCAATACAAGGAAAGTAAACATCATGATGGGGTCCATGGAGAATGGCCCCATCATGGAATGATCTTGATGATCAAGATGAGCCATTGGCCACATCTTAGGGTCCCAAGTGAGATCCAAACCATTGATCGGTTGGCCTCACTTGGCCCACCTTAAAAACATGAAAACTACTCTATCAAAGCACCCACCTCTTGATCTTCTTGGTCCGTTGGATAGCCGGTCTCCTAAAGCTTCACTTTGATGGTGGAGATGGGAAATAGATGGCTAGGATGGGAGATTTGGGAGTAGAAAGTGGGCCACCAAAATCACACCTCTCTCATGGGGAGCCTTGGACGTGGGAGGCTCTCTTAGTTGCTTGGGTTTGGTGTGAGAAAAGAGAGAGAGAGGGAGAGATGAGATGTAGAGAGATGGAGTGATGTGAGGTGAGTGATGGGTGAGGTGAGTGATGGGTGAAGTGAGAGGTTAGTTGACTTAGGTGGTTGCTTGACTTGTGGAGAAAAGAAGCATGGGTGGGTGTACTTGACATGAGAGGTGATTGATGGGATTGATGGGACATATTGTAGAGATTCCTTGGGATGTGCAATGCGCGGTGTTTTTGCTCAAACTGAACGTGGGTCCGTATCTCATCATCTGGGTATCGGATCAGTGCGTGAGTTGCGGCGTTGGAACCGCGGCGACGGTACGATCGCAATGATACAAGTCTCGGATTAAGCCGGCTCAAATAAATAGGATACGACTTACGGTCGTGCGCAACGTCAACTATAAGTCGCGGATTGCCAGAATTTGACAAGAAGGGTCACGAGAATCAACGGAACAGTGCGGATTAGGATACGGGTCTTACATTGATGTATCTATTTTATATTTGCACCGTCCATTTGGACAGTGCTGTGTGGAACGCCATCATGATATATGTGTTTTTCTCCATGCCGCCCGTCCCTTTTTAGGTGTGGGACCCACCCCACATGTGTTGCACGTGTGGGGGTGGGGCCCTCCTTGAGATATGCCTTGTATATCCAGCCATCCATCTGAATGAGAGATGGAAGTAGTTGGGCTGATGTACCTCATGACCAGCTAAATAGTTGTTGTATTGACATCAGTAGTGGTCTGACCATGAGGTATTTATTATATTCAAAACGTCCATCCACTTGGCAGGTGGGGCCCACCATGATGTAGTGTTGTAACCACACAATCCGTGCATTAGAACGGTGGGCCTTGCTCGTGTGGATTTCACACCGTCCATCAGGTTAGACGTGTGGCCCACCTTGATGTTTTGTACACTCACACCGTCCATGCATTGGGATGGTGTTGGCTGCACCGTGATGCGAGTGTTATATCTGAACCATCCATTCATTTGACGAGCTTGTCTTAGGCTTGTGGGCCACGTACATGGACCTCACCACCACCATTGATGTATTTATTTTATATCCACACTGTCTATCAGGTGGACCACGCTGCAAACAATAGGAGATTCGACACCTACCATTGAAACCCTTTTGGGAATGCAGAAGTTTTGGATTTATATGAAATTTATTTTCTTCTTAGTTCAGACCATTGTGACCTTATGAACAGATTGGATAGAAAACAAACGTCATGGTGGGCCCTGGAAATTTTAAGCAGCAGAAAACATTATCACCACTTCTATTTGTGGTATGGTCCAGATGATTTTCCAAAAATCATCTCTACCGCTATTTAGGGTGTGGTTTAGATGATCTTTCAATAGGATTCATTTTTTTTGAAAGTATTAGGCCCATTGATACAACCCACTTCATGTGTATAAGGCCCACGTGCAGGGCCCACTTGCTATGTATATTAGGCCCATGTGTAGGGCCCACCTATTGTATATTTGAGGCCTATGGGTTGAGGCCTATTGTGATGTATACCCGGCCCCATGTGTTGGGGCCCGATGCCATGTATTTATAGCCCATGGGTTGAGGTCCATTGTAATGTATTTTCGGCCCATATGATGAGGCCCATTGTGATATATTTTTGACCCATTTGGTAAGGCCCATAGTGATGTGTATTAGGTCCTTAGGCCATGGGCCTACTATATGTTTGGCCCTATGTGGGCCACTCGTTAGGAGTAATGTTGGTTAGATGCCCACATTGATGGGCAATGATGGTTAGATGTTCTCATTATGACCTTCCCTTAGGCCTTGTTAGGCCATTCTCATTGATGTCGATTGCCGATTCCAATCATTGAGGTCGATTATCGATCGATTCCACTTGTCATGGCTGATTGCCGATTAGCGATCGAGGTTGATTATCGTGACGATTGCCGATTTCGATTGTCGAGGTCATATATCTAGGACAATTGTCGAGGCCTAATATGATGTATATGCGGCCCATATTTGAGGCCCATTGTGATGTACATGCAGCCCGTGTTTAAGGCCTAATGTGATGTATATGAGACCTATGTGATGCATTGAGGGTCAGGTAATGGAGTCCATTGTAATGTATGTTAGCACCATGTGAGATGCCCATAGTGATGTATATTAAATTCTTGAGTGAGGCCCCTTGTGTTATATATTAGGCCCTTGTATGAGGCCGTGGGCTGGGCCATTCCTTAGGGGTAATGTTGTTAAATGTCCATATTGTTGAGGCCCACCGTTGATACCGATTATGAGTATGTGACAGCATAGCATCATAATACATGCCCATATGCATCATCTGCATGTTTGTTATGAGATGTGATTAACCATTGCATATGTCATTGGGCAGGATGATATGAGACTCCCTGATAGGCAGAGGTTATCTCACATGAGCACACGACATGCGCAGGATTGATGCATGACTAGATTGTATGACTCATGCATCTTACATTGTGTTGTAATTATTGTATGCCCTAGCGACATCAGGACTGTAGCCTCCACAGGCATGTCATGGCTGGCCAGACGGGACATTAAAAATTTATTCTAGCATCGGGCTATCATAGATGGCCCTGAGTGAAAATCCATAAACCTTCTTGGTACCAGAGGATGCCCCAATGTCAAGACCGAGTGGATACATAAGCACCCGAGTGCCGAATACCAGGAGGCCACGTCTCCCACTATGTCGTGGTCTGTTGGGAGGAGGTGTAGCCTTACCAGCCCGAGCGTAGGGGGCATTATTAGGCTGAGTTTGACCAGCTCGTGAATGGGTCCACTATCGACATGTCAGATATATATTGGCAGACTATTAGACAGGTGGATAGTGAGGTTTCTTATGCTCACTTGGACTGTGCTATTAGGAGAGGGGCAGTGCCATTTGGAGTGTACTAGACCCCAGTGATGATCCCAGAGATGAATTGTACTGATATGTGGACTTATTGAGTAGGAGTTGCATACTCATTCATTCACTATCCACTTGAGATGGAGGTGCGAAACTATTTGTTACGTGTACCTTCGCAATGGCCAGGATTTTGGTTGGGGCATGCGACTAACCTGAGATCAGGAGTTTACCACATTGAGTCTGACTATCCAAATTTAGGTATGAGACTAGTTTGGATAGAAGTCCTCTGTGATAGATCCCGTAGGCCGCGATACTACGTACTATCATCCTGACTTCACACTCCAGCTTGGTCATTTCATTCGCATTGCATATCGCATTACATCTGTAGGCATATGGTATTTTGGGTTGCTATATTTCTGCACTCATATGGCCTAGATGGAATTAGCAGGATTTACATATTATATTGTATCCTCGACATTTGATATTTAGCTCTCTTTAACTCCTCTTTTGTATAACTGATTTGTATTACGTGCTCTGATATTATAGGACTCATGGACCTGTCAGTATTTATGCTCACTCTGATATTGTATGACTTGTGGACTTATCAGTATCTCTGTTTAATTTGATATTACATTCTGAACATGCATATATTACTCACACACTTTCACCACCCACTAAGCTTTCTATAAGTTTATGCATGATAGATGCGAGCAGGTGGCATTAGGGTGCAGCAGCTTTGAGCTTGGAGGATGCAGCGAACCTTTAGAGTTTTAATTTTTGATATATGTATTTTTCTTTCAGTATTATATTCAAATGATTATATTAGTGGATATATGATGATGATGTTGATTTTCTGATTTGGGTAAACTTGTGGTTATACTTCTTACGAGATAAATGTACGTTGAAAAAAATCCTTCTTGTGGGATCCCAGGATCGAAACCTGACATATGGGCACTGGGAGCCGAGAATGGGGTACTACGGAGGCTGTCGGCATCGGATTCGGTGATCAAGATTCCTGTGAATCTGATTTTCGGGTTTGGGGCGTGACATTGGGAGCGATTTAAGGATCTTGTCAGTTCATGCCCACAACACGGTTTTGAAATATGACGCATCACGAACTCTTTCTATGATGGACTGACATCTCCTATGTGCCAATTGGTCGAGATAATGTGTAATGGGAAATTCATGAATAAAAATGTTAATGATGTGTGGGACTACTTAGATAAGCTTGCTGAAAACGCACAATCATCGGACATCTCCTTAAAATAAAGCACCATATCTAGGCCGACTCAATCCAAGGAGAGGGCCAGAATTTACCTGCTAAAAGAGAATCATGATATCAATGTTAAAGTTGTTAATCTCACCTGAAAACTCAAAGCCATGGAATTAAATAAGGATAAGGCTAAGGAAACTGTTTGTGGTATTTGTGATTGTAACATTTATACAACTAAAAATTGTTCAATAATACCCGTCTTTCAAGAGGTACTGAATGAGCAATCCAATGCCGTGAATAACTACAAAAGACCTTTCAGTGGACTCGCCTCTAATACGTACAATCTCAGCTAGAGAAATCATCTAAACTTCATTTGGAGAAACAGACAAATTGCTACACATCAAGGATTCCCTAATCACATTCCACATCAAGGGAAACCTCGGGAGGATCCAGTTTTAAAGCATCTTCAAAATCAAGAACTTTTCAATCAGGGTATGCTACAAGTCTTTCAAGATCTCATAAAGGTCATACAAGGACTTGAAACTAAAAGTGTGAATGGGAATAAAGGGAACCTTCCAGCTCAACCTCTTCCCAATCCAAAACCAGAATATGAAGTTAGCAACCCGAGCTCTTCAAATCAGATGGAGCAAGATAAATCTATCGACACTCTTAAGAGTTGGAAGAGAATTGACAAAACCATTCCGGTTAGGGCTAAAAAGCCTAAGGACCCGAAAGAGGACAACAATGATAGATCTAGCCATGCCCTACAAGAATTAGAACCGGAACCTCAAGGGAAGCTGACTGCCCCATTTCCCCAACGGTTGATAGCACCAAAACCTCTCTCTAACTCTTAGGACATTCTAAAGGTGTTTAAGTAAGTGAATGTCAATATTCTTCTACTAGATGCTGTTAAGCAAATACCTAAATATACTAAATTTCTGAAAGACTTATGTACGACCAAAGGATGGTAAAATATTCCAAAGAAGATCTTTTTAACTGAAAATGTGAGTGTCATCCTGAAGCAAGATGTGCCACAAAAGTACAAAGATCCCGGTAGCCCAACGATCACTTACGAATTTGGGAATTACCAGATTAAGCATGCACTTCTTAACTTAGGAGCGAACGTGAATCTGATCATGTACTCAGTCTATGAGCAATTCGGTCTAGGTGAATTAAAACTCACTCAGACCACATTACAACTTGTCGATTGCTTAGTTCGCATACCGAGAGAAATAATCGAGGATGTGGTGGTTTAGGTTAATAAATTCTATTATCCAGTAGATTTTATCATCTTGGATACCCAACCCATCGTGGACATGAGCACTCAAATTCCCACCATCCTTGGTCACCCATTCCTTGCCACATTAAACGCAATCATTAATTGCAAGAATTGAGTCATGAGTATGTCTTTTGGGAATATGACATTAGAGTTGAATATCTTTTTCAATACAGGCAAACAATTAAAGGATGAAGACAATTCTTATGATATTAACCTCATTTTCTTTCATGGAAGATAGAATACTTCTGACCTTATCATCGACCCGCTCAAGACGTGCCTGGCCCACTCCCATGATTTTAATGATGGTCTAATTAGGGAGATAGGGACCATGCTGGATACCGTGTAAGTACTTGAAGTTAACAGGTTGAGGCCACAATTTGAAGAATTGTCCCAAATTAATGTAGTGCCTTTACCGTCTAACCTCAAGGCACCAAAGCTTGAATTAAAACCTTTGCCTCTGATTTAAAATGTCTACTTAGGTCAAGATGAGACATTTGGTAGTTATTTCTTCCCACCGTGAGCAAGAACATGAGAGTATGCTCATCTCTAATCTCATTGAGCATAAGGGAGCCCTTGGAAGGTCGATTGTGGACCTCAAGGAATTGACCCTTTGATTTGTACTCACCACATTTATTTAAAGGATAATCCAAAGATCTCCTGACAACCACAACGTAGATTAAATCTGAACATGAAGGAAGTGGTTAAGGCTGAGGTTCTTAAGCTATTGGATGTATGTATCATATACCCTGTATCCGATAGTCAATGGGTGAGTCGAACTCAGGTGGTTCCTAAGAAGTCTGGAATCACCATCATAGCCAATGCCAATAATGAACTCATGCCAACTAGAGTTACTACTGGTTGGAGAATGTGCATTGACTACAGGAAGTTGAATGCTGTCATGAGGAAGGACCACTTTCCTTTGCCCTTTATTGATCAAATCTTGAAAAGGCTAGTTGGTCATTCTTATTATTGTTTCCTTGAAAGAGATTCGGGCTACAATCAGATTGAGATAGCCCTTGAAGACTATGAAAAGACCATGTTCACATGTCCTTTTGGCACCTTTGTTTACCAAAGGATGCCATTCGAACTATGTAATGCCCCTGCCACCTTTTAGCGATGTATGATGAGTATTTTTTCTGACATGGTGAGGTAATATCTAGAGGTCTTCATGGATGACTTCTCTGTCTTTGGTTCATCTTTCAACAATTGCTTAGAAAATCTTAAATGTGTACTGAAAAGATGTGAAGAAAAGAATTTGGTACTCAATTGGAAGAAGTGTCATTTTATGGTTTGTAAGGGAATTATTCTTGGACACATCATCTCGTCCATGGGAATTGAGGTTAATAAAGAGAAAATTGATCTTATCTCTATGCTAACTCCACCCAAAAGCATACGAGACGTGCGATCCTTCTTAGGACACGCTGGCTTTTACAGGAGATTCATAAAGGACTTCAGTCACATCTCTCATCTTTTGTGTAATCTACTTCAAAAGAATATTCCATATGAGTGGACTGAGTAATGCCAAGAAGCCTTTTCTAAGCTCAAGGGCATGTTGGCTACTGCACCTATCATGTAGCCACCCGATTGGAACATTACTTTTGAACTTATGTGTGATGCGGCTAACTATGCTATTGGGCCGGTGTTAGGTCAGAGAAAAGAGAAGAAGCCTTACATTATTCATTATGCCAATAAGACTCTAAATTCAGCCTAAGTGAATTACTCTACTACGGAAAAGAAACTCTTGGCTGTAGTATTCGATTTGGATAAATTTTATTCTTACTTGATCGGATCCAAGATAATTATCTATACAGATCATGCGGTGCTCAAGTATCTTCTTTTTAAGAATAATGTTAAGCCTCGCTTGATAAGATGGATCCTCCTACTCTAGGAATTTGATTTAGAAATAAAAGATAAGAAGGGAGTAGAAAACGTAGTGGCTGACCATCTTTCTAGACTTGACCTCCTTGTTTCCCTTGAGATAACACCCATAAACGACATGTTCCTTAAGGAACAACTGGCTAAAGTTTTTCATTCACCTTGATTTGTTGATATTGTTAATTATTTCACCATAGGTTTCACGCCAACACATTGGACTATACAAGATAAGAAGAAAATTTTCACCGAGGTGCGAAAATTCTTCTGGGATGATCCTTATTTATTTAAATATGGCTCAGATCAAATTTTAAGGAGATATGTGCTAGACAATGAACACCAAAGTGTCATCTCCTTCTGTCACACTCAAGCCAGTGGTGGTCACTTTTCTGCCAAAAAGACCACGACTAAAATCCTATAGTGCAGCTTTTATTGGACCACTATATTTAAGGACACTCACAAGTTTTGCAAAGCTTGTAAGTGTTGTAAAAAATTGGAGGCATTATCCCATCAAAATATGATGCCTTTAAACCTCATTCTCATAATCGAAGCATTTGATTGCTAGGGCATCGATTTCATGGGATCATTCCCCCAATCTCACGAAAATTTATATATTCTATTAGCCATATACTATGTCACTAAATGGGTCAAAGCAATCCCATGTCGGAATAATGACCATTAGATGGTCGTTAAATTCTTAAAAAAGAACATCCTTTCCCGGTTCGGAACACCTCACACCATCATTAGTGATGGAGGCTCACATTTTTAGAATAGGCAATTCACAAACTTAATGAAGAAATATGACATCTGTCACAAGGTGAGCACTCTATACCACCCACAGACAAGTGGACAAGCTGAGATTTCCAATAGGGAGATTAAGAAGATTCTGAAAAAGATGGTTAACTCTGACCTTAAGAATTGGTCAATCCACTTGACCGATGCTTTATGGGCTTACTGTACAGCCTTTAAACTCCTATTGGAATGTCTCCCTTTAGACTCATCTACGAGAAAGCTTGCCACTTGTTGAACTGGAACATAGAGCATACTAGGCTATTAAAAATTTAAACTTCAATTAAGACACGCTGGCTCGCTACGCAAGTTACAATTGAATGAACTCGAGGAGATCTAGATTGACGCATATGAGAACTCGAGAATTTACAAGAACGGGATGAAGGTGTTCCATGATAAGAATATCCTTTAGAAATCATTAATGACCAGATAGAAAGTCTTTTTGTACAATTCTCAGTTACATCTTTTTTCGGGGAAGATCCAATCTCGTTGGTCTAGCCCTTTCACTGTTATAAATATTTATCCTCATGGGGCTATTGAGATAGAGAATCCGAACAATGGCAATAAGTTTAAAGTGAATGGACATCGTTTAAAGCCATTTATGGAGAAATTTGATTCATAGGACATGTCCATACTTCTGACTGATCCAGTGTACCAGGATTGACCTCCTAGTCTGATGGAGGTGTAATTAGATTTATCACTTTCTTAAGACTAGGGTAGTTTACTTTCTGCTGTTTAAGATAGTTTGCTTATACTCTATTAATTTTTGTTATGTGCTAACCCATTTTATGCTAAGATCCGTGGAAAAGTTTTAAAATTCCTTCTTCCAGTTACTATCTTCCTAACACTATCTCCTTTATTTTTGTTGCCTCTTTTGCATTACGTACTTATTTTTTATACATTAAGAATAATGTAGAATTTTTGTGGGGGGTTGTGGGGGATTAAGTAACCTAGCATTGCTTTTCTCAGTTTTGAGCAAAAATTTTTGAAAATTTTCTCTATTTCAAGTTGAAATCTATTTAGGAAGCGATGAATTATGTACTCAAGAGTGTTATATGTATGATAAGATAGAGATTGAATTTTGAATTGCTGGAATCTAATCATCTAAGTAATTTATCACCTAAGTATTTATGCTCAATTAATTAAGCGGAAGATTGAATATCATGATTATCCAAATCACAAGACACACTCAATCTACCTTCTGTAAGATGTACTAGAATTTCTGATTCTTAGTATGTAAATCATTGATAGATGGTGAGAATTGAATCTGGAGAATTTTATCCACCTAAAAAGAAGAAAAGAACTAGTTAAAAAATTGGAGATCGACGAAGAGATCATGAAAAAGAATGAAAATTTTGGGAAAGAATGCAAAAATAAAGAATGGATAAAAATTGACCGTCAATATAAAAAATTGGAAAAAGAAGAAAAAGGGATGAGTTCAGAATCAGTACTTGAGTTCAAACCAATCTTGAAGTGATGAGCATGACAAACATTAGGAAACAATAGTATTCGTATGGAAAGTAAGTTGATTTTCAGTGAGCACATTGAAAATATATGGTATATAAACTTATACTCTAATTTGATTGACAAAGAATTTACTCGATTGGTTACCTATGTGATTTGGCTATAGGGTTTTCAAATCTCACTTTTGTATCTTATCTTTACCCATGCATACTTAAGTAAACAAAAGATTATCTTCCTAAAAGGTTTTGAACTGAGATTAAAGATTATTTTTTGCATATTTTTCTTGGGACTAGCAAAATACTGGTCGGGGATTATGTTGAGGGTAAAATATTACATATTATCCCCCATTTATTTCCTGGTTTAACAAACGTAATATGGCTTAATGGTATATTTTACATATGTTTGTGTTGTAAGGTGAATTTAAGAGCTTAGATTGAAAAGAATGCTAAAAACATGAATTTAGTGCTCAAGAATTGCCAAAGCAAAGAAGGGATCTATGGAGACCAAGATTAAAGACTCCAAGATCTAAGAAAATCAAGTGGTGAAGGAAGGAAGTCAAAAGAACAAGCGTAGAAATCACAAAGACTATGACATCGAAAATCCGTTCGATGACATCAAACACTGGTCGATGACATCAAATTTATGAGGGAAAATCGAGTTGGTTGCTGAACATATTGGGTGCTTTTCTTGATCAATCGAAGACATGTTCGATGACTCAAAGGAAGGTGCTCGATGACATCGAATTTATTGAAGAAATTAAAGCAACTCGCTGGACTATTTTGGACACATTCTCGATGACTCGAAGACATGTTCGATGGATTGAAGCTTCGCTTAATGACATCGAAGGATGGTTCAATGACACAAAGACTTGCATAGTACGAAAGAAGAAAAGGCGTGACTTTCGGATTCAAACCCCTTCGATGACATCGAAGGGTGTTCGATGACATCGAACCGATTATGCAGTGTTTATGCGAACTGCGTAAATTTGATCCAATTTTGTGATTTTATGGAACTTTACCTATAAATAGGGGTTTTCTAAGTCTTTCTAGGATATCAAGGGTTTGGAGAAGTAGAGAAAAATGGCAGAACCGCTTCCCAAGAGTTCTTCTTCTCTTCTTCTTAGTTTTTAATGTTTTCTTTTAGGGTTTTTAATCCAATCATGTCTATGGTTGCCTAATTCCCATAGCTAGAGCTAAGGGGTGAAGCTTGTAGCATGGTTAAGATATTTTTCTTGTTTAATTCTTGTTATTGTTGAACTCTTTTGATTCTATTTTGATATTTAAGGAATACTTTTAGTGTTTACTGGTTTATTATGACTGAAATTACAATGGATCTGCAATAGCTTGAAGTATTTTCTTTTTCTGTTTGGAGTTTGTGAAAATAGGAAATCCTATTGTTCTCTATCATCCCTTGGGTATGGATGGGTGATAGAATCCCTTATATCTTCATAATTCTCCCATGTTAGTTGTTGGATCAGTATGCCCCTCTTTCTATCATTGTCTCTTAAGCATGGTTAGGTGATGGAATCACTTACAACCTTTAGAATTAGGTCAATGGAGGTTCAGATCTGATCTCATTGAATATCTTCCAATTGGATAGGATAAGACTCCAATTCCAATTGAGTGCCTTGAATTAAATTAGGGAACAACCTAATAGCTGCAAGTGGATCCCTGGAAACCCTAATTCCCATCATTAAATTCTTAAGTTTTTCATTGAATCTCTCACAATTACTCTCTACATTTTTAGATTTAGGTTAAATCTTCTCTTAGTTTTGATTCCAATTACTCTCAGAATAGACACACAAGATTAGTACCTGTGGATTCGACATCGGTCTCACCGAGATTATTACTACACACAACCCTACACTTGGGGTTGTGAACACATTACACAGTCTGAATGGCATCCTTCGGTAAGGAAAGGTGCTAAAAGTACATGTGAGTGTTATCTTTTCTTGATCTTCAAGGGCTATCTCTATCTGGTTGTAGCCCGAATATCTATCAAGGAAGCAATAGTAGGAGTGACCAACTAGCCTTTCCAAAATTTGATCAATAAAGGGTAAAGGAAAGTGGTCCTTCCTTGTGATGGTATTCAACTTCTTGTAGTTAATGCACACTTTCCAACCAGTAGTAACTTTAGTTAGCACGAGTTCATTATTGGCATTGACTACGATGGTGATTCTGGACTTCTTAAGAACCACTTAAGTTGGACTCACCCATTGATTGTTAGATATAGGGTGTATGATACCCACATCCAACAACTGAAGTACCTCAGTCTTAACCATTTCTTTTATATTTAGATTGAGTCATCGTGGTGGTTGTCAGGAGGTTTTTTCATTATCCTCAAGATGAATGCGATGAGTACAAATTAAAGGATCAATTCCCTTAAGGTCTACAATCGACCATCCAATGGCTCCTTTATGCTCAAAGAGAGTAGAAATAAGTATACTCTCTTATTCCTTCTTAAGGTGGAAAGAGATCACCACTGGGTATGTTTCATATTGACCTAAGTAGACATATTTAAGATTAGTGGGCAAAGGTTTTAGGTCAAGCTTCGGTACTTAATGCTAGACGGTAGAGGCACTATATCAGTTTGGGGTAATTTCTTAAATTGTAGCCTCCACCATTTAACTTCATGGTACCGGCATAGCATCAAGCAAGGCATCCATCTCCCTAATCATGTCATCATCTAAATTATGAGAGTGGGTCAGGGACGTCTCAAGAGTGTCAGAGTATAGAGTCAGGAGTGCTCTATCTTCCACGAAAGAATCGATCATCTTAATGTCATGGGTATCATCATCATCCTCTGATTGTTTGTTTATGTTGAAAAAGATGTTAAGCTCTAATGTCATATTTTTGAAAGATAAATTCATAATTTCATTCCTATAATTAATGATGACATTTGATGTAGCAAGGAATGGGCGACTAAGAATGACGGGAATTTGAGTCCTTATATCTATAATGGGTTGAGTATCCTAGACAATAAAATCTACTGGATAGTAGAATTTATCAACTTGAACTAACACATCCTCAATCATTCCTCTCGAAACACAAATTAAGTGATCAATAAGTTATAATGTGGTCCGTGTGGGTTTTAATTCACCTAGACCCAATTATTTGTAAACCGAGTAAGGGATCAGATTTACACTTGCCCCTAAGTAAAGAAGTGCATGCTCAATCCGATAGTTCCCAATTACACAAGTGATGGTTGGGCTACCGGGATCTTTGTATTTTTATGGCACGTCTTACTTGAGGATGACACTCACTTTTTCTGTTAAAAAGATTTTCTTTTGTATGTTTTGCCATCTTTTGGTCATACATAAATCTTTCAGAAATTTGACATATGAAAGGATTTGTTTAACGACATCCAATGGAGGGATGTTGAACTTCACTTGGTTAAGCACCTCTAGAATATCCTAAGAGTAAGAGAGAGGTTTTGGTGCAATCAACCGTTGAGGGAATGACGCAATTGGCTTACTTTGAGGTTCTAGTTTTAACCCATGTGGAGCATTGCTAGGCTTATCATTCTCATCTATTTCTAGGTCCTTAGATTTTTAGCCCTCACCGGAATAGATTTGTTAATTGTCTTTCCACTCCTAAGAGTGATGATAGAGTTAGCCTACTCCATCTATTTTAAAGAGCTTGTGTCACTAACTTCGTATTGTTGTTTTAGGTTTAGGAGAGGCTGAGCTAGAACGATCCTTTTCTCCCTAATCAAATTTTTTGTTTTAAGCCCTTGTATGGCCTTTATAAGGTCTTGAAAGGCTTGCAACATACCTTAATTAAAAAGCTCTTAGTTTTGTATATGTTTTAAGACCAGATCCTCTTGAGGTTTGCTTTGATTCAGAAATTGGTTAAGGATCCCTTGAGGAGTAGCCATTTGTCCGTTCCGCCAACTGAAGTTTAAATAGTTCTTCCAGCTTGAGTTATGTGTATTTGAGGTGGGTCCACTAAAAATTTTTTAGTAGTTGTTTATAACATTTGATTGCTCATTCAATATCTCTTGAAAAACAGGAATTGTTGGGCAATTCTTAGTTGTATGTATGTTACAAGTACAAATACACAAACAACTTTCGCAGTCTTTTCGGGTTCTACCTTTCTAAGTTCCATGGCCTCCACTTTTCTTATGAGTTTGACCACTCTTGCATTTATATCATCTTCCTCTTTTAGAACATAAATTCCTCCCCTTTACTTTGATTGAGTAGGCTTAGAATTGGTAATTCTTGAAGAGGAATCTCATGATTGCGCGTTTTAAGCAAGTTTATCAAAATAATCTCATGCATTATCGGCTTCCTTATCCATGAATTCCCATTACACATCATCTCTACAAATTGGCGTATGGGTGAGGTCAATCCCTCTTAGAAAAAACTTGTTATACGCCATGTTTCATAGCCATGTTGTGGACATGAATTTATGAGATCCTTAAATCTCTCCTAACATTAGAAGAAGGTATCATCCTCTTTTCCTGCAAAATTCATAATTGCTTTCCTTAAGGTATTTTTTTTATGATAGGGGAAGAACTTTTTAAGGAACTTCCTTGTCATCTCAGCCCACGTGTGAATGGACCTTGGTCTTAAGGAATGTAACCATGACTTAGCCTTTTCTTTCAAAGAGAAAGGAAACAATTTCAGTCTAACTGTGTCCTCAGACACGTGTGGGAAGTGTAATGTAGATATGATTTCATTAGACTCTTTCATATGCGAGTATGGACTTTCAGATTCTAGTCCATAAAACTTAGGGAGGAGTCGAATTACCCCTGGTTTAATGTCTACAGTTCCTATATTCAATGGAAATATCATGCAGGAAGGTGTACTCACCCCCACCGTTTGTAAATAATCTCGTAAAGTATGAGGTGGGGGTGTATTATGCACCTCATTTTCATCTTGAACTTCCTCAACCGGTGGTTGAGGTTGATTTACAACCATTACTTCGATTAATTGAGAGGATTTCAAGTGGTGTCTAATCCTTTGATGGATAGGAAACCTTTCGACTAATCCTCCCTTACTCCAGAGATGTTGAATGTTTTCACGAACCCACTTGGGCATGAAACACACACAGCCCTAAAGCACTAAACAACTAAAACCTAGAAGAAAGAAAACTAAAGCAAATAAGAAATATAGAAAAGAAAGAGAAAATTAGAAAGAGGTTATTGGATTGGAGTTACTATGTTAAGATCCTACAAAACAATTAATTCTAATACCAATTCATTCTAGAAAAATGTAACCGTAGTCCCCAGCAACGACGCTAAAAACTTATTCATAACCCAAAGTGTAGGGTTGCGATGTAGTAATAACTCTTATAAGACCGAGGTCCAATCCACAAGGATTAAACTTGTACGTATTCTGAAAATAACTAGAACTACAACTAGAAAAAGATCTAAATTGAAATTTGAATAATTGAAAATAATGGTGAATAATGTTGATTAAAATTTATGAATTTACAGGTAGGAACTAAGGTGTCA
Source organism: Magnolia kwangsiensis (assembly GCA_037074715.1). Lineage (NCBI taxonomy): Eukaryota > Viridiplantae > Streptophyta > Magnoliopsida > Magnoliales > Magnoliaceae > Magnolia > Magnolia kwangsiensis. The sequence goes on along the minus strand of CM073589.1, from coordinate 84,882,084 downwards.
AGGATTCAGTTGTAGCTATCAAGATGTTACCTTGATTCAAGGAACAAATTTAAAATTAGAGTCTTATCCTATCCAATTGGAAGATAAAACAGTTTAAATCAAATTTAAACTTTTAATTGACTTAATTCTCAATGGAGGAGAATTATGATGATTGAAAGGGATTCCATCACCCTAACATACCCAGAAGACGATGGTGGACAATGGGATTTACCAATCTCATATCTCAACACAAGAAAAGAAGATATCCAAAGCTATCATAGCATCTATTGTAATTTGAGTCACAATAAATTATGGAAAACTAAAAATATTCCCTTAATATCAAATCAAAAATCAATAAAGGTCGATAAGAATAAGAATCAAAGCAAAATAAACATCCAAATATATTATAAGCTTCACTTCTTAGCCCTAGCTAAGAGGTTTAGCCAACCATAGACATGATTGAAACCAAATCTCTTAAACAAAGCATGAAAAACAAACTAGGGAAGAAGAAAAATCCTTTAGTGGCTGCTCCACCCTTATGTATACTCCTTGAGACCTTTCTAAACCATAGAAGATGCTTTAGAGCATCTTAAGGAGTCCTATTTATAGTGTGAAATAACTTTTGCACTGAGTTAGAAAAATCTAGAAACCGCCTTAAATTTACACACTCTACACAGTTTTTCAAAATAGACTCAGAGTTTAAATGTAACAGCCTGAAAATCGGGGGTCATGTATAAACTCAACTCCCGAGTTCCAGACCGTCACTTATGTAACAAAAATATTTATGATTCAATGTTGTCTGATTTAAAGCATTCACATGAGTAAAAGTATACCAAAACTGCAATTCATACTCCAGATCCAGTGGTAAAAGCAAGCGGAAGACTAAACAATATATATATCACTGTAAGAAAAAACAAAGTAGATCTCATCTGTCTCTAAAGTATGAATACATCTCTGAGTCTCATATACATATACATGAACAAAATCAAATGTTCAAAATAGTCCCACTGAAGTCCCATCAACCTAGGTCGCCTACGCAAAGCCATCATGATACTGCATGTACGAGAACTCGTCCTGGTCCTCATCGAAGTCTGTCTCTGCCTCCTGGATCTCAGCCTCACCTGCATCTACAACAGGGTCTGGTGGGTGTTACAAACACCATCCCGTAACGTGGGAGTGAGTAATCAACTCAGTGGAATCATAGAGCAAAGATTAGCATGTTCACAAATCAATCATGCGATAATAGTAAAGCCATAAATCAGACAATCCTAATACTATTGTTAATGCAAGATGACATGACGTGATGTATGCCCTCACCGACGATCTCCCTCATACGGCACCATCTTACGACCGTGGCATGCAATCGACCCTTAAGTGCTCCACATCTTCCAGGCACATGCAATGGTATGATGATATGATTTCCGAGTTGTTATTAGTCCATTCAAACAGCAGGATTGGAAAACTATGGTACTTCCCTTGTATCAATCCCAACACAGATCCTGTCTAGGGTCGTCACTCCTAGTAATCTCATACGATGTATATTTTGTAGGTCACTGCAAGGGCTACCGGGGCTGTTGCACGCACTCGTTACACCGCTCCCCCATCACCTTATCAATATAGGCCTACTGTACTCTACTGCTACTGAAGGGTCGTCGCCTCCCGTAGACTCAGAATACGCTCGCGGTCACTACAAAGGACTCGTCGCCTGATCAATGTAGGCCGACAGCTAGAATATAGTGTCCCATACCACCATAATCTGCTCACGAGACTAGGTGCTCACTGGTCACTACGGGGAGGTTTGTGGCCCCAGCGTAGGCCGACAGCTCGACCACGGTGTCCCATACCACCATGCCTGGCTCTTGAGTCTTCGTGGATCAAGGTACCATGGTTAACAGGGTTTATAATGGTAAGTTCAGTACCCTAGGTTCAAGCAGTTATGACTCATACAAGGTGAACATACATCAGCCAGTCGGGTTACTTGACGGGCTCGACTAGCGCGATCGCATCTCAAGTCGAACGACATGAAGTGCGTAAAACACTTCGCATGGCCTAACCACTGCCGCCAACTCCAAACACGACTCGCGTTCATCGACGCGTCGTTCGGGCCAAGACCAGCCAGCCACGAATTCACTCGGTTACCGACTGCCTGGACTAAGTCTAGTCCCAAACAATTATGGAATCACATCAGCAATTTATGTAGGAGTATTGAAATTGAAATATAATCATGTGAGCATGTTAACACATGTTATAACATACAACTTAAATAAATCTTCAAGCACATATATTTCATGCATGTAATGAAATCATGCATATAGTCAACATGTAGGAAATCATTTAGGTCAGCATATTAATTGAGAAATCAATCTCAAACTATTTCATAACATCATTTAATTCAATACATACTAATACAAGCATTTATACAAACACATACACTACACACTTAAGTCTACATATAGTATGTCGACCCGAAGTACGCAATTAGGCGAATCTCTTCGCCAAACTAATTATGCACGTATTCCTAACTTCCTAATGTGACAACAAACCATGTCAATCACATCAGCAAAATATGAATGTAAACTGTACTTCCTACAAATGACTAAAATGCCCTAAATCTCATATTCTTCGTTGATTTACGAAACAGGAAACGGATAGCATGTTGTACATGTCAAACGGCGATGCCGTCGATAATCTACTATTAAACGACATTGAAAGCGTTGAAAACCGTCAATCAAAGCGTCTAAAATGCTCACCTAGTCTCTTGTAGACGTGTCGTTTTGAACGGAGCGTATACGCTTCGTCAACGGCGATAAGAGAACCTATTTTACAAGATCTATTGGTTAAAAAGCTATGGATCTTAGTGATCCTCAAATCAGAAACTTCTAGGGTTAGTTATTACCTGAAAATGTGGAAGAATTACCGGCTTGGTGATCAGGAGATGTTGCTTAGGCACTAGCAACAGGTGGCTCGAAGGCTGAAAAAATCTATCCCACTCTCTCTCACAAACTCTCACCTTTTCTCTCCCCCAAATCTAGGGTTTCTTTCAATTTCGGATGGGAGAGAGGAGTGAGGGTTTCAACCCCTTTTATAAGCTTAAAAACGCCGAAAATAGGCTCCGGTACAAAGTTTACTTAGTGCATATCCAATTTGGGGCTGTTTCGGTCCAAAAGATGCTTTCTGGTGGTCCCCTGGTCAAATGCGATCGGACTTAAGCTCATGCATATCAGATCTAGCACGTATTAAGTTTTCAGTCCGGCAGGGTTCGCAGATCACGCGTGGTGGACCAGTTTCAGTTCAGCGGTCACCGCACGTAGATCAGGGCTGAAAGTCTCATGATATAAAATAGAAATTTCTCCTGATCCGAGGGTGTAATCTGGCTGAATTCTGACGGTCAGAACGCTTAATACTGACACGTCAAGTCGTGTGCCAGATTTGAATTTGAAATTCCAATTCTGTCCCTATTCGCACTCTCTTCGGTCCGGGCTCAATGAAATAGCCTGTGATTATCGGTTTGACTTGATTTTTGAAATGAGTGTCAAGTCCAACTAGGCGGTTCTAAGGGTCTAAGATAGGAGGTATCGGACTTTCGACGCGCGGTCTAGATCCAATACAAAGATTCAAAGTGGTCTAGAGAACAAACTTGCTTAGAGTTTGGTTCGAGGTTATAGAGTATTATAGAGTCGTTGGTTCTACTCGATTTGGGTCTTGTAGAACGTATTTAAAGTGATCAGGGACTATTTCCCAGCAACTCCAGCATTGCGCTAGCTAACTTAGTCATATTTTCTAAAAGAATTAATTCTACGCAATTTCGGGTCGAGTTGGTACTCTAGCCCAAGTATGGATTTTTCACGGGCGTTACATTAAACCACCTCAAATTTATGCACTCTGCACAGTTTCAAAATAGACTCAAATTTTAGAATATACTTTTTTAGAATAATTTCACGAATATGTTTGTTTTCAGGAGAATTTCAGGATTCCTTTTCTTCACTTCAAACCTTTGATTCTCTTCATTCCTCACTTGGTTTTCTTGGATCCTTGGCATGTGAATTCTTCAGTAATGACTTCCAAATCTCTAAATCTTCATTTAGTAATCTTTTGATCATAAATCTTTCTTTTGACGTCAATTTCACCTTAAGCTCTTGAAATCACCTCGCACATGAAAACATGCATAATTAAATCGATTAAGCATTTTCATGTTTATAAAACCAAGGTATAAATAGGGAAAAATATGCAATATTTCATACTCGACAACAACTCATGAAGAAGAACTGTTATTGACTCGATCAAGCATATCAAGGAAGACTTAACATCTCAAGGCATAAAAGTACATGATTCAAAGATTGAAACACTTCTTTTGAATCAACCATTAGGTGGTTAACTTAGATTGACCCTAAGTTAGGTATATTTAACATAACATTATAATGAACAAAATTTTAAGTAAAATACACTCTAGTTAGGCCAGTCTGACATTTGTTCCAGCTAGCCTAACTACCTTTGGCTAACCCAACATAATTCGGGCAAGTTTACAGATTGACATAGATTTTCCACAGTAAGTTCGGTTGGCCAGCCAAATATGACCGCTCGGCCAGCTGTCACGCCCCAAACCCAGAAATCGGATTCACAGGAATTCTGATTACCGAATCCGGTGCCGACAGCCTCCGTAGTACCCCATTCTCGGCGCCCAGCGTTCATACGCCAGATTCTGATCCTGGGATCCTACAAGGAGGATTTTTTTTTTGTATACATTTAACTAGTAATAAGCATAACCACAAGATAACCCAATTCACAAAGGCAACATCAACATCACATATCCACTAATATAATCATTATAGTACAATGCTGAAAGGGAAATACATAAAATGAAAATCAATCTCCAGAGGACCGCTCCAAACTCCACATTGCTGCAACCTAACATCACCTGCACGCATCTATCGTGCATAAGCTTATAAAAATCTTAGAGGGTGGTGTAAGTGTACTTGGGGGATGGGATATGGTACTTAACTTAATGGTTGTACTTTTGACAAGTGAAGTGATTGATGTGATGGATTCTCTACGGGTTTGCAACACGCGATATTTTTTCTTGAACAGAATGTGAGCCACACTCCTAGCTTGGGTATCGCCTCGGTGCACGCAACGCGGCATCAGAACCGCGGCGACGGTGCGGTCACTAGGGTACAAGTCTTGGGTTGAGTCGACTCAAATTAACGGCATGTGAATCAGGGTCGTACGCAAATACTGGTTAAGGGTCAAAGGTTGCCAAAATTCGATTGGAAAGACCGCGGAAGTTTACGGAATGGTACGGTCTAGGATACGGGGCTTACAGCTCTCCCCTCCTAATAAAAATTTCATCCTTGAAATTTAAAGAACAGACAAGGGAAGAGAAAACATTATATAGTATACATGTGAGGCACAATCAATCTATAAAGGGCTGAAGATAGCAGTCTCTAATCTCAACCTCACACCCCTAAGACATATCATCAACCCTATGGTGACACCTACTGAACCTCGGACTATACAGTCTCACAATCTCAATGGTAGGGGACTATATCAGAAAATTTCTAAGTTATTCGAACTCAGGGATCTAACCATTCTAGGTTCTCAACAATCATACAGTGTAGGATAACTATCAGCAGATATGTGATGTTATCTTCAGGTATTCCCAAGTTATGCTCTGATACCAACTTCTGTTACACCCCAAATCCAAAACTTGGATTCACAGGAATCCTGATTGCCGAATCCAGTGCCGACAGCCTCTGTAGTACCCCATTCTCGGTGCCTAGCGTTCATACACAAGATTCTGATCCTAGGATCCTACAAGGAGGATTTTTTTTGTGTACATTTAACTAGTAATAAGCATAACCACAAGATTACCCAATTCACAAAGGCAACATCAACATCACATATCTACTAATATAATCATTAGAGTACAATGCTGAAAGGGAAATACATAAAATGAAAATCAAGCTCCAAAAGACCGCTGCCCGCTTCAAATTCTACACTGCTACAACCTAACATCACCTGCACGCATCTATTATGCATAAGCTTATAAAAAGCTTAGTGGGTGGTGTAAGTGTACTTGGGGGATGGCATAGGGTACTTGACTTAATGGTTGTACTTTTGACAAGTGAAGTGATTGATGTGATGGATTCTCTACGGGTTTGCAACAAGCTATGTTTTTTCTTGAACAGAACGTGGGCCCACATCTCCTATCTTGGGTATCGCCTCGTCGAGCGCGACACGGCATCGGAACCACGGCGATTGCGTGGTCGCTAGGGTACAAGTCTTGGGTTGAGTCAACTCAGATTAACGGCATGTGAATCAGGGTCGCACGCAAATACTGGTTAAGGGTCGAAGGTTGCCGAAATTCGACCGGAAAGACTACGGAAGTCTACGGAATGGTACGGTCTAGGATACGGGGCTTACACCAGCCCAACTATGTTTGGTCAAGTTTCCAATGTTTAAAGATTTCAGATCTTAGGGAGATTCAGCCATCCGAACTGAAGGTTTGGCCAACCAAATTTTTGAAAGATCTTATCCTATAAAATCTGAGAGCCGTTGGAACAAAATTGTCAGAATCCGGCTAACTGAATCAACACTTGGGCCAGCCAAATTTTTAAATCCTTTTGCTATAAATAGACGCATTCTCTCATTCATAAAACACACAAAAATCAGTGAGAAAACTCTTCAAAGAAAAAGAGAAAGTCAGGCCCTTCTTAACTATTTATGTAGTAATTTTAATTTTCTATTAGCTTATTTTATTCCATTTCTCAAGTTAGATTTAATTATTTTTAAGAGAGTTATCTATACTCTACTTGTGATTAAGATAATAGAATTTACAGCATTAGGGTTTTTTTTATATTAAAATTACATTAGATCCCTATATTCTTTTTGGGTTAAACTCATACAAGTCTTCATCAATATCTTAAGAAAAGAAGATCGCTGCAATCAAGGTACAATAATGTCTTTGACTTGCCATTTGAAGATAAATATTATATTTAAATTCATTTCATTTTGGATTTTTCTGAGATAGCTTGAAAATCTCAATGGGTTGTTTTGTGGTGATCCCATGAAAATCACAAAGTGGGTTTTGTTATGATAACCTGTGAAAATCTTAAGAACTGTATTAAGTTGTTAAGGTGACCCTGTGAAAATCTTGAAATAGTGAAAGCCAGAATTCTGAGGGTTGTAATTTTCGGAGTGGAGTAAGTGTGGGTTTAAGCACCAAACCACTATAGTTCCTTTGTGCATTGTGGTGATTATTTTAATTCTTTATATGCCTGTCTTGTGATTGATTAACTATTGTTAAGTTTGATATTTTCATTTCAAAGATGTCATGAAATAAGGTTGTCCTGCCTAAATATTTTAGGTGAAGGTTGTCTTATGAACTATTTGAAATCCAGAATTCAATACTCTAAGAAATTGAGTATAATTATTTTATTATTCCGCATTGTATCGAAATATTTTGTATGGTCTTATTCGCCTCCTCTAGGACATCTATAGTTCATGCTTTTAAGGGGCTACATATTAATGACTTGTCAATAAAATGTTTGCACAACAGATCGGACATTCCATGGAGGTCTACATCGACAACATACTCATCAAGAGCATTAAAACTACAGGCCACACTGCCGACCTCGAGGAGATATTCGCAATCCTATGAAAATATCAAATAAAGTTGAATCCGAGCAAATACGCCTTCGGCATCAGCTCGGGAAAATTCCTTAGCTTTCTGGTTAGCCAAAGGGGGATAAAGGAAAACCCGATAAGATTTGAGCTCTACTGGACATGAACTCGCCTAGGACAATGAAGAAAATTCAGTGCCTCACATGGAGAATTGCCGCCCTCAACCATTTTATCTCTCAAGCCACTAACAAGTATCTCCCTTTATTTAAACAGCTGAAAGGAGAACATAAAATAAAGTGGACCAAGGACTACAAGCTAGCCTTCCAACAGCTCAAATAGTACTTAGGTTCACCCCGCTACTCTCAAAGCCTGAGCAAGGAGAGCCGCTATTATTATACTTGGCAGTCTCGATAGCAGCAGTCAGCTCGGCCCTTATTCGGGTGCAAGAAGGGAAGCAGCTACCAGTGTACTACGTAAATAAAACCTTAGTCCCATCTGAGACCATGTACCAAGATACCGAGAAGCTCGCCCTGGCTTTAGTCGTGTCATTCCACTATCTCCGACCATACTTCCAGGCCCATACAATCATAATCTTGACCAATCAACCTCTCTGCTAAGTTCTCTAAAAGCCTGAAGTGTCAGGAAAACTCACAAAGTGGGCAATTCAGCTCAATAAATTTGACATCAAATATCGACCCTGGATCACCATTAAAGGTCAAGCGGTGGCCGATTTCATTGTCGAGCTTTCCTGTGGTCCAAATCCAAAAGCTGATCCGAGCAACGAAACCGACCAATCAATCAAGGACAATCAAGTGGCCCAGCTTGACCCACCGACCTGGACATTATATGTCGACCACTCATCCAATTCTAAAGGCAGTGGGGCCAGCGCAGTCCTTGAGGCTCTCGATTAGACCTGCATGCAATATGCTTTAAGATTTAGTTTCCAAATATCGAACAACGTGGCAGAGAATGAAGCATTACTCTCTGAACTTCGGCTGGCAACAACAATCAGAGCACAGAACCTAAAAGTCTATAATGATTCACAACTCATCGTCAACCAGGTCACCAGAGAGTACCAAGCCAAGCAGGAAAGAATGATCGCCTACTTACAAAAGGCCCAGGAACTTATCAACAAATTCCCCAAGTGAAATGTTAGCCTCATCCCCAGGTTGGAAAACTCCAAAGAAGATGCAGTAGTGAAGCTGGCCACAACAAACGATGATGATATCCTAAGGTCCTGGTTGAGTTCCTAGCCGAGACAAGCATCAGCAAACCTGATAGGAAGGCAAGTTGTCCAAATATCGGCTTGAGGCACACATGCTTCGATTCAGGTCAACTCGTTACATTATGGTCAAGGACACCTTATACAAAAAGGGGTTCTCTCTACTCTATCTTAGGTGTCTCTGACCTAAAGAGGCCAAGTATAATTTGAGGAAAATACATGAAGAAATTTGCAGCAACCATTTCAGTAGTTGCGCCCTTGTCCACAAGGTCATCTGACGAGGGTACTTTTGGCCGACCATTTGAAACGATGCCAAGAAATACATCCAGATATATGAAAAATGTCAAAGATTTGTGGTAATACCTCATCAGCCACCCGAGCAGCTGACCATCATGACCGAACCATTACCGTTTGCTCAATGGGGGATAAACATCATTTATCACACCCCAAACTCAAAAATCGGGCTCATAAAATTTTTGATCGCCACATCTGGTGTCAAAAACCTTCATAGTACCCTATTCTCAGCTCCCGGTGCCCTTATGCCAAATTTCAATCCTGGGATCCTACAAGGAGGATTTTTCAACAAACATTTATCTCGTAAGAAGCATAACCACAAGTTTACCCAATTTACAAAGGCAACGTCATCATCACATATCCACTAATATAAACAGTTGAATACAGTGCTAAAAGGGAAATACATATATCAAAAATTGAAGCTCCAGGAGACAGCTGCATGCTCCAAGCTAAATGTGCTGTGACCTAACGTCACCTACATGCATCTATCGTGCATAAGCATACAAAAGCTTGGAGGGTGGTGAAAGTATGTGCTCAAGGTAAGTGTCAAGTATGCAATATTAAATCAATGTAGAAATATATCGGTAAGTCCATAAATACCATCAGCATTATCCAGGATATGCGATGTAAAAACATAATAAGCCAATATCATATACTGAGGAGGCAATGTAGATCAGCTATGTAATACGGAGACGTAGTGAGCCAAATATCATATACTGAGATACAATGCAATATGTAAATCTTAATGAGTCCACAAATACCGTCAACCTCATCTAGGCCATATAAATACAGAAATATAGCAACCTAAAATGTCATATGCCGTGGATGTAATGCAATATGCGGTGTGAATGAAATGACCAAGCTGGAGTGTGAAGTAGGGATGATAGTACGTAGTATCACGGGCTATGGGGTCCATCATAAGGGACTTTTATCCAAACCAGTCCCATACCTAAATTTGGATAGTCAGACTCTATGTGGTAAACTCTTGATCTCAGGTTGGTCGTGCACCCCAATAGAAATTCTGGCCATTGCGAAGGTACACATAACAATTAGTTACGTACCACCAGCCCGAGTGGATAGTGAATGAATGAATGAATGAGTAAAATACTGAGTATATAACTCCTACTTAATAAGTCCACATATTAGTACCATACATCTCTGGGATCATCACCAGGGTCTATTACACACCAGCATAAAACTAGATAAGTGGAAGAGACCTCACCACCCACACACCAGCAATATACCAATGCTTACTCGGCTCGTCGATAGCGGACCTATTTGGGAGTTGGTCAAACTCAGCTTAGCTTATAGCCCCCTCGCTCGGGCAGATAAGGTCACACCCCCTTCCAACTGACCATGACATAGTAGGAGACGCGGCCTACTGGTATTCATCACTCAGGCACTCATGTATCCACTCGGTTTAGACGTTGGAGCATCCTCTGATACCTAGAGGGTTTAGGGGCTTTCACCCAAGGATATCTATAACACCCCATATAGAAAAATATTTTTGGTGTCCCATATGGCCATTCACGATATTCCTGTAGAGGCTACGGTCCTGATGTCGTTAGGGTGTATAGTGGTCATATTACAAAATTCGAGATGCATGAGTCATATCATCCAGTCATGCATCAAACCTGCGCGTACTGCACACTCTTATGGGATAACTCCACCTATCAAGGAACCTCATAAACAACTTACCAGAAGGCATATGCAATGGTCAACCACGTCTCATCATAAGCATACAAATGTTACGTATGGACATGTATCACGATACTATACTATCACATACTCATAATCAGTATTGATAATCGGCCTAACAAAGGGCCTGTGAGAAGGTCACAATGTAGACTTTTAACCTTCATTTCCAATCAATGTAAACATTTAACCAACATTTCTCCCAATGAGTGGCTCTTATAGAGTCAAATGTATAATGGGCCCATGGCCTCACACAAGCGCCTAACATACATCACCATGGGCCTCACTGAAGGGCATAATACACATCACGATGGGCCTTACTCATGGGCCACATATGCATCACATTGCGCCTCACTCAGGGGCCTCATATACATCGCATTGGGCCACATTCCATGGGCCTCAAATATATCACAATAGGTCACGTCCCATGGGCCTAATACACATCACAATGGGCCACATACAATCTCAATGGGCTTAATACATCACAATGGGCCTCATGCCTAGGCCCTAAATACATCACAATGGGCCTCATTACATTACATCGGGCCTTGATAAATGGGCCTTATACACATCAGATTAGGCCATTTGGATCAAACATATACATTACATGGGGCCCACATCCCATGCGGATGGTGTGGATATATATTATGTGGCCTCACGGATGCTCGGTGTGGATTTAACACATATATCACGGTGGGCCATGGACGAATAGTGTATATATAAAATACATATATTGAGGTAGACCACACATAAATGGAAGGTGTGGTATACAACACATCCTTAAGGTAGGGTGGACGGTTGGGATATAACACTTACCCCATGATCAGATCCTTGGAACGTGCTGACGTCAATGCAGTAGATAAGAAGCTTCGTGGGACCGAGAGATGGATGGTTTAGTTAGAATACATACATCAGGGCCCCACCGTCCCTATGTGGACGGTGTGGATGAGACACATACAACATGAGGGGTCCTGGACGTGGATGAAACACTTACATTTGGTATGGTCCATGTCCAGGTGCTGGCGTACTCCACCTAAGATTTGAATCTGCCTTTGGATGGACGGTGAGGAATACAATGCCATCAAGAGGACCCCACATTCAGTGGACTAGACGTGGATGAAACATGTACATCACTGCAGGTCTTACGATCTAGACGGTCCGAATGACCCGCATCATCAAGGTAGGCCCCATGGCCAAGGACCTAGACAGTATTGATAAAACACTTACATCCAGTGTGCCCCAGTAACACTGTCTAACGAAGGATGGTGTGGATATAAGATACATGCATCAAGGTGGGTCCCACCCGCCTTGGACAGACGGACAGAGTGGATATAGAATAAATACATTAAGGTGGGCCTCACCTCACACGTGTCACACCTCCCAGCACCCACCGTCTTAGCCAATGGACGGTGTGGAATATAGCACATTACATCAAGGTGGGTCCTACTCCCACACGTGCCACACATGTGGGGTGGCCCCCACAGTAGGAAAAATGGATGGACGGTATGGTATAATACATACCTCATGGTTAACCCATAGAACTTATTGTCATTAACACAGCAACACTAGCTGCGTGGGACCCACCATCCGTAGTTGGACAGTTTGGATGAAGTCAAGGTGGGTCCCACGTACCATCAAGGTGGCCCCACGTGCTATGCATGGAGTGATACAGAATACATACAATAAGGTGGGTCTCACATCCAGCCCACCTGTCAGCTAACCAAGCTGATATTTATTTTCCCTCTTCATCTGAGCCTGTCCATCCTGCTGGATAGTCTTGCAAGGTGGGCCCCACAGGTAGACAGGATGGATATAACACATCATGGTGGGCAACACACGCACACATCAGGTGGGCCACACACCTCATCATCATTAACACCATACAAAAGGAAAGGAGAGAGAGTGAGAGAGAGAGAGAGAGAAACGGTGGAGATGGGAGGAGCTCCACCACTATGAGCTCCTCCATGGACATGAGTACATAAAGATGGGCCCCAAAAATTGTGTGGACCCTAAATCACAACCAAGATCTAGTGTCATGAACACTCATCTTTTTAGGCGGTAGTAAGGAGGGCTCAGATTTATAAGCTGAGTGGGCTGGTGCACAAAGTGACTGTGATGAGAGGAGAGACCGGAAGAGGCAGGCCCCCTTCGATAACTCCCAGCAGCAGCAACGTCGTCAGTAGCAGAGGCACATAGGCCTCCCATCCACTAGAGCACTAGCAGTATAGGCAACACCTCCAGCACCACCTCCGCAATAGTACCTAGGTGCTTTGGATGCGGTGCGACAGGTCACAGTAAGCACGAGTGTTCCCACCTACAGAATCAGCTACAGCAACTCCTACCATCGAGGCCCCCACAACGGCAGAGGTAGTACCAGCCTCGAGACCACAGCAGCGAAGGCAGCAGATTCAACCGCCTCAGCTACAGCACAGTAGTAGCACCCTCAGAGGGGACAGGCACCTCCCCAGCTGGCTCAGGTTAGGTTCTATGTGGCTCAGCATGACCCGCAGTCTGCTAGATGAGTCGTTGAGGGTATACTTTCAGTCTCTACATGCATCGCTCAAGTTTTGTTTGATTTTGGTGCTTTACATTCTTTTATGTCCGAGGGATTCTACGGTTCGACTGGATTGCCGATAGAGTCTGCACGTGAGGGGTTGACCGTATTGACACCCATGGGGAAGACTACAGTGTTAGGCCTCTTCTGTTCATCTTATCCTGTGTTGGTGGGAGAGATTTTCTTACCCACTGACTTGTATATGCTGTCGATGTCAGATTTCGATGTCATCTTGGGTATGGATTGGCTTACTGAGTACCATGTCATCTTGGACTGCTTCACGAGGACAGTCACGTTCTATATACCAGGCTTGCCATAGTTCCAGTTCGTTGCTGAGCTCAGAGGAGAGCTGTTGCCTTGTTTGAAGTCATGTGCTATAGAGGAGCCCATGGCGGTGAGTTGTAAATGCTATTGTGAAAATCTAGCACTCGTGGTATTGTCAAATTTTGTTGTGTCAACTTATTTAGTACTTGCATCATGCTTTGAGTTGAAGTGATCAAGTTCGTACATTTTTAAGTTTTATGGATCTTCATCGAACTTACTTACATCTTCAAGTTCAAGTGAAGAGTGTTGAAGTTCATGATTTTAAGATTAAATTCAAGAACCTGAAATTCAAGTTTTAAAGTTCAACCTCAATACGCTAAAGACTCAAGAAATCAAGCGTGACTCAAGCTCAAATTCAAGACATCGAACTCAAACTTCAAGCATCTCAAGTATTGAAGATTTTGAAGCCAATGATGTTTCAAGTGTTCATACTCACAAACAGGTTTGGATGACCCTAGATTGTGTCATATTCATTATATATTCTTTGTGGGTCATTTCATATGTTTATACGCCTTTTTTGTGAATATTCTTAAAGCTTGTTCGACTAGTTCAAGTACTGGCTCGACCAGTCTAAGACTTTTCTCGACTAGTCCAAGGTTTGTTGCTATTTTTCAGAATTTTTTGTTGGGCTCTCGACCAGTCCTGGAGACTGCTCGACCAGTCGAGTGAACAGCGTTAAACCGGTCATGCAGGCTCGACTCAAAGTCCAGCAACATTTTTAGGTCCCTCTCGACTAGTCGAGTTCATGGCTCGACTAGTCGAGTAACACTTTATCTTATTGTGTCAGAAAATTTAAAATTTTGTTGGTCCTTCAACCAGTCGAACGAACCCTTAGACCAGTCGAGTGAATAGTATTTTCACCTATAAATAAAGCACGAATTTTAGAGTTTATTCATTCATAAAAGCAAGATCAAGACACCGCTCTAAGAGATAAGTTTGTGATATTTTAAAGCTATATTGTGCTCATTTAATACTCTCTTTAATTAGCTTTTTCTATTTGATTTTGAGATCTTTATTCTAATCTTACTTTAAGAAGGGATTTGAGTTTTCCCCTTTCTTGAGATCAAAATCAATCAAGCTAGCCTAGGTTGCTTGAATTAAAAACTATTTAGAACTAGAACCTTTTTATCTATGAAACTGGACATTGAACATCTTTGTCTACATTGGATCAATTCTACCGAGCTTCTTCAAAGGAGAATTTCCAGATAAGTACATTTACATTTTGTATATCTTTTTTATTTTTTAGGGTTTTGCCAGAAAAATCTCTTTTTAGTTTGTCTGAGGTGATCCAACAAATCTTAGAGTGTAGAATTTTTAGAATTGTGTAAACCCAATCCAAGACACAATTGTGAAGGTTTTAAGGTAAACTCTAGAAAACTTTTTTTCACAGTGTACGCTAATATCCCGAGGGAGTATATATTAGGAGTGGAGTAGTTGTGTGGCTATTTTCTAATAGTTGGTGTACACACAAGCGAACCACTATAATTCTTGGAGTCATGGTGAATGATTGAATGTGCTTATGTGTGTGAATGTTGTAATTTATTTAAAGTATTTATGGTAAATGATGTAATTTATTTTATGCACTTGCGGGAATGATATAATAACTTAATTTATTTTATTTGTCATTTCCTTTACCGCTTTATTGGTTTGAGTTTTTGATACTTATAAACATTCTAATAAGATTGTCCTACCATAAACCTTTGGTTTTTTGTGTTAGTTTATCCTTAGAATTAAATGTGTATTAACCTCTCATAACTAGTACGATTGAGGTTGTTATTTATTTGTGCTTTATTATTATTTGAATTGTGCTATCTTTCTTTAAATTCCACATTTATTTTTTAATTTGGCATTGTCCTATTCACCCCCCCCCCCCCCCCCCCCCCTCTAGGACATATAGCTCAGCCTTTTCATGAGCGTTGATCAGTTGCCAGTTGTTTATGATTTTCACGACATGTTCCAGGAGATTCCCGAGTTATCTTCTCGCCTATCTCAAAGGAAGAGATATTGAGTTTCTGATTGATCTTGTGACCGGTACCACGCCTATCTTAAAGGCCTCATATCGTATGACACTAATGTAGTTGTAGGAACTGCAGCGGCAGTTGGATGAGTTGCGTGAATTAGGCTTCATTCATCTGAGCAGTTCACCATAGGGAGTGTCGGTACTCTTTGTCAGGAAGAAGGATGGCTCTTTGAGGCTCTACGTGGATTACCGCGAGCTTAACCAAGTCACAATGAAGAACAAGTATCCACTCTTAAGGATAGATGATTTATTTGATCAGCTGCAGGGTGCACAGTTCTTTTCGAAGATTGACCTGTGTTCCTGTTATCATCAAATTCGGGTCGAGAGGAGGACATTCAATTTGAATCATATCTGATAAAGTGACATTTATGGATCGAAAAATCAGTGAAAAAATGCAAATGTGTAGGAGGATTGTTAACTGTTAAATATTGCATATTTTCCCCCATTTATATCTAGGTTTTATGAAGATGATACTACTTAATGGTATACTTTATACATGTTTACGTTGCAAGGTGACTTTAAGAGCTTGGATTGAAAAGAATGCTAAAAGCATAGATTTAGTGCTTAAGAATCACCAAGGTAAGAAGTGAATCTTTAGAGACCAAGATTGAAGATTTCAAGAACTTAAGATCTAAGAAAACTAAGTGGAGAAGGAAGGAAATCAGCAGTGCAAAGTGCAGAAATTCATAAAACTAGAATTGTCTGTGTCATCGACCACCAGTCGATGACATCGAGGACAAGGTTCGATCACATTGACCACAGTTCGATGACAGCGAAGAATTATTGAAAAATCAAGTTTAGTTGTTGGACATATTGGATGCAATTCTCGATGAATCGAAGTCCTATTCGATGACTCGAAGAGCTACTTGATGATATCGAAGACTGTTCGATGGCCTCGTGATTTATGAAGATTTCTAAAACAACTCGCTGGACTATTTTGGACACATTCTCAATGAATCGAAGACCCTTCGATGACATCAAAGGTCTTCTTAATGACATCGAAGGAAGGTTCCATGACATAAGAACTTAATTATGCAATGCGAAAGGTGTTACGCAATGCGTAAAGGCACAACTTTCAAAATTCAACTTACGTTTGATGACATCGAAGGCGTTACACAAAACTTACGCGAACTGTGTAAATTTAGGCAGTTTTGTAAAACATACAGGACAAAGCTATAAATATGGGATTCCTATGGACTTTTTAGGATATCTAGGGTTTCAAGGAGTAGAGCCAAAGGGTGGAGGAGCCTCCCAAGATTTTTTCTTCTTTCCTAGTTTGTTTTTAATGCTTTCTTCTATGCTTTTAGATCCAATCATGTCTATGGTTGGCTAAATCCCTTAGCTATGGCTAAGGGGGCGAAGCTTGTAGTGTGATTGGAATGTTTTCTTTTTGTAACACCCTGAAAATCGGGGGTCGTGTATAAACTCAACTCCCGAGTTCCAGACCGTCACTTATGCAACAAAAATGATTATGATTTAATGTTGTCTGATTTAAAGCATTCACATGAGTAAAAGTATACCAAAACTGCAATTCATACTTCAGATCCAGTGATAAAAGCAAGCGGAAGACTAAACAATATATATATATCACTGTATGGAAAAACAAAGTAAACCTCATCTGTCTCTAAAGTATGAATACATCTCTGAGTCTCATACACATATACATGAACAAAAATAAATATCCAAAATGGTCCCACTGAAGTCCCATCGATCCAGGCCGCCTACGTAAAGCCATCGTGATACTGCATGTACGAGAACTCGTCCTGGTCCTCGTCAAAGTCTGGCTCTGCCTCCTGGATCTCAGCCTCACCTGCATCTACAACAGGGTCTGGTGGGTGTTGCAAACACCATCCCGTAACGTGGGAGTGAGTGATCAACTCAGTGGAATCATAGAGCAAAGATTAGCATGTTCACAATTCAATCATGCGATAATAGTAAAGCAGTAAATCAGACAATCCTAATACTGTTGTTAATGCAAGATGACATGACGTGATGTATGCCCTCACCGACGATCTCCCTCATACGACAACATCTTACGACCGCGGCATGCAATCGACCCTCAAGTGATCCACATCTTCCAGGCACATGCAATGGCATGGTGATATGATTTTCAAGTTGTTATTAGTCCATTCAAACAGCAGGATTGGGAAACTAAGGTACTTCCCTTGTATCAATCCCAACAAAGATCCTGTCTAGGGTCGTCACTCCTAGTAATCTCATACGATGTATATTTCGTAGGTCACTGCAAGGGCTGCTAGGGCTATTGCTCGCACTCGTTGCACCACTCCCCCATCACCTTATCAATACAGGCCTACTGTACTCTACTGCAACGGAAGGGTCGTCGCCTCCCGTGGACTCAGAATACGCTCGCGGTCACTATAAAGGACTCGTCGCCTGATCAGTGTAAGCCGACAGCTAGAATATAGTGTCCCATACCACCATAATCTGCTCACGAGTCTAGGTGCTTACTGGTCACTACGGGGAGGTTTGTGGCCCCAGCGTAGGCCGACAGCTCGACCACGGTGTCCCATACCACCATGCCCGGCTCATGAGTCTTCGTGGATCAAGGTACCATGGTTAACAGGGTTTACAATGGTAAGTTCAGTACCCTAGGTTCAAGCAGTTATGACTCATACAAGGTGAACATACATCGGCCAGTCGGGTTACTTGACGGGCTCGACTAGTGCGATCGCATCTCAAGTCGAACGACATGAAGTGCGTAAAACACTTCGCGTGGCCTAACCACTGCCGCCAACTTCAAACACGACTCGCGTTCATCGACGCGTCGCTCGTGGCTAAGACCAGTTAGCCACGAATTCGTTCGGTTACCAACTGCCTGGACTAAGTCTAGTCCCAAACACTTATGGAATCACATCAACAAATTATGTAAGAGTATTGGAATTGAAATACAATCATGTGAGCATGTTAACACATGTTATAACATTCAACTTAAGTAAATCTTCAAGCACGTACATTTCATGCATGTAATGAAATCATGCATATAATCAACATGTAGGAAATCATTTAGGTCAGAATATTAATTGAGAAATCAATCTCCAACTATCTCATAACATCATTTAATTCAATACATACTAATACAAGCATTTATACAAACACATACACTACACACTTAAGTCTACATATAGTATGTCGACCCGAAGTGTGCAATTAGGCGAATCTCTTCGCCAAACTAATTTTGCACGTATTCCTAACTTCCTAATGCGACAACAAACCATGTCAATCACATCAGAAAAATATGAATGTAAACAGTACTTCCTACAAATGACTAAAATGCCCTAAATCTCATATTCTTCGTTAATTTACGAAACGGGAAACGGAGAGCATTTTGTACATGTCAAACGGTGATACCGTCAAGAATCTACTATTAAACGACATTGAAAGCGTTGAAAACCGTCAATCAAAGCGTCTAAAATCCGCACCTTATGTCTTGTAGAATCGTGAATTGAAACAGAGCGTATACGCTTCGTCTACGGCGAATAGGGAACTTAATACACGAGATCCATAAGCTACATCGCTATGGAAACAAAGGAAACTCAAATCAGCAACTATTTAGGGTATTTACTTACCTAGAATTGCGGTGAAATCGTCGGGAAAGCGGTAGAGGTGTGTTGCTTAAGCACGTGCAATACGTAGCACAAGTGGCAGGAAGAACTCTCCCACTCTATCACAATCTCTCACCTTTTTCTCTCTCCCAAGTTAGGGTTTCTCTCAAATTCGGATGGAAGAGAGGAGTGAGGGTTTCAACCCCTTTTATAGCCTATAACATGCCCAAAATAGGCTTGGGAACAATGTTTACTTGGTGCCTAACCAAATCGGGGCCGTTTGGTTCCAAAAGAGCATTTCTGAAGGTCCCCAGGCCAAATGCGGTTGAACTTAAGCTCATGCATACTGGATCTAGCACACATCCAGTTTTTAGACCGGTAGGGTTCGCAGATCGCACGTGGCGGACCAGTTTCAGTTTAACGGTCATTGCACCAAGATCAGGCCTATAAGTCTCGTGATATGTAATAGATATTTTTCCTGATCCAAGGGTGTAATTTGGCTGTATTCTGACGGTCAGAACGCTCAATACTAATACATCAAATTGTGTGCCAGATTTGAATTTCAAATTTCAATTCTAACCCTATTCTCACTCTCTTCGGTCCGGGCTCAATGAAATAGCCTGTGATTATTGGTTTGACTTGATTTTCGGAATGAGTGTCAAGTCTAGCTAGGCGGTTCTAACGGTCTAAGATAGGAGGTATCGGACTTTCGACGTGCGGTCTAGATCCAATACAAAGATTCAAAGTGGTCCAGAGAACAAACCTGCTTAGAGTTTGGTCCGAGGTTTTAGAGCATTATAGCACCATTGGTTCCACTCGCTTTGGGCCTTGTAGAACGTATTTAAAGTGATCAGGGACCATTTCCCAGCTATTCTAAAGTTGCACTAGCTAACCTAGTCATATTTTCTAAAGGAATGAATTCTACGCAATATCGGGTCGAGTTGGTACTCGAGCCCAAGTACGGATTTTTCACGGGCGTTACACTTTTCTTTGATTCATGTTTTATTAAACTCCATTGAATTCTAGTTTAATTTTATAGAATATTTTCAGTTTTTAATGGTTTATTGTGACGTAAATTACAATAGATCTGCGATAGCTTTGAATATCTTCTTTTCCTCTTTGATATTGTGGGATTGGTAAATCCTATTGTCTGCCATAGTCTCTTGGGCATGGTTGGGTGATGGAATCCCTTCCAAATCTCCACAATTCTCCTCTATTGATGACTATATCAATGGGAAGTTCAGAGATTTAATCATCTCTCTTACCAACTAAATAAGATAGAACTCTGATTCTAGTTGTGTTCTTGAATCAAGTAAGGTAACATCCTAATAACCTACAAGTGGATGCTTGGCACCATAGTTACCACCTTTAAATTCACAATTTTCAATCATAATTACTCTCTTTCATTCCAGATTTAGGTTTAGCCCTTATTCTAATTCTAATTCAAGTTATTTTTGAAAGCACACAAGTTCAGTCCCTATGGATTCAACCTTAGTCTCACTTAGATTAATACTACATTGCGACCCGACACTTGGGGTTGTGAACAAGTTTTTGGCGCCATTGTTGAAGACTAATGGCTATGTTTTTTGAATTTAATTATTTTTAGAATTAGGTTAAGATTAGGACTGACTTTTTTTATTTTATTTCTAGGTTAGGATTGTTCTGCTTTATTTTTAGAAATTAACTTGATTTTCTACTTAGTAGGATCCTAACATAGAAACTTCCAATCCGGTAACTTCTTTTTAATTTTCTCTAATTCTTATTTGCTTTAGTTTTCTTTTCTCTTAGGTTTAAGTTTAGTTTAGTTTCTGAACTTGAGGGCTGAGAGTGGGTCTTCATGCCTAAGTGGGTCTGTGATAACACTCTACATCTCTTGAGTGAAGGAGGATTAGTCGAAGGGTTGCCTATTCATCACAAGATTAGACACCACTTGAGGTCCTCTTAGTCAGTGGAATTTATGGCTGTAAATCAACTTGCAAATCCTCCAAATCTTCCTCAACCAGAGGTTGAGGAGGCCCAGGATGAGAATGAGGTGCATCATGCACCCCCACCTCATACTATACGAGATTATTTACAACTGGCGAGGGTGAGCACACCTTCATGTATGGTTTTTCCAAAAAACACAGGAAGAGTTTGATGAGATAATTGTTACTTTACACTTTCCCAATGTGTTTGAGGAAACAATCAAGCTGAAACTCTTTCATTTTTCCTTAAAAGAAAAAGTGAAGACGTGGTTACACTCGCTACATCCACGATCCATTGGCAGATGGAATTATATGAGAAGGGAGTTCTTAAAAAAAATTCTTCTCATACCATAAGACGAACACCATCAGGAAGTCAACCATGAACTTCACTCAAAAGGAAGATGAAATATTCTTCCAATGTTGGGAGCAGTTCAAGGATCTTGTCAGTTCATGCCCATAACATAGTTTTGAAACATGACGCATAGCAAACTTCTTCTACAATGGACTGACATCTTACATGCACTAATTGGTCGAAACGATGTGCAATGGGGAATTCATGAACAAAGATGTCGATAATGTGCAGGATTATTTTGACAAACTTGCGGAAAACGTACAATCATGGGACATCTCCTCAAAACCCAACGCCAATTCTAAGCTTATTAAATCAAAGGAGGGGTGGAATGTATGTTCTGAAAGAGGAAGATGATATAAATGCTAAAGTGGCCAATCTCACAAGAAAACTCGAGGCCATAGAACTTAAGAAGGATAAGGGTAAGGAAGTTGTTTACGGTATTTGTACTTACAATGTACATACTACTGAAAATTACCCAACCATACCCATTTTTTAAGAAATTCTGAGTGAGCAATCTAATGCCATAAACAACTACCAAAGGCCTTTTAAAGGAACCACCTCCAATACATACAACTCCTCCTGAAGAAACCATCCAAATTTCAGTTGGAAGAATTATCACGTCCCAAACGTGGAAACCGGGCTCATAAAATTCCCGATCGTCGAATCCGGCGCCGACAGCCTCCGTAGAACCCCATTCTCGGCTCCTAGCTCCCATTCGCCAGGTTCCGATCCTGGGATGCTACGAGGAGGATTTTCAACGTCAGTTTGATTCGTAATAAGCATAACTAATGGCATAACCCACAAACAACAATCAAGTACTCCATTACATTTCCACTATGATCAAAACTTTAGAAGTACAATGAGCATAAAGAGAAATACAATGGTAAAGAACAAAAACTTCAAAACGATCTGCAACGTGCTCCTACCTCAGCGCTGCTGCGAACCAACGTCACTTACACGCAACAGTTGTGCATAAGCTTATAGAAAGCTTAGAGGGTGGTGAAAGTATGTGCGCAAGGTAGTAATATGATCATGCAATGTCAGAATAATGCGGAATATGCAGATGGATCCATAATATCATGAGTCGTACCAAGGTTATGCAATGCAAGACATGAATGGTATCGGCCATCCCAAGGCCATGCGATGTGCAATGCAACTCAAGCATACAGATCCCCATCTATGTCCACACATCAATACAGCTCAAATATGGGATATCACCGGGGTCTAGTACACTCTAAACCAGATTCCAGCCGCATCGTGCGCAATAAGGTAAGTGGAAAAGACCTCACTATCCGTCTGCCAATATCGGGCACGACTCGTCGATAGCGGACACATTCCTCGAGCTGGTCAGACTCAGCTTAGCATTGCCCCCTACACTCGGGCGGGTAAGGCCGCACCCCCTTCCAACCGACCACGACACAGTGGAGAGCGTAACCGTCTGGTAATTGGCACTCAACGCTCATCTACCCACTCGGTCTAGATGTTGGAGCAACCTCTTGGTACCATAAGGGTTTAGGGACTTTCAACTAGGGATATCTATAACACCCCATGTAGAAAAAGATTTTCGGTATCCAATCCTCCCAACCACGATACGTCTGTGGAGGATACGGCCCTGATGTCGCTAGGGCGTACAATAACCATGTCACACAAATGTGAAATGCATGATTCACGCTATCCAATCATGCAACAAATCCTGCACATATCGTGCGCTCATGTAGGGTAACACCGCCTAACAAGGAGCCCATAAACAACCTGCCCGAAGGCATATGCCATGATCAGTCAATCCTCATATCAAGCATACATATGATGCGTATGATCATGAGTCATAAAACTATACTAAACATGTAAATGAGTGATGAACCATTCTTACAACGCAGATGGGCCTAGACGGCCTATACACAGCAAGTACGACCCATTAATGGGCCCTAAGGAGAGTCGTAATGTGGACATCCAACCAACATTACACTCGCAATGTGGACGTCAAACCAACATTACTCCCTAGGCACAATCTTTCTAAACATCGCTACTTAGTCTGTATTGGAATTACACATTGCAATGGACCCTAGGTTCTTCCCATTGGGCCTTACATATATATTAAATGGGCCATATCTTATGGGCCTTTTATTCATCAATGGGTCACATCAATGGGCCACACCAATGGGCCTTAAGTGCATTGCAATGGGTCAAAACCCGTGGGCCTTGGATTGCATCAATTAGGCCATTGGGCCCCACCAATTGGGCCCCCATATGTACATCAAATGGACCTCAACCCATAGGCCTTATATGAGTCAAATGGGCCTAAACCCCTAGGCCTTATATGAGTCAAATGGGCCTAAACCCGTAAGCCTTGTATAAATCAGATGGGCCTAAACCCATATGCCTTAAACAAATCAAATGGGCCTAACTCATAGGCTTTAAATAAGTTAAATGGGTCTAACCCATAGGCCTTAGCTAAATCAAAGGGATAGACGGTCTGGATGCATCACATGCATCGTGGCGGTCCACTGCAATATCTATTGCCATCTACCCTTTTCATAAGGCCACGTGGACCTTGGGCCCACTTAAATGTTTTTTTTTTTTTATCATCCGGCGAGTGGGCCAAGGGAAGGCCTACAGCGATATTTATTTGTAGTTCGGCCGAGGGAGGGGGATGGCGTGTTGATCACGTGCACAAGGTGGGCTCCACCATCCGCTGGACGGTGGAGGTAAAACACAAACATCACATTGGGCTTCCACCGTCCTCCTGGACGGTGGTTAAGACACATACATCACTGTGGGTCCCATGTGGGGCCCACCATAAATCTTATTTACCATCTAACCTGTTGGGAAGGTCACAAAGACCTGGATGAACAGAAAAAAATAAATATCAGATTGATTCAAAACTTCCGTGGGCCCCAAAGAAGGTTTCAATGACAGAGTTCAGTCGCCGCCATTTCCTACGGTGTGGGCCACCTGAGCATTGGATAGGGCCAAAATTTGGAGGGGGCCCACCTGACGAAGGGACCTACCACATAAATGTTGTGGATCTAACATATACATCAAGGTGGGGCCCACGGCAGGGGCCGTGGGTGGCTGTCCGCCCGCCCGCCCGCTGTCAGAGGAAGGCAGAGGCCTGCCTCTTGCAATTTTTGGGAAAAACCCATTTTTTTGGGGTTTTTCGCATGTGGGGCCCGCTTTACAAAAATCCTCCCCGGCCATTGCGTTCAGTGGCTCGCAACAGGCGAAGTGAGTCCGGAGTTCAAAATTTCTGGATGATTAAAAACACCAGGAATTACATTTAACGGTAATCACCAAAGTTTCTATGCTATGGCCCACCAGTCGATCATGTCAGCCTCATTCTTCGGCTCAATGGTTAAAATGATACAAGGAATAGGATGGACGGCTTGGATTGTTCCCGAACATCATGGTGGGGCCTATGCAGGTGGGTCACACCCAAAGCTTGAACAAAGCTTATATTTGTGTTGTTCACTTGACCTCCAGCGTCCCTGGACGCTGGACGGTTGGACTAATTCAAGTGGGCTGCCCTCGTTGACTCCAAATAGTGAGTGGTGTGGGACCCCAAATGATGGGTGGGGTACATGAGACCCACATCAAGGTGGGGTCCCTTTGAATGAATGGTTGAGATGTCCCACAACCCATCAAATGGGCCATAAAATCGTATTACCATATGAAAGAAGAATGAAATAAAAAGAGAGAGGGAGGGAGAGAGAGAGAGAGAGAGAGAGAGAGAGAGAGAGAGAGAGAGAGAGAGAGATTGGAGAGTGGGACACGCTTGAGATGGAGGGACCCCTCCACTATGGGCCCTCCCTTGCAATGAATCATACATCAAGTGGTTCATTTAGCACATGGGACCATCAAAACTTAAAATCAATGGTGGGGATCCTTTCCCCACCAATATGGATGGTCTAGATGACCTTTCTAAAGAAATAAACATCATGATGGGGTCCATGGAGAATGGCCCCACCGTGGAATGATCATGATGAT
This sequence comes from Magnolia kwangsiensis, assembly GCA_037074715.1. Classification (NCBI taxonomy): domain Eukaryota; kingdom Viridiplantae; phylum Streptophyta; class Magnoliopsida; order Magnoliales; family Magnoliaceae; genus Magnolia; species Magnolia kwangsiensis. Next base: position 84,856,513 of record CM073589.1, on the reverse strand, counting down.
CCAAGTGGTCCATCGGCCACAACTTAAGGTCCCAAATGAGATCCAAACCATCGATCGGTTGGCCTCACTTGGCCCATCTCAAAAACATGAAAAACTCATATGATTAAACACCCACCGTCTGATCTTCTTGCTCCTATGGGTTCCTTGGCACCTTAGCTTGGATTTCAATGGAGGAGATGATGAGTGGATATCTAAGATGGGAGATGATGGCGTAGGAAAGTGGGCCACTTGGAGCTTAGGAATGCTTGGAGAATTCCATACGTATGGAGCTTGGGATTTTTTTGCAAATGAGAAAGAGAGGAGTTGTAAAGGGAGATAGAGAGAGAGAGAGAGAGAGAGAGAGAGAGAGAGAGAGAGAGAGAGAGAGAGAGAGAGAGAGAGGGAGAGTGATGGATGGATGTGGTGAGTGATGGTTGTGTAAGAAATCTTTGACTTTTGAGGCCTCTTGTGTAAGAGAGGTATGGGAGGTGAAGACTTTTGTGGTTACTTGGGAAAAGGGGTGAAAGTGATGTGTACTTGACATGTACTTGACATGTGATGGATTGATAGATGATTGATTGATGGGATTGATGTGATTGATGTGACACATCGAAGAGATTCTCCTGGGTTTCGCAACGCGCGGCGTTTCCTCACACCGAACGTCGGCCCACAACTCTTGACCAGGGTATCGCCTCAGCGCGCGAGTCGCGGCATTGGAACCGCAGCGACGGCACGGTCGCTATGGTATTAGTCTTGGGTTGAGTCGATACAGGTTGGCAGCATATGAATCAGGGTTGCGCGTCGATATCGGTTAAGGGTCGAAGGTTGCCGGAATTCGACCTTTAAGACCGCGGAAGTCTACGGAACAGTACGGACCAAGATACGGGTCTTACAGCTCTCCCCTCCTAATAAAAATTTCGTCCTCAAAATTTACACAATCATTCCAACTAGGAACAACTCATGAAGAAGAAGAAATATAACATCCCTACATAAAACCAGAGATAGCATACAAAATACATCACATGATCAACCATCAAAGAGATGAGGATAATGCTCTCGAATCTCAGCCTCACGCTCCCATGAAGCCTCCTCTACAGAATGGTGACCCCATTTCACCTTCACCAACGGAATGACCTTGATTCTGAGGACCTGCTCCTTCTGATCAAGGATACAGACTGGCTGCTCAATGTAAGAAGCATCCTCACGAACCTCCAGCAGCTGCCAATCAATGACGGGAACTATGTCTGACCCACAGTTCCTCAACATGGAGACGTGGAAAATGTTAGGACGCCAGACAACTGAGATGGCAAGGCAAGCTGATAGGCCACGGCGCCAATGCACCCAGTGATCTCAAAAGGTCCTATGAATCTCGGGGCAAGCTTGCCCTTCGCTCCAAATTGAACTACAACCTTCATGGGCGAGACCTTGAGATAGACATGGTCCCCTACATCAAACTCCAAGGGACGACGCCGACGATCAGCAAAACTCTTCTGTCAGCTCTGAGCTGTGCTTATCCTCTGCCTGATGATATCTATAGCCTCTGACGTCTCCTGCACAAGCTCGGGACCTAGGAGACGGTGCTCTCCAACCTCAGTCCAGCAACTCGGTGATCTGCATGGTCTGTCATATAGTGCCTCAAAAGGAGCCATGCCGATGGTCGCCTGATAGCTGTTATTGTACGTGAACTCAGCTAATCGCAGATGCTCATCCCAGCTACCCCCGAAGTCAATCGCGCAGGCCTGAAGCATATCCTAAAGTATCTGATTGACCCTCTCAGTCTGGCCATCGGTCTGCGGATGGTACGCGGTGCTGAGCTGCAAATCAGTCCCCATCGCTCGCTGGAAGCTCCCTCAAAACTGAGACGTGAACCTCGAGTCTCAGTCAGAAATGATCGAGACTGAAACGCCATGCAGTCTCACAATCTTCTCAATAAATAATCTCGCAAGCCAGTCCATAGACTAAGTCGCACGCATCGCAAGAAAATGTGCCGACTTCGTCAGACGATCCACAACAATCCAAATGGCGTCATGACCGTGCTGAGTCCTCGGCAAACCCATAATGAAATCAGTCAACACGTGCTCCCACTTCCACATCGGGACGCTCAACGGCTGCAATAGACCAGGAGGTCTCTGATGATCGGCCTTGACACACTGGCACGTGTCACACTCGGCCACAAAACTGGCGATCTGGCGCTTCATCCCTGCCCAAAAATACTGTCGCCTCATGTCACGGTACATCTTCTTCGAGACCGGGTGGATAGAAAACCGCGATCGATGTGCCTCGGTCATAAGATCTCTGCGTAACTCTGAAATATTCGGGACGCATAATCGACCTCTGAAGCGAAGTCCACCATCTGTACCAATCTGCCAATCTGCCTGACCCTCAGATGCCGCCTCAGCCATATAACTCTGCAACGACTCATCAGCCTGCTGAGCCTCGATCACCCTAGTGACAAGAGAGGGTTGAATCGACAAGCTCGATAACTGTACAATGGAAGACTGCAGGTCGAACTCAAAATCATACGCTGCGATATCCTCAAGCATCCGCCACTCCTGGATCATCATATGCGCCACTAGGCCTCGTGGCTGATGGTTGAGGGCATCTGCCACCACGTTCGCCTTACCCGGGTGGTACTGGAGATCAAAATCATAGTCTTTCAGGAGCTCCATCCAGCGCCTCTGTCTCATATTCAACTCAGACTGCGAGAAGAGGTACTTCAAGCTCTTGTGATCAGAGAAGAGCTCGAACCTGACCCCATAAAGATAGTGCCTCCACACCTTCAGTGCAAAGACAACTGCAGCCAGCTCTAAGTCATGCGTAGGATAGTTCAGCTCATGGACCTTGAGCTGACGAGACGCAAAGGCCACTGGTTTCCCGTGCTGCATCAGGACAGCACCCAAACCGATATGTGAGGTATCAGTGAATACAATAAATCCGTCACTCCTAGAGGGAAGAGTGAGGACAGGAGCGAACGTCAGACGGTCCTTCAACTCCATAAATGCTCTCTCACAGGCGTCACTCCAAATAAACTCTGCGCCCTTCCGAGTCAACCTGGTCAGCGGGGCTGCAATACGAGAAAAATCCTCAATGAAACGTCGGTAATAGCCCGCCAAGCCAAGGAAACTACGCATCTCTGTCGCAGTCGTGAGCTGGCCCTACTGACGCACTGCCTCGACCTTCGAGGGGTCCACTGCGACACCCTCCCTCGTCACCACGTGACCAAGGAACTTCACCTCCTCCTGCCAGAACTCGCACTTCTCCAGCTTCGCATATAGCTGGTATGCGCGGAGGGTCTGCAGAGTAATCTCTAAATGCTACTCGTGCTCCTCACAGGTCCTTAAATAGATCAGAATGTCATCGACGAAGACTACAACAAACTGATCCAGATATGGGCGGAAGACCTCGTTCATCAGCTGCATGAAGACCGCGGGTGCATTGGTCAGTCCGAAAGACATGACCTGAAACTCAAAATGACCGTAACGCGTCCTGAATGCCGTCTTCGGAATGTCCTCATCTCGGACCCGAATCTGATGATAACTGGAACGCAGGTCAATCTTCGAAAAGAACTGTGCACCCTGCAGCTGGTCAAACAAATCATCAATCCTAGGGAGCAGGTACTTGTTCTTGATCGTGACTTTGTTGACTTCGCGGTGCAGAGCCTCAACGAGCCATCCTTCTTCTTCACGAAGAGTAGCGGTGCTCCCCACGACGAACTGCTCGGATGGATAAAACCCAACTCTCGCAACTCGTCCAACTGCTTCTGCAGTTCCCGTAACTCTAATGGTGTCATATGATACGGGGCCTTCGAAATAGGCACGGTACCGGGCACGAGATCAATCTGAAACTCAGTGAGTCGACGAGGCGGTAATCCCGGAATCTCCCAGAACACATCGGGAAAATCGCATACTATGGGAAAATGGTCGATGCAAGCGGCAACAGGCTCCTCTATGGAGCAGGACATCAAACAAGACAACTGCTCCCCTCTAGGCTCAGCAACGAACTGGAACTGTGGCACGCCGGGTATACAGAACGTGACAGTCCAATATGGCATAATACTCGACGAGCTAATCCATGCCCAGGATGACATCGAACTCAGACATCGGTAATACAAATAAATCGACAGGTAGAAAGGTATCCCCAACTAGAACGGGACAAGACGAGCAAAATCAGCCCAACACTACAGTCCTCCCCAAGGGAGTCGATACTGATACACTCTCACCAGAGGACTCCAATGGTAAGCCTGTCAATCGGCAGAAGCTCTCGGCCACAAAAGAGTGCAATGCACCGGAATCAAACAGCACTCGTGCAATGCATACAGAAACTGGAAGTATACCCTCAACGACTCCTCCGGATGACTGCGGATCCTGCTGAGCCGTATAGAATCTAGCCTGAGCTGGCTGGGGAGGTGCCTGTCCCCTCTGAATGTGCTGCTGCTGGGGCTACTGAGGCGGTCAAAACTGCTTCCTCTGCTGCTGTGGCCTCTGAGACTGGTGCTGATGTTGATGCTGCTGCTGAGGTGGCCTCGGTGGTGGAGGCTACTGTTGCTGCTGCTGTGGGGGTCTCTGCTACTGCGGTGGAGGCTGCTGGGGAGTCCTCTGCTGCTGTGGACCTCTCTGCTGCTGCTGGGGGCTGGGACACTCCCATGAACGGTGTCTCGTCTCACCGCACCTGAAGCAAGTGCCAGTGAACTACCTCTGAGGTGGTGGTGGAGGTGCTGCTGGTGTTGATGGTGCACGGAAGGCTGGGAGACCTGTAAGCCTCTGCTGCTGTGGTCAACGCTGCTGAGAATTACTGAAAGAAGCCTGCCTCTTCCGGTCTCTCCTCTGACCACGATCAGACTGAGAACCCGCCCACTCAGTCTCATAAATCTGAGCTCTCCGCACCACTGCCTGGAAAGTAGGGAGCTCATGCCCAATAATATGACCTCGAAGGCCGTAACGTAAGCCGTGCTCGAAACGGCGGGCCTTCTGCCCCTCGTCATCAATCATATACGGTGCAAATCTAAATAGTGTCACAAAATGGGCCGCGTCCAGACATACTCAGGTCCAGCAACACGGGTAACAGAGGTCCACCAATGCTCGGCCTCACCCTGTAAGAGAAATACTGCTAACCGAACTCGCTGCTCGGTCGTACATGACATGGTATCGAAAATCTTCTCCACATCGGAGCGCCATCTCTCTGATGCAGTCGGATCTGGCTCACCCTGGAAACGTGGGGGATCAAGCCGTCTGAGCTCACGAAGTAAGGCACTTGCGCGCTCCTGCTCTGCCTGAGCTGGTGAAACAACTGGGCACCTGCCTTGTCCCTGGAGAGCGGCTGTCACAGCCTGTAACATCTGCTGTAGCTAAGAGGCACTCACAGGTACAGTCGGCTCCGCATCGGCCTCAGGTGGAGGAATGCCATCCTCAGGGAAGGGAACATGGATCTCTGGGGGTGGAACGGGAGGCGCAGGTGGTAAAGCTAGAGCCTCGGGTGGTAGAGCAGGATCCTCAGGTGGTGGTGCGGGAGTCGATCGGGTAACCCTCCCAAGCGCCATGTCCTACAGGAAAGAGCGAAGGCGCCTATCAACTTCAAAACTCTCGAAGGGACGCACGTTAACGGTCTGTAACGGAAGATTGTTAAGCTATCCAAACTTTGAAACTTAGTCATTCTACACTCATAGCAGACATGTAATGTTGTTCTCGGTTATTCCCGAGTTATGCTCTGATACCAACTCCTGTCACGCCCCAAACTCGAAAATCGGGCTCACAAAATTCTCAATCGCCGAATCCGGCGCCGATAGCCTCCTTAGAACCCCATTCTCGGCTCCTAGCTACCATTCCCCAGGTTCCGATCCTGGGATGATACGAGGAGGATTTTCAACGTCAGTTTGATTCATAATAAGCATAACTAATGGCATAACCCATAAACAACAACCAAGAACTCCATTACATTTCCACTATGATCAAAACTTTATAAGTACAATGAGCATAAAGGGAAATTCAATGGTAAAGAATAAAAATTTCAAAATGATCTGCAATGTGCTCCTGCCTTAGTGCTGCTGTGAACCAACGTCACCTGCGCACAACAGTCATGCATAAGCTTATAGAAAGCTTAGATGGTGGTGAAAGTGTGTGCGCAAGGTAGTAATATGATCATGCAATGTCAGAATAATGCAGAATATGCAGATGGATCCATAATATCATGAGTCGTACTAAGGTTATGCAATGCAAGACATGAATGGTATCGGCCATCCCAAGGCCATGCGATGTGCAATACAACTCAAGCATACAGATCCTCATCTATGTCCACACATCAATACAGCTCAAATATGGGATATCACCGGGATCTAGTACACTCTAAACCAGATTCCCGCCGCATCGTGCGCAATAAGGTAAGTGGAAAAGACCTCACTATCCGTCTGCCAATATCGGGCTCGACTCATCGATAGCGGACCCATTCCTCGAGCTGGTCAGACTCAGCCTAGCATTGCCCCCTACACTCGGGCGGGTAAGGCCGCACCCCCTTCCAACCGACCACCTACACAGTGGAGAGCGTAACCGTCTGGTAATCGGCACTCAACGCTCATGTAACATCCCGAAAATCGGGGGGTCGAGCAAAAACCCAACTCCCGAGTTCCAAAATGTTATTTATGCAACATAGATATGTTTGATTGAATGTTGTCTGTGATAATGTATTAAACATGAGTGAAATTAAGCCAGAACAGCATATCATACTCCAGAGACAGTTAAATTAACCAGCGGAAGTCTGTAATAGTATGTATAACATATATAAACTGTTGTATGTCTCCAGAGTGTGAACATGTTACCAGGTTATACACATACATGTATACTTCAAAAGTAAACAAAAGAATATACATGAGTGCTCTAAAAATATAAAATGACAAGTGTCAAGGCATCTAATCAACCTCCCTGTAATCCCGTCGATCAGAACACACATAAAGGAGGGATCCTCCTTATCATCATCAAGTCCAGCTCTGCCTCGCAGGCCGCGCCATCATCTGCAATCACAAAAGGTCTGGTGGGTGTCCAGGAACACCGTCCCGTAACGTGGGAGTGAGTAGCTAACTCAGTGGAATAATAGAGCAAGGATTAACATGTTCTCAAATCAATCACGCGATAATAGTAAAGCAATAAATCAAACAATCCTAATACTGTTGTTAATGCAATTATGACATGACGTGATGTATGCCCTCACCGACGATCACCCTCATGCGGCAACATCTTACGACCGCGGCATGCCACACTCCCTAGAGTGCTCCACATCTTCCAGGCACATGCAATGCTATGGTGATATGATTTTCAAGTTATTATTAGTCCATTCAAACAGCAGGATTGGGAAACTAAGGTACTTCCCTTATATCAATCCCAACACAGATCCTGTCTAGGGTCGTCACTCCTAGTAATCTCATACGATGTACATTTTGTAGGTCGCTGCAAGGGCTGCCAGGGCTGTTGCACGCACTCGTTGCACCGCTCCCCCATCACCTTATCAATACAGGCCTACCGTACTCTACTGCAACGGAAGGGTCGTCGCCTCCCGTGGACTCAGAATACGCTCACGGTCACTACAAAGGGCTCGTCGCCTGATCAGTGTAGGCCGACAGCTAGAATATAGTGTCCCATACCACCATAATCTGCTCACGAGTCTAGGTGCTCACTGGTCACTACGGGGAGGTTTGTGGCCCCAGCGTAGGCCGACAGCTCGACCACGGTGTCCCATACCACCATGCCCGGCTCATGAGTCTTTATGGATCAAGGTACCATGGTTAACAGGGTTTACAATGGTAAGTTCAGTACCCTAGGTTCAAGCAGTTATGACTCATACAAGGTGAACATACAACGGCCAGTCGGGTTACTTGACGAGCTCGACTGGCACGAGCGCATCGCAAGTCGAACGACATGAAGTGCGTAAAACACTTCGCGTGGCCTAACCACTGCCGCCAACTCCAACACGACTCGCGTTCATCGACACGTCCTTCGTGGCCAAGATAAGATAACCACGAATTCTTTCGGTTACCGACCGCCTAGACTAGGCATAGTCCCAAACAATCATAGAATCACATCAGTAGTTGTGTAAGGGTAATGGAAATGAAATGGAACCATGTGAGCATGTTAACACATGTCATTACATACAACTTAAGCAAGTCTTCAAACACATGCCTTTCATACATATAATGAAATTATACATATCGCCAACATATAGGAAATCATCACCATCAGCGTATTAATTGAGAATTCAATCTCCAACTAAGTCATAAGAAAATCATCAAGCACATGTTATAACATACCACTTAAATGAATCATTAAGCACATGCATTTCATACATATAATGAAATCGTACATATGGCTAACATGTAGGAAATCATTCACATCAACATATTTATTGAGAAATCAATCTCAAACTAATCCATAACACCATTTAAGCCAATACATACTAATACAAGCATTTATACAAACACTTACACTACACACTTAAGTCTACATATAGTATGTCGATCCGAAGTGCGCATTTAGGCGAATCTCTTCGCCAAACTAATTATGCATGCATTCCTAACTTCCTAATGCGACAACAAACCATGTCAATCACATCAGCAAAATATGAATGTAAACTGTACTTCCTACAAATGACTAAAATGCCCTAAATCTCATATTCTTCGTTAATTTACGAAACAGGAAACGGAGAGCATGTTGTACATGTCAAACGGCGTTGCCGTCAAGAATCTACTATTAAACGACATTGAAAGCTTTGGAAACAGTCAATCAAAGCGTCTAATATCCGCACCTTGTCTCTTATGGATGTTGAAATTCGAACGGAGCGTATACGCTTCGTCTACAGCGATAAGTGAACCTGTTTTGCAAGATCTATCAACTAACATGCTTTGAAAGCAAGAAAACCTTAAATCAGCAACTTATTAGGGTGTTTCCTTACCTGAAAACGCGGAGGAATCGTCGGGAAAGTGCTTGGATCGCGTGGCTTAAACACGTGTAGCAGGTAGCACCAGCAGCAGGAAATTCTCTCCCACCTCTCTCACAATCTCTCACCTTTTCTCTCCCTCAATCTAAGGCTTTTCCCAAATTCGGATGGGAGAGATATGAGAGGGTTTCAACCCCTTTTATAAGCCCAAAAATGCCCAAAATAGGCTCAGGAACAAAGTTCACTTAGTGCCTATCCAATTTGGGGCTGTTTCGGTCCAAAACATGCTTTCTGGTGGTCCCCTGGTCGAATGCGATCGGACTTAAGCTCATGCGTACCAGATCTAGCGCGCATTAAGTTTTCAGTCTGGCAGGATTCACAGATCGCACGTGGCGGACCAGTTTCAGTTCAGCGGTCACCGCACGTAGATCAGGGCTGGAAGTCTCATAATAATAAATAGAAATTTTTCCTGATCTGAGGGTGTAATCTGGATGAATTCTGACGGTCAGAACGCCTAATACTGACGCGTCAAGTCGTATGCCAGATTTGAATTTGAAATTCTAAATCTGTCCCTATTCGCACTCTCTTCGGTCCGGGCTCAATGAAATAGTCTGTGATTATCGGTTTGACTTGATTTTTGAAATGATTGTCAAGTCCAGCTAGGCGGTTCTAACGGTCTAAGATAAGAGGTATCGGACTTTCGACGCGCGGTCTAGATCCAATACAAAATTTCAAAGTGGTCCAGAGAACAAACCTGTCTAGAGTTTGATCCAAGGTTATAGAGTATTATGGAGTCATACGTTCTACTCGATTTGGGTCTTGTAGAACGTATTTAAAGTGATCAGGGACTATTTCCCAGCTACTCCAGCATTGCGCTAGCTAACTTATGCTTAGTTTCTAAAGGAATTAACCCTAAGTGATTTCTTTGGCTATGGAATTGGGTTCTAAGCGATTTTTCAGGTGTTTTAATTGACCCACTATCTAAGGACGTCAAATCCCAGATTGGCCAAAATCCGGGGTGTTACAGCTCATCTATCCACTCGGTCTAGACGTTGGAGCAACCTCTTGGTACCATAAGGGTTTAGGGACTTTCACCTAGGGATATCTATAGCACCCCATGTAGAATAAGATTTTCGGTATCCAATCCTGCCAACCACGATGCGTCTGTGGAGGCTACGGCCCTGATGTCGCTAGAGCGTACAATAACCATGTCACACAAATGCGAAATGCATGATTCATGCTATCCAATCATGCAACAAATCCTGCGCATATCGTGCGCTCATGTAAGGCAACACCGCCTAACCAGGAGCCCATAAATAACCTGCCCGAAGGCATATGCTATGATTAGTCAATCCTCATATCAAGCATACATATGATGCGTATGATCATGAGTCACGAAACTATACTAAACATGTAAATGAGTGATGAACCATTCTTACAACGCAGATGGGCCTAGACGGCCTATACACAGCAAGTACGGCCCAGTAATGGGCCCTAAGGAGAGTCGTAATGTGGACATCCAACCAACATTACACTCGCAATGTGGACGTCAAACCAACATTACTCCCTAGGCACAATCTTTCTAAACATCGCTACTTAGTCTATATTGGAATTACACATTGCAATGGACCGTAGGTTCTTCCCATTGGGCTTTACATATATATCAAATGGGCCATATCTTGTGGGCCTTTTATTCATCACTGGGTCACATCAATGGGCCACACCAATGGGCCTTAAGTGCATTGCAATGGGTCAAAACCCGTGGGCCTTAGATTGCATCAATTAGGCCTAGTCTCATGAGTCTAATATGTATCAAATGGGCCACACCAATTGGGCCCCCATATGTACATCAAATGGGCCTCAACCCATAGGCCTTATATGAGTCAAATGGGTCTAAACCCCTAGGCCTTATATGAGTCAAATGGGCCTAAACCCGTAGGCCTTGTATAAATCAGATGGGCCTAAACCCATAGGCCTTAAACAAATCAAATGGGCCTAACCCATAGGCTTTAAATAAGTTAAATGGGTCTAACCCATAGGCCTTAGCTAAATCAAAGGGATGGACGGTCTTGATGCATCATATGCATCGTGGCGGTCCACTGCAATATCTATTACCATCTAACCTTTTCATAAGGCCACGTGGACCTTGAGCCCACTTAAATGTTTTTTTATTTTTTATTTTGGTAATCCGGCGAGTGGGCCAAGGGAAGGCCCACAGCGATATTTATTTGTAGTTCGGCTGGGGGAGGGGGATGGTGTGTTGATCACGTGCACAAGGTGGGCTCCACTGTCCGCTGGACGGTGGAGGTAAAACACAAACATCACATTGGGCTTCCACCGTCCGCCTGGACGGTGGCTAAGACACATACATCACTGTGGGTCCCGTGTGGGGCCCACCATAAAGCTTATTTACCATCTAACCTGTTGGGAAGGTCACAAAGACCTGGATGAACAGAAAAAAAACAAATATCAGATTGATTCAAAACTTCTGTGGGCCCTAAAGAAGGTTTTAATGGTAGAGTTCAGTCACCGCCATTTCCTACGGTGTGGGCCACTTGAGCATTGGATAGGGCCAAAATTTGGAGGGGGCCCACCTGACGAGGGGACCTACCACATAAACGGCGTGGATCTAACATATACATTAAGGTGGGGCCCACGACAGGGGCCGTGGATGGCTGTCTGCCCACCCGCTTAACGCTGCATGCAGCAGCGTGCAGTGGCTACCGCTGTCAGAGGAAGGCAGAGGCTCTGCCTCTTGCAATTTTTGGAAAAAACCTGTTTTTCAGGGGTTTTTCGCATGTGGGGCCCGCTTTACAAAAATCTGCCCTGGCCATTGTGTTCAGTGGCCTGCAACAGGTGAAATGAGTCCGGAGTTCAAAATTTCTGGATGATTAAAAACACCAGGAATTACATTTAATGGTAATCACCAAAGTTTCTATGCTATGGCCCACCAGTCGATCATGTCAGCCTCATTCTTCAGCTCAATGATTTAAATGATACATGGAATAGGATGGACGGCTTGGATTGTTCCCGAACATCATGGTGGGGCCTATGCAGGTGGGTCACACCCAAAGCTTAAACAAAGCTTATATTTGTGTTATTCACTTGACGTCCAGCGTCCCTGGACGCTGGACGGTTGGACTAATTCAAGTGGGCTGCCCTCGTGGACTCCAAATAGTGAGTGGTGTGGGCCCCCAAATGATGGGTGGGGTACATGAGACCCACATCAAGGTGGGGTCCCTTTGAATGAATGGTTGAGATGTCCCACAACCCATCAAATGGGCCACAAAATCGTATTACCATATGAAAGAAGAATGAAATAAAAAGAGAGAGGGAGAGAGAGAGAGAGAGAGAGATTGGAGAGTGGGACACGCTTGAGATGGAGGGACCCCGCCACTATGGGCCCTCCCTTGCAATGAATCATACATCAAGTGGTTCATTTAGCACATGGGACCATCAAAACTTAAAATCAACGGTGGGGATCCTTTCCCCACCAATATGGATGGTCTAGATGACCTTTCTAAAGAAATAAACATCATGATGGGGTCCATGGAGAATGGCCCCACCGTGGAATGATCATGATGATCCAAGTGGTCCATCGGCCACAACTTAGGGTCCCAAGTGAGATCCAAACCATCGATCGGTTGGCCTCACTTGGCCCATCTCAAAAATATGAAAAACTCATATGATTAAACACCCACCATCCAATCTTCTTGCTCCTAGGGATTCCTTGGCACCTTAGCTTGGATTTCAATGGAGGAGATGATGAGTGGATGGCTAAGATGGGAGATGATGGGGTAGGAAAGTGGGCCACTTAGAGCTTAGGAATGCTTGGAGAATTCCATACGTATGGAGCTTGGGATTTTTTTGCAAATGAGAAAGAGAGGAGTTGTAAAGGGAGAGAGAGAGAGAGAGAGAGAGAGAGAGAGAGAGAGAGAGAGTGATGGATGGATGTGGTGAGTGATGGTTGTGTAAGAAATCTTTGACTTTTGTGGCCTTTTGTGTAAGAGAGGTATGTGTGGTGTAAGAAAGTCTTGACTTTTGAGGCCTCTTGTGTAAGAGAGGTATGGGAGGTGAAGACTTTTGTGGTTGCTTGGAAAAAGGGGTAAAAGTGATGTGTACTTGACATGTACTTGACATGTGATGGATTGATGGATGATTGATTGATGGGATTGATGTGATTGATGTGACACATCGTAGAGATTCTCTTGAGTTTCACAACGCGCGGCGTTTCCTCGCACCGAACGTCGGCCCACAACTCTTGACCAGGGTATCGCCTCGGCGCGCGAGTTGCGGCATTGGAACCGTAATGACGGTGCGGTCGCTATGGTATTAGTCTTGGGTTGAGTCGATACAGGTTGGCAACATATGAATCAGGGTCGCGTGTCGATATCGGTTAAGGGTCGAAGGTTGCCGAAATTCGACCGGTAAGACCACGGAAGTCTACAGAACGGTACGGACCAAGATACGGGTCTTACAAGAATGGACAAATTGCTACCCCTGAAGGGATCCTTAACCAATTTTTGAAATAAAATTTGGAACAAAAGAAACTCCACGAGGATCCAGTTTTAAAACACATTCAAAATCAAGAGCTTTTCAATTAAGGCACATTACAAGCTTTCCAAGACCTTACCAAGGTCATTCAACGGATTGAGTCACACTTAATGACTGGGGAAAAGGGATGCTTCTATCCCAACCTCTCCCCAATCCAAAACCATAATGTAAAATTAGTAAGTCAAGCTCTTCAAATCAAATGGAGCAAGCTAAGTCTATCACCACTCTTAGGAGTGGGAAGATAATTGATAAAACTATTCAGGTAAGGGTTGAAAAGTCTAAAGACCTAAAATTAGATGAGAATGATGGACCTAGCACTGCTCCACATGGTTTAGAACCAGAACCTTAAGGTAAACCAGTTGCTCCATTCCCTTAACGGTTAATTGCACCAAAACCTCTCTCTAATTCTCAGGATATTCTAGAGGTACTTAAGTAAGTGAAGGTCAACATCCCTCTTCTGGATGTCATTAAACAAATTACTTCATATACTAAATTTCTGAAAGATCTATACACTACTAAAAGACAGAAAAACCTTCAAAAGAAGATCTTTTTTATAAAAAAAGTGAGTGTCATCCTCAAGCAAGATGTGCTATAAAAATACAAAGATCCTAGTAGCCCAACCATCACTTTTGTAATTGGGAACTACCGGATCAAGCATGCACTTCTTGACTTGGGGGCGAGTGTTAATCTAATTCTTTACTCGATTTATGAATAACTAGGTCTAGGTGAATTAAAATCCACCCGGACCTCATTGCAACTTGTCGATCGCTCAATTCGTGTAACAAGAGGGATAATAGAGGATGTGTTAGTCCAGGTTGACAAATTCTACTATCCGGTAGATTTTATTGTCCTAGGCACTCAGCCCATCATGGATATGAGCACTCAAATCCCTGTCATACTTGGTCATCCATTCCTTATTACATCAAACACAATCATTAATTGTAGAAATGAAATCATGAATTTACCTTTTAGGAATATGAAATTAGACCTTAACAAATTTTTCAATATGAGCAAACAGAAAAAGGATGATGACGATGCCCACGTATTAACAAGATTAATTCTTTCATGGAAGATAGAGCACTCTTGACTCTATACTCTGACCCTCTAGAGACGTGCTTAGCCCACTTCCTTGATTTAGATGATGACATGATTAGAGAGATGGATTCCTTTCTTGATGTTACGCCAGTACTTGAAGTTAACCGATGGAGGCCACAATTTAAAAAATTGCCTCAAACAGATTTTGTGCCTATATTGTCTAGCTTCAAGGCACCAAAGCTTGACATAAAACCTTTGCCCACTGATCTTAAATATGTCTATTTAGGTTAAGATGAGACATACGTAGTGGTGATTTCATCCCACTTGGAGAAAGAACAGGAGTATGCTTATTTCCACTCTCATTGAGCACAAATGAGCCCTTGGATGGTCGATTACGGACCTCAAGGAAATTGATCCATTGGTTTGTACTCACCGCATTCATCTGGAGGATAATGCAAAGACCTCCCAACAATCATAACATAGATTGAATCTGAACATGAAAGAGATGGTTAAGGCTGAGGTCCTTAAGTTGTTGGATGTGGGTATCATATACCCTATCTCTGATAGTCAATGGGTGAGTCCAACTTAAGTCGTTCCTAAGAAGTTTAGAATCACCATCGTATCTAATGCTGATAATGACTTGTGCCAACTAAAGTCACTACTAGCTGGAGAATGTGCATTGACTACAAGATGTTAAATACCGTCATGAGGAAAGACCACTTTCCTTTACCCTTCATTAATCAAATCTTGGAAAGGCTAGCTGGTCACTCTTACTACTACTTCCTTAATGGATATTCAGGCTATAATCAGATAGAGATAGCCCCTGAAGATTAAGAGAAGAAAACATTCACATATCCCTTTGACACCTTTTCATACCGAAGGATGTCATTTGGACTGTGTAATGTCCCCGCAACTTTTTAGCTATGCATGTTGAGTATTTTTCTGACATGGTAAGGTAATATTTAGATGTCTTCATAGACGACTTCTCTATTTTTGATCCATCCTTTAGTGAATGTTTGGAAAATCTAAAAATGTGTTGAAGCGATGTGAAGAGAAGAATTTGGTATCGAATTGGGAGAAGTGCCATTTTATGGTTCCTACGGGAATTATTCTTGGACACATTATTTCATCCAAGGGAATTGAGGTAGACAAGGCTAAAATTAATCTTATCTCTAACCTACCTCCACCCAACAGCATACAAGATGTGTGATCCTTCTTAGGACACACAAGATTTTACAGGTGATTCATAAAATACTTTTGTCACCTCTCTCATCCTTTATGTAATATTCTTCAAAATGACATACCATACAAGTGGACTGAGCAATGTCAGGAAGCTTTCACTAAGCTCAAGGGCATGTTGACAACCACACCTATCATGCAGCCACCTGATTGGAGCATTCCTTTTGAAATTATGTGCAACGTATCCAACTATGTTATCGGGACAGTGTTAGGCCAGAGAAAAGAGAAGAAGCCCTACATTATTCACTATACAAGTAGAATTTTAAATCCTGCCCACGTGAACTACTCTATTATAGATAAGGAACTCTTGACCATAGTATTCGCTTTGGACAAATTTAGGTCCTACTTGATTGAATCCAAGATCATCATCTATACTGATCATGTGGCACTGAAATATCTTCTTTCTAAGAATGATATTAAGGCCCACTTGATAAGATGGATCCTTTACTCTAGAAATTTGATTTGGAATATGAGACAAGAAGGGAGTGAAAAACGTAGTGGCTGACCATCTTTCGAGACTGGATCTACCTGATTCCCTTGAGACGACACCCATAAACGACATATTTCCTGACGAACAACTTTTTAAACTCTCTCACTTACCTTGGTTTGTTGGCATTGCTAATTATCTTGCCCTAGGTTTCATGCCGACACATTGGACTGCACAAGATAAGAAAAAATTATTTGCCGAGGTACGTAAGCTCTCCTGGGACGATCCATATTTGTTTAAATACTGTCCAAACAAATTCTTAGGAGATGTGTGCTAGACAATGAACACCAAAGTGTCATCTCCTTTTGTCACTCTCCTGCCTGTGGGGTTCACTTTTCTGCTAAAATGCCCATGGCCAAAATCTTGCAGTGCGGCTTTTACTGGCCCACTATGTTCAAGAATACTCATGAGTTTTGTAAAGCTTGTGAGCGTTGTCAAAAATTAGGAGCATTGTCCCGTTGAAATATGATGCCTCTGAATCCTATTTTTTTCATTGAAGCATTCGATTACTAAGGCATCGATTTCATGAGGCCATTTCCCAAATCATTTCAGAATTTATACATTTTGTTAGCAGTAGACTATGTCACTAAATGGGTCTAAGTGATCCTGTGTCGGAACAATGACCATTGTACGATCATTATATTCTTAAAAGAAAACATCTTTTCCCAGTTTGGAATGCCTTGAGCCATCATTAGTGATGGAGGTTCACACTTCTGTAATAGGTCATTTGATTACTTCATGAAGAAATACAGCAACTCTCATAAGGTGAGCACTCCATACTACCCACAGACAAGTGAATAAGCTAAGATTTTCAATAGGGAGATTAAACATATTATAGAGAAAATGGTTAACCCTGACCATAAAATTGGTCAATTCGCTTGACCGACGCTGTATGGGCTTACCGTACTGCCTTCAAGACCCTAATTGGAATGTCTCCCTGTAAACTTATCTATGGGAAAGGTTGCCACTTACCTGTAGAGTTAGAACATAGAGCCTACTAGGCTATCAAAAATCTAAACTTTAACCTGGACAATGCTGGCTCGCTATGAAAACTTCAATTGAATGAACTCGAGAGAATCTGAAACAACGCATATGAAAACTCAAGCATTTACAAGGATGGGATGAAGGTATTCCACGACAAGAACATCCTTTGGAAAACATTCTAGACCTGTCAAAAAGTCCTACTGTACAATTCTCGGTAACATCTTTTTCCGAGTAAAGTCCAATCGCGTTAGATCGGCCCTTTCACTATCACTAATGTTTATCCTCATGGGTCCGTTGAGATAAAGAATCTCATGAATGGCAATGTTTTCAAAGTTAATCAACATCGTTTAAAGTCATTTGTTGAGAAATTTGATTCAGAGGACATGTCCATACCTTTGATCGATCCTGTCTACCAGGATTAACCTCCTAGTCTGATGGAGGTGTAGTTAGGTTTATTACTTTCATAGGATTTAGGAATAGGATAGTTTTCTTTCAGTATTTTTTATCTTGGAGCTAACACATTTTCATGTCGATATCCTTGAAAAAGCCTCTAAATTCCCTCTTGAGGTACTACATGTCCTTTATTACTGCTTTCTTTTCATTGCTTCATTTTCATTGCATGCTTATATCCTTTACATTGAGGACAATGTAGATTTTAGGTTGGAGGGTGTGGATTAGGTAAACTAACCTGTGTTTTCTCAGTCTTTGAGCAAAATTGTGAAAATAGTGGAAAATTTTAGAAATTTCTATGAATCGGGTGATTTTAAAGATAATCCATAAAGTAGAACTATAAGATACTTAATGTTGATGACTTATGACTCTTAGATTTAGTAACTTGCTAGATTTCAAAGTTAATCCATGATTAGAAGTTTTAACCATTAATTGAGTTATGATTTCACATGTCACATCTAGCTTACACATGAAGGCTTGAGTTCAATATTGAATTGTTAACTTGATGATTATTAAGCATGGAAGGAACCAACCTAGGAAATTTGTCCATCATGTTCAATAAGAAGAATTGAAAAAAAAAAATGAGGGAGAGAAAGAAAAGAAAATACCCAGCTAAAAAATAGTTGTCATCGAAAAAGGCTACCTAATATGGATCATTGAAAAGATTGAACATAACGTGAAAGCCATAGATGGAAAAATCAAAAGCTGGAATAATGAAAAGTTGAATTATAAGGCAAGTTTTGGTTAAAGTTTTGGTTATCTTGAATGCTCTTTTGATTATCAATTAAGGCTCGTATCCTAGTCCGTACCATTCCTTAGACTCCTGCGATCCGCCCCGTCGAATTCCAGTAACTCGGAATCTGTAATCAGCATTTGCGTGCCACCCTAAGTTGCATCCTTTAGATCTATGTCAAATTGACCCAAAAATTATACTCTAGCAACCGCATCATCGTCGTTATTCTAACGCCGAATCTCACACTCTAATACGATACTCAGGCTAAGACTTGTGGGCCCACGTATCTCTTGAGGAAACACCCGAATTACGAATTCTGAGAGAATCTCTACCACCTTTCACATCAATCAATCAAGTACTAGTCAAGTACATAACCCATGCCTCTCCCATCCCCTTCTTACCAATAAAGACAAGCAACCCATACCCCATGCCACCTCACCCCCCACAAGTCAACTCTCCCTTACACACACCCAGCCCTCTCTTACACCACCCATCCCTCTCATCCCATCCTTACTACACAACACCACTCCTCTCTCATTTCACTCCATTCTCAACCATTTTTCCAAGTAACCCTAAGGAGAGAAAATAGCCAAGTGTGTGGCCCACTTCCTACCCCAAAACCTCCCAATCTAAACCTTCAATTCTCATTTCCACCATCAAAGAAGAAGCCTAGGAGCTAAGCATTCCAAAGATCCAAGAAAAAGGGTAATCGAGGGTGATTATAGGACTAGAGAAGTGATTTTAATGATGAGCCAAGTGGTCCCTACCGATTGATGGTATGAATCTCACCTTGGACCCTAGGTGTGGCTGATGGCTCACCATGATTCATATGTTCATCCGATAATAGGGCCATTCTCCATGCACCCCATCATGATGTTTATTTTCTATTGTGAAAAATTCATCTAGACCTTGCATTTTTTGTGAAAAAGGGATCTCCACCGTTAATTTCGATCAGTGGGCCCACATGTAATAGGACCCATTAGATGTATGTTTCGTATCATCTATAAGAAGTGTTCATAGTGGCGGAGCCCCTCCCCTCCATCACATTGTTCTCTCTCTCTCTCTCTCTCTCTCTCTCTCTCTCTCTCTCTCCTTCTTCTTCTTCTTCTTCTTCTTCTTATGATTGATGATGATATGTGTGTGACCCACCTTGATGCACCCCACCATGAAGTATGCATTCTATATCCATGCCGGCCACATGTGGGGCCCACCTGCCAATGTCCAGTAGATGGCTGGATGGTCCAGTGCTACTGGCACCGTCTAGCAGCCATAGATGAAAGGAAAATACCAATATCAGCTTATTGAAAGCTGAGGTGGGCCACATGTGTGGACCCACCTTGGTGTTACATGGAAGTGAATTGGTTAGAGCACCACACGTAGCTATTTAGATGTTGTACTTGACATCAGCAAGTTCTGGGCTGATCATGAGGTATATGTTAAATTCCAATCATCCATTCGTTTGTTGGACAGTGGGACCCAGCCACATATGTGGAGTCCTCACCATCTAGCTGGGACGTGGACCCCACTTATGATATATGTGGTTTATATCCACACCGTCCATTCATGATGGAACCCACCTTAATGTATGTGTTCCCCACGTCGTCCAGCTATTTTGGCAGTGGGTAGGGCCCACCCCACATGTGCTGCACATGTGGACGGGTGGGGTCCATCTTGATGTATGCATTTTGTATCCACATCATCCATCATTGGACGGTGCTATGTGCGGCCTGCCCATGATGTATGTATCATAACCATCCATTCATCTGGACATGGACCCCACTCCGGCTATATAGCTACTATTAATGTCAGCAAGTTCTGTGGGTCTAAATCATGAAGTATGTGTTATATCCTAACCGTCTATCCATCTGAATGTGGACGTGGGACCCACATTGATGTATATGCTGTATCCGCACCGTCCAACAGGACGGTGGGATCCACCATAATATATGTATTTTATCTGCGTCGTCCAGCTGGGACGGGACCCACCATGATATATGTGTTATATACATGTTGTCCATCCTTTTTTAGGCCATGGGCCGCCCCATGAAGACCATAGGATGTGGCTCATTAAGATGTATTTGAGGCCCAGGATATGGCCCATTATGATGTATTCGAGGCCCACAGGATGTGGTCTATTGTGATGTATTTGAGGCCCAAGTATGAGGTCCATTGTGATGTATTTGAGGCCCATAAGAAATGGCCCATTGTGATGTATTCAAGGCCCACAGGACGTGGCCCATTGTGATGTATTTGAGGCCCAATGTGATGTATATGAGACCCTTGTGTGAGGCCCAATGTGATGTGTGATTCCACCATGATGTATGTAATGATGTTTATGATGGCCATTTATCTTCCGAGTTGGTTCCAAATGGGCCATGCGTTGGGAGTAATAATGGTTTAATGTCCACATTGCAAGAGCAATGATGGTTAAATGTACGCATTGTAACTCTTCCTACGGCTCATTGTTAGGCCCATTCTCATCTTCCCTTAGTAGGGTAACCTAAACTGTTGGGCCCCCATAATTGTTAGGCCCATTCTCGATACGAGCAGGCCATCTAGGCCCATCCTTAATATGAGGAGAGTACATCATCATCATATAACATGCTTAGTTAGCTCCATGATCTATGCCCATGTGCATCATATGTATGCTTGATATGAGTAGTATTGATCATAGCAGATGTCATTGGCGGAATATTATGGGACTCCTTGATAGGAGTTACCACATGAGCGTGCGGTATGTGTAAGATTTCTACATGATTGGATAGTGTGATTCACGCATCTCACATTGTGTGACATGACTACTGTAGGCCCTAATGACATCAGGGTCGTAGCCTCCACAGGCATATCTTAGATGGCAGGATTGGACAACGAAAATCTTTCTATACATGGGGTGTGATAGATGTCCCTTGGTGAAATTTCCTAAACCCTTATGGTACCAAGAGGTGCTCCAATGTATAGACCGAGTGGATGTACGAGCACCAAGTGTTGAATATCAGGAGGTTGTGCTTCCCACTGTGTTGTGGTCGGTTGGAAGGGGGTGCGACCTTACCTGCCCGAGAAGAGGGGCAAAGCTAGGCTGAGTTTAACCAGCTCGAGGAATGGGTCCGTTATCGACGAGTCGGGCCCAACATTGGCAGGAGGATAGTGAGGTCTCTTTCACATACCTTATTGTGTACGAAGGGTCGACAATCTGGTTTAGAGTGTAGTAGACCCCAGTGATATCGCAGAGATAAGTTGTATTATTATGTGGTTTCAGATGAGGATTGGCATGCTTGATTTGCATCTTGTATCGCATAGCCATGACATGGCTGATAGCATTCATGCCTTACATCGCATGGCCTTGGTATGGCTGATAGCATTCATGCCTTGCATCGCATGGCCTTAGTGTGGCTGATAGCAATCATGGGCTTACCAGCATTTCCGCATTACTCTGATATTGCATATTTACATTTCTACATTGAATACACATTTTCACCACCCTCTAAGATTTCTATAAGCTTATGCATGACCGTTGCGTGCAGGTGACACCAGGACGTAGCTGAGCAGGAGCAGGAGCGTGCAGCTAAGCTTTCAGAGCCTTTTTGGTATCCATTGTATTTCCCCTTATGCATTGTACTTAAAAAATTTTATTATAGTGGATATGTGGTGATGTTTCTTGTTATTGTTGTTATGGGTTGTGCTTTTTATTGAACAAATTCATGTTGAAAATCCTCCTTTTAGGATCCCAGGATTAGAACCTAGTATATGGGTGCCAGGAGTCGATAATGGGGTACTATGGAGGTTGTCAACACTAGATTCTGTGATCGAGAATTTTGTGAGCCCGATTTTCGAGTTTAGGGCATAATAAAGGTTGGTATCAAAGCATAACTTGGGAATAACTGAGAACAACATCACATGTTTGCTATGAGCTTAAGACAATTAGGTCTTGAGTGCATAACCTTCTGAATTACTTCCCTAATGTCTGAGCATTCGAGGGTTTTCAAGGTTGATAGGAGCATTTGTTCTTTCCTGTAGGACATGCTGCCTAGAATAGCGACCCGACTGACTCTCACTCCACTACCTACGACTCGCGTTCTACCACCTACGACTCCCACTACACCATTGAAGATTCCTGCTCCCCTGCCTAAGGATTCCGCTCCTCTACCCGAGACTGGTGTGGATCCGATTGTACCCATAAGTGTCGCCCAGCTACATCAGATGTTGCAGGCTGTGACAGCCGCCCTCTAGGGGCAGGTCTACAGGCACCCTATTGTTACGACAGCCCAAGCAGAGCAAGAGCATGCGAGTGCCCTTCTTCAAGACTTTTGTCAGCACAATCCCCCACTCTTCCGGGGCGAGGTGGACCCGAAAGCAACCGAGAGGTGGCGCTCTGAGGTGGAGAAGATTTTTGACACCATGAGATGTACGACCTGGCAGTAGGTTCCGTTAGCTATATTTCTTCTCCAGGGCAAGGTTGAACACTAGTGGGCATCAATCTCCTGAGCAGCAGGAGCTAATTTTGAGTGGACTTAGGAGGATTTTGTAGACCAGTTTGACCGGCAGTATTTTCCTGACCACATTCGATGACATCAAGCATTAGAATTCAAGGCCCTTGTATAGGGAGACATGTTTATGGTGCAGTACGTGACCTATTTTGTGGTGTTATCAAGGTTCACACCGTACTTGATTGATGAGGAGGGGCAAAAGGCCCGCCATTTTTAGAATGACCTACATTATGGTCTCTGAGGCCGTGTTGTTGGGCATGAACTCCTAACTTTCGAGGAAGTAGTACGGAGGGCCAGATCTCTGAACCTAAGTGGGTCGGCGCACAGAGTGACCATGATTAGAGGAGAGACCGAAAGAGGCAGGCCCTCTCCGGTGGCTCCCAGTAGCATCGACCACAGTAGAAGGCACAGGCTGCCCAGCCTTCCGAACACTAGTAGCACCACCTTTGAGGCAATTCACCGGTGTCTATTTTTGATGTGGTGAGACGAGGCACCGTATTTAGGAGTGTCCCCACACTTAGCAACAACAGTCTAGAGCACTACAGTAGCCTCCACCGTAGCAATAGCAATCACAGCCACCTCAGCCTCCAAGACCCAGTAGCAGTCGAGGCAGAAGTATAGGCCTCCACAGTGGTAGTAGCAGAGAGCTCACAAGGGACACGCACCTCCCCAGCCAGCTCATGGTAGATTCTACGCAGCTCAGAAGGACCCTCAGTCATTCGGAGGGGTCATTGAGGGTACCCTCCCTATCTTTGCATGCATTGCACGTGTATTATTTGATTATGGTGCATCGCATTCCTTTATGGCTGAGGATTTCTATCAATCGACTGATTTATCATTGGAGTTTGCTCGTGAGGGCTTGTCAGTATTGACTCCCTTGGGGAAGACTATAGTGTTAGGCCAATTTTTCTCGTCTTGCCCCATTTTGGTTGGGGATATTTTTTTACCTGCTGATTTATTCGTGTTGTTGACGTATTCTAAGAGATTCTGGGGTTTCCACCGTACCGGTATATTAAGTTTCAGATTGATCTTGAAAAGGCCGAGCTTAAAGTCCTAGAGGGGAGGTGAATAGGACTATGCCAAATTTAAAAAATAACTGTGAAATTACAAAGATAAACAAAGATAGATATCTAAATTATAAGCAACCTTAAATGCACAAGTATTGAGAGGTTGATACAAACTGAGTTCTAAGGACAACTTTACACCAAAAACCAAGGTTTATGGTAGGACAACTTAATTTCTAGAACGTTTGTAAGTATCAAAAACTCAAACTTAGAAGGAGGTAAAGGAAATAATCTAAATTATTACAACATTCACCACAAGTGCATAAAAGGAAATTACAACATTCAGCACTACACATATATCACCATAAGCATCCACTAAACACCAAGAATTATAGTGGTTCATGTGTGTACACCAGTTGTTTGAAAAATAACCATATAACTACTCAACTCTCAATATCCTCTCCCATGGGATATTGGCTTTCACTATCAAATAAGGTTTTCCAACGTTCACCTTAAAACCTTCACAATTGGGTTTTTAGATGGGTTTACACAATTATAAAAACCCCACACTCTGAGATTTTTTACCTTATCTCAGACAAAACCAAAAATAAGATTTTCTTAGTTGAATCTCATAAACAATAAAAGATACACAAAATTAAATTGTACTTATCTGAAGAATCTCCTTCTGATGAAGCCCAATAGAACCAATCCGATGTAGACGAAGATGTTCAATGTCCAGTCTCACAAATGAAAGGGTTCTAGGTCAAAATGATTTTTAGAATAAATCAACCTGGGCTAGCTTGTTTTGATTTTGATCTCAAAGAGGGTAAAATCACATTCCCTTCTTTAATGAAATAGAGTTGAATGGAGATCACAAAATCAAATTCAGAAAATCTATTTAAGAGAATCTAAAATGAACACAATATAGATTAACAAACGCAAGAACTTATCTCTCAAAGTTAGGGCTTGATTATACTTGGAATGAATGAAAAACTCTAAGACTCGTCCTCTATTTATAGGTGAAAATATTGTTCACTTGACTGGTTTAAGGGTCGATTAGACTGGTCAAAGGACTAATCACATTTTAAAATTTCTGGCGAGATAAGATAAGATCGTTACTCGACTGGTCGAGTGGCCTGCTTGACTGGTCAAGTAATGCACTCGAGTGGTCGAGTAAGACCAAAAAAGCTTGCTGGACTTTGAGTCGAGCACTACATGACTGGTCGAGACAGCCCCAAACTCAAAAATCGGGCTCACAAAATTCCCGATCGCTCAATATAGCGCCGATAGCCTCCATAGAACTCCATTCTCAGCTCCCAGCTCACATTCACCAGGTTCCGATCCTACGATGCTACGAGGAGGATTTTCAAGATCAGTTTGAATCATGATAAGCATAACCAAAGGCATAACCCACAAACAACAACCAAAAACTCCATTACATTTCCACTATGATCAAAAACTTTATAAGTACAATGAGCATAAAGGGAAATACAATGATGATGAATAAAAGCTCCAAGATGATCTGCAAAGCGCTCCTGCCTCAGCGCTACTGCGCACCAACGTCACCTGCACGCAACGGTCGTGCATAAGCTTATAGAAAGCTTAGAGGGTGGTGAAAGTGTGTGCGAAGTGATAATGCAGTTATACAGTATCAGAGTAATGCGAAACATAATGATGAAAGCTAAGAATACCATTAGCCATACCAAGGCCATGCGGTGCAAAGTATGAATGATGTCGGCCATAACAAGGCCATGCGATGTGAAATGCAACTCAAGCATACAAATCCTCATCTAAGTCCACATATCAATGGAACTCAACTCTGGAATATCACCAGGGTCTAGTACACTCTAAACCAGATCGCCGTCCCATCACATGTAATAAGGTAAGTGGAAGAGACCTCACTATCCGTCTATCAATATCGGGCTCGACTCACCGATAGCAGACCCATTCCTCGAGCTGGTCAAACTCAGCCTAGCTTTGCCCCCTACTCTCAGACGGATAAGTCCGCACCCCCTTCCAACATACCATGACATAGTGAAAAGCACGACCGTCTGGTAATCGGCACTCGGCGCTCCTATACCCACTCGGTCTAGACATTGGAGCAACATCTTGGTACCATAAGGTTTTAAGGACTTTCACCCCGGAATATTTATAGCACCCCATGTAGAACAAGATTTCTGGTATCCAATCCTTTCATCCACAATATGCCTGTGGAGGTTACAGCCCTGATGTCGCTAGGGCGTAAAGTAACCATAGCACACAATGTGAAATGCATGAATCACGTTATCCAGTCATGCAAAAAATCCTGCGCATATCGTGCGCTCATGTAGGGCAACACCGCCTAACTAGGAGCCCATAAACAACCTGCCCGAAGGCATATGCTATGATCAGTCACCTCTCATATCAAGCATACATATGATGCGTATGATTATGAATCATGAAACTATACTAAACATGTAATAAAGTAATGAACTATCCTTACAACGCAGGTGGGCTAGACGGCCGACACACAACAAGTACTGCCTATCAATGGGCCCTAGGGAGAGTCGTAATGTGGACATCCAACTAACATTATACTCTCAATGTGGATGTCAAACCAACATTGCTCCCAAGGCGCGATTGTCGTGAACATCATTACATAATCCGTGTTGGGATCATACATTGCAATGGACCTTAGGTACATCCCATTAGGCCTTAAATATATCAAATGGGCCACATCCTATGGGCCTTATATTCATCAAGTGGGCCACATCAATGGGCCGCACCAATGGGCCTTAAGTGCAATTCCCATTGGGCCTTAAATATATCAAATGGGCCACATTCTATGGGCCTTATATTCATCAAGTGGGCCACATTAATGGGTCGCACCACTAGGCCTTAAGTGCATTACAATGGGTCATAACCCGTGGGCCTTAGATTGCATCAAATGGGCCTAATCTCATGGGTCTTATATGTAACAAATGGGCCACACCAATTGGGCCCCATATGTATATTAAATGGGCCTCAACCCATAGGCCCTACTACATCTCAATGGGCCTTAATCCATGGGCTCCTAAAACATCAAATGGGCCTAATCCCATGGGCCTTAGAATACATCAACTGGCTTAATGACATGGACCTTACATCCACATCAAAGTGGGCCCCCAATGAACTACTACAACTACATTAAGATGGGCCTCAAAACAGGCTAAGGTGGGGTCCACTTGGACTATGGATCTGGCTCATCTTAGCCTCAAGTTATGCGCTTTTAAAATGGATAGACGGTTTGGATTCAATAATGTATCACGCTGGGGTCCACATGAGCTAAGGATCTAACTCATTCTTTTAGCTCAACCAATAAAATGAGCTCCCAAAATGAGTGGATAGACAGGATGCAACACATGTATCATGGTGGGCCCCACTGTCAATGGACAGTGTGTATAAAACACGTACATCAGGGGTCCACCAAACCCATGTATTATGGTGGGTTCCACCGTCCACGCCAGTGGATGGTGTGGTAAACATAAGCATCACCATGGGTCCCACGTGTGTGGCCCACCCTAATGTTTATTTTCCATCCAAGACGTTGATAAGGTCGCACAAACCTGGATGAGGAGGAAAAATAAATTTCATCTTGATCCAAAACTTTTGTGGCCCATAAAAGGTATTTCAATTGTAGAGTTCAATCACCGATGTTTCTTGTGGTGTGGGCCACCTGAGATCTGGATCAACCTGAGTTTTGGAGGGGACCCACTTCAGAGGGTGGTCCACCTCATGGATGGTGTGAATATAAAATATACATCATGGTGGGGTCCACATGTGGGGCCATGGGACCCTGGCGTTCGCCCGCCCAAACGCAGCACTGATGTTGTCAGGGGGCAGCAGGCGCTGCCCCTTATGCATGCTTATTTTATTTTTAAAAAAAAATCATAATTCCTGTGGTTTTTCACAGGTGGGGCCCTCATCAAGTAAATCCAACCCGTCCATCACATTCTGTGGCTCAAAATAAGCCCAATGAGTCCAATATTGGACATTTTTCAGCGTATGGAAAAAATCTGGGGAACTTTAGATGGTGAAAATCACTATTAACTAAGTTATGGCCCACCAGATGTTCCGATCAATCTCATTTTCTAGCTCAACGCCTAAAATGAGTTGGTGCATAGGATAGATGGTGTGGATTTAATACATATATCAAGGTAGGGTATGTATGAGTGGGTTATCTCACAAGCTTGTAACCAAGCTAATATTTGTGTTTTCACAGAGATGTCTAGCGTCCCTAGACGCTGGACGGTCCTCACCACAAAGGTGGGCTACATTCAAGTGGGCCACCACATGATGAATGGTAAGGGTACAACGCACATAAGGTGGACCCCACTCATGGACGGCTTGGGTAAAATACTTACCCCATGATGAGTTCCATTCAAGTGGGCCACACGGCCAAATCATCACACAAATATATAAAAGAAAAGGAGAGAGAGAGAGAGAGAGAGAGAGAGAGAGATAAGGAGTGTGACACGCTTGTGATGGAGGGCTCTGCCACTATGAGCCCTCTCTTGTAAGCAATCATACATCAAATGGATTTCTTTACACATGGGACCACCGAAATCTAAAATCAACGGTGGAGATCCTTTCCCCACCAATATGGATGGTCTAGATGACCTTTCTAAAGTAAGGAAATAAACATCATGATGGGGTCCATGGAGAATGGCCCCATCATGGAATGATCATGATGATCCTAGTGGGCCATCGACCACATCTTAGGGTCTTAAGTGAGATCCAAACCATTGATTGGTTGACCTCACTTGGCCCATTTTAAAAACATGAAAAACTACTCTTATCAAGCACCCACCGTTTGATCTTCTTGCTCCTATGGGTTCCTTAGCTCCTTAGATTTGATTCCAATGGAGGAGATGAGGAATAGATGGTTAGGATGGGAGATCTTGGGATGGAAAGGTGGGCCACACTTGGAGTTTGGAAGAGAGGGAGAGGCTCATACGTATGGAGGTTCTCTTGCTTGGGAATGGTTTGAAAAAAAATGAGAAAGAGAGTTGTAAAAAGAGAGGAGTGATGGGTGATGGAGTGATGGATGTGGTGGTGATGGGTGTAAGAGCCTCTTTTTGACTTTTGTGGCCATTTGTGTAAGAAAAGTATGGCTTGTGTAAGAACTTTTTGACTTTGGAGGCATTTTGTGTAAGAAAGGTATGGGCTTATAAGAACTTTTTTAACTTTTGTGGCTTGTTTGGGAAAGGGTGTGAGGTGATGTGTACTTGACATGTACTTGACATGTTGAGATTGATTGATTGATGGATTGATGGATTGATTTGACAAGTCATAGAGATTCTCTTGGGTTTTGCAACGTGCGGCATTTTTCTTGCACCTAACGCTGGCCCATATCTCCTGACCAGGGTATTGCCTCGGTGCGTGAGTCATGGCATCGGAACCACGTGACGGCGCGGTCGCTATGGTAAAGGTCTTGGGTTGAGTCGATACGGGTTGACAGCATACGAATCAGGGTCGCGTGTAAATATCGGTTAAGGGTCGAAGGTTGCCGAAATTCGACCGATAAGACCGCGGAAGTTTATGAAATGGTACGGTCTTGGATACGGGGCTTACAACTTCACTCGACTAGTCAAGCAGTCTCCACGACTGGTCGAGGGTCCAATAGAAAATTTTAAAAATTCACAACAAATCTTAGACTAGTCGAGAAACTTCTTGAACTGGTCGAGCTAGTGCTTAGACCAGTAAAACAAAGATTAGGACTAGTCAAGGAAAATTCCTATAAACTTATGTAATGACCCAAATAAAATATGTAATGAATATGACCTAACCTATGGTTAATCTAGGGTCATCCATACCTTGTTTGTGAGTTTGAACCATCAAAACATCAATCACTTTGGTAACTCATTCACTTGAAATACATGAAGCTTGTGTTCCAAATCTTAAACTTGAGCTTGAGCTAGGGCTTGAGTTCTTGATTCCTTAAAGTAGTAATAATAAGCTTTCAACTTGAACTTGAGCCTTGAACTTTTATTCTTGCACTTGAACTTATAATCATTGAACTTTGACGATGTTCTTCAACTTGAAAATGTAGAAAAGTTTGGCGATGATGAAGATGACTCACAATGATGAAGTTGATCTATCCAACTCATCAAAACAAGATACATATTCTAAGTAGTTTGGCACAACAAAATTTGACAATTCCAAGTGCTAGATTTACAATATAGCATTTACAGATCTTGCGCTTGGTATCGCGCCTATCTCGAAGGCGCTGTATCATATGGCACCGATGGAGTTACGGGAGCTGCAGTAACAATTGGATGAGTTGCATGAGCTAGGCTTCATTCATCTAAACAGTTCACCATGGGGAGCGTCAGTACTCTTCGTCAGGAAGAAAGATGGCTCGTTAAGGCTTTGCATGGATTACTGCAAGCTCAATTGGGTCACGATCAAGAAAAAGTATCCACTCCCAAAGATAGATAATTTATTTGATCAGCTACAAGGTGCACAGTTCTTTTCGAATATTGACCTGCGTTCCTATTATCATCAGATTTGGGTCCGAGAGGAGGACATCCCGAAGACAACATTCAGGACACGCTATGGTCATTTTGAGTTCCAGGTCATGTCATTCAGACTGACCAATGCGCCTATGGTATTATGCAGTTGATGAACGAGGTATTTTATCCTTATCTCGATTAGTTTGTTGTGGTCTTCATCTATGACATTCTGATCTATTTAAGGACCCGCGAGGACTATGAGCAGCATCTAGGGATTGCGTTGTAAACCCTCCGTGCCCACCAGTTGTATGCGAAGCTGGAGAAGTATGAGTTTTAGCAAGAGGAAGTGAAGTTTCTCTATCATATAGTGACGAGGTAAGGTGTCGCAGTGGACCCCTTGAAGATAGATGCAGTGCATCAGTGAGGTCAGCCCATGAATGTATCTAAGATCTACAGTTTTCTTGGTTTAGCGGGATATTATCGACACTTTTATAAGAGCTGAAGGACCGCCTCATGTACACTCCTGTCCTCACTCTTCCCTTCAGGAGTGAAGGATTTGTTGTATTTATCGATGTTTCGCATGTGGGTTTGGGTGTTGTCCTGATGCAGCACAAGAGGTCAGTAGCTTATACGTCTCGCTAGCTCAAGGTCCATGAGCTGAACTAGCCCACACATGATTTGGAGCTGGCAATAGTCATCTTCGCACTGAAGGTGTGAAGGCACTATCTCTATGAGGTTAGTTCCAAGCTCTTCTCTAACCACAAGAACTTGAAGTATTTATTCTCTCAGTCTAAGCTGAATATGAGGCAGAGACATTGGATGGAGCTCCTATGATTTTGATCTCCAGTACCACCCAGGTAAGGCAAACGTGGTAGTAGATACTCTCAACAGTCAGTCATGGGGCCTGGTGGTGCATATGATGATTCAGGAGTGGAAAATGCTTGAGGATGTAGTAGCATATGACTTTGAGATCGGTCTGTAGTCTTCTATCATGCAGTTATTGAGTCTGTCGATTCAAACCTCTCTTGTCACAAGGGTGATCGAGGCTCAGCAGACAGATGAGTCATTGCAGAGTTATAGAACAAAGGTGGCATCTGAGAGTCTATCAGATTGACAAATTACTTTTGATGGTGAATTCACTTCAGAGGCCGATTATGTGTCCTGAATATTCTAGAGTTGTGTAGAGATCTTATGATCAAGGCACATAGATCGCGGTTTCCTATCTACCATAGGTCAACGAAGATGTATCGTGAAATGAGGCAACAGTATTTTTGGGCAGGTATGAAGCACTAGATTGCCAGTTTTGTGGCTGAGTATGACACTTGCCAGCATGTCAAGGCCAATCATCAGAGACCCACTGGTCCATTACATCCATTGAGCGTCCCGACATGGAAGTGAGAAAATGTGTTGAAAGATTTCATTATGGGCTTGACGAGGACTCAGCGCATTCATGACGCCATTTACACTACGTGAAAAATGAAAAAAAAATGACGGATTTAGAGACGGTTCTGGACCGTCGCTAAAATTTTAGACGGCCCCTGACTGTCCTTAATATTGTCTTAAAAATTTGAATGTCCACAAATCATTTAAGACGGTCGTTGACCGTATTATATGGGTCATCTAAGACGGTCATTGGCCATCTGCATTAGAGACGGTCCTTGACCGTCTTATATGCCATCATTAGAGACTGTCATCGGTCGTCTTTTACTTACAATTTGAGACTGTTAAAGACTGTCTTTATTAAACACGGTCCTTAGCCTCTTATAGCCCTGTCAAAGACTCTCCATTACAAACGGTCCTAAACCGTCTTATAGCCCGGTCAATGACCATCTCTGTTAGAGACTGTCAAGGATCGTCTCTATTAGAGACTGTCAAAGGCTGTCTCTATTAGAGACAGTCCTAAACCGTCTCCAATGCTCAATTTAAAAATGAAAAAACTTAAAAAATTTATGAATTTCGAAAAAAAAAAAAAATAGTTGAGAAGCTTAGAAAAATAATTAATAATGTTTAAGAAAATTTTAAATTTTGAAAAAAAAAAATGTAATTTTATAAAAATCTAGATTTTGAAAAAAATAAATTAAGAACTTTGAATAATGTTGATAATGTTGAAAAAAAATCGATAAAAAAATGATATTTTGAAAAAGAAAATTTAAAAAATTAAACAAAATTGTGAAAAAAATGATAAAATGTAAATATATATATATATATATATATATATATATATATATATACACTTTTTAAAAAAGAAAACTAGATTTTGTATTTTAACAAAAAAATTTGAAAAGTTATATAACAAAAGTGAGATTAAAAAAATAATATTTTGAAAAAGAAAATTTAAGAAATTAAACAAAATTGTGAAAAAATTGATAAAATGTAAAAAAATATATTTTTTTTAAAAAAAAAGAAAACTAGATTTTGTATTTTGACAACAAAAATTGAAAAGTTATATAACAAAAGTGTGATTAAAAAAATGATATTTTGAAAAGGAAAATTTAAGAAATTAAACAAAATTGTGAAAAAATTGACAAATTGTAAAAATATATATTTTTTAAAAAAGAAAACTAGATTTTGCATTTTGACAAGAAAAATTGAAAAGTTAGATAACAAAAGTGAGATTTTGATGATGTGTTGTATATCCTTGTCACCCCTATGTTTCTCCAACCCATTTTTGGGCCGGGTATAAAAAATTGTGTAGATTTATATCTTAAGTGGACCACACCACTGGAAAGAATGATAATATAGTACCTCACCATTAAAAATTATAAAGAGCCCATTGTAAGGTTTTAGAATTATTTATTTGCAATCCAACTTGTTGATAATGTAAAGAAGATCCAAAGATCAAATTGATCTTTGGATCAATTGATCCAAAACTTTTGTGGCCTTCAAAAGGTTTTTAATAGTTATTCATCATTGTTTTGATTGGTATGATCCACCTGAGATTATTGAGTTCTTATGATTTAAAATCACATCCTAATATATGATGGAAAAATATATGGACGGTGTCGATATACATAAAATATATCAAGGTGGGCCCTACACGGTTAGAGTAACACCCATGAGGGTCCGTTTTTGGCAGGGTGGATTGGAAGGGATTGGAAGTTAAATCCTGGGATTGGCCGAGCATGCCAAACAGGCTAGGTGACCTGATCGCAGGATATAACAATCACATGGATCTTAAGACAATCCACTGAAAACACCATCATTACCTTTAAATTCCATCCAATCCACCCTAATCCATTCCAATTTGCCTATGACGTGTTTGGTTAGAGGGATTGGAAGGGATGAGAAGGTTTAATCCAGGGATTGGCCGGGTGTGCCAAACAGACTCGATATAGAAATCCCGGGATATAGCAATCTAAGACAATCCATTGACAACACCATCATTATTCATTACCTTGAAATCCATGCCATCCACCCTAATACCATTCAATCCCTTCCAATCCACTCGCCCAGATGGGCCCTAAAGGAGTTACTTAAATAGTGAAATGGTACTATAAGGTCACCTCATGGGAACTTCCCATGAGGTTAATCTATGTGCGTCCCACCATGATGTATGTAGAACATCAACACCATGCATTTGATGTGTCTCCTTTAAGTCCAAAAATCAGCCGTATATATAGGAAACTCAAATAGGCCATAGCATTCAAAACTATGTAAAGACATCCCTAAAACATATAAAAACATTTAATTGGTGGGGCCCACATGAGTTTTGGATGTGTATGAAACTTGGGCTGACTCCTCATCTAAGTGGGACACACATAATGAATGGGTTGGATCTATGAACCACATCTAGGTGGGCCCAATAAATGATTATGAATGTTTTAATGGGAGGGTAACCCTCTTAACTATAGTATGTGGTGTGGCCCACCCAAGTCATGGATTGACTTTATTTTTAAGCTCAATGCCTACCATGGAATGGTGCATCTAACTGACAGCGCAGATCTAAAGTTCAAGTGGACTCACACCATAGAAAAGAGTGGGATAGTGACACCCACTATTGAAACCTTCTTAGGGCCCACCACGATGTTTATTTGAGATCCAACATGTTTATAAGTTAATACAGACATGGATGCAGTTGAAACTTAGTCTGACCCCTCATCCAAGTGGGACACAGGATATGTGAATCACATTTAGGCAAGCCCAATATATGATTATGAATGTTTTAAGAAAACCCTTCTTTATTACATTTAGTTGAGTTACTCATTACCCTTACCAGAGTAATTAAACTCTGTGGGGTCCACTGTTATTTATTTATTTTATCCACTCCATTCATCTATGTTAACAGATAATTTGACGTCTAAAGAACAAAAAGGAAGCATATCCAAAGCTCAAGTGGACCACACCACAAGAAATAGTGTGATTGAACCTCTACCATTTAAAATTTCTTAGAGGCCATAGAAGTTTTGGATCAAGCTAATGTTTGTGTTTTCTATTCATTCATATATTTTTGATATTATGAACAACCTTTAACCATTTTTGGACAATCTAATCAGTTCAAATTGAAGAGTAAATAACTTCAGATGTTTAAATCAAAATTCACTCAAATTGTTGATCAATCTTGTTTGCCCAATATCTTTCTCATATGTAGCATGATCGAGGAGAGAAACTATGATGATCAGTAAAATAGAGTGAATGGACCAGAAGTGTAAAATGGGTCAAATATTCTAATCAAAATTGTGACCCAACTTATTGACACCCTGAGACTCTAAGAATTAATGTTAGTAAGTTTTGTAGGGCTCATCATGATGTGCGTCGAACATCAACATCAACACCGTGCATTTGATAGAAGTTTTAGATCAAGATGATGTTTGTATTTTCCCTTCATTCATATCTTTTTGATACTATGAACATGTTGGATGACAAACGTTACTGTGGGCCCAAGGAAGGTATCAATAATGGAAATCATTATTTCACACTGTTTTGTGTGGCATGGTCTACTTGAGTTTTGGATTTTCTAAAAATTTGGGATCAACACACACCGTTCATCCATTTTTCAAGATCATCTTATAGAATTATCTAAAAAATAAATCATATTCAAATATTAAACGGGCCACACCACAAATAAGGGGAACCGATTAGCTACTCCCCCTACACCATCCAATGGCTGGTGGTTGGTGTTGTGTGGGCCCCATCATGATTTATGGCCCCATGATCATTTTTTTTACTTTTGAACCAGTTGGATTTTAAATAAACATTACGATGGGCCTTAGGATAGTTTCAATGGTGGGAATCACCCTCCCGTTGTTTTCTGTGGTGGGGTCCACTACAGATTTTTATCTGTCTCATTCTTTGGCTCGTGACTTAAAATGATATCTCAAAATGGATGGACAGTGTGGATATAACAAATACATCATAAGTTTTTATATTTTTAAAATATATATATATATATATATATATATATATATATATATATATGTTCTATATGTCGAGCTCATGGGAACTCCCCATGAGGTCGAGCTATGTGGGCCCCACCATGACGTGTGTCATAAATCAACACCGTGCATTTGATGAGTCCCCTTTAAATTATGGGATATCCCAAAAATCAGCCGTATACAGAACTCTAGTGGGCCATACCCTCTAAAATCATGTGAAGACATGCCTAAAACATATCAAAGCACTTGGTGGGGCCCCACTTAAAATTTGGATGCATCTGAAACTTGGTGTGACCCCTCATCCAAGTTGCACACACATAATGGATGGGCTATATTTGTGAACCACACATCTATGTGGACCGAAAAAATAATTATGAATCTTTTAATGGAGGGTAACCCCTCTCAACTTTTGTGTCTGGTGGTCTGTGGGCCCCACCATGATGTATGTGTTTCATCCATGCCGTCCATATATTTTTATAGATCATTTTATGATAT
Organism: Magnolia kwangsiensis; assembly: GCA_037074715.1. Lineage (NCBI taxonomy): Eukaryota > Viridiplantae > Streptophyta > Magnoliopsida > Magnoliales > Magnoliaceae > Magnolia > Magnolia kwangsiensis. The sequence continues at coordinate 84,820,308 of CM073589.1, read as the reverse complement.
TACAAAAAAAAATAAAAATGAGTTATATCCCAATCTCGAGTGGACCACATTACAGGAAAAAGTGTTGAATGAATGTTGACCATTAAAAACTTTCTGGGAGCCATAAAAGTATTGGATCAAGCTGATCTTAGTTTTTTCCCTTCATCTGGGCCTTTATGACCAAAACAACAGATTGGATGTCAGATAAACAGTACAGTGGGCCTTAAGAGGATTTAAATGATGGATATCCAATCACTATTGTTTTCCTATGGTGTGGTCCACCTAAGATTTATATCCCTCTCAGTTTTAGGACAAAGGCCTAAAATGATCTTTAAAAATGGATGAATGGATTGGATGAAACACATACATCATGGTGGGCCCACAGACCACCGAACACCAGCCACGGGCTAGTTTGAGGGGGAGTAGCTAATCTGTTCCACCCCAAAAACCACCCCGCGCACGCCCACAACCCCAAATCCCTAAAAATCTCCCTCCCTCCCACACTCCCACCCTCTCTCTCTCTCTCTGATCCGTGTCCAGAGACGCCATAATCCGCGGGCTGTCTCTCGCGGCCTCCTCTCTCTCTCTTTGTCGCACCCTCTCTCTCTCTCTCTCTCTCTCTCTCTCTCTCTCTCTCTCTTCCTCTCTCTTTCTCTCTCCACTATAGATCTACTATTTCCAAATGCCCTACCCACGCACGCCATCCCTCTCTCTCTCTTTGAAGCTCAGTTGAAGGCTAGCTTATTCATCACAGCGAGGTATCTCTCTCTCTCTCTCTCAATCTCTGTCAATCTTAATACCGATTTAGGGATTTAGGGATTTAGCAATTTGTGGATTCCTGATTCGATGTGGACCCTCATTTAGGGATTTGGGGACTTAGCAATTTGTGGATTCTTGATTCAATGTGGACCCTCGTTTAGGGTTTTGGGGATTTTAGGGCTTACAGATTTCAATGTGGACCCCGAACCGGGGATTGAAACCCCGTGTATGCTATGCAAGCATGTGGTCCATGTGGTATATGATTCTTCATGGATTGATGTCCTGTGTACCATGGATGTGTAGGCAACATGGTTTTGGGTTGCGGTTTGGAGAGTGACTCTCACAGAAACAGGAACTCGTACAACTCGCCCCGACTCAATATCATTTTAGGGTGTAACTTGCACATTGACTCGTTTAGAAGATGTTGAATTTTACCTCTTGTTTTTGGTTTCACTAAAATTGTAAGACTACAAAGATTTTAGAAGATGTTGGATTTTACCCCATATAATCTTGGAGGACTAGGATTTTTTATTATTTATAATCTTGTGGTTCTATTTGTCATTGAATTGTTTTTACTCCATGTTTTATATTTACTTGATATGGATTTATTGATAATTTTCGGCAATGATTATTGTATTTTTCAAAACAGAGGTAGTAATTTCCTACTTGGAAGTGTTAGGATTACCTTCACTCCAACCATCCAACATTATAGCATGGCAACAGGGCTTAAGGCATTATATTGATTTAGCTGAGTTAACTTCAATTGTTTCTTGTATTTCAGGAAGCTATTAATTTAATGTTCAAATTTCACCCACACATAACTTTTTGTTTAGATGTTATGATTGATTGGATTTGATCATATTCCTGATTAATTGGTTAGATCAAAGCTCAAGTGGACCACACCATAGATATATATGTAGGTTTAACAAGCAGTATTCTCCATGTACCTTCTGTTATCTGCATCCAAATCACAACTACTTAAATGCTACAAAACATGTATTTCAAATAACCATTTGGTCTTCCAAATAGCAGTTACTTTCAGCTTGTAGTATTTCGTCAAAATTTTAGACATTGCACATGCAAGCGAGCATTTTTTTATTTCAATGTTTTCTTATTTATGGTCTATGATTATGATCAATAGGTTGCATTTGTAAAATAGAAAATTGAATATTAGATCAAATCAGAAAATATTAGGTTATCAAATCAGAAAATATTTGTAAACAGAAAATATTGATCAAATCAGAAAATATTACGTTATCAAATTAGAAATTTGAATATTAGATCAAATCAGAAAATATTTGTAAAACAGAACATTAAATATTAGGGCGGGTATAACAAACATCAGAAAATTGAATCTTAGATCAAATCAAGTTATCATTTTGAAAATAGGTGCAGAAACAGCTTTCAGATGTAAAACAGTTAGTTTATTGGCCTTGTTAATGGCTTTTTGCAGCAAGAGAACTAGTTTCTCTCTCTCTCTCTGTTGCTCTCTCCTACGACCTCATTTTCTTTATTTTTTGTTGAGATTAGGGTTATATTTCTCTCTCTCTCTATTTCACTCTCTCAGATTTTTGGTGCATAGACCATAATATCATCATTTTATTAGGTCACTAAACAATGGTACACTTGTAAAAACTAAAAATTCCCTTGTATAATATCTCTTATAATTCATGCATGCTAATTTTTTGATGAAATGGCTCAATAAGGAATGTTTTATGTGGATATAGTTGAGCAAAGGGTTGTTCTTCTTTGATTATGTGGGTTGGAGTTTGTGTTGTAGCAGTAAGAGGTCGGCTGTCATTGGCATTTGTAGATGCATGTTAACAGCATTCCTACTGTTAGGTTCTCCTACCGAGGCATTTTGCAAGAGACTGTTCAAATGTGCCTGTCTGTAACAATTACGCCCTTCCTGGGCATGTTATAGCTGAGTGCACCTCAAAGACAGTGTGCTAGAACTGGAAAGAGCCTGGCCATGTTGCTAGCCATGTGCTGGAACTACTAGCTAGGCCACATTGTTGCTAATTGTACCAATCAGAAGGCATGCAACAACTGCCACAAGACTGGTCCAGCTGAGATTTGATTGTCTTATTTTGGGATTATTCTTGTTAGCTATTATTTGAATACTTTGTTGGACAATGTTCTAGATTGGTGTCTATGATTTTCTTCCTTATGATTGTATTTCATTTTTGTTATCTGTGTATTGCAGATTTAGAGAAACACATTCTTAGTGTTTGAATGTATTTAAAATTCAAAGATTTGAACAGTGTCATAACTGAACAATGCTTCTAAGAAGTGCAGTTAAATGATGGTTGTTGAAAGTCTATGATTTGAAATTCTCTGCTAGTTGGCATTTTTTGTTATTCTTTGTTGTCTACGCAAGTTCTTTTGAGAGGTTTATTTTAAACTATAATGGCTATTTATATGGGTTTATCATTAGCTTTCTTTTTGTTTTGTTTATTATTATTCTTCTTCTTTCTTTTTTGTTTCTTGAGTTGTGATCAAACTCCGAACTTCAATGTTACACCCTTCTGGGAATCACACCTGGTAAAATGCTCAAGTGGACCACACCATAGATGCATATGTAGGTTTAGCAAGCAATAAAACTCACAAGTTGCTGTAATTTCTCTTGTAGTGTAGTAGATTCCCTGTTAGTTCACCTGGATATGGCATCTCTATGAAGTAGATTCCAATCTCATTATTGATCAACTCTATCCACGCATATGGCCTTAGAGATCTCTTTGTAAGCCAAAATACAAAAGCTAAGATATAAAGAGATCTTTCAAATCTAGAGTTTACTAATTAGATCTACACCATGAGATGTACATGTTGAAATTTATAGGACAGCAAAGGTAATGTCAACTTGGGTGTAACTCAAAGATCCTTGTCGATGGATCCATCATCAATTTATGGACAGGGAGTCATGTATTAAAACCTAGACTTGGTGGTGCAGGTAAGGTTGCTTGGTTATCTAGGAAATTACCACCACTCCCATGTCTTTACATCACATCTAGTCATCAGACATTTGAGAACTTTTACATGTATTGTTCAATATACTGATTTAGAGGACAACAGGGACCATCGCTTTTTTGTCAAAAATTTGAGAGCCCTTTACTGTCAAAAATTTGAGAGCCCTTTACTGTCTAAGTACACCCCTTAAAATGGTGAAAGCACCTTTAAAGACCAAAGATTAATTGATGTAAACTTTTGATAGCAGGCATTGAGCTATTGGTTTTGTTGTTCCTTTTCATTGCATTCAATAAAAAAAAAACTTCAGATCTAGTGTTATCTTCTAAGATGTTAATATATGCCCTTTTTAATGAAAAAAAAAAAACTTCATTACAGCCACTAAAGGATTTGAATATTCAGTAGTTTTGTTTAACTTTTTGAACTCTAGGACATTTTGTATGACGAAAACTTGATTATTCACTGAAATCCTTTTTTGATTAAGTTACCTTTTTTATTTATTTAATCTTTAACATCCTTTTTATTAATTATGGCTTGTTATCATTTATTTTTTATTAACCAAGTTACTAAAGGATTTCAATTTCAAACGTGACTGAAGTATTGACAGAACGTTGTCTCTTGTTGCAGTACGAGATGTAACAAGAATATATATTGATGTTGTCTCTTGTTGCATTATGAGATGTAACAAGAATATACATTGACGTTGTCTCTTGTTGAAGTATGAGATGTAATAAGAATATACATTGATTGTGTATTTGAATTTTTTTAAATGCACCAACCAGAAATGATTTGAGACGACGTTCAATGATACTTTGTTAAATATGAAATTTATGACCTTTAGTAACTTGGTTAATTAAAAAGAACTACGTAGTGGCTTAATCCCAATCTGACTTTTTGGGTATGTAGGCGGCTGTTCATAATGTACTAGAATATCGGTGCAGCTACAAATCTTTTTTCTCCTTTGAATTGTAACAGACTGTATCGGTTGCATTTTTCTCTGTCATACAGGTTGTGGCTATCCAAGATATAATATCACCTCCTTATAGGGAAACATTTAATGATGTGTATAGGTAAATTCATTTTTTCTTATTCCTTATATTGTTTTCTAGTTATATTTTTGTTGGTTTCAGAGTACAGGTCCAGTTATATTTGTGTTGGTTTTAGAGTACAGGTAGCGATAGAAATTTTTGGTCGATTGTGGCTTGTAGACAAAGGGATGACTAACTAACAATACAAATATGGGAGGCCTTCCCCAGGTATCCAGATGTTTTTAGATATATTTATGTTATTTTTAAATGTATTAGCCCGAATTCCTAAACCTTAACCTAAACATATAACCTATAACCTATAACTTAAGCCTATACCTAAACCTAAAACCTTACTTATAACTTAAAACTATTCTCAAATCCTTAAACCTTTACCTATAACCTAACCTTACTTCTTGTAACTTCAGCCACTACTTCAAATGGAGGGACTGCACAAAGATTTGGTTAGGTAGACTAATGATGGTGAACTAACATCTGCAACAAATATGAGAGTTACAAAAGTGAAAAGAAACATAAGGTGGTCGGTAAGATAAGATGCATGATTTTCCTTTTCAATTGTTAGTCATAAATTAACAGTATTTGTGTCAATTTTCTTGGATGGATGATGAATGTATTTGGGAATGTAAATGAAAATTAAAAACTTATAATATATATATATATATATATATATATATATATATATATGTTATTAGTGGAGGATACCTTGTTTAGAGGGACATGAAATTCTTGTAGCTTATGGTATAGTGCCCCATATTGGTTGTATGCTACTAGTATGTAGTAGATAATACTAGGTTCAATAGTAGATAATACTAGAGAATCCCTAAACCTAAACATACACCTAATCCTAATCTACTCCTTAACCTGAATCTAAACCTAAACCTATACTTATAACCTAAAACTATTCTCAAGTTCCAAAACTAATAACCTAAACCTAAACCTATAACCTAAACCCGATCTCGAACCCAAACCTGATTTCCTAAACCTAAACCTTAACGTATTCTCAAATCCCTAAACCTAAACCTATACCTAATCCTAATCACAACTCCCTAACCTAAACCTAAACCAAAACTTGAAAATCAAAAACTAAACCCAAACCCGAACCCGATCCCAATTTCCTAAACCTAAATGTATGACCTTAACCTAAACTTATTCTCAAATCTCAAAACCTATAACCTAAACCTAAACCTTAACCTAAACCTATAACCTATAACCTAAACCAAAACCAAAACCTATAACCTAAACCTAAACCTTAACCCATAACCTATAACCTATAACCTAAACCAAAACCTATAATCGAAACCAAAATTAGAACCTATGACCTTAACCCGAACCCAAACCCGAACCCGAACTTGAATTCCTAAACCTTAACCTAAACATATAACCTAGAACTTATAACTTAAGCCTATACCAAAACCTAAAACCTTACCTATAACCTAAAACTATTCTCAAATCCTTAAACCTAAACCTATACTTGTAACCTGAAACTATTCCCAAATCCCAAAACCTATAACCTTAACCTAACCTTTCCCTAAACCTATAACCTAAACTCAATTCCCTAAACCTAAACCTATAACCTAAACCTAAACCTATAAGCTTAACTCAAATCCCTAAACCTTAACCTATAACCCAACCTAAACCTATACTCATAACCTAAAACTATTCTCAAATCCCAAAACCTATAACCTAAACCCGAATCCAAACCCAAACCTGAACCCAAATTCCTAAACCTTAACTTAAACATATAACCTATAACCTATAACCTATAACTTAAGCCTATAACTTAAACCTAAACCTAAACCTATAACCTAAACTCAAATCCCTAGACCTTAACCTAAACCTAAAACCTAAACCTAAACCTATAACCTTAACTCAAATCTATAAACCTTAACCTTTAACCAAACCTAAACCTATTTATAACCTAAAACTATTCTCAAATCCCAAAACCTATAACCTAAAGTCGAATCCAAACCCGAACCCGAACCCGAATTCCTAAACCTTAACCTAAACATATAACCTATAACGTATAACTTAAGCCTATACCTAAACCTAAAACCTTACTTATAACCTAAAACTATTCTCAAATCCTTAAACTTAAACCTTAACCTATAACCTAAATTTATAACCTATAACCTAACCTTAACCAAAACCTAAAACCCAAAAAACCTAAACCTAAAACCTAAATGTATTCTTAAATCCCTAAACCTAAACCTTAACCTGTTCTCAAATCCCTAAACGTAAACCTACACCTAATCCTAATCTCCAATCCCTAACCTAAACCTAAACCTAACTTGAAAACCCAAACCTAAACCCGATCTGGAACCCGAACCCGATTTCCTAAACCTAAACCTTAACCTATTCTCAATTCCCTAAACCTTAACCTATAACCTAACCTAAACCTAAACCTATAACCTACACTTATAACCTAAACCTAAGCCTAAAACCTAAACCTATGACCTAAAACCTAAATGTATTCTCAAATCCCTAAACCTAAACCTACACTTAATCCTAATCTTAACTCCCTAACCTAAACCTAAACCTAAACTTGAAAACCCAAACCTAAACCTATAACCTACACTTATAACATAAACTTAAACCTATAACCTACACTTATAACCTAAACCTAAACCTATAACTAAACCTAAGCCTAAAACCTAAACCTATGACCTAAAACCTAAATGTATTGTCAAATCCCTAAACTTAAACCTACACCTAATCCAAATCTCAACTCCCTAACCTAAACTTAAACCTAAACTTGAAAACCCAAACCTAAACCTATAACCTACACTTATAACCTAAACCTAAACCTATAACCTACACTTTTAACCTAAACCTAAACCTAAACCTAAGCCTAAAACCTAAACCTATGACCTAAAACCTAAATGTATTCTCAAATCCCTAAACCTAACCCTACACCTAATCCTAATCTCAACTCCCTAACCTAAACCTAAACCTAAACTTGAAAACCCAAACCTAAACCCGATCCTGAACCTGAACCCGATTTCCTAAACCTAAACCTTAACCTATTCTTAATTCCCTAAACCTATAGCTTATAACCTAAACCTAAACCTAAACCTTAACCTAAACCTATAAACTTAACCTAAACCAAAACCTATGACCTAAAACCTAAATGTATTCTCAAATCTCTAAACCTAAACCTACACCTAATCCTAACTCAACTCCCTAACATAAACCTAAACCTAAACTTGAAAACCCAAACCTAAGCCTATAACCTACACTTATAACCTAAACCTAAACCTATAACCTACACTTTTAACCTAAACCTAAACTTAAGCCTAAAACCTAAACCTATGACCTAAAACCTAAATGTATTCTCAAAAAACTAAACCTAAACCTACACCTAATCCTAATCTCAACTCCCTAACCTAAACCTAAACCTAAAGTTGAAAATCCAAACCTAAACCAGATCCCAAACCCGAACCCGATTTCCAAAACCTAAACCTTAACCTGTAACCTAACTTAAACCTTAACCTATAACCTATACTTATAACCTAAACCTAAACCTATAAGCTAAACCTAAGCCTAAAACCTAAACCTATGACCTAAAACCTAAATGTATTCTCAAATCCCTAAACCTAAACCTACACCTAATCCTAATCTCAACTCCCTAACCTAAACCTAAACCTAAACTTGAAAACTCAAACCTAAACCCGATCTCAAACCCGAACCCGATTTCCTAAACCTAAACCTTAACATAATCTCAATTCCTTAAACCTATAGCTTATAACCTAAACCTAAACCTATAACCTTAAAACCAAATCCTATGACCTAAAACCTTAACCTATAACCTATAACCCAAACTTATAACATATAACCTAACCTTAACCTAAACCTTAACCAATAACCTAAAACCTAAACATAAACCTAAAACCTAAATGTATTCTCAAATCCCTAAACCTAAACCTACACCTAATCCTAATCTCAACTCCCTAACCTAAACGTAAACCTAAACTTTTAAACCCAAACCTAAACCCGATCCCGAACCCGAACCCGATTTCCTAAACCTAAACCTTAACCTATTCTCAATTCCCTAAACTTATAGCTTATAACCTAAACCTAAACCTTAACCTAAACCTAAACCTAAACCTATAACCTTAACCTAAACCAAAACCTATGACCTAAAACCTTAACCTATAACCTATAACCTAAACTTATATACTATAACCTAACCTTAACCTATAACATAAAACTTAAACCTAAACCTAAAACCTAAATGTATTCTCAAATCCCTAAACCTAAACCTACACCTAATCCTAATCTCAACTCCGTAACCTAAACCTAAACCTAAACTTAAAAGCCTAAACTTAAACCCGATCCCGAACCCGAACCCGATTTCCTAAACCTAAACCTTAACATATTCTCAATTCCCTAAACCTTGACGTATAACCTAACCTATACTTAAACCTATAACCTGCACTTATAACCTAAACCTATAACCTAAACCTAAGCCTAAAACCTAAACCTAAACCTAAAACTGGATTGTATTCTCAAATCCTTAAAACCTAAACCTAATCCTAATCTCAACTCCCTAACCTAAACTTAAACCTAAACTTGAAAACCCAAACCTAAACCTAATCCCTAACCCGAATCTGATTTCCTAAACCTAAACCTTAACCTTAACCTATTCTCAATTCCCTAAAGCTATAACCTATATACTATAACCTATAACCTAAACCTATAACCTAAACCTTAACCTTAACCTAAACCTAAACCTATAACCTAAACCTTAACCTATAACCTATAACCTAAACTTATAACCTATTACCTAACCTTAACCTAAACCTAAAACCTAAACCTAAACCTAAACCTAAAACCTAAATGTATTCTCAAATCCCTAAACTTAGACCTACACCTAATCCTAATCTCAACTCCCTAACCTAAACCTAAACTTGAAAACCCAAACCTAAACCTGATCCCGAACCCGAACTCGATTGCTGTAATAATGTAGCCCAATCACATGGCAACAAACAAGAATGTATCCCTTTTGACACATGCCCCTTTTTACAAAGCTTAAATTTTTGTTGTTGTTTCTATTAATTGAAACACTTTTTTGCATTATTTCCTCGTATTAGTTATATTTTAATGATCAGTTTATTTTAAAAAAGTGCCCACTTTTTTGGAAGAAGTATCTGCAATTCTTCATGATTCTGATTATAATGTTTTATTGATTGAATATTTTTTTATTAGATGAAAGACACAAAAAGAAAATTGTTGCTTATTTTTTTACTTTTTTTACTTATGATGTTAAACTTATATGTATTATGCGTGGATGAATGTAATGTGGATAAGATTGTTTATGTTTGGATGGATGTAGTTTGGGTTTAGATGGATGTGAATGTGAATATGATGAAATATATTATATAATAGGTGTATATCAGGAAGAATACGATGAAATATATTGTAACAGGTCAAATTTGAAAATGTCCTTTAAGGGTCATAAGAGACGGCTGATAGCAGTCCTTTTAAAGGACGGTCCATAACCATCCTTTGAAGGCTCATAAGAGATGGTGCATAGCAGTCCTTTATAGGGACGGTCCATGACCGTCCTTTTAAAGGACGGTCCATGACCGTCTTTTGAAGGCTCATAAGATACGGTTCATAGCAGTCCTTTTTAGGGACGGTCCATGACTATCCTTTAAAAGGACTGTTTATGGCTGTCCTTTGAAGGCTCATAAGAGACAGTCTATGACAGTCCTTTTTAAGGACGGTCCATGACTGTCTTTTAAAGGATGGTCCATGGCCGTCCTTTGAAGGCTCATAAGAGACGGTCCATAACAGTCCTTTTTAAGGACGGTCCATGACTGTCCTTTTTCTATCAATAAGAATGACGGTTTTCAACCGTCCTTTAAGTAATACGACACGTCAAAATTTGACGGTCCATGCGAGGGTTCATGACCATCCTTTTTTTGCTGTTTTGGCATAGTGTTAGGTTGTCGTGGATCGCTTGACGAAGTGAGAACATTTTCTCATGATTCGTGCTACCTAGCCCTTAGACCAACTTGCCAGATTATTTATTGATGAGATTGTGAGACTACACGGTGTTCCAGTCTCAATCATTTTCGACCAAGACCCGAGGTTCACATCTTAGTTTTAGAGGAGCTTCCAGAGGACGACAGGGTCTACCTTGCAGCTCAGCAGCGCGTATCATCCGCAAACTGATGGACAGACTGAGAGGGTCAACCAGATTCTTGAGGATATGCTCAAAGCTTACGTGATTGACTTCGCGGGTAGCTGGGATGAACATTTTCTATTGGCTGAGTTCGCAAACAACAACAACTATATGGTAGACTACGCAGATCTTGGAGTTGTTAAACTGAGGTTGGGGAGATGCGTCTCTGAGGTCTTGAGCTTGTGCAGCACACGTCAAAGGCTATCGATATCATCAGGTAAAGGATGCGCACAGCTCAGAGCTGGCAGAAAAGTTTTACTGATCGTCGGCATCGTCCCTTAGAGTTTGTAATTGGGGACAGTGTATATCTTAAGGTCTCATCCATGAAGGGTATGGTTTGATTTGGAACGAGGGGCAAGCTCGCCCCGAGATTTATTAGACCTTTTGAGATCATTGGGTACGTTGGCAACGTAGCCTATAGGCTTGCCTTACCACCAGAGTTGTCTAGCATCCATGACATTTTTCATATTTCTATGCTGCGGAAGTGTGGGTCAAACACCATTCCAGTGATTGAATGGCAGCCACTTGAGATCCGTGAGGATGCTTCCTACATTGAGCACCCAATTCCCATCCTTGATCGGAAGGAACAGGTCCTCTGGACCAAGGTCATTCCCTTGGTGAAGGTGCAGTGGGGTCATCATTCTGTTAATGAGGCGTCTTGGGAGTGCAAGGTTGAGATTCGAGATCAATATCCCCATCTCTTTGATAATTAATTATATGTTATATCTTGTATATTGTCTCTGATTTTATATGATGATGTTATGTTTCCTTTTTCCTTATGAGTCTTATCTAATTATAAATTTTAAGGATGAAATTTTTATTAGGAGGGGGGAGTTATAAGGCCCGTATCCTAGTCCGTACCATTCCTTGGACTTCAAAAATCCTCTCTGTTAAATTCCGGCAACCCCCACCTGTAATCAGCGTTTGCGTGCTACCCTAAGTCATGTATTTTAGATCTATGTCAACTCGACTCGAAACTTGTACTTTAACAACTATGTCATCACTGCGGTTTTAATGCCGCGTCTCACACTCCAACGTGATACCCAGGCTAAGACTTGTGGGCCTGCGTAAATCTCGAAGAAATGTCGCGCGTTTTGAATTCCGAGAGAATCTCTACCACCTTTCACATCAATCAATCAAGTACTAGTCAAGTATACAACCCATGCCTCTCTCATTCCTTTCTTACCAATAAAGATAAGCAACCTATACCCCATGTCACCTCACCCCCCACAAGTCAACTCTCTCTTACACACATTCATCCCTCTCTTACACTACCCATCCCTCTCATCCCATACTTCTTACACAACACTACTTCTCTCTCATTTCACTCCAATCTCAACCATTTTTCCAAGAAACCCTAAGGAGAGAAAATAGCCAAGTGTGTGGCCCACTTCTTACCCCAAAACCTCACAATCCAACCCTTCAATTCTCATCTTCCACCTTCAAAGAAGAACCCTAGGAGCTAAGCATTCCAAAGATCCAAGAAGAAGTGTAATTGATGAGTGATTATAGGACTAGAGTAGTGATTTTAATGATGGGCCAAGTGGGGCCTACCGATTGATGGTATAGATCTCACTTTGGACCATAGGTGTGGCCGATGACCCATCATGATTCATATGTTCATCCCATGATGGGGCCATTTTCCATGCACCCCATCATGATGTTTATTTTCTATTGAGAAAAGGTCATCTAGACCTTGCATTTTTTGTGAAAAAGGGATCTCCACCGTTGATTTTGATTGGTGGGCCCACATGTAATAGGACCCATTTGATGTATGTTTCATATCATGTATAGGGAGAGCTTATAGTGGTGGAGCCCCTCCCCTCCATCACACCGTTCTCTCTCTCTCTCTCTCTCTCTCTCTCTCTCTCTCTCTCTCTCTCTCTCTCTCTCTCACTCTCTCTCTTATTCTTCTTCTTCTTCTTCTTCTTCTTCTTCTTCTTCTTATAATTAATGATGATATGTGTGTGGCCCACCCTGATGCACCCCACCATGAAGTATGTATTCTATATCCACACCGGCCACACGTGAGGCCCACCTTGCCGATGTCCAACAGATGGTTAGATGGTCCAACAGCCCTAAATGAAAGGAAAATACAAATATCAACTTATTCAAAGTTGAGGTGGCCCGCACGTGTGGACCCGCCTTGTTGTTACATGGAAGTGGATTGGTTGGAGCACCACACGCAGCCATTTAGCTGTTGTACTTGACGTCAGCAAGTTCTGGGCTGATCATGAGGTATATGTTAAATCCCAACCATCTGTCCATTTGCTGGACAGTGGGACCCATCCACACATGTGGGGTCCCCACCATCCAACTGGGACGTGGACCCCACTTATGATATATGTGATTTATATCTACATCGTCCATCCACGGTGGGAACCCACCTTAATGTATGTGTTCTCCACGCCATCCAGTTATTCTTGCAGCGGGTGGGGCCCACCTTGATGTATGTATTCTGTATCTGCACCGTCCATTGCTGGACGATGTTGTGTGTGGTCCGCCCATGATGTATGTATCCTAACCATCCATTCATCTGGACGTGGACCCCACTCCCGCTATATAGTTGTTGTTAACGTTAGAAAGTTCTATGGGTCTAAATCTTAAAGTATGTGTTATATCCTAACCGTCCATCCATCTGGACGTGGACGTGGGACCCATATTGATGTACATGTTGTATCCGCACCATCTAGCAAGATGGTGGGATCCACCGTAATGTATGTATTTTATCTGCGCCATCTAGCTGGGACGGGACCCACCATGATATGTGTTATATACATGTTGTCTATCCATTTATTTTGGGCCATGGGCCGCCCCATGAGGCACATGGGATGTGGCCCATTGAGATGTATTTGAGGCTCAGGATATGGCCCATTGTGATGTAATTGAGGCCCAAGTATGAGGCCTATTGCGATGTATTCAAGGCCCATAGGATATGGCCCATTGTGATGTATTTGAGGCCCATGAGTGAGGCCCAATGTGATGTATATGAGACCCTTATATACGGCCTAATGTGATATGTGATTCCACCATGATGTATGTAATGATGTTTCTAACACCCTTTCATCTTCCTAGTTGGTTCTAAATGGGTCATGCCTTGGGAGCAATAATGGTTTCATATCCAAATTATAAGAGAAATGATGGTTAAATGTCCGCATTGTAACCCTGCCTAAGGTCCATTGTTAGGCCCACTCTCATCTTCCCATAGTGGGCTAACCCAAACCGTTGGGCCCCCATAATTGTTAGGCCCATTCTAGATATGATTAGGCCGTCTAGGCCCATCCTTGATATGAGGAGAATACATCATCATCATATAACATGCTAAGTATAGCTCCACGATCTATGCCCATGCGCATCATATATATGCTTAATATGAGGAGTGATTGATCATAGCACATGCCATTGGTGGATTATTATGGGACTCCCTGATAGCAGGAGTTTCCCACATGAGTGCACGGTACGTGCAGGATTGTTGCATTACTGGATAGTGTGATTCAAGCATCTCACATTATGTGACATGACTACTATACACACTAGCGCATACTGAGTTTGACTAGCTCAAGGAATGGGTCTCCTATCGACGAGTTGGGCCCGATATTAGCAGGTGAATAGTGAGGTCTTTTCCACGCACCTTGTTTCATGCGATGGGGTGACAATCTAGTTTAGAGTGTACTAGACCCCAGTGATATCCTAGAGATGAGCTGTATTATTATGTGGTTTCAGATGAGGATTGATATGCTTGAGTTGCATCTCGTATCGCAATGCCTTGATATGGCCGATAACATTCATGCCTTGCATCGCATGGACTTGGTATGGCTAATAGCATTCATGCCTTGTATCGCATGGCCTTAGTGTGGCTGATAGCATTCATGGGCTTACCAGCATTTTCACATTACTCTGATATTGCATACTTACATTTCTACCTTGTGCACACACTTTCACCAGCCTCTAAGATTTCTATAAGCTTATGCACGACCATTGCATGCAAGTGATGCTAGGACGTAGCTGAGTAGGAGTAGGAGCATACAACTAAGCTTCCAGAGCCTTTTTTATTTTTCAATGTATTTTCCCTTACGCATTATACTTAAATTTTTTTATTATAGTGGATATGTAGTGATGTTTCTTCTTATTGTTGTTGTGGGTTATGCTTATTATGTAATAAATTCATGTTAAAAATCCTCCTTATAAGATCTCAGGATCGAAACCTGATATATGGGTGCTGAGAGCCGAGAATGGGGTAGTACGAAGGCTATCGGTGCTGAATTCGGTGATCAAGAATTTCATGAGCCCAGTTTCTGAGTTTAGAGTGTGACAAATGTTATCATGAAAATAGAGAATTGAACCTTTGATTGTGATAAGTCTACATTTCATTATGCACCCATAGAACTCAATGTTTGGAATTGTTCTAATTGGAGGATTAATACTTTGAACTTAATTATGAAATTTACCGAGTGCTGGAGTTTAGGAGAAACTAATGCTCATCATTGATGTATTTTAGATTTCTATAATCTGGATTGTTCTTAAAATCACTTGAGCTTATGGAAGTTATACGGTGGTTTTCAGAATATCTTTTACCAGTTTTTCTTGGGACTAGTAAAATGCTGGTTGGAGGTGTATTGAGTGTCAAATATTGCATATTTTCTTCCATTTATATCTTGGTTTTATGAAGATGATACTGCTTAATGGTATACTTTATGCATGTTTGTGTTGCAAGGTGAGTTTAAGAACTTGGATTGAAAATAATGTTAAAAGCATGGATTTAGTGCTCACGAATCACCAAGGTAAGGAATGGATCTTTGGAGACCAAGGTTGAAGATTTTAAGACCTCAATATCCAAGAAAACCAAGTGGAGAAGGAAGGAAGTTAGCAGTGTATAGTGCAGAAATTCATAGAACCAGAATTGTTTATGTCATCGACCACCTATTGATGACATCGAGGACAAGGTTTGATGACAACGAACACAGTTCAATGACAGCGAAGAATTATTAAAAAATCAAGTTTGTTTACTAGACATATTGGATGCAATTCTCGATGAATCAAAGTCCTATTTGATGACTCAAAGAGCTACTCGATACATCGAAGGCTGTTCGATGGCATCGTGATTTATGAAGATTTCTGAAGCAACTCGCTAAACTATTTTGGACACATTCTCGATGGATCGAAGACCCTTCGATGACATTGAAAGTCTGCTCGATGACATCGAAGGAGGGTTCGATGACACAAGAACTTACGCAGTGAGAAAGGCGATACGTAGTGTGTAAAGGCGCGACTTGCGAAATTCAACTTACGTTCGATGACATCGAAGGGTGTTCAATGACATCGAATGCATTACGTAGAACTTACGCGGACTACATAAATTGAGGCGGCTTTGTGAAACTGACCGGACTAGGCTATAAACATAGGATTCCTAGGAACTTTTTAGGATATCTAGGGTTCAGGGAGCAGAACCAAAGGGTGGAGGAGCCTCCCAAGAGTTTTTCTTCTTTCCTAGTTTGTTTTTAATGCTTTCTTATAAGGTTTTAGATCCAATCATGTCTATGGTTGGCTAAATACCTTAGTTAGGGCTAAGGGGTGAAGTTTATAGCGTGATTGGGATGTTTACTTTGCTATAATTCATGTTTTATTGAACTGTAACACCCCAGATTTTGAGGGTCGAGCAAATCTCTACTCTCGAGATCTAACACATCATTTATGCAACATGGATAATGATGTTCAGATTTCGTCCATATTAATGAGTTAAACATGAGTGGGATTATACCAAAATAGTATATCGTACTCCAGATATAATTAAATTAAGCAAGCGGAAGACTAAAACATATATATTTAAGTATATAAGTGTTTCACAACCTCCAGAGTACGAGTATGTTACCAAGCTAAATATATACATGTATTGTTCCAAAATTTATAAAATATTAAAATGTAAAGTGTCCAACTAATCCATATTCTCTGTAATCCTGTCAAATCAGTATGAGGTCTACATAGACCCGCTTGAGAGCTGAACGTAGGAGAATTCTTCCTCCTTATCTATGAAGTCCAACTCCACCGCATAGGCTTTCCCATCACCTGTATCTAAACTAGAGTCTGGTTGGTGTTTTAAAACACCGTCCCAAGATGGGAGTAAGTGATCAACTCAGTGGTACTATAAGGTAAAGGTTAACATGTTATTAAGTCAATCAAGTAATAATGATAAAGCAATAAAAAAATCACTTCCTAACTATTATTAATGTAGGAATGAAGTGCGAGTAATGATGTATGCCCTCACACAAATCTCCCTCACAAGCGACTCCGACAACCAATTTCGCATATGACAACACTCCCTAGAGTGTACCTTCCTCGCCAAAAGCACATCCTAAATAATGCAATGCAATACATAGTCGTGTTAGCTGAGTACTTAATTACGCTTATTCATATAGCAGGTTCAGGAAGCTAAGATACCTCATTTTATATCATTAACCCAAACGAAAGATCCATCTAGGGTCGTTAATCCTATTTAACCACATACGATATGCAAGTTGTAGAGCATCACCCCTAATGAAAAGCAATCGATAGGCAAGTTCAAAGTTCATACTTGCGGTCACTATGGGGAGGCTCGTCACCTCAGCGTAGGCCGACAACTCGAACACGATGTCCCATACCACCATGCCCGTCTCACGAGTCTGGGTTGCTCACTGGTCACTACGGGGAGGCTCGTCATCTTAGCATAGGCTGACAGCTCGACTACAATGTCCCACACCACCATGTCGGGCTCATGAGTCTTAGTGGATCATAGTGCCATGGTTTAAATGAGCTTTTACATTAGTAAGTGGTACCTTAGATTCAAGCAGTGATGTCCATACACGGTAAACACACAATAGGCCAATTGGTTTGTTTGGCAAGTTCGATTGGTACAAGCACATGTTGACTTAATCAACATGGAGCGCATAAGCACCCCATGTGGCCTAACCACTGTCGACAATCGTCGTGCAACCTAGATTCGTCGAGTTACCCAATGTGGCAAGATTAATTCAGTCATCCAAACAGGAACTATTACCGATTGTCTGGTCTATGTTGTAGCCCCATTCTTACTCAGATGCAATTGGTAGACACATGTGATAATCATGCCAACATTCAATAAAAAATCCAAATAAATTCCTCATTTAAGCATTTCATCATACACATTGATCATCTTACCTAGCACTTGCATGTTATCCATGAATCGCGTAGACGAAATTAAGATTACATAAAAAAAAAACTATAAATATGAATAAGGTAATTGAGAATCCTATCTCAATAACTTTAATAAATAAAAATCATCAACAATTTCTCATTCAGACAATTTATTAGACACTTAGACTACACATTATCAAATACATAAACTAGATTAATTACGACGTATATTATGACAATTCCTTATATAGAGAGAGCATCATGCATACAAAAAGGTTGAATCCTAGATCAGAAATCACGGCAAGCACAAATCATATTTACATGTTCATTCAAACATTTCAACAAAACATGAGATACATCTTTTGTTCAACATACGTTATACATGTATATTATATCGAAAGCGACGTATCTAAGACAATATGACAGTAATCAAGTCAGACATAAATCATTAGCTGACACTGAAAGCATTGAAATCCATAACCTAAACATTTACGGTCCTCACCTTTCATCAGAAAACTCGATTCGAACTCGGTTCGAATTCTACGTTCCTAAAAACAAAACGTCGGGCACCTAAACAATGAAATAGGTTAGCTAGTTCGAAGATTAATCAATATGGATCTTTACAACAATACTAGGGATAGGTTTTTTTACCCAAATCATAGCCGAAACAGATCACGTAGCGAAATGGGGAGGTGATTTAGTACGTGGAGTAGTGGGAGGGAAGCATTGCAGCAATCTCCCAAGATTTCTCTTCTCTCCTTACTCTTTTCTCTTCTTTTCTCTCCTCTCTCCTAGGGTTTGGAGAAATTCATATATGGGAGAGAGAGGGTGTGTGGGAGGCTATTTATAGGCCCAACAGTGATGTAAATGGTGTAAATGGCCCTAGGACCACTATATACATGGTTTATATCCTTTGGGCAGCTGTTTTTGAAAAACAGGCTCATAGGAAGGCCCACTACTCACATACGTCGTAATGTAAGTTCCCTGACAATGGATCTATACCAGGATATGATTTCGGTGCGATCGGATAGGTCGATCGACTGTGGAGGACCTATGTCAGATCAATGGTCAAACTTGCTCAATCGAGGCCACAAGTATATGGATATGTGTAGGAAAATTTCCCTTTTCCATGGGTGCAGTTTAATCAGAAACTGACAGTTCGAAATCCCCAATTTTGCATGTGAGCAAATGGCCCAATTCTGTTAAGTTTTAGTTCGTTTTATAAAGGTATTCACATTTCTCATACACTTTACTCAAGGCTCAAGTTATGCGTTTCTGAACATTATCTGGACTTAGTTTTCAAGATGGTTGTCAAGCATAGTAGGACGGACATAATCCTATAGTTTCGCGGTCATCGAACTGTCGATGTGTAGTCTAGGTCCGATATGGAGTTTCAATGCACTCCCGAGAGCGACATGCTCTTGGAATTTTTCTTAGGTTTTTATGTAGTGTTGAGCCGGTGGTATTAATGGTTTTAGGTCTTTTCATTTGTAAAATAGTGGCCTAAGCTTATTCCACTGCTTATTCAGTTTAGTACTTAACTAAATTCCACCTTAATTACAACAGGATACGATCCTTAGGTATTTCTGGCTGAGGTGGTACTCGGGTCTTTGTACGGATTTTTCTGAGACGTTACAATCTACCCCCCTTAACGAAAAATTTCATCCCCGAAATTAGTACCTTTTCATATTCATCGAGGATTTAAGGGTAGTTCTTATGGACTTCGGCTTCCATTTCCCAAGTAGCCTCTTCCTCTGTGTAGTGTGTCCATAACACTCTCACAAGTGGGATAACTTTGCTATGTAGCAGTTATTCCTTCCTATCTAGAATTTACATTGGTCACAATACATAGGTAGCATCTTCACTTAGTTGCACTTGCTCCCATTTGATAATATGGGTAGGGTAAAGAACATATTTATTCAGCATCAATACGTGAAATACGTTGTGCACGCCTACGAGTGGTGTGGGCAAGGTGAGATGGTATGGTACCACACCCACTTGGTCTAAAATCTGAAATAGGTCAATGAATCTCGGCGTGAGTTTTCCCTTCTTGCCAAAATGAAGGACTCCCTTCATTAGGGAAACCTTAAGGATTACATGGTCCCCAACTTCAAATTCTAGTTGTTTTCACCTCGTATCGACGTAACTCTTTTGTCTACTCTGGGCCGCAAGGAGTTGGCGCCTGATAATATCAATCTTTTCTAAGGTTTCCTGAACCAGGTCTAGGCCAACCAAGCTCTTCTCGCCAACTTCCCCCGCCCAATAATATGGAGCTTGGCCAGGGCGCCCATACAGGGCATCATAAAGAGCCATGCCGATACTTGCTTGGAAGTTGTTGTTATAAGCAAACTCAGCATAGGGGAGACAGTCTTCCCAACTGTCCTTGAAATAAAGCACACACGCTCGCAGCATGTCCTCGAGTATCTGATTTACCTATTCCATCTGCCCATCGATCTGTGGGTGGAACGCGGTACTGAACTTCAATTTCACTCCCATTACTTCTTGGATTCGAATCCAGAAAATGGACATGAATCGTGTGTCTCGGTCTGACATAATCTCCATAGGAACTCCATACAGTCGTACTATCTCCTTGATGTACAGCTTGGCTAGATCATCTTCCGAATTAGAAATTCTAATCGGGAGGAAATGGGATAATTTCAACAATCGGTGTACAATCACACAAATGAAGTCATGCCCCTTTCTCATCTTTTATAACCCATAAATGAAATCCATAAATATAAAATCTCACTTTCACTCAGCTATGGGCGTGGGCTAAAGTAAACCAGTGGGTCGACGATGCTCAACATGGACTTGCTGGCACGTGAGACAATGGGATACAAAATCTGTTAACTTAGCCTTCATGTTGTCCCACCAGTACGAACGTTTCATGTCTTGATACATCTTCGTACTGCCCGGATGCATCGCCATCTTTGATTTATGTGTGGCCTCTAAAACTTCTTTCCTCAAGTCATGGAGGTTCAGGACGCATAGGCGGCCACGATATCGCAAACCTCCATCCAAGCCAATCCTCCACTTGGATTCTTCATTGTCGCTCACACACTCTCTCATCTTCACCAACAGTTCATCTTCTTTCTAAGCTGCAATAATTCGGTCATTGATAAGTGGTTGCACGTGGAAGTGTGCGACACTCTCGAATGGCTCCTACTGTCAGTTCTGCTCGAAATCTCACACAAATTCCACCATATTCTACTCTTCTATCACCAATGGCGCGATAAATTCTATAGTTTTCTTGCAGCTCAACGCATCGGCCATAAGGTTGGCCTTACCAGGATGGTAGGAGACCTCAAACTTGAAGCCTTTCAAGGTCTCCACCCAACATCATTACATCATGTTCAGGTCCCTCTGCATAAAGATGTACTTAAGGCTTTTGTGGTCACAAAAGAGCTCAAACTCCTCCCCACAAAGGTAATGACTCCAGAGCTTTAATGCAAAGATGATTGCTGCTAATTCCAAGTTATGAGTGGGGTAGTTTTTCTTCATGTTTTCTCAGCTGTCGTGAGGCATAGGTGATCACCCTATCCTTTTGCATAAGTACAAAACCTAAACTGACACGAGAGGCGTCAATATATATAGTATATTTAACCCCTTACTCTATCAGTACAAGCACGGGTGCAGACGTTAGCTTGTCTTTTAATTCCTGAAATGCTGCTTCTGTTTTTTCATTCCAAGCAAACCTAAGATCTTTCCAAGTGAGTTGAGGCAACGGTCGGGCTATTTTAGAGAAGTCCTTATTAAAACGTCAATAATAGCCAGCAATTCTAAGGAAACTCCTCACTTCTATAACTGAACCGGGTTGATCCCAGTCCTGTACCATGTTTACCTTGTTGGCAAGGTCCATGGCGATTCCTTCCTTGGAAGCCACATTCCCTAAGAACTTAACTTCTTCCTTCCAGAAGTCGCATTTTTGGTACTGCGTAAACAACTGATTTTGTCTAAGAGTATTAAGGACTAATCGCAGGTGTTCTTTGTGATCCTTCTGACTCTTCGAGTATATCAAAATGTCATCTATAAATACAATGACAAATCGGGACAGATACGACCGAAATACCTGGTTCATGAGATCTACAAATACGGACGGTGCATTTGTAAGTCTAAATGGCATCACGAGGAACTCGTAGTGCCCGAAGCTAGTTCTGAATGTTATTTTTTGCACGTCTTCATTCCTAACGCACAACTGATGATACCCGGTCTGTAAGTCTATCTTAGAGAAATATTGTGCCCCCTTCAACAAGTCGAACAGGTCATCCATCCTGGGTAGAGGATACTTGTTCTTGACCATGACATGATTTAGTCTGCGATAATCAATACACAACCACAGTGATCCATCTTTCTTCTTTACAAACAACACAGGTGTTCCCTAAGGAGATATACTCGGTTGTATGAAACTCGAATCTAACAAATCATCAATCTGCTTTCTCAATTCCTCTATTTCACACGGAGACATGCAAAACATCAGTAAAGAGATAGGTGTCACGCCTGGCACCAGGTCGATGGTAAAATCGATCTCGCACTGAGAGGTAGTCTAGGGATCATTCTGAACACGTACGTGAAGTCTTGGGCTACTGGCATGTCCCCAAGTGTCAGACTATCAAATTTTTCCAATAAGAAGCATAACAACGAACGCGGTATAAACAACTGACGTGAACTGGGAAAGTGAAGGTCGTGTGTTTAAACCCATGTATTATCACCAATTTGGTTTCATAGTCAATCTCAGCCTTCATTTCGGTGAGCCAACCCATGCCGAGGATGACGTCGTAATGATATATCATGGTGATAATCAGATCAATGCACACCATCCTGCTTCCTAAGTCTATCGGGCAATTTTGACAAAGCTTAGTGGCGTCAGTAAAAGTTCCTTTTGCTGCGATGACTCTCACCCCAACCATAGAGGTCGTATTCAGCCCTAACCACTTGATTGTAGAGTATGTTATCATTAAAATGGTGGACCCGGTGTCCACCAACAGAAATATCGGTGTACCTTGGATGTGGACAATGACTTCGAAGGCTAGCGTTACTGCAACCGCAGATTCAGGTGCTTTGGCTGCGAGGGCATGTACTCGAGCTTGTTGAGGATGATTGGGTTGCACTGTCATTGGTCATTGAGGTGGCCTATATTGAGGTGTGGGAGGTCGGTTGAATGGCTATGCCAGTGGCACAGATCGTAGAGGTGGAGCCAATATAACTTGTGGTGGCTGGCAGTTGATCTTCTGAGGCGATGTAAAGTCATTGTCTCTTATCTTGGTAAAATAAGAGGGCTCTGTATGGCCCGTCTTGTTACAATAGATGCATCAAAGATCATATCACCTCTGCTGGACTGGCGGAGGCAGTTGTTTGAGAGGCGAATTTACACGCAGCCTCTTGCCGAGAAACGGTCGGTTCTGTAATTCAGGCTGAGGCCTCGGGCCCATCGGCGTGCGTGTCCAAGAGACTCTCTCACCATCTTTCTCAGCTCGCAGGGATATGTTCGCTAGCTCAGCATAGTTAAGAAAGCTAGCATAACACATCTTCGTGCGGATATCAACCCGCAGTCCCTCTGAAAACAGCTACATTCTCATCGACTCTTTGCAAGATCAAAATAGCATATCTGGTTAGCTCCGTGAACCAGTTTTCATATTCTGCCACTATGATCCCCCACTTGTCGAAGGTGGAGAAGCTCGCCCTCCTTTTCATTATGGTGAGGGGGAAGTACTTTCCATGAAAATGGGTCTCGAACTAATCCCACATCCAGGAAAATCTTACACGAATGGTTTGTAGGATGCTATCCCACCAAAGACTAGCCTCCTTTTTAAACATATACGTAACCATCTCAACTTGCTCTACTTCAGTACAGTGCAACAGCCTCAACATCTTAGATATGTGATCCAACCAGTACTCAACCTCCTCGGGTCTATGAGTACCTGCAAAAGTGGAAGGATGGAGGCGCTGAAAGCACTCAAATAGGCCACTTATGGGTATAGCCCCAGTAGGCTATATAGGTGGCATCGATAGGGTCGCATTCATGTTCTGGGCAATGACCCCTGCAATGGTAGTCAAAACTTGTTGTTGTTGCTGCATTAGGAGCATCATCTGCTCCAACTATCAGGGGGAGAGGCTGCCTGAGGCACGTGTAGCGTCAACGTGGATGCACGGTTCTGATATAGAACTGGTGGTGCACTAGGTGTTGGCCCATTCGTGGGGCCAGTGACCGGTTGTGAATCCGGCATTGTCTTAATACCTGGGCCCAAACTGGGGTCCGTGTGGCTATCGCTTGAGGGAGGTGCCCCATCAATCGATCCGCCAGGTGGGAGACATGCCATATTCCGAGTGGTTTTAGAAGGCATTCCCTATATACAACATAGGGTGCAATGTTTACAGGATTTCGATGGCATCAACCACCTTTTCCAAACATTCTACACATTTTTGAACAAAAAAAACTTCATGCGTTTCATTTAAACAAAATTTTCACAATACATATGATGTAGCATTACATGAATTATGACAGAGAATGCATGTGAGCTAATTTAACAAAAGGCTTTAACATTGACTAACCTAACATCCAACTAAGCCTAACTAAGGCTATTACAAAAAAAGCAAGAACAACAACTACAAACATATGACTAGTCCTCTGATTCTGGCAAAGGCGGAGGCGCACCATTATCATGCATACAACATAGGAGGGCTTTTATGGTGTGAGACATCCTCTTGAACTTTTGTTTCAGGTAGGACTGGTTCTCCTTAATCTTCTACTTTAGATGGCCCTGGTTTTCTTCAATCTTAGCCATGCGGGCTTCTAAGGCGGCCTGGTCATGGCTATCCTCATGTGTGGCAGGAGGTCCCCCATCTGAGTCTTAGGCCTCCTCCTCTTCTTCTTGCTCCTCTTCCTCACTGCATTCCTCTTCTTTAGTCTCTTCTTCTATCTTATCCCCGTACTCATCAAGCCTTTCTTGGCGTTTCTTGGGGCCTATGCCCATATTGTTGAGTGTAGTTTCAGTGATAAAATGGATTGGGGTGAGGTTATCCATATTGAGTCTGAAGCTGAAATTTCGGGCGATATTGCAAATGAGTCATTTGAAAGGGAGTGAGGCGTCTTCCCTAGTAGATCGTGTTGTGTTGGTTATCTGAGTCAAGGCGAAAGTAGGCAGGCATAGCTTGTCTCCCTGTCCAGCTCTGTATAGGAAATCCACCATGAATCGAGTACATTCTGTGTGGTTACTCCACCAAGGATACACGTTGTACGTGCATATATGGTGGAGTAGGCAAAAATATGTCGTCATCCGAGTCGATGCGAGGCTATTTCCTCGCCTCCACAGCTCAAGTTGGCTGCAAAGGGACGAGTCGATACGAGGCTATTTCCTTGTCTCCACTGCTCAAGTTGGCTGCAAAGGAAATGAGTGTGACGATTTCTCTCCCGTTCACTAGCGAGATTTGTCTCACTTGCATGTATAACTCCACGTTCTATTCCCATGATATGTGTCATGACATCCACATCAACATTGGCGTGAGATCTTCTCAACAGTATGATAAATTGAAGAGGCACCAGGGTTGTGTCCCGTATGTGAACATAGAAGGCTCGTACAGTGCCTTCGCTTATGTGAGATTTTCTTGTCAACATGAGCTTCAAACACAACTTTGCGACCATAGAACTTACTGAGTTCATTGCCCGCTGGTAGTAAACTTTTTATCGAGACTCGAGGGTCAAGATCTCATTTCGACCATCGCTCGGTGCTTACACTAGTCTCGACGCTCGCCTTCTTCCTAGAACAGCTTGGACAGCTAGGCCCAGCTTCATCCGGGGTCGCTCTCTTCTTTCCCATAAGGAAAAGGAGCATTAAGATGGAGAAAATGGTGGTGACAAGCTCAAAGAGAGCCATTGCGGTGGAAGGACTTTGAGATTGAAGTGGGTTTGAAGATATGGAAGTTATGACACACAAAAAGAGGGTTTTCATGCTCAAATAGGTGAGAATAACGAAGATGGAGAGATGAAAAGGGTATTTTTTTAAGAATAGTGGTGGAGGGGTGTAGGATAGGGAGGAAATGAAAGATTTGAATGTATGGAGAAGGAGTTTTGAGAAGGAAAGAGAGTTTTGGAGGGTTTGGGGGTGTTGGTGGGGTAGTTTTAGCGTAAATGATCAAAAGCGGGCAAAGAAAGGGTTAAGTGGGAGGTCCCACATGTGGGAGTGGCCCCACATGGAAGGCCGGTCGGCGGTGCACGGTCGTTGCAGCAGTGTCACTGCGCCCCGCTATGGAGGCAGGCGATGCACCACCGCCCCTTTGGGGTGTCCCATGGTGGCTCTGCCCTGGGGTGGTGGCCACCCCCTCCCGAGGTGTCGTATGGGTGCATGGGACCCCCTGGGCTCCACTAAATTTTGTGATTCACGCCTCTTGGCCTGTTTCAGGTTTATATTTGTCGACCAATGGTTTAAACCCATCGATTAATGGCCTAATGATGACTGAGACCAATTTACATGATCTAGGATGCGTACGGGCTACACTATAGTAGTCAATCTCGCCCGTCGACGAAACTTTGGGATCCTAATGTGGTTTTTAGATTTCATCGCTCCCTTTTTAAGTCAGAGTGCGTTAGAGTGCGTCGTATTACCTATAACCCAGGTCCAATTTAATCCAAATTTGTCTCTAATACCAACTTATAACGCCCCAGATTTCAAAGGTCGAGCAAAGCTCTACTCCTGAGATTTAGCACATCACATATGCAACATGGATAATGATGTTAAGATTTCATCCATATTAATGAGTTAAACATTAGTAGGATTATACCAAAAATAACATATCATACTCCAAATATAATTAAATTAAGCAAGCGGAAGACTGAAACATATATATTTAAGTATGTAAGTGTTTCACAACCTCCAGAGTATAAGTATGTTACCGGGCTAAATATATACATGTATTGTTCCAAAATTTATAAAATGTAAAGTGTCCAACTAATCTATATGTCCCTGTAATCCCATCAAATCAGCACGAAGTCTACATAGACCCACCTAAGAGTTGAACGTAGGAGAATTCTTCCTCCTCATCTATGAAGTCCAACTCCACTGCATAAGCTTCCCCATCACCTACATCTAAACTAAAGTAGTTAGTCTTTTAAAACATCGTCCTAGGGTGGGAGTGAGTGATTAACTCAGTGGAACTATAAGGAAAAGGTTAACATGTATTAAGTCAATCAAGAAGTAATGATAAAGTAATAAAACAATCACTTCCTAATTACTCTTGTTAATGCAGGAATAAAGTACAAGTAATAATGTATGTCCTTGCATAAAGCTCCCTCACAAGCAACTCCAACAACCAATTTCGCATATGACAACATTCCTTAAAGTGACCTTTCTCACCAAAAGTACATCCTAACTAATGCAATGTGATACATGGCCGTGTTAGCCAAGTACTTAATTAAGCTTATTCATATAGCAGGTTAGGAAAGCTAAGGTACCTCCCTTTATATCATTAACCCAAACGAAGGATCCATCTAGGGTCATCAATCCTAGTTAACCATATATGATAGGCAAGTTGTAGGGCATCACCCCTAATGAAAAGTAGTCGATATATAGGCAAGTTCGAAGTTTACACTCGCGGTCACTAAGAGGAGGCTTGTCACCTTAGCATAGGCCGACAGCTCGAATATGGTGTCTCACACCACCATGCTCGACTCACGAGTCTAGGTTGCTCACTGGTCACTACGGGGAGGCTTGTTACCCCAGTGTAGGGTGACAGTTCAAACACAGTGTCTCATACCACCAGCGGTTCATGTACCATGGTTGAAACGGGCTTTTACAATGGTAAGTAGTACCTTAGATTCAAGCAGTGATGTTCATACATGGTAAACACACAATAGGCTAATCAGTTTATTTGGCAAGTTCAATTGGTATGAGCACATGTTGACTTAATCGACATGGAGTGCATAAGCACCCCGTGTGACCTAACCACTGTCGACAATCGTCGTGCGACCCGAATTTGTCGAGTTACCCAATGTAGTGAGACTAATTCAGCCACCCAAACAGGAACTATTACCGATTTCCTGGGCTAGGTTATAGCCCCATTCTTACTCAGATGCAATTGGTAGACACATGTGATAATCATATCAACATTCAACAAACAATCTAAATAAATTCCTCATTTGAGCATTTCATCATACACACTGATCATCTTACTTAGCACTTGCATTTTATCCCTGAATCATATAGACGAAATTAAGATTACATGAAAGAAACTATACATATGAATAAGGTAATTGAGAATCCTATTTCAATACCCTTAATAAATACAAATCATCAATAATTTCTCATTCAGACAATTTATTGAACACTTAGACTACACATTATCAAATACATAAACTAGATTAGTTACGACGTATATTATGGCAATTCTTTATACAGAGAGATCATCATGCATACGACAAGGATGAATCCTAGATCAAAAATCATAGTAAACACAAATCATATTTACATGTTCATTCAAACATTTCAACAAACACATAAGATACATCTTTTGTTCAACATAGATCATACATGTATATTATATCCAAAGCGGCGTATCTAAGACAATATGGAAGCAATCAAATCAGACATAAATCATTAGCTGACATTGAAAGTATTGAAAACCATAACTTAAACGTTTATAGTCCGCACCTTTCGTCGAAATACTCTATTTAGACTCGGTTCGAATTCTACATTCTCAAAAACGGAACATCAGGCACCTAAACAATGAAATATGTTAGCTAGTTCGACGATTAATCAATATGGATCTCTACAACGATACAAGGGTTAGGTTTTCTTACCTAAATTGTAGCTAAAACAGATCGTGTAGCAAAATGGAGAGGTGATTCAGGATTTCTCTTCTCTCCATACTCTTTTCTCTTATTTTTCTCTTCTCTCTCCTAAGGTTTGGAGAAATTCATTTATAGGAGAGAGAGAGGGTGTGTGAGAGGCTATTTATAGGGCCAGTAGTGATGTAAATGGCCCCAGGGCCACTATATACATGGTTTATATCCTTTGGGCAGTTGTTTTTGACAAACAGGGCTCATAGGAAGGTCCACTACTCACATACGTCGTAGAGTAAGTTCCCTGACAATGGATCCATGCCAGGATGTGATTTTGGTGCGATCGGATAGGTCGATCGATCATGAAAGACCTATGTCAGATCAACGGTTAAACTTGCTCAATCGGGGCCACAAGTATACGGATATGTGTAGGGAAATTTCCCTTTTTCATGGGTACAGTTTAGTCAGAAACCGACTGTCCAAAATCCCCAATTTTGCATGTGAGCGAATGGCCCAATTCACTTAAGTTTTAGTTCGTTTTCTAAAGGTATTCGTGTTTCTCACACACTTTACTTAGGGCTCAAGTTGTGCATTTCTAAACACTATCTGTCACACCCCAAACTCAAAAATCGGATTCACAGGAATCTCGATTGCCGAATCCAGTGCCGATAACCTTCGTAGCGTCCCATTCTCAGCTCTCAGCACCCATATACCAGGTTCCGATCCTGGGATCCTACAAAGAGAATTTTTCAACATTCATTTATCTCATAAGAGGCAAAACCACAAGTTACCCAAATCATAAAGGCAACATCATCATCACATATCCACTAACATAAAAATTTGAATACAATGCTGAAAGGAAAATACATATGTCAAAATCAAAGCCCCAAAATTTTGCTACATGCTCTAAGCTCCATGCTGCTGCAACCTAACATCACCTGCATGCATCTATCATGCATATGCTTATAGAAAGCTTAGAGGGTGGTGTAAGTGTGTGCATAAGGTAAGTGTCAAGTATTCAATACAGTGTCATAATTATACAATATCGAAATACTGGTAAGATAATGAATTATACGATATCAAAGTAAGCGGAAATATTGACAAGTCCATGAGTCAATCAATATTAGAATACACAATACAGATCAGCTACGCAAACGAGGAGTCATAAAGAGCCAAAATATTAAATGTCAAAGATGCAATGCAATATACAAATTCCTAATGAGTTACGAATAAAGACAACCGTATCTAGATTGTATAAAGCAGAAACATAGTAACTCAAAATGTTATATGTCGTGGATGTAATGCAAGGTGCGGTACGAATGGAATGACCATGCTGGAGTGTGAAGTCGGGATGATACTACGTAGTATTGCAGGCTTGGTGGCCATCACAAGGGACTTTTATCCAAACTAGTCTCATACCTAATTTGGATAGTCAGACTCAATGTGGTAAACTCTTGATGCTAATAATAAATTTTTGATGTCCCATCTGGCCATCCACGATATGCCTGTGGAGGCTACGGCCCTGATGTCGCTAGGGCATATAGTAATCACAATGCAAGAAGCAAGAGTCATATAGTCCAATCATGCATCAATCCTGCACATACCATGTGCTCATGTGAGATAACCTCTACCTATGAGGGAGTCTCATAATAACCTACTCAATGATATATGCAATGGTCAACTACATCTCGTATCAAACATGCAAATGATGCGTATGGGCATGTATCATGATGCTATGTTGTCACATACTCATAATCGGTATCAATAACCGACATCGATAATCAACATCAATAATCGGCCTAACGAAGGGCCTAAAGGAAGGTTACAATGAGGACTTTCAACTATCATTGCCCATCAATGTGGACATTTAACCAACATTGCTCCCAAGGAGTGGCTCATATAAGGGATTCATACACAATGTAATGGGTCATACATACATCGCATTGGGCCTCAACCATGGGCCTCGAATACATCATAATAGGCCTCATCATATGGGCTAGAAATACATCACAATGGGCCTCGTCCATGGGCTTCAAATACACAATAGGTGGGCCCTAACATGGGTCTAATATACATAACAGGTGGGCCCTGCACAAATGTCAAATGGGCCCCAATAGATGGACAGTGTGCCTGTTATA
The DNA here is from genome assembly GCA_037074715.1 of Magnolia kwangsiensis. Taxonomy (NCBI): domain Eukaryota; kingdom Viridiplantae; phylum Streptophyta; class Magnoliopsida; order Magnoliales; family Magnoliaceae; genus Magnolia; species Magnolia kwangsiensis. Next base: position 84,789,318 of record CM073589.1, on the reverse strand, counting down.
CACTTATCAAGGTGGGCCGCATAAGTGGACGGCATGGATGAAATATGTACAACATGGTGGGCCCCATCCACTGCCAAAATAGACGGATGGTACGGATATAAACCACATGCATCATAGTGGTGGGGTCCACGTCCTAGCTGGACAGGAGGGCATGGCTAAAACACATGCATCAAGATGGGTCATACGTCCATCAAAATGGACAGACGATGTGGCTATAGAATACATGCAATCAAGGTGAGTCTGTCTTAAAACGATCTTGGAAAACTGGATGAACGACATAGATATATATACATACATCACGGCAGGTCTCGCAGATGGATGCAAAACAGGTGGATGGCGTGGAATACACCACATAATTCAAGTGGGCCCCACGGAACTTGCTAACATCAATAACTCAGGTTTCAAGTTGTGTGAGGTACTCCCGTCAATCCGCATCCACCGTCCATGGATTGGATGATGCGGATGCAATACATTAAATCAAGGTGGGCCCCACACACTGCTATAGTGGGGCCACGTCCAATGAATCGATGGGGTGGAGAAACGCATACATCATGGTGGAATCCCACCCACTGTCCTTGCATTGGACGGTGAGGATACAACACTTACATCATGGTGTGGTCCACGAATGACGTGGACAAAACACTTACATCAGGGTGGGGTCCACACACGTGGCCCACCAGAGAATTGAATCTGCTTCATTTTGTCTCAAGCCTAAAGAAGAGCTTGCTAATGGGGATCAGCTTGGATCAAAACACATCAAAGGTGGGTCCACCACATAAATCGTCTAGATGGACGACTAAACACATGAATTAAGGTGGGACCCCACACGTGTGGATGTAAGCATCAATCAACAGGCCATAAATACATTAAGATGGGCCTCAACGGACGGGCTACAAATACATCAAATGGGTCCTCATATGGCAAGTGGCCCACATTACATGATCCACGTTATATGGGCCGCACCAACCACACCATTCACCTATATGCTTAAGATCAATTTAGAGCATATAGAAAATAAATCATATTGAAAGGTCATCTAAACCACATTCCAAATATAAGTGGCGATAATGATCTCCACCATTAAAATCCTCAAGGACCACCATAACATCTATTTTTCATCCAATCTGATCATAAGGTAACACAGACCTGTATAAAGAAAACAAATTTCATGTTGATCTAGATTTTCTGTGATACCAAGAGGATTTCAATGGTAGATGTTCAATGCTCCAGTATTTTTTGTGAGTGGCCCACCTGATAAGTGGATCTGACTCATTTTTCCCTCAAGCCATAAAATGAGCTTGCCAAAAGGATGGACGGTTTGGATGTAGCACATGCATCATGCTGGGTCCCATAGATGGATGGCGTGGATGATGTAGATGGGACCCACAGAACTTGGTGGCGCCATAACAGCAGCTACCATGTAGCTGGAGTGAGGTACACCAACCGTCCCACTCCCATGGATGGTACGGGTACAACACTTACATCAGTGGGTCCCATGTGGGGCCCACCATAACGTTTATCTGCCATCCAAACCGTTGATAAGGTCACATAGACCCTGGATGAAGAGGAAAAATAAATTTTATAATGATCTAAAACTCCTGTGACACACGAAAAGGGTTTCAATGATAGACGTTCAATCCAACTATTTCCTATGACGTGGGCCACCTGAGTTCCAAATATGGCTGATTTTAGGGGTGGCCCACAACCAGATGGGGCCCATCAAAATGCATGGTGTTAATGTTCTCACACATCATGGTGGGGCCCACGGCTGGGACTCGTAGTCCCTGCCTGTCAGGCATCCACGCAGCAGCAGGATGCTGCTACGTCCTCTAGTGTCAGTGGCAGCAGTAGGTGTTGTTGTCTAATTTTTCTTATTTTTTTTATTTTTTTTTAAATGAGTTTTCTTGATGTTTTTCCTAGGTGGGGCCTGTCTCAGGAAAAATCTAACCCAATCATTGGTTTCTATGGCTCAATACAAACCCATTAAGCTAAATATTCAATGGATTTTGATGTACAAAAACATTGGGGTGTATTTCAACGGTAAAAAAAAAAAATAATATTATTCTCTATGTTATAGCCTACTAGAAAGTCGGATTAGCATCATTTTTCGGCTCAACACCTAAAATGAGCTAGGGAATGGGATAGAGAGCGTGGATTAAAGACATATATCAAGGTGGGGCCTGTAGGAGTGGTTCAACCATAAAGCTTGAAATCAAGCTAATATTTTTGTTCTTAGTTCACATCCAGCGTCCCTAGACGCTGGCCGGTTTGGGCATAACACATATATGAGGTGGGCCTTACTCAAATGGGCCACCAAATGGCTGAAGGGTGTCGATAAGATATTGTAACACCCCGGATTTATGCTATGTATACTAATGTGTGTAGACTAAGTGTTTGTTGAAATGCCTAAATCAATATGATTTATGCCTGCCATATGTTTTGAATGTAAGAACATGATTGTTGTGTATTAGACATCTCCTTGATATAAGGATTTGTCATATTATATGCGAAAATCAACATACGTCAAGTACGTTGGAGTTGTGTAGACTAAGTGTTTGTATAAATGTACGTATTAGTAAGTATTGAGTAAATGGTGTCGTAGATTAGCGTTGAGATTGGATTCTCAACTAATTTGATGATGTACATGATTCCTCCATGCTTGTTGTATTTCAATTGATTACCTTATGTGTGAAGTACTCGTGTATGGTTAACTGCTTATGATGTATTGTAACATCCCGAAAATCGGGGGTCGGGTAGAAACCCAACTCTCGAGATCCAAAACGTCACTTATGCAACATAGATAATGATGAATGCATGTTGTCTGTAGAATGGCATTAAACAAGATTGGGACTAAGCCAAAACAGCATATCATACTCCAGAGACAGTTAAATTAGCAAGCACAAGACTGTGATAAATATATAAAATATATAAATGATTGTAAGTCTCCAGAGTGTGAACATGTTACCAGGTTAACTAATTACATGTATACTCTAAAATAGAAAGAAAAGAATATACATGGGTGTGTAAATAAAAGGCAAACCACCAAGTGTATTGGCATCTAATCAGTAACCCTATAAACCCATCGATCAGAACCAGCATATAGGAGAAATCCTCCTCATCATCAAACAAGTCCGGCTCCGCTTCACAAGCAGCGTCATCACCTGAAACTAAAATAGAGACTGGTTGGTGTGCGTAACACCATCCCATAACGTGGGAGTGAGTAGCTAACTTAGTGGAATAATAGAGCAAAGGTTAACATGTTATCAAATCCATCAAGTGATAATGATAAAGCAAGCAAATCAAACATTCTTAAATACTGTGATTAATGTAAGCATGAAATGACATGATGGATACCCTCACCGACATACTCCCTCATGAACACCATCTTACGTCCGCGGCATGCTTTCTTTCCTCAGTGCTCCACATCTTTTAGGCACATGCAGTGCGACATGAATATGATTACCGAGTTGTTATTAGTCATTTTCATACAGCAGGATTGAGAAATTAGTTTACTTTCCTTATATCATTCCCAACAAGGATCCTGTCTAGGGTCGTCACTCCTAGTAATCTCATACGATGATATATTTCTAGGTCGCTGCAAGGGCTATCAGGACTGTGCACGCACTCGATGCTCCGCTCCCCCATCACCTTATCAATACAGGCCTAGTTGTACTCTTGTTGCTACGGAAGGGTCGTCGCATCACGTAGACTCAGAGTACGCTCGAGGTCACTACAAAGGTCTGCTAGGGCTGTTGCTCGCACTCGTTGCTCCACTCCCCCATCACCTTATCAATGTAGGCCGACAGCAAGAATATAGTGTCTCATACCACCATAATCTGCTCAGAGTAGGGTGCTCACTGGTCACTACAGGGAGGTTTGTGGGTCTAGCGTAAGCCGACAGCTCGACCACGGTGTCCCATACCATCATGCCTGGCTCATGAGTCTTAGTGGATCAAGGTACCACGGTTATCAAGGTTAACACTAGTAAGTTCAGTACCTTAGGTTCAAGCAGTTATGACCAATACAAGGTGAACATACAATGGTCAGTCGGGTTACTTGATGAGTCCGACTAGTACGAGCGCACGTTGAATCGACCAACATGAAGTGCACAAGCACTTCGTGTGGCCTAACCACTTCGACGACTCTAGTACAACTCGGGTTCGTCATACACATCCTTCGTGGCAAATAGGATCCAACCACGAATTCTAAACTGTTACCGACTACCTGGACTAGAATATAGCCCCAAGCACTTGTAATCTAAATCAATGATCATGTGTGAGTGACAGAAATGAAACACAATCAGTCCAAGCATATTAAAAACATGTTATAACATACAACATAAGCAATTCAACCAAACACAAGCATTTCATATATATAAGGAAATCAATTCAATATAACAAACATGAAGGAAATCATGTACATCGTCATATTAGTTGAGAATCCAATCTCAACACTAAACTACAACAACATTTACTCAATACTTACTTATACAAAACTTTATACAAACAGTTAATCTACACACATTAGCCTACATAGCGTATGTCGGCCAATAATGTGCATAAGGGCGAATCTCTTCGCCGAACAGATCATACATGCATAACTAGTATAGGTACACGACAAATACACATGGTAATCATATTAGTAAAATACGTATGTATACAGTATTTCCTACAAATACCTAAAATACCCTAAATTTCATATTCTTCGTATGTATTTGAAATGAAAAATGGACAACATGTTCTACATGTCAAACAGCATCCTTATCAGCAATTTACCATTAAATGGCATTGAAAGCTTTGATAAATGGTAAACCAAGCATCTAAAATTCGTACCTTACGCCGTAGGAGCGTAATGAATCGAATAAGAACTCTACGTCGTCGTCAACGATTGATTGGCAACCTACAACACAAGGTAAGTCAGCTACTTCGCTACTTGGATTGATAGAATCCCTAAAACAGGTTAGGGTTAGGGTTTTCTTACCTAGAACGGAGTTGGAATCGCCAGAATAACGACGCAGGTGGATGGATTTGGCACGTGGAGCAGCAGGGAAGAATCCCAGGAGAAAGCTCCAACTTCTCCGTCACTTTCTCTCTCTTTTCTCTTCTCTCTCCTAGGGTTTTCCCCAAATTCATATGGATTAGAAGGCTAAGGGTTTAAGGCCCTTTTATAAGCCTAAACATAACCAAAACAGACTCCAAGTCAAGGTATACTTGGGTTACAGCCAAATCGGTTCTTTCCCAATCCAAAAGAACATTTCTGGAGGTCCCCTGACTAAATACGATCGGACTTAAGCTATGAATGTTGGATCCTGATTACATTAAGCTTTCAGCCCGATAGTGTTCCCAAATCGCACGTGGCGGACCAGTTTAAGTTCAGCGGTCACTGAGACTCGATCAGGGATTCCAAGTACACTGACCTGAGTGGGAAATGTTCCCTGATCCGAGGGTGTATTTGGGTCAGATTTCGACGGTCTGAATGCTTATAAAATATCGCGCAAGCGACATGTGCCAAATTTATTTAAATTGAATTAATTTTCTAAATATTTTCTTTTTCTCACTCTCTTCACTCCGGACTCAGTAAAATGGTCTCAGGATATCGGTTGGGCTTGATTTTTGAAATGATTGTCAAGTCCAACTAGGCGGTCGTAATGGTCTAAGTTCATTACTATCGGACTTTCGACGTGCGGTCTTGATCTGATACGAAGTTTTAAAGGGTTCCTGAGAAGAAACAGGTTTAGAGTTTGATCCTCGGTTTCAGGGTAAGGTAGCGTCAATAATTTTATAGGTTTTGAGTCTTATAGATTGTATTTAAAGTGGTTGGTGCTAATTTTGCCGAAAATCTAGTGTAGCGCTGGCTAATTCACGTTAAATTTCTAAAGGATTTGGTTTTAAATGAGTTCTTTGGATTTGGAATTGGTTTCAGAGAGGTTACCAAGGTGTTATGGTTGACCCATTACCTAAGGACATCTAACCCCAAGTTGGTAAAAATCCGGGGTGTTACAATCTACCCCCCTTAAAATAAAATTTTATCCCCGAAATTTGCCTAAGGGTAATGAGTCCCTAGAGAGACTTTCGTATTGACATTCTAAGGAAGGTTCAAATCCTATTTAATGACCTAACCTTACGTATAACCTAAATCAACTTCTTCGATCCTGGGCTAGTGGGGAAGAGGCCAACCATGCTTCTGCTGCGCTACTCTGATTCAACGGTTGTATTAGATAATCCTAAGAAGATTGGGCTCAATACGTTCTACCTCCCTTAAAACTTAGTTCTACTTAAGGTTCAAGAATCTATGTCTCGATCCGTATATCAGAACGAGGTGTAACTTAGGGCTTATCCTTGACATGAAATGGGAAACAACCTCTGGCTACATTGGCCTTCCTTTGTTAATGATGCGTTCTATGACATTGGTACCTATGGAGCCTAATCTCTATTGTAATTCTAGGGACGGGTGTGCGTTGATGGCAAGATGTCTAATTCTTTACTGGCTATAAGTCCTCGCCATTTTCCAAAGACGAAGCAAGAACTTTTGATTGTAGGTGGTTGGGCCAACACAGAAGAAAAGTTGTGTAGTGGGTCTGAGCCGGATACATAGACTTTCTGTCTAGCTAGTACAGAAAATTTATTGTATCAATTCTTAATCCGATTCGATGCCGATCTTCTACTTGATCAGAGCATTGGATTCATTGGTACCTGTTAGGATTAAGAAGTCGATTCAAACCGCGAATACATCGCTTACAGATACGGTTCCTTCACTCTGTGTTCCCGAATGCAATAAGTCCTTGGTAAGGCAATTCTAAGGAAAATTCTACGGGGCGTACTAGTTTATTCTAAGTTCAATCTGAGGGATTTATAAGTTTTCCCTGAGAGTGAATGGTTCTAAGTTAAAACAACTTTACTAAGGGTTATAACAGAAGTCTATAAGTATTAAGGGGATCTATCGAAGGAATGAGGTTCTACTCCAACCAAATCTAACCTACTATTCCTTAGCATGTACAGGCTTTACACTGCCTAATATAACTAGTAGCCTAGTCTGTAACTCACTAGCTATAATCCAAAGTCTAGGCTTATACACTAGATGGTTTCATACCATATCTACTACAGGAAATTGTTCTATCGCTTAGAGTCAAGATTGTCTAATTGGAATTAGATTTCCTATATTGTCAGATCCTTTGAATTCTAAGAGTACCAACTCTAAGTTCAAAACTCCAAGGGTAGATGCGGCCAGTGGTCTCAAGTTATGTTAACTGGGATCGCATTACTAATCCCATGTCGGGATTGGGAGTGGCATGGTTGGTAGGAGGATGGGGGGGATAAAAATTAATTTTGTAGGCTTAATCCTGGGATTTGCTCTTAATCATATACGTTCCAAACATGGTAGTGGAAACCATAGGATACACCCAATCTAGGGACAATACCTTACAGCGAACGAAACGGTATGCACTTCATTTAACAAAATTTATCATAATACATGGAATAAAGTTCCACATGCATTATGACAGGAACGACTGCGGCTATGCTAAGGCCAAACCACTAAATACAAACATATTTTCTACCTATAACATCACTAGACCCAATGGCAACAAAACACAGAAGTCCTTAAAACAGTAATCAAACAATCTACAGGACAATGACATAGATGCCTAATTCTACCAAAGTACTTCTACCACGGTGCCGACTTACCTTCTTTAATACTGTCTAGTTTAATACTGTCTGTTGCCCATTAGATCTCTATCGACCATGTATTCTCAATACTCCTCAAGCGAAGAAAGTGGAGAAATAGGATGGGTAAGTAGGTTTTCACGAGTTTGAGGCTCAAATGAGAGCCAAAGAGCTCAAATGAGCCATGGAAAGTGAAGGAAATGAAAAAAAAAGGGGCTGACCTATTGGGCTGCCACAAATCTAGGTCTGATAGAGGAGGGAAACAGGCCCCAAAAGGCTGGGGTTGTAAAGGGAAAAGGGTGAAATGGGTTGGGTTAGAAGCTCACACGATTTGAGCTTCAAATGGAGGGTGTAAGAGCTCCAAACGAATGAGAATGAAGAGAGAGGGGAGTGTGTATGGCTGTGAACGATGAAGTGACGTGGGTTGAGGCAGAAATCGACAATGGGAATGATTGAAAATGGGATTTGAGAAAGAAACCAGCAAATAGGAGAGGATAGGAGAGCTTAGGGGTGTGTATTATGAAGGAGGTACTAGATTGGAGGTGTTTTAAGGTGTGGCCCACATACCAGGGGGCCACCCTAGCCCCCAAAGGTGATCGGCCCGAAGGCCCGACCGAATGGGGCCCATTGTACGGCGAGGCCTCGCCGATCTCTGTGGTTTTTGGGGATGGCTCGCCATTTAGGCGAGGTCCTCCTGTCTTGAGGTGCCCAAAAATATGTGGGTCCCACCTTGGATCATTCTGAAAGTTGATCGTTTGGCCTCCACTCCGTTTGAGTCATTTTCGGGGCCAATTTGCTAACCAGAATGAATTTATGTAGTGTGTAACATATGATTTTGGGGTAGGAGACACTAATCTATCTAACTAATCTATTTATTCCACGAGATTTCATAATTGGAATGGGCAAAAGTCCAATCTACACATATATTTACTATTCATAGTAAATTTTTATTTAAGTATGATTCTCCATAATTTTTACATTAAGATTTATGTGTAGTATGAAAGGACTTAGAAAAAGTTGAAGAATGTGGTGGTGGAAGGAGAGATTTTGAATGAATTGGATAAAAAAGGGGTTTTAGGCCTTGAGATTGAGTATAAGGGTTGTGGTTGACGCACAACCCAAAGACATTCATTTGTAGGTTTGGAATTCTTCAGGGAACAACTCTAACCAGTCGAATGATGACCTAGAAGCGACTTAGGTCGTTTCACACGACCAAAGATACGTTATGTACTAAATTACCGCATATCTCACCTGTCGGCGAAACTGGGGGTTCTAATGTGATTTCTAAGTTTTCATCTCCCCCTTCCTAAGTCAGAGTGCGTCAGTGTGCGTCGTGTAACCATAACCCAAGTCCAGTTTAATCCAAATCATACTCTGATACCATCTGTAACGCCCTGAAAATTGGGGGTCAGGTAGAAACCCAACTCCCGAGTTCCAAAACGTCACTTATGTAACATAGATAATGATAAATGCATGTTGTCTATAAAATGACATTAAACAAGATTGGGACTAAGCCAAAACAGCATATCATACTCCAGAGACAGTTAAATTAGCAAGTGCAAGACTGTGATAAATATATAAAATATATAAATGATTGTAAGTCTCCAGAGTGTGAACATGTTACCAGGTTAACTAATTACATGTATACTCAAAAATAGAAAGAAAAGAATATACATGGGTGTGTAAATAAAAGGTCAACCGCCAAGTGTATTGGCATCTAATCAGTAACCCTGTAAACCCGTCGATCAGAACCAACATATATGAGAAATCTTCTTCATCATCAAACAAGTCCGGCTCCGCTTCACAAGCAGCGCCATCACCTGAAACTAAAATAGAGACTGGTTGGTGTGCGCAACACCGTCCCGTAATGTGGGAGTGAGTAGCTAACTCAATGAAATCATAGAGCAAATGTTAACATGTTATCAAATCAATTAAGCGATAATGAAAAAGCAAGCAAATCAAACATTCTTAAATACTGTGATTAATGCAAGCATGAAATGACATGATGGATGCCCTCACCGACATACTCCCTCATGGACACCATCTTACGTCTGCGGCATGCTTTCTTCCCTTAGTGCTCCACATCTTCTAAGCACATGTAGTGCGATATGAATATGATTATTGAGTTGTTATTAGTCCTTTTCATACAACAGGATTGAGAAACTAGGGTACTTTCCTTATATCATTCCCAACAAGGATCCTGTCTAGGGTCGTCACTCCTAGTAATCTCATACGATGATATATTTCTAGGTCGCTATAAGGGATGTCAGGGCTATTGCACGCACTCATTGCTCCGCTCTCCCATCACCTTATCAATACAGGCCTAGTTGTACTCTTGTTGCTACGGAAGGATCGTCACCTCACGTAGACTCAGAGTATGCTTGAGGTCACTACAAAGGTCTGCTAGGGCTGTTGCTCACACTCGTTACTCCACTCCCCCATCACCTTATCAATGTAGGCTGACAGCAAGAATATAGTATCCCATACCACCATAATCTGCTCAGAGTAGGGTGCTCATTGGTCACTACGGGGAGGTTTGTGGCTCCAGCGTAGGCCGACGGCTCGACCACGGTGTCCCATACCATCATACCTGGCTCATGAGTCTTAGTGGATCAAGGTACCACGGTTATCAAGGTTAACACTAGTAAGTTTAGTACCTTAGATTCAAGCAGTTATGACCAATACAAGGTGAACATACAATGGTCAGTCGGGTTACTTGATGAGACCGACTAGCACGAGCGCACGTTGAATCGACCGACATGAAGTGCACAAGAACTTCGTGTGGCCTAACCACTGCCGACGACTCTAGTACAACTCGGGTTCGTCATACACATCCTTCGTGGCAAATAGGATCCAACCATGAATTCTAAACTGTTACCGACTGCCTGGACTAGAATATAGCTCCAAGCACTTGTAATCTAAATCAATGATCATGTGTGAGTGACAGAAATGAAACACAATTAGTCCAAGCATGTTAACAACATGTTATAACATACAACATAAGAAATTCAACCAAACACAAGCATTTCATATATATAAGGAAATCAATTCAATATAACAAACATGGAGGAAATCATGTACATCGTCATATTAGTTGAGAATCCAATCTCAACACTAAACTACAGCAACATTTACTCAATACTTATACAAAACTTTATACAAACAGTTAATCTACACACATTAGCCTACATAGCGTATGTCGGCCAATAATGTGCATAAGGGCGAATCTCTTCGCCGAACAGATCATACACGCATAACTAATATAGGTACACGACAATACACGTGGCAATCATATTAGCAAAATATGTACGTATACAGTATTTCCTACAAATACCTAAAATACCCTAAATCTCATATTCTTCGTATGTATTCGAAATGAAAAATGGACAGCATGTTCTACATGTCAAACAGCATCCTTATCAGCAATCTACCATTAAACGACATTGAAAGCTTTGATAAATGGTAAACCAAGCGTCTAAAATCCGCACCTTATGCCGTAGGAGCATAATGAATCGAATAGGAACTCTATGTCGTCGTCAACGACTGATTGGCAACCTACAACACAAGGTAAGTAAGCTACTTCGTTACTTAGATCGATATAATCCCTAAAACAGGTTAGGATTAGGGTTTTCTTACCTAGAACGGAGTTGCAATCGCCAGAATAGCGACGCAGGTGGATGGATTTGGCATGTGGAGCAGCAGGGAAGAATCCCAGGAGAAAGCTCTAACTTCTCCCTCACTCTCTCTCTTTTCTCTCCTCTCCTAGGGTTTTTTCCAAATTCGTATGGGTTAGAAGGCTAAGGGTTTATGTAACACCCCGGATTTTGGCCAATCTGGGATTTGACGTCCTTAGGCAGTGGGTCAATTAAAACATCTGAAAAATCGTTCAGAACCCAATTCCATAGCCAAAGAAACCACTTAGGATAAATTTCTTTAGAAACTAAGCATAAGTTAGCTAGCGCAACGTTGGAGTGGCTGGGAAACAGTCCCTGATTACTTTAAATATGTTCTACAAGGCCCAAAGCGAGTGGAACCAATGGTGCTATAATGCTCTAAAACCTCGGACCAAACTCTAAGCAGGTTTGTTCTCTGGACCACTTTGAATCTTTGTATTGGATCTAGACCGCGCGTCGTAAGTCAGATGCCTACCATCTAAGACCGTTATGACCACTTAGCTGGGCTTGGCAATCGTTTCGAATATCAAGTCCAACTGACGATCACAGGCTATTTCATTGAGCCCGAACCGAAGAGAGTGTGAATAGGGACATAGTTGGAATTTCAAATTCAAATCTGGCACACAAATTTGACGCATCAGTATTAAGCGTTTTGACCATCGGAATACAGCCAAATTACACCCTTGGATCAGGAAAAATATCTATTATATATCACGAGACTTATAGGCCTGATCTTGGTACGGTGACCGTTAAACTGAAACTGGGCCGCCACGTGCGATCTGGGAACCCAACCGGTCTGAAAACTGGATGTGTGCTAGATCCAGTATGCATGAGCTTAAGTCCGACCGCATTTGGCCTGGGGACCTCCAGAAATGCCCTTTTGGACCGAAACGGCCCCGATTTGGTTAGGCACCAAGTAAACATTGTTCCCAAGCCTATTTTGGGCATGTTGTTGGCTATAAAAGGGGTTGAAACCCTCACTCCTCTCTCCCATCCGAATTTGAGAGAAGCCCTAGCTTGGGAGAGAGAAAAAGGTGGGAGATTGTGAGAGTGTGGGAGAGTTCTTCCTGCCACTTGTACTACGCGTTGCACGTGCTTAAGCAACACACCTCTACCGCTTTCCCGGTGATTCCACCGCGATCCTAGGTAAGTAAAAACCCTAAATAGTTACTGATTTGAGTCTCCCTTGTTTCCATAGCGATGTAGCTTATGGATCTTGTGTATTAGGCTCCTTACTCGCCGTAGACGAAGCGTATACGCTCCGTTTCAATTCCCGAGTCTACAAGACATAAGGTGCGGATATTAGACGCTTTGATTGACTGTTTCCAACGCTTTCAATGTCGTTTAATAGTAGATTCTTGACGGCATCGCCGTTTGACATGTACAAAATGCTCTCCGTTTCCCGTTTCGTAAGCTAACGAAGAATATGAGATTTAGGGCATTTTAGTCATTTGTAGGAAGTACTGTTTACATTCATATTTTGCTGATGTGATTGACATGGTTTGTTGTCGCATTAGGAAGTTAGGAATGCGTGTATAATTAGTTTGGCGAAGAGATTCGCCTAGTTGCGCACTTTGGGTCGACATACTATATGTAGACTTAAGTGTGTAGTGTATGTGTTTGTATAAATGCTTGTATTAGTATGTATTGAATTAAATGATGTTATGTAGTGGTTTGAGAATGATTTCTTGATTAATATGCTGACCTAAATGATTTCCTACATGTTGACCATATGCATGATTCCATTACATGCATGGAATGTATGTGTTTGAAGATTTTCTTAAGTTGAATGTTATAACATGTGTTAACATGCTCACATGATTGTATTTCAATTCCAAAACCTTTGCATATATTGTTAATGTGATTTCATGGATGTGTGGGACTAGTCTTAGTCCAGGCAGTCGGTAACCGAGCGAATTCGTGGCTGACTGGTCATAGCCACGAACGACGCGTCGATGAATGTGATTCGTGTTGAGAGTTGGCGGCAGTGGTTAGGCCACGCGAAGTGTTTTACGCACTTCATGTCGTTCAATTCGAGATGCGATTGCGCTAGTCGAGCCCGTCAAGTAACCCGACTGGCCGTTGTATGTTCACCTTGTATGAGTCATAACTGCTTGAACCTAGGGTACTGAACTTACCATTGTAAACCCTGTTAACCATGGTACCTTGATCCATAAAGACTCATGAGCCGGGCATGGTGGTATGGGACACCGTGGTCGAGCTGTCGGCCTACGCTGGGGCCACAAACCTCCCCGTAGTGACCAGTGAGCACCTAGACTCGTGAGCAGATTATGGTGGTATGGGACACTATATTCTAGCTGTCGGCCTACACTGATCAGGCGACGAGCCCTTTGTAGTGACCGCGAGCGTATTCTGAGTTCACGGGAGGCGACGACCCTTCCGTGCAGTAGAGTACAGTAGGCCTGTATTGATAAGGTGATGGGGGAGCGGTGCAACGAGTGCGAGCAACAGCCCTGGCAGCCCTTGCAGTGACCTACGAAATGTACATCGTATGAGATTACTAGGAGTGACGACCCTAGACAGGATCCGTGTTGGGATTGATACAAGGGAAGTACCTTAGTTTCCCAATCCTGCTGTTTGAATGGATTAATAACAACTTGGTAATCATATCACCATAGCATTGCATGTGCCTGGAAGATGTGGAGCACTCTAGGGAGTGTGGCATGCCGCGGTCGTAAGATGTTGCCGTATGAGGGTGATCGTCGGTGAGGGCATACATCACGTCATGTCATAATTGCATTAACAACAGTATTAGGATTGTTTGATTTACTGCGTTACTATTATCGCATGATTGATTTGAGAACATGTTAATCCTTGCTCTATTATTCCACTGAGTTAGCTACTCACTCCCACGTTACGGGACGGTGTTCCTGGACACCCACCAGACCTTTTGTGATTGCAGATGACGGCGCGGCCTATGAGGCGGAGCTGGACTTGATGATGAGGAGGAGGATCCCTCCTTTATGCGTGTTCTGATTGACGGGATTACAGGGAGGTTGATTAGATACTTTGACACTTGTCATTTTATATTTTTAGCGCACTCCTGTATATTCGTTTTGTCTACTTTTGGAGTATACATGTATGTATATAACCTGGTAACATATCCACACTCTGGAGGCATACAACAGTTTATATATGTTATACATACTATTACAGACTTCCGCTGGTTAATTTAACTGTCTCTGGAGTATGATATGCGGTTCTAGCTTAATCTCACTCATGTTTAATACATTATCACAGACAACATTCAATCATACATATCTATGTTGCATAAATAACATTTTGGAACTCGGGAGTTGGGTTTTTGCTCGACCCCCCGATTTTAGGGATGTTACAGATGGTATCAGAGCATGATTTGGATTAAACCGGGCCTGGGTTATGGTCACGCGACGTACGCTGTCGCTTCCTTTGACTTAGGTGGGTGCGAGAAGGGTCTAGAAACACGTCCAGGATCACAGATTCGCCGATAGGCGAAGTCTATTAGAATCGATCGCAAGATCGAGCCTGTAACGCGTCTCGGGTCGCGTAGAGCAACCCAAATAGCTCCTAGGTTGTAGGTAAGTGGGTTGAGCTGTTCTTTGAACAATTCTAAACCCGTTAATGTGAATCCTTGGGCCGTGGGACAACCACGACCCCTGTATTCAATCGCCAGAGCTTAAAAACCCCCGTTTCACCGAAAATCTTCGAAATTCTTCCTCTCACCACCCCAATCTTCAATTATTTCTTATCCATTTCATATTAGGCATCAATACTAATGTGAAAATAACATAAAATCTTACTTTCACGAAATTTTACAGTGAATAGTAAAATTTCATGAAAAAATGGCCATAAGGCCATTATAAATTCACTTTATTTAGCAACTAATTGGCTATATAGATGTACTAGATCCTTCTACCCCAAAATCATATGCTGCATGATAGGGTTTTGTATTCGGGATTGAAGATTGGACCCGAAAAGCCTCGAATGGATGTTAAAAATGTATTGGCCTCCCTAGGGCAATCTACAATGAACTAGAGTGTGCACCATACCTTTTTGGAATCCCTAGGGCAAGAGGAATCCATCCCATATGGCCTAAGATGCCAGTTTTCAACTTCACCGGCGATGCCATCGCCGGTTCGGCGATGCATCGCCGGTCAAACTCTTCGAATTGGTCTAAACTTTGGGCTGGAGGAGTTTGGGGGCTAGGGTAGCCCCCTGGTATGCGGTCTGTACCTTGAAACCCCCTAAAAGATGTACTTCCTTCACAAACGGCCCCCATTTCAAGCTTCATTTTCATTTTTGCTGCCCTATTCCAAAAATCGTGACTTTAAATCACTCCTAAATCCATCCTTGGTTGAAAAAGACCACTTTCCACCATTCTATTTCAGTTTGCAGCCCTTCCTCTTGAAGGTTTCATCATTTGGAGCTCTTACAACGCCCAAATCGAGCTGAAATCGTGAGGTGCTCCATTCCCCTTTTTCATTCTCTTCTCTTTCTGAAAATACATCCTAGGGAAGCTTGAAACATCCCTCTACAACGCCTAGATTTCATTCTGTCCCTTTGGGCGACCATTTCTACATTTCCTCCATTTTCCATGGCTATTGTTAAGGCTGTTTCAGCCCTTTTCCTCCCTTTCCATCGTTCTCTCTCTCATGTCCCTTTTATTTGAGCCTTTACCCTCTTTTTGGGTCTCAGAATCATGCTAACCTCAAATCCCATTTCTCAACTTTCTCCGTTTGAGAAGTATTGAAAACACATGGCCGATAGAGCTCTAATGGGCAACTGACAGTATTGAACTTGATAGTATTCAAGAAGGTCAGTCGGGACCCTGGTAGAAGTCCTTTGGTAGAATTAGGCATCTATGTCGTTGCCCTTTAGCTTGTTTGATTACTGTTTGAAATTTCTGTGTTGTTTTGTTGTTAGGTAGAAAAATGTGTTTGTGTTGTGGTTTGGGCTTAATATAGCCAAAATTTGTTGAATGGAATGCATGTTGTTTCATTTCGCTATAAAAATATTATCCCTAGATTGGGAGTATTATAACTCCCTGAGATCCAGCCTACAAATTAATTTTTATCCCCACCCACCCTCCTACCAAGCATACCACTTCCAATCCTGCCATGGGACTAGGAATGCAGTTCCATTTAATACCACTAAGCGCTACCGGCCACATAGGCTCTAGGTGTTTTGGTTCTAGTGTTAGCACTCCTAGATTTGAAGGGTCTGACGACATAAGAAATCCAATTCCATTTAGACAATTTTGATCCTAAGCGATAGAGCAATTCCCTGTATTAGAGATGGTATGAAACCGTCTAGTGTATAGGCTTAGGTTTTGAATTATAGCGAATGAAATACAGACTAGCCTACTAGTTACCTTAAGTAGTGTACAGCCTGTATATGCTAAGGACTTGTAGGTTAGATTTGGTTGAAGTAGAACCTTATTCCTTCGACAGATCCCCTTATGACTTATAGACTTCTGTTGTTGCCCATAGGAAGGAACCATTCACTCTCAGGGAACATTTATAAATCCCTCAGATTGAACTTAGAATGGACTAGCACGCCCCTTAGAATTGCCATCCCCAAGGGTTTATTGCATTCGGGAACGCAGAGTAAAGGAACTGCATGTACGCGATGTATTCGCGGTTTGAATCGACTTCTTAATCCTAGTGGTTCCCAATAAATCCAATGCTCTGATCAAGCAGAAGATCGGCATCGACTCGGATTAAGAATTGATACAATAAATCTTCTGTTCTAGCTAGACAGAAAGTCTATGTATCCGGCTCAGACCTACTACATAACCTTTATTCTGTGATGGCCCAACCACCTACAACCAAACGGGATCACATTGCCTTTTGGGAAATGGCGAGGACTTAAAGCCAGTAGAGAATTAGTGTAACACCCTGAAAATCGGGGGTCGTGTATAAACTCAACTCCCGAGTTCCAGACCGTCACTTATGCAACAAAAATGGTTATGATTCAATGTTGTCTGATTTAAAGCATTCACATGAGTAAAAGTATACCAAAACTGCAATTCATACTTCAGATCCAGTGATAAAAGCAAGCGGAAGACTAAACAAGATATATATCACTGTATGGAAAAACAAAGTAATCTCAACTGTCTCCAAAGTATGACTACATCTCTGAGTCTCATATACATGTACATAACAAAAGAATAATGTTCAAAAAGAAAAGTCCCACTGATGTCCCCTCGATCCAGGTCACCTACGGGAAGCCGTCATGATACTGCATATACGAGAACTCATCCTGGTCCTCGTCATCATCTAGCTCCACCTCCTGGATCTCATCGTCACCTGCAACTACAACAGGGTCTGGTGGGTGTTGCAAACACCATCCCGTAACGTGGGAATGAGTGATCAACTCAGTGGAATCATAGAGCAAAGATTAGCATGTTCACAATTCAATCACGCGATAATAGTAAAGCAGTAAATCAGACAAGTCCTAAAACTGTTGTTAATGCAAGATGATATGACGTGATGTATGCCCTCACCGACGATCACCCTCATACGGCAACATCTTACGACCGCGGCATGCCACACTCCCTAGAGTGCTCCACATCTTCCAGGCACATGCAATGCTATGGTGATATGATTACCAAGTTATTATTAGTCCATTCAAACAGCAGGATTGGGAAACTAAGGTACCTCCCTTGTATCAATCCCAACACGGATCCTGTCTAGGGTCGTCACTCCTAGTAATCTCATACGATGTACATTTCGTAGGTCACTGCAAGGGCTGCCAGGGCTGTTGCTCGCACTCGTTGCACCGCTCCCCCATCACCTTATCAATACAGGCCTACTGTACTCTACTGCACGGAAGGGTCGTCGCCTCCCGTGAACTCAGAATACGCTCGCGGTCACTACAAAGGGCTCGTCGCCTGATCAGTGTAGGCCGACAGCTAGAATATAGTGTCCCATACCACCATAATCTGCTCACGAGTCTAGGTGCTCACTGGTCACTACGGGGAGGTTTGTGGCCCCAGCGTAGGCCGACAGCTCGACCACGGTGTCCCATACCACCATGCCCGGCTCATGAGTCTTCGTGGATCAAGGTACCACGGTTAATAGGGTTTACAATGGTAAGTTCAGTACCCTAGGTTCAAGCAGTTATGTTACATACAAGGTGAACAAACATCGGCCAGTCGGGTTACTTGACGGGCTCGACTAGCGCGATCGCATATCGAATTGAACGACATGAAGTGCGTAAAACACTTCGCGTGGCCTAACCACTGCCGCCAACCCTCAACACGAATCACATTCATCGACGCGTCATTCGTGGCTATGACCAGTCAGCCACGAATTTGCTCGGTTACCGACTGCCTGGACTAAGTCAAGTCCCACACATCTATGGAATCACTATAAAAGGTATTGGAATTGAAATACATCATGTGAGCATGTTAGCACATGTTATAACATTCAACTTAAGCAAATCTTCAAGGCATACTTCCCATGCATATTCAACTTAAGCAAATCCTCAAGCACATACATTCCATGCATGTAATGAAATCATGCATTTTGTCAACATGTAGAAAATCATTTAGGTCGGCATAATAATTGAAGAATCAATCACAAAGTATCGAATAACATCATTTAATTCAATACATACTAATACAAGCATTTATACAAACACATGCACTACACACTTAGGTCTACATATAGCATGTCGACCCAAAGTGTGCAACTAGGCGAATCTCTTCGCCAAACTAATTATGCACGCATTCCTAACTTCCTAATGCGACAACAAACCATGTCAATCACATCAGCAAAATATGAATGCAAACAGTACTTCCTACAAATGACTAAAATGCCCTAAATCTCATATTCTTCGTTAGCTTACGAAACGGGAAACGGAGAGCATTTTGTACATGTCAAACGGCGATGCCGTCAAGAATCTACTATTAAACGACATTGAAAGCATTGGGAACCGTCAATCAAAGCGTCTAAAATCCTCACCTAGTGTCTTGTAGACTCGGGAATTGAAGCGGAGTGTATATGCTTCGTCTACGGCGAGTAAGGAGCCTAATACATAAGACCCATAAGCTACATCGCCATGGAAACAAGAAAAACTCAAATCACCCACTATTTAGGGTTTTTACTTACCTAGGATTGCGGTGGAATCGCCGGGAAAGCGGTAGAGGAGTGTCGCTTAAGCATGTGCAACACGTAGCACAAGTGGCGGGAAGAACTCTCCCACTCTCTCACAATCTCTCACTCTTTTTCTCTCTCCCAAGCTAGGGCTTCTCTCAAATTCGGATGGGAGAGAGGAGTGAGGGTTTCAACCCCTTTTATAGCCTAAAACATTCCCAAAATAGGCTTGGGAACAATGTTTACTTGGTGCCTAACCAAATCGGGGCCGTTTCGGTCCAAAAGGGCATTTCTGGAGGTCCCCAGGCCAAATGCGGTCGGACTTAAGCTCATGCATACTGGATCTAGCACACATCCAGTTTTCAGACCGGTTGGGTTCCCAGATCGCACGTGGCGGCCCAGTTTCAGTTTAACGGTCACCGCACCAAGATCAGGCCTATAAGTCCCGTGATATATAATAGATATTTTTCCTGATCCAAGGGTGTAATTTGGCTGTATTCTGACGGTCAGAATGCTTAATACTGATGCGTCAAATTTGTGTGCCAGATTTGAATTTGAAATTCCAACTATGTCCCTATTCACACTCTCTTCGGTCCGGGCTCAATGAAATAGCCTGTAATAATCGGTTTGACTTGATTTTTGGAATGAGTGTCAAGCCCAGCTAGACGGTCCTAACGGTCTAAGATAGGAGGTATCGGACTTTCAACGTGCGGTCTAGATCCAATACAAAGATTCAAAGTGGTCCAGCGAACAAACCGGCTTAAAGTTTGATCCGAGGCTTTAGAGCATTATAGCACCCTTAGTTCCACTCGCTTCGGGCCTTGTAGAACGTATTTAAAGTGATCAGGGACCATTTCCCAGCTATTCTAACGTTGCACTAGCTAACCTAGTCAAATTTTCCAAAGGAATGAATTCTACGCAAATTCGGGTCGAGTTGGTACTCGAGCCCAAGGATGGATTTTTCACGGGCGTTACAATCTACCCCCCTTAACAAATAATTTCGTCCTCGAAATTTTGTACCTTTTCGTACTCCTCGAGAAGCTGTGGGTAGTTCTTTCTGATCTCGGCTTCTGTCTCCCAAGTAGCCTCCTCCTCAGTATGATGCGTCCATAGTACCTTCACAAGGGGAATCACCTTGCTACGCAGTACCTGCTCTTTCCGGTCTAAGATGCGTGTCGGTCGCAGGATATAAGTAACATCCTCTCCTAACTGCACCTGCTCCCATCTG
This sequence comes from Magnolia kwangsiensis, assembly GCA_037074715.1. Lineage (NCBI taxonomy): Eukaryota > Viridiplantae > Streptophyta > Magnoliopsida > Magnoliales > Magnoliaceae > Magnolia > Magnolia kwangsiensis. The sequence continues at coordinate 84,768,656 of CM073589.1, read as the reverse complement.
ATGATATGAGAAGGATCAGCAACGTACTTCTTCAGCATAGAAACATGAAATACGTTGTGGACGCTCGCGAGGGGCGTGGGTAAAGCCAATCGGTAAGCCACTGCTCCCACACGATCGAGGATCTGAAATGGACCAATGTATCGCGGTGCCAGCTTCCCCTTCTTTCCGAACCGAAGGACTCCCTTCATAGGGGAAACTCGCAAAAACACATGATCCCCGACTGTGAATTCTAGTGGTCTCCGTCTCGTATCGGCGTAGCTCTTCTGTCTGCTCTGCGCTGTAAGAAGCCGACGTCGAATAATATCAATCTTCTCTGACGTCGCCTGCACCAACTCTGGGCCAATCAAGCTGCGCTCACCGACCTCTAACCAGCAATGCGGTGCGCGACAAGGTCGCCCATACAGCGCCTCATAAGGTGCCATGCCGATACTCGCCTGGAAGCTATTGTTGTATGCAAACTCCGCATATGCAAGACAGTCATCCCAACTGTCCTTGAAGTCCAATGCGCAAGCTCGCAACATGTCCTCCAGGATCTGGTTCACTCGCTCTGTCTGTCCGTCCGTCTGTGGGTGGAAGGCAGTACTGAACTTCAACTTCACACCCATAGCCTCCTGAATGCGAGTCCAGAAAATAGAAGTGAACCGCGTGTCTCTGTCCGACACGATCTCCAACGGAACTCCATGCAGACGCACGATCTCTCTAATATACAATCTAGCCAGCTCGTCTGCAGAGTTCGTAACTCTGATCGGTAGGAAGTGCGCCGACTTCGTCAATCGGTCGACGATCACCCAAATAGAATCATGCCCCTTCCTCGTCTTCGGCAACCCAGAAATGAAGTCCATGGAAATGAAATCCCACTTCCACTCTGCAATCGGCATAGGCTGCAAAAGTCCAGGTGGTCGGCGATGCTCTGCCTTCACCTGTTGACAAGTGAGACAACGGGACACGAACTCAGCAATGTGGGTCTTCATACCTTCCCACCAGTACGTCCTCTTCACGTCACGATACATCTTCGTGCTGCCAGGATGCATCGCGAGTCTAGTAGAATGCGCAGCCTCGAGAATCTCTCGTCTCAAGTCAGGGACATCAGGAACGCATAGGCGGCCACGGTAACGTAAACCCCCATCCATGCCAACTCGCCAGTCGGCGTCATCATCATCACTGGCCTGCTCTCGAAGCTCAGTAAGATGCGCGTCGTCCCTCTGCGCCTCGATGACACGGTCATCGATCGGAGATCGCACCTGAACATGTGCGATGAACTCGAATGGCTCCTCTACGGTGAGTTTCTGCTCAAAGTCTCGCAAAAACTCAACCATATCCCACTCGGCAACCATCAGCGGAGCCGCAAACTCTATCGCCTTCTTGCGGCTCAACGCATCAGCCACAAGGTTCGCCTTCCCAGGATGGTAAGAGACTTCAAACTTGAAGTCCTTCAGCGTCTCCATCCATCGCCGCTGCCTCATATTCAAGTCCCGCTGTGTGAATATGTACTTGAGGCTCTTGTGGTCGCAAAAGAGCTCGAACTCCTCTCCATAGAGGTAATGTCTCCAGAGTCTCAGTGCGAATATCACGGCTGCCAACTCCAGGTCGTGTGTAGGGTAATTCTCCTCGTGCTTCCTTAATTGTCTCGAGGCATACGAAATTACCCTGTCCCTCTGCATAAGAACACAACCTAAACCAACGCTAGACGCGTCAGTGTATATAGTGTATTTAACCCCTTGCTCTGGCAATACTAGCACAGGGGCGGACGTAAGTCTGTCCTTCAGCTCCTGAAAAGCTGACTCCGCCTTATCATTCCAGGCGAACTTCACGTCCTTCCGTGTCAACTGAGATAAGGGTCTCGCGATCTTCGAGAAATCCTGAATGAAGCGCCGATAGTAGCCAGCGAGACCCAAGAAACTCCTCACCTCAGTGACAGAACCAGGCTGCTCCCAGTCCTGCACCGCAGCTACCTTAGACAGGTCAACTGCCATGCCATCCTTGGACACCACGTGTCCCAGAAACTTCACCTCCTGCTTCCAGAAGTCGCACTTCTTATACTGTGCGAACAACTGATGCTGTCTGAGCGTATCAAGGACCAAACGCAAGTGCTCCTCATGCTCCTCTCGACTCCTAGAGTATACCAAAATGTCGTCGATGAAGACAACGACGAATCGATAGAGGAAAGGCCGTAGTACCCGGTTCATCAGATCCATGAACACGGCCGGTGCGTTCGTGAGACCGAACGACATCACGAGGAACTCGTAGTGACCAAAACTGGTCCTGAACGCTGTCTTCTGCACGTCCTCATCTCTGACGCGCAGCTGATGATATCCTGACTGAAGATCAATCTTCGAGAAGTACTGCGCTCCTCTCAACTGATCAAATAAGTCATCGATCCTGGGCAAAGGGTACTTGTTCTTCACTGTGAGTTGGTTCAGCCTGCGATAATCAATACACAATCGCAGCGAACCATCCTTCTTCTTCACGAACAAGACCGGTGCTCCCCAAGGAGATACGCTAGGCCGTATAAGGCCAAGCTCTAGTAGACCATCAATCTGTGTCCTCAACTCCTCCATCTCACATGGTGCCATGCGATACGTCGGCAGTGAGACGGGTGTAGAACCAGGAATCAGATCGATAGTGAAATCGATCTCACGTCGGGGCGGCAAACCAGGGATCTTCCTGAACAGATCCCCGAACTCAGAAACAACCGGCGTCTGCTCAAGTACCTGGGCACCAGCGTCGTGCAACAGGGTGGCGTAGCTAAGAATGCGGAAAGGAAGATTTACCCGCACTGAAAATGTGAAAGGCGTGCCCTCAGGCTCGTACACCGTCACCACACGAGCCTCGCAGTCAATCTCGGCTCTCGCTGCAGTCAACCAGTCCATGCCAAGAATGACGTCGAGATATACGAGCGAGGGATCGACGACCAAATCAAGAGTCATCGTCCTGCCTCCCAGATCAAGTAAACAACCCTCACACATCTGGGTGACATCCGAATAATCTCCATGAGCTGCAAGGACTCGCACGCTATCCATAGTGATAGTCTGCAACCCAAGACGTCTGACTACGGCACGCGATATCAAGGAAATCGTGGAACCAGTGTCCACCATGACAAGAACGGGAGTACCTCCGATATGGCCCGTGACCTCGAAGGCTGAATGCTGGAAAGTCGGCGTCGTAGCTGCCTCAGCGGTCAGTGCATGAACTCGAGCCTGCTGTGGCCGGTTCGGCCGCTGTGTCAAGGGCCGTGGGGGCTGTCGAATCTGCGATACTGTGGGTCTGAAAGAGGACTGCGCAGGAGCTGACCGTATAGGCGGTGCTGATATCGCCTGTGGACGTACACGATCAATCTTCTGCGGCGGCGAGAACCCACTGTCCCGCATCCTCGAAAAGCAACTCGGCGCTAGGTGGCCCGTCCTCCCACAGTATGTGCATGATAGATCAGGGCGTCGAAACGGTCCTACTGGCGCCGTGGTCCTGGTAGGAGGATCAATGCGAGGCCTCTTGCCCGCGAAGGGCCTATCTGGCAACTCCGGTCGCGGCCTAGAAGTAGTCGGGCCTCGTGATCGCGCAAGTCGATCCACGTCCTGCTCTGCCCGCATGGACATGTGAACCAACTCCGCATAGGAGGAGAAACTGATGCAGCACATCTTCGACCGAATATCCGGTCGCAAGCCCTCCAAAAAGCGCCGTATGCGCATCTGCTCATCAGCTAAAATCGTCGGGACGTACCTGCCCAACTCTGTGAACCGATGCTCATACTCGGTGACCGTCATCGCTGCCTGCCTGAGACGGAGAAACTCATTCTCCCTCTCGTGTCTGTAGGTCTGAGGATAATACTTCTCATGGAAGCGAAACTCGAATGCTGCCCATGTCCATACGAAGTCTGCGGTAACAGTCCGCAATACACTATCCCACCACATACTGGCCTCTCTCTCAAACTGGAAGGTAGCCAGCTCTACCTGCTCTGCCTCAGTACAGTGCAACATGCGCAGAATCTTCGACACTCGGTCGAGCCAAAACTCAGCCTCCTCGGGTCTGTGAGAACCCGTGAAAGTAGGAGGCCGCAAGCGCTGGAATCGCTCCAGGAGGCCCCGTGTGTCGGCAGGGTTCCCCGCAGGGAAAGCAGGCTGCGCAGGAAGTGCTATGCCCTCATCCTGGGCGTAAGCATAGGCATCCTCAGCTGGATGCGCAGGTGGTGTAGGCGGAGTAGGTGCAGTCGCACCCCCACCCTGGGCTAAAGTCCCGACTATAGTAGTCAATAGCTGCTGCTGCTGTAGCATCATAGCCATCATCTGCTCGAATCTATCAGGTGGTGGAGCAGGCTGTGGCGGATGAGGTGCGGAAGTAGATGCGCGCTGTGGCTCTCTAACTGATGGTGTAAATGGCGGTGGTCCATCTGTAGGACCAGTAGCAGGCTGAGACGATCGAACAGTCTCAGGAATCGGGCCCACAGCAGGGTCCGGACGAGTGCCAGACTGAGAAGGAGCCTGATCCATCTGCTCTAACAATGAAAGCCGAACCGCGCTCCTCGTAGTCTTAGGTGGCATTCCCTATATTCAAAATAGGGCGCAACCTTGTCAGTCTCAATTGCTCAAATACACCACAATCATTCACTAAAGAGTCAAAGGCAATCCATCCATTTCATTTAATCAAAATTGTCACAATACAAGGGATATATCCTTACAAGCATCATGACTAGAATGACATGGAAATTAAGACAGTTAAGCAACAGCAACAAAAGCAAAGCACTAGCCCTAATAGGCTTTACACACATGAAACAGAAAATAGCTAACTACTCATAACAACATCAAAGATCGCGTTGCTAGTCGGAGTCTGGCGACGGAGGAGGAGCACCCTTATCCTGTAAGCAACACAGGATTGCCTTCAAGGTGCGAGTCACCTTGCCAAATTTCTTCTTCGTAACGGCCTTGGCATCAGCGACCTCTGCTCGAAGTTCTTGGACTTCCCTTCGCAAAGCGGTCTGACTCTCCTCCATCCGAGCAATGCGATCGTCAATAGTAGTCTGCGCAGAAGGAGGAGGACTCTCATCAGTATCCTGAGCCTCCTCTTCTGCTTCTTCCTGAGTCTCTTCCTGAGCTTCTGCACTAGGTTCTCCTTCGCTTTGATCTTCCTCTTCATCAAAGTCGTCCCCACTATCCCTTTCAAGTTGATTTTCACGATATTGCGACCCAATCTTCATCTTAACCATCGTCGACTCATCGATGGTGTGAATCGATACCGGCAACTCGGGTCCAAGTCTATAGGCAAACTCAAGCGCAATCTTGCAAATGAGTCGGCCAAAGGGAAGGGATTCGGATGTTCTTCTCGACCTGGCTATGAGAACTATCTGCCGTAAGATGAAAGTGGCCATACATACGTTCTCTCCCTGGGCCACCAGAAATAAGAAATCGACCATAAGACGTGTACATTCAATGCGGTTCGTCGACCTAGGATAAACATTGAACGTGCAGATATGGTGCAGCAGGCGCAAATCCTCAGACATGTACGTCGCCTTGAGGCTATTATTAGGCTGCCATGGAACCAACTTACCGCACAGAAACCTGGTGCGGCGATCTCGTTCACGTCTAGTCCTCAAATTCTTCTCACTTGGATGTACATCACCTAGAGGCACGTTGAGAAGTCGCGCAACCAACTGGACGTCGATCGTAGCCATCCGATCTCTACCAAAAGGGATTTTGAACTGCAAGGGCTCCAAGGTAGGACTCTGGATGCTAGCATAGAAGGCACGAACAGTGCTCACATTAGCACGAGCGCGAGCTTCAAAGATCGGTCCCCAGTGCGCAGCTTCAATGCGTTCGAACAACAGATATTCGCCGAACAATCGCCCATCTACGTCCGCCTCAAATAACACTCTACGATCAGTGTATTCACCATGAGGCATCTCTGATAGGATGGTTCGTCCAAGATGTGCATGGGGATCCAAATCCCGCTTTGTACGGCACTCCAGGACTGCAGCTGGACCTGCGGCGGCGCTTGAACTTGCGGCACCACCCCGCGGTCTTCTCGATTGAGCAGGGCGGCTCGGCCCAGCCTCGTCTGTTGCAGTTTTCCTCTTACCCATCAAAGACAGGATGGATGAGAGTGACAAAAGACCCAAAATAGCTCCCACGAAAGCCATGGAAAACGCCGAAAATGCGGAGAAATGGCTGCCCAATCTGACAAAAGGAAATCTAGGCGTCGTAGAGGGATGCTTCAAGCTTCCCAAGGCTGTACTTTCAGGGAAAAATAAGAACAAAAAGGTGGAATGGAGCTGCTCACGATTTCAGCACTATTTGAGGGATTTTGGAGCTCCAAATGGGAAAATCTTCAAGGAAAGGGGCTGCCAACACCCAATAATCGATGGGTGGTGGTCGGTTTTGGCCAAGGAAGGGATTAGGAGGGGTTTGGGTCCCCGGGGTTTGGAATGGAGCGCTGAAAATCGAAGATAGGGTTATGTAGAGGGCTGTTTGTGAAGGAGAGGTGGGATTTGGGGATTTTCGTGAGGTGGGAGGTGCATAGGGGTGATGGGGGGTGTATTTAAGTGGGTGCGCCCAAAGGGCAGCACCGTCCGAGGTGGCCGGCCGGCGATGCATCGCCCGGCCGGCGATGGCATCGCCGGCCAACCTCCAGGTTGGCCAGCGGGACCCCATGGGTCTGGTCCCCCATGGTCCCAGGGTCCCAAAAAGTCTGGTCCCACCCCTTAGTTCATAGTATTTTGGTCCCTATGAGCCCAAACATGTTTTTGGGGCTTTCCGGGTCCACATCGCAGTCCCGAATACCAAACCATATGATGCAGCATATGGATTTGGGGTAGAAGGATCCAGTACATCTTTCTAGCTCCTTAGTTGCTAAAGAAAGTGAAGTTAGAATGGCTTTATGGCCATTTTTTATGAAATTTTACTATTCACTGTAAAATTTGGTGAATGTACTAATTTGTGTTATTTTCACATTAGGTTTGATGCCTAACATGAAATGGATAAGAAAGAACTGAAGGTTGAAGTGTTTAGAGAAGGAATTTTGAGAATTTTTGGCAAAACGGGGTTTTTAAGCCCTGGCGATTGATTACTGGAGTCGTGGTCATTCCACGGCCCAAAGGTTCACCTTTGCGGTTTAAAACCGCTCATAGGACGTCTCCACCCGACTTCCTACAGCTTAGAGGTGATTCGGGTTGCTTAACGCGACCCGAGATACGTTACAGACTCGATCTTGCGATCGATCCTTATAAACTTCGCCTATCGGCGAATCTGTGATCCTAGAAGTGTTTCTAGACCCTTCTCGCACCCACCTAAGTCAAAGGAAGCGACAGCGTACGTCGCAAGACCATAACCCAGGCCCAGTATACTCTCATTCATGCTCTGATACCAACTTGTAACACCCTGAAAATCGGGGGTCGTGTATAAACTCAACTCCCGAGTTCCAGACCGTCACTTATGCAACAAAAATGGTTATGATTCAATGTTGTCTGATTTAAAGCATTCACATGAGTAAAAGTATACCAAAACTGCAATTCATACTTCAGATCCAGTGATAAAAGCAAGCGGAAGACTAAACAAGATATATATCACTGTATGGAAAAACAAAGTAATCTCAACTGTCTCCAAAGTATGACTACATCTCTGAGTCTCATATACATGTACATAACAAAAGAATAATGTTCAAAAAGAAAAGTCCCACTGATGTCCCCTCGATCCAGGTCACCTACGGGAAGCCGTCATGATACTGCATATACGAGAACTCATCCTGGTCCTCGTCATCATCTAGCTCCACCTCCTGGATCTCATCGTCACCTGCAACTACAACAGGGTCTGGTGGGTGTTGCAAACACCATCCCGTAACGTGGGAATGAGTGATCAACTCAGTGGAATCATAGAGCAAAGATTAGCATGTTCACAATTCAATCACGCGATAATAGTAAAGCAGTAAATCAGACAAGTCCTAAAACTGTTGTTAATGCAAGATGATATGACGTGATGTATGCCCTCACCGACGATCACCCTCATACGGCAACATCTTACGACCGCGGCATGCCACACTCCCTAGAGTGCTCCACATCTTCCAGGCACATGCAATGCTATGGTGATATGATTACCAAGTTATTATTAGTCCATTCAAACAGCAGGATTGGGAAACTAAGGTACCTCCCTTGTATCAATCCCAACACGGATCCTGTCTAGGGTCGTCACTCCTAGTAATCTCATACGATGTACATTTCGTAGGTCACTGCAAGGGCTGCCAGGGCTGTTGCTCGCACTCGTTGCACCGCTCCCCCATCACCTTATCAATACAGGCCTACTGTACTCTACTGCACGGAAGGGTCGTCGCCTCCCGTGAACTCAGAATACGCTCGCGGTCACTACAAAGGGCTCGTCGCCTGATCAGTGTAGGCCGACAGCTAGAATATAGTGTCCCATACCACCATAATCTGCTCACGAGTCTAGGTGCTCACTGGTCACTACGGGGAGGTTTGTGGCCCCAGCGTAGGCCGACAGCTCGACCACGGTGTCCCATACCACCATGCCCGGCTCATGAGTCTTCGTGGATCAAGGTACCACGGTTAATAGGGTTTACAATGGTAAGTTCAGTACCCTAGGTTCAAGCAGTTATGTTACATACAAGGTGAACAAACATCGGCCAGTCGGGTTACTTGACGGGCTCGACTAGCGCGATCGCATATCGAATTGAACGACATGAAGTGCGTAAAATACTTCGCGTGGCCTAACCACTGCCGCCAACCCTCAACACGAATCACATTCATCGACGCGTCATTCGTGGCTATGACCAGTCAGCCACGAATTTGCTCGGTTACCGACTGCCTGGACTAAGTCAAGTCCCACACATCTATGGAATCACTATAAAAGGTATTGGAATTGAAATACATCATGTGAGCATGTTAGCACATGTTATAACATTCAACTTAAGCAAATCTTCAAGGCATACTTCCCATGCATATTCAACTTAAGCAAATCCTCAAGCACATACATTCCATGCATGTAATGAAATCATGCATTTTGTCAACATGTAGAAAATCATTTAGGTCGGCATAATAATTGAAGAATCAATCACAAAGTATCGAATAACATCATTTAATTCAATACATACTAATACAAGCATTTATACAAACACATGCACTACACACTTAGGTCTACATATAGCATGTCGACCCAAAGTGTGCAACTAGGCGAATCTCTTCGCCAAACTAATTATGCACGCATTCCTAACTTCCTAATGCGACAACAAACCATGTCAATCACATCAGCAAAATATGAATGCAAACAGTACTTCCTACAAATGACTAAAATGCCCTAAATCTCATATTCTTCGTTAGCTTACGAAACGGGAAACGGAGAGCATTTTGTACATGTCAAACGGCGATGCCGTCAAGAATCTACTATTAAACGACATTGAAAGCATTGGGAACCGTCAATCAAAGCGTCTAAAATCCTCACCTAGTGTCTTGTAGACTCGGGAATTGAAGCGGAGTGTATATGCTTCGTCTACGGCGAGTAAGGAGCCTAATACATAAGACCCATAAGCTACATCGCCATGGAAACAAGAAAAACTCAAATCACCCACTATTTAGGGTTTTTACTTACCTAGGATTGCGGTGGAATCGCCGGGAAAGCGGTAGAGGAGTGTCGCTTAAGCATGTGCAACACGTAGCACAAGTGGCGGGAAGAACTCTCCCACTCTCTCACAATCTCTCACTCTTTTTCTCTCTCCCAAGCTAGGGCTTCTCTCAAATTCGGATGGGAGAGAGGAGTGAGGGTTTCAACCCCTTTTATAGCCTAAAACATTCCCAAAATAGGCTTGGGAACAATGTTTACTTGGTGCCTAACCAAATCGGGGCCGTTTCGGTCCAAAAGGGCATTTCTGGAGGTCCCCAGGCCAAATGCGGTCGGACTTAAGCTCATGCATACTGGATCTAGCACACATCCAGTTTTCAGACCGGTTGGGTTCCCAGATCGCACGTGGCGGCCCAGTTTCAGTTTAACGGTCACCGCACCAAGATCAGGCCTATAAGTCCCGTGATATATAATAGATATTTTTCCTGATCCAAGGGTGTAATTTGGCTGTATTCTGACGGTCAGAATGCTTAATACTGATGCGTCAAATTTGTGTGCCAGATTTGAATTTGAAATTCCAACTATGTCCCTATTCACACTCTCTTCGGTCCGGGCTCAATGAAATAGCCTGTAATAATCGGTTTGACTTGATTTTTGGAATGAGTGTCAAGCCCAGCTAGACGGTCCTAACGGTCTAAGATAGGAGGTATCGGACTTTCAACGTGCGGTCTAGATCCAATACAAAGATTCAAAGTGGTCCAGCGAACAAACCGGCTTAAAGTTTGATCCGAGGCTTTAGAGCATTATAGCACCCTTAGTTCCACTCGCTTCGGGCCTTGTAGAACGTATTTAAAGTGATCAGGGACCATTTCCCAGCTATTCTAACGTTGCACTAGCTAACCTAGTCAAATTTTCCAAAGGAATGAATTCTACGCAAATTCGGGTCGAGTTGGTACTCGAGCCCAAGGATGGATTTTTCACGGGCGTTACAATTAGGCATCTTGCCACCAACTCATACCTGCCCCTGACCTTAACCACAATAGATATTAGGCTCATCTCTATGATCATAGATACGAATGCCATAGAACGCATCATTAGCAAAGGAAAACCACTGTAATGAGAGGTTGTTCCCAATTTATGTCAAGGATAGCCCCTAAGTTGCACCTCGTTCCGATATACGGAGCGATGCATAGATTCTTGAATTTAAGTAAAACTAAGTTTTAAGGGGGGTAGAACGTATTAAGTCCAATTCAGTTAGGATTAGTCAACACTGCCGTTCGATCAGTGTGGCGCAGCGGAAGAGTGGTTGGCCTCTTTCCCACTGGCCCAGGATCGAAACATTTGATTTAGGTTATATGTACGATTAGGTTATTAAATAGGATTTGAACCTTCCTTAGAAAAAGTACTCCTTGCCCTTCGCCAATGTCGGGGACGACATTGTGTTTTAAGGGGGGTAGATTGTAACACCCCGGATTTTGGCCAATCTGGGATTTGACGTCCTTAGGCAGTGGGTCAATTAAAACATCTGAAAAATCGTTCAGAACCCAATTCCATAGCCAAAGAAACCACTTAGGATAAATTTTTTTAGAAACTAAGCATAAGTTAGCTAGCGCAACGTTGGAGTGGCTGGGAAACAGTCCCTGATTACTTTAAATACGTTCTACAAGGCCCAAAGCGAGTGGAACCAATGGTGCTATAATGCTCTAAAACCTCGGACCAAACTCTAAGCAGGTTTGTTCTCTGGACCACTTTGAATCTTTGTATTGGATCTAGACCGCGCGTCGTAAGTCAGATGCCTACCATCTTAGACCGTTATGACCACTTAGCTGGGCTTGGCAATCGTTTCGAATATCAAGTCCAACTGACGATCACAGGCTATTTCATTGAGCCCGAACCGAAGAGAGTGTGAATAGGGACATAGTTGGAATTTCAAATTCAAATCTGGCACACAAATTTGACGCATCAGTATTAAGCGTTTTGACCATCGGAATACAGCCAAATTACACCCTTGGATCAGGAAAAATATCTATTATATATCACGAGACTTATAGGCCTGATCTTGGTACGGTGACCGTTAAACTGAAACTGGGCCGCCACGTGCGATCTGGGAACCCAACCGGTCTGAAAACTGGATGTGTGCTAGATCCAGTATGCATGAGCTTAAGTCCGACCGCATTTGGCCTGGGGACCTCCAGAAATGCCCTTTTGGACCGAAACGGCCCCGATTTGGTTAGGCACCAAGTAAACATTGTTCCCAAGCCTATTTTGGGCATGTTGTTGGCTATAAAAGGGGTTGAAACCCTCACTCCTCTCTCCCATCCGAATTTGAGAGAAGCCCTAGCTTGGGAGAGAGAAAAAGGTGGGAGATTGTGAGAGTGTGGGAGAGTTCTTCCTGCCACTTGTACTACGCGTTGCACGTGCTTAAGCAACACACCTCTACCGCTTTCCCGGTGATTCCACCGCGATCCTAGGTAAGTAAAAACCCTAAATAGTTACTGATTTGAGTCTCCCTTGTTTCCATAGCGATGTAGCTTATGGATCTTGTGTATTAGGCTCCTTACTCGCCGTAGACGAAGCGTATACGCTCCGTTTCAATTCCCGAGTCTACAAGACATAAGGTGCGGATATTAGACGCTTTGATTGACTGTTTCCAACGCTTTCAATGTCGTTTAATAGTAGATTCTTGACGGCATCGCCGTTTGACATGTACAAAATGCTCTCCGTTTCCCGTTTCGTAAGCTAACGAAGAATATGAGATTTAGGGCATTTTAGTCATTTGTAGGAAGTACTGTTTACATTCATATTTTGCTGATGTGATTGACATGGTTTGTTGTCGCATTAGGAAGTTAGGAATGCGTGTATAATTAGTTTGGCGAAGAGATTCGCCTAGTTGCGCACTTTGGGTCGACATACTATATGTAGACTTAAGTGTGTAGTGTATGTGTTTGTATAAATGCTTGTATTAGTATGTATTGAATTAAATGATGTTATGTAGTGGTTTGAGAATGATTTCTTGATTAATATGCTGACCTAAATGATTTCCTACATGTTGACCATATGCATGATTCCATTACATGCATGGAATGTATGTGTTTGAAGATTTTCTTAAGTTGAATGTTATAACATGTGTTAACATGCTCACATGATTGTATTTCAATTCCAAAACCTTTGCATATATTGTTAATGTGATTTCATGGATGTGTGGGACTAGTCTTAGTCCAGGCAGTCGGTAACCGAGCGAATTCGTGGCTGACTGGTCATAGCCACGAACGACGCGTCGATGAATGTGATTCGTGTTGAGAGTTGGCGGCAGTGGTTAGGCCACGCGAAGTGTTTTACGCACTTCATGTCGTTCAATTCGAGATGCGATTGCGCTAGTCGAGCCCGTCAAGTAACCCGACTGGCCGTTGTATGTTCACCTTGTATGAGTCATAACTGCTTGAACCTAGGGTACTGAACTTACCATTGTAAACCCTGTTAACCATGGTACCTTGATCCATAAAGACTCATGAGCCGGGCATGGTGGTATGGGACACCGTGGTCGAGCTGTCGGCCTACGCTGGGGCCACAAACCTCCCCGTAGTGACCAGTGAGCACCTAGACTCGTGAGCAGATTATGGTGGTATGGGACACTATATTCTAGCTGTCGGCCTACACTGATCAGGCGACGAGCCCTTTGTAGTGACCGCGAGCGTATTCTGAGTTCACGGGAGGCGACGACCCTTCCGTGCAGTAGAGTACAGTAGGCCTGTATTGATAAGGTGATGGGGGAGCGGTGTAACGAGTGCGAGCAACAGCCCTGGCAGCCCTTGCAGTGACCTACGAAATGTACATCGTATGAGATTACTAGGAGTGACGACCCTAGACAGGATCCGTGTTGGGATTGATATAAGGGAAGTACCTTAGTTTCCCAATCCTGCTGTTTGAATGGATTAATAACAACTTGGTAATCATATCACCATAGCATTGCATGTGCCTGGAAGATGTGGAGCACTCTAGGGAGTGTGGCATGCCGCGGTCGTAAGATGTTGCCGTATGAGGGTGATCGTCGGTGAGGGCATACATCACGTCATGTCATAATTGCATTAACAACAGTATTAGGATTGTTTGATTTACTGCGTTACTATTATCGCATGATTGATTTGAGAACATGTTAATCCTTGCTCTATTATTCCACTGAGTTAGCTACTCACTCCCACGTTACGGGACGGTGTTCCTGGACACCCACCAGACCTTTTGTGATTGCAGATGACGGCGCGGCCTATGAGGCGGAGCTGGACTTGATGATGAGGAGGAGGATCCCTCCTTTATGCGTGTTCTGATTGACGGGATTACAGGGAGGTTGATTAGATACTTTGACACTTGTCATTTTATATTTTTAGCGCACTCCTGTATATTCGTTTTGTCTACTTTTGGAGTATACATGTATGTATATAACCTGGTAACATATCCACACTCTGGAGGCATACAACAGTTTATATATGTTATACATACTATTACAGACTTCCGCTGGTTAATTTAACTGTCTCTGGAGTATGATATGCGGTTCTAGCTTAATCTCACTCATGTTTAATACATTATCACAGACAACATTCAATCATACATATCTATGTTGCATAAATAACATTTTGGAACTCGGGAGTTGGGTTTTTGCTCGACCCCCCGATTTTCGGGATGTTACAGTTTAAGGCCCTTTTATAAGCCCAAACATAACCAAAACAGACTCTAGGTCAAGGTATACTTGGGTTATAGCCAAATCGGGTCTTTTTCGATCCAAAAGGACGTTTCTGGAGGTCTATGGAATGAATGCGGTCGGACTTAAGCTCATGGATGTCGGATCCTGATCAGATTAAGTTTTCAGTTCGATAGAGTTCCCAGATCACACGTGGCGGACCAGTTTCAGTTCAACGGTCACTGAGACTCGATCGAGGATTCCAAGTACACTGACCTGAGTGGAAAATGTTCCCTGATCCGAGGGTGTATTTGGGTCAGATTTCGACGGTCTGAATGCTTATAAAATGTCGCGCAAGCGACATGTGCCAGATTTATTTAAATTGAATTAATTTTCTAAATATTTTCTTTTTCTCACTCTCTTCATTCCGGACTCAGTAAAATGGTCTCAGGATATTGGTTGGGCATGATTTTTGAAATGATTGTCAAGTCCAACTAGGCGGTCGTAATGGTCTAAGTTCATTGCTATCGGACTTGCGACGTGCGGTCTAGATCCGATACGAAGTTTCAAAGGGTTCCTGAGAATAAATAGGTTTAGAGTTTGATCTTAGGTTTCAGGATAAGTTAGCGTCAATGATTCTCTTGGTTTTAGGTCTTACAGATCGTATTTAAAGTGATTGGTGCTAATTTTGCAGGAAATTTAGTGTAGTGCTGGCTAATTCACGTTAAATTTCTAAAGGATTTGGTTCTAAATGAGTTATTTGGCTTTAGAATTGGTTTCAGAGAGGTTACCAAGGTGTTATGGTTGACCCATTGCCTAAGGACGTCTAACCTAAGGTTGGTAAAAATTCAGGGTGTTACATGTATGTTATAATATGCTGATAATATGCTGGATTTTCTTGTTTTTCAATTCTGTCTCTCTCATATGATTATTGATTTAGATTACATGCGCTTAGGGCTATACTCTAGTCCAGGCAGGTGGTAACAGTTTAGAATTCGTGGTTGGATTCTATTCGCCACGAAGGATGTGTATAATGAACCCGAGTCGTACTAGAGTCGTCGGCAGTGGTTAAGTCACACGAAGTGCTTGTGCACTTCATGTCGGTCGATTCAACGTGCGCTCATGCTAGTCGGACTCATCAAGTAACCCGACTGACCATTGTATGTTCACCTTATATTCGTCATAACTGTTTAAACCTAGGGTACTGAACTTATTAGCGATAACCCTGATAACCTTGGTACCTTGATCCCCTAAGATTCATGAGCCGGGCATGGTGGTATGGGACACCATGGTCGAGCTGTCGACCTATGCTGGGGCCATAAACCTCCCCGTAGTGACCAGTGAACACCCTACTCTGAGCAGATTATGGTGGTATGAGACACTACATTCTTGTTGTCGGCCTACATTGATAAGGTGATGGGGGAGTAGAGCAACGAGTGCGAGCAATAGCCCTGACAGCCCTTTTTAGTGACCTTGAGTTTATCCTGACACCACATGGGGGCGACGAGTCCTGATGCAGTCTTAAGGATATAAACTAGGCCTGTATTGATAAGGTGATGGGGGAGTGGTGTAACGAGTGCGTGCAACAGCCCTGACAGCCCTTGCAGTGACCTAGAACCATACTTCGTATGAGATATGCTAGGACTGACGACCCTAGAATGGATCATTGTTTGGGTTTTGATATAAGGGAGGTACCCTAGTTTTTCAATCCTGCTGTATGAAAAGGACTAATAACAACTCGATAATTATATTCATATCGCACTGCATGTGCCTGGAAGATGTGGAGCACTGAGGGAAGAAAGCATGTCGCGGACGTAAGATGGTGTCGCATGAGGGAGTATGTCGGTGAGGGCATCCATCATGTCATTTCATCCTTGCATTAATCACAGTATTTAGGAATGTTTGATTTCTTGCTTTATCATTATCGTGTAATTGCTTTGAGAACATGTTAACCTTTGCTCTATGATTCCACTGAGTTAGCTACTCACTCCCACGTTATAGGATGGTGTTGCGCACACTAACCAGTCTCTATTTTAATTTCAGATGATGACGATGCTTACAAAGCAGAGCCGGACTTGATGATGAGGAGGAGGATCCCTCCTATATGTAGGTTCTGATCGACAGGTTTACAAGGTTACTAATTAGATGCCAATACACTTGGTATTTTTCCTTTTATTTTCACACTCATGTATATTCTTTTCTTTTTATTTTAGAGAATACATGTATTTAGTTAACCTGGTAACATGTTCACACTCTGGAGACTTACAATCATTTATATATTTTGTATATCTATCACATTCTTCTGCTTGCTAATTTAACTATTTATGGAGTATGATATGTTGTTTTGGCTTAATCCACTTCATGTTTTATGCACTATCACAGCCGACATTCATCCATCATTGAAAATGTTGCATAAGTGATGTTCTGGAACTCGGGAGTGGAGTTCATGCTTGACCCCCGATTTTCAGGGCGTTACAGATATACACCAAGGTGGGGTCCATCCAAGTGGGCCACACAATCACATCATCACACACAATGAAAGAGAGAGAAAGAGAGAGATTGGGTGATGGAGGGACCCCGACACTATGAGCCCTCCCATATACAATGCATACATCATGTGGGTCTCCCAAAAAGTGGGTCTTTAAAGTCGAAAACAATGGTAAATCACCCACCTGTCTGCCTTCTTCTTGGTCCCTTAGCCTCCTTAGCTCCTATGTCCAACTTTTGATGGTGGGGATGAGAGATGAGAGAGTGGGCCACACTTATTGATTTGGAAGAGTTAGGAAGGATTGAACATGGGGTGTTGCTTGGAAGGTTTGAGAATTGAGAGAAAGAGAAAAATAAAGGATAAAAGGGGTGGGTGGAATGGTGGTTGTAAAGAAAGAGGATGGGGAGGCATGGGTGAGTTTGAATTTTTGTAAAATAGGAGATGGTTAGGGGAGAGAGAGGGTTGACTTATGGAAAAAGAGGGAGTGTCATTTATACTTGTTGTAGGGTGAGGTGGTATTGAGGTAAGGTGGTGTACTTGACTTGATTTGATGAGACATGTTGTACAGATTCTCTCAAAATTCGCAATGCGCGGTATTTTTTTAGAATGAACGCAGACCCACATCTCCTGGCCTGGGTATCGATTTGGTGTGCGAGTCGCGACGTTAGAACAGCGGCGACGGCGCGGTCACTAGGGTGCAAGTTTTGGATCGAGCCTGCTTCGGTCTGCAGGACTTATGTCACGCCCCAAATCCAAAAATCGGATTCACATGAATCCCGATTGCCAAATCCGGTGCCGACAGCCTCCGTAGTGCCCCATTCTCGGCTCCTGACAATCAAATGCCAGATTCCGATCCTAGGATCCTACAAGGAGGATTTTCAGAATGAATTTTTTTTTTGTAATGGAGCATAACCACAAGCATGACCAAGTCACAAAACAACATCACCACATATCCACTATATTAAAAACTTTAAGTACAATGCGGAAAGGAAAATACAAGGTGATCAAAAGCTCCAAAAGGTCCTGATATGCACTCCTGTCTCAGCGCTGCTGCCGTCCAACGCTACCTGCACGCAACTATCGTGCATAAGCTTACAAAAGCTTAGAGGGTGGTGTAAGTGTGTGCGTAAGGCAAACGCCAAGTATACAGTATCAGAACAATGCGAAAGTATGTGGTAAGTCCATAGAATCAACCATGCCAAAGCTATGCGATGAGATATGAATGTCATCGGCCACACCGATACAATGCAAGGCCTATATAGCCAAATGTCATATGCGAAATGCAATCCAAGAAAGTCGGTACTCCTCAAGTACGTATATCAGTACAGTTCCTCTCTGGATATCACCGGGGTCTAATACACTTCGCAGAGACTGCCACCTCCCTAGCTGCACAGTCAAGTAAGCGGATAAGACCTCACTATCCGCCTGACCAGTAGTATGCCAATACCTACCTGGCTCGTCGATAGCGGACTCATTTACGAGCTGGTCAAACTCAGCCTAGCTTATAGCCCCCTCACTCAGGCGGGTAAGGCCACACCCCCTTCCAACCGACCACGACACAGTGGGAGACGCGGCCTACTGGCATTCGGCACTCGGGCGCTCGTGTATCCACTCGGTCTAGACGTTGGAGCATCTCCTGGTACCAAAAAGGTTCTGGGACTCTCACCCAAGGACATCGTAAGTGCCCACAGTGCTAGAATAAGTATTTCCAGTATCCAATACGGCCATCCACGATGTACTTGTAGAGCCACGACCCTGATGTCGCTAGGGCATGCAGTGATCAAGTCACACGTATGCGAAATGCATGAATCACGCTGTCAAAACATGCAGCAATCTGGCGCGTACTGCGTGATCATGTGGGGCACTCAATCACATAACGAGTCTCGTAATGGTCTGCCCAATGGCGTATGTTATGATCAGTCATTACTCATATCAAGCATACATATGATGCGTATAGGCATGAGTCATGAGATTATACTAAGCATGTTATAAGGCAATGAGTAGCAACAGGTATGGACCTATCAATGGGCCCTAAAGAGAGTTACAATGCGGACATTTAACCAATATTGTACATATAATGTGGACGTCAAACCAACATTGTTCCCTAGGCACGGCTTGCCATAAATATCATTTCACGAACCATGAGAAACGTACATTGCAATGGACCCTAAGGACATCCATTGGGCTTCGATCCCTGGGCTTTAGGTATATCAAATGGGTCGTATTATATGGGCCTCACGTTCACCAAATGGGTTGCATTAATGGGCCTCGCCAATGAGCCTTATGTACATTGCAATGGTCCATGACCCATGGGCCATGAAATACATCAAAGTGGGCCTACACACATGAGCTTAAATATGTCAAATGGGCCACTCCATTTGCGCTTCATGCACATCAAATGGGCTTGATCCCATGGTCTTTAATATGTATCAAATGGGCTTGAAACCCATGGGCCTTATATAGGATAAATGGGCCGGATCCCATGGGCTTTGCACATGTCAAATGGGCCCAAACCCATAGGCATTACATATGCAAAATGGGCTTAATCCCATGGCCATAGATGTGCACCAAGGTGGGCCTAAATGAATGGCCATAAATGGATCAACATGGGCCCTATATACATACCAAAGTGGGCCCATTCTAACCATAGATCTGGCTCATTTTCGGCTCAAGACATGAGTTTTTAAAATGGATAGACGGTGAGATGCAACGCATGCATCATGGTGGGGGGTCACATGAAGGCCCACCATCATAATCATATTTTAATATAATATATAATATATAATTTATATACAGTATATGTATATATAATATAATATTATGTATACATATATTTATATATATATATATATATACACACACACACGCATACACACACACATGTGCACTCACACATGCATACACACACACGCACGCGCACACACACGTACACTCATACATGCATACAGTGGGCTCCACCGTCCGTGCGGACGGTGGAATATAGCCACATACATCACTGTGGGTCCCATGTGGGGCCCACCATAATGTTTACTTTCCATCCAGCCTGTCGGTAAGGTCACAAAGGCCTGGATGAATGGAAGAAAAATAAATATCATCGTGATCCAAAACTTCTGTGGCCACCAAAAAGTTTCAATGGTAGGCACTCAATCAATACTGTTTCTTATGGTGTGGGCCACCTGAGCGTCAGATCAGTCTGATCTTTGGAGGGGGGCACGTCAGGGGGGTGGCCCACCTACTGAATGGGTTAGATGGCATATTTACATCATGGTGGGGCCCACGGCTGGAGCTGTGGGTCCTGCCCAACCGTCCGCCCGCCGCTGGCTTCTGACACAGCAGCAGTTGTTGCTGTGTAGTCTTAGTTTTGGTTTTTTTTCTTTTTTTAAAAACTGAAATTCCTGCAGTTTTTCAGGTGTGGGGCCCGCGTGTGATGGATCCACTCCAGCCATTGGATTGCATGGCTCAATACAAACCAAACGAGTCTAATATACGGTATTTTTTTTGACTCAAGGTGGTCCCTAGCCAATTTTTAACGATAGGGACGATGTTTGCTAAGCTATGGCCCTCCTGAATATCAGATTGACACCATTTTTCGGCTCAACGCCTAAAATGTGTCGAGAAAGAGGATGAACGGCATGGATTAGAAACATACATCAAGGTGGGGCCTATACCAGTGGTCCCTTCCAAAGGCTTTGAACAAGCCAATATTTGTGTTTTCATTTCCAGTGACGTCCAGACGTCACTGGACTCTTTTGGGCAAGAAAATTAATTTTAAGTGGGTCTTGCCTAGGTGGGCCACCACATACTAGGTGGTGTGGGTACAATGCATATAAGGTGGGCCCACTCATGGATGACTTGGATAAAATACTTACTTCAAGGTGGGGTCCATCCAAGCGGGCCATACGGCCATTTCATCACATACAAGAAAGTAAATGGAAAGTGAGGGAGAGAGAAATAGAGTGAGACACGCGTGATGGAGGGACCCCGGCACTATGGGCCCTCCATTTCAATCATCCAATCATACATCAAAGGTCTCCTTTCATATGGACCATCAACAAAAGATCAACGGTGGAGATCCCACTCCACTAGAAATGAACGGTCTAGATGACCTCCTCAATACAAGGAAAGTAAACATCATGATGGGGTCCATGGAGAATGGCCCCATCATGGAATGATCTTGATGATCAAGATGAGCCATTGGCCACATCTCAGGGTCCCAAGTGAGATCCAAACCATTGATCGGTTGGCTCACTTGGCCCATCTTAAAAACATAAAAAGTAGTCTAAGGAAACACCCACCACTTGATCTTCTTGGTCCGTTGAGATGCCGGTCTCCTAAAGCTTCACTTTGATGGTGGAGATGGGAAATGGATGGCTAAGATGATGGGATTTAGAGATGAAAAGTGGGCCACCAAAATGCACATTTTCTCTCCATGGAAGGCTTGGATGTGGGAGAGCTTTCTTGCTTGAGATTTGGAGTGTTGAGAAATGAGAGGGAGAGAGAGAGTTGTAAGAGTGATGAAGTGATGTGAGGTGAGTGATGGGTGAGGTGAGTGATGGGTGAAGTGAGAGGTTAATTGACTTAAGTGGTTGCTTAACTTGTGGAGAAAGGAAGCATGGGTGGGTGTACTTGACATGAGAGGTGATTGATGGGATTGATTGATGAGATTGATGGGACATATTGTAGAGATTCCTTAGGATTTGCAACGCGCGGTGTTTTTGCTCGAACTGAACGTGGGTCCGCATCTCATCGTCTGGGTATCGGATCGGTGTGTGAGTTGCGGCGTTGGAACCGTGGCGACGATGCGGTCGCAACGATACAAGTCTCGGATTAAGCTGGCTCAAATGAATAGGATACGACTTACAGTCGTGCGCAACGTCAACTATAAGTCGTGGATTGCCGGAATTTGACGAGAAGGATCGCGGGAAACAACGGAACAGTGCAGATTAGGATACGGGTCTTACAACTTAGCTTAGGATCGTGCACAAACGTCGGATACAGGTCAAGGGTTGCCGAAATTCGACCGGAAGGACCGCGGAAACCTATGGAATGGTAAGGGCTTGATTTCTGCCATAGTTGTCAAGCCTAGTAGGATGGATATAATCCTATAGTTTCACAGTCATCGGACTCTTGATGTGCGGTCTAGGTCTGATACGGAGTTTCAATGCACTCCCGAGAGCGACAGACTCTTGGGATTTTTTCTAGGTTTTTATGTAGTGTTGAGTCAGTGGTATTAATGGTTATAGGTCTTCTCATTTGTGGAAATGGTGGCCCAAACTTATTCCACCACTTATTCAATTTAGTACTTAACTAAATTCCGCCTTAATTACAACAGGATATGGTCCTTAGGTATTTCTAGCTAAGGGGTACTCGGGTCTTTGTATGGATTTTTTCAAGACGTTACATGAACTCCATTGAATTCTAGTATGATTTTAAGGAATATTTTTAGTTTTTAATGGTTTGTTGTGACTCAAATTACAATAGATCTGTGATAGCTTTAAATATCTTCTTTTCCTCTTTGAGAATGTAGGATTGGTAAATCTTGTTGTTTGTCATAGTCTCCTAGGTATGGTTAGGTGATGGAATCCATTCCAAATCTCTAAAATTCTCCTTTATTGATGACTAGATCAATGGGAAGTTCATAGATTTGATCATCTCTCTTACCAACTGGATAAGATAAGACTCTGATTCTAGTTGTGTTCTTAAATCAAGTAAGTTAGCATCCTGAGAACCTACAAGTGGATCCTTGGCACCCTAGCTCCCACCTTTAAATTAACAAGTTTCAATCATAATTACTTTCTTTCATTCCATATTTCGGTTTAGATCTTATTCTAATTTTAATTCTAGTTATCTTCAGAAGCACACAAGTTTAGTCCATGTGAATTCGACCTTGGTCTCACCAAGATTATTACTACATCGCGACCCTACACTTGGGTTGTGAACAAGGATTTCATGATTACCAATGATATCACATGCTGCTACTCATAAGATAGTTTATATATAAAATAACTAACTTGCATCCACCCCTTCCATTCCTCAATTTAATGCCTATTTAGATAAAGTATGAATTTTCCAGAGAATGACGACTTATCATGGTGATTCTTGAACGAAGTCATAGCTGAAACTAGAAAGTGGAGAACCAGGAACAAATCCCGATTGTAATTTTGCAATGGCAAATGATGGTTAACATTAAGTAGATAAACCACATGCAGCTGATAACTATTATAGTTTCATTCATACAACCTAGAATGCACAATGTTCCTAATATCCAAGCTCCATTCCAAATAAAATCTTTAAAACAAACAATGTAATACAAGAAAGAATAATAGGAATTAATAATAGAAGCAAAGGAAATAAGCACTGCTAAAAGATAGAGCAAAAGTTAGTGCATTATCAAACTGATTCCACATATTTAGCAAACTAAAATTCATGCACCATAGAGAAAAAAAAGAAAAGGATCCACACAATTTAGGAGCTCTATACTATCTTGTTACAATATAATCCTACAAGCAAGGGAAAAGAAAAACCATGAATATGCATGATACTAAGAAGAGCCTCTATGGTTAGAGAGAAATAACAAAGCTGAAATTAAATAATAAGAATCTCGTTATCTCCTTCCCAATTCAGTTGCTAGATGGAACAATTAGAAATACGTAACAGATACTTTTTTTTTTTTTTTTTTTTTTACCATTAGCCCATCCATGAGGTGGTTGATTAGTTATTTGATTAATGAATTTTGAAAAGACGAGTGATCGATGTCCTAGAGGACAGGTGAATAGGACAATACCAAATATTTCGATATAATGCGGAATAAATAAATAATTAATCTTAATTGCTTAGAGTATTGAAACTTTAATTCCAAATAGTTCGTAAGACAACCTTCACCTAAAATATTTAAGCATGATAACCTTATTTCACGACATTTTTGAGATCAATCTTTTAAACTTATAAGAGACCAAAATAAATAAAGCATTTACAATAAAGAGAAAATCAACCACAACCAATGTACAAAAGGTTATAGTGATTCGGTGCTTAAACCCACATTTACTCCACTCCCAAAATTATTACCCTCGTAATTTTGACTTTCATTATTTCAAGGTTTTCACAAGATCACCTTAACAACTTGATACAATTCTTATGATTTTCACGGGCTATCCCAACCAAAACCCACCTTGTGATTTTATGGGCTCACCACAAAACAACCCGCTGAAATTTTCAAGCTATCTTAGAAAAACCCAAATAAAATAAAAGTAATTACAAGGTACTAATCTTCAAATGCCGATTCGAAAATGTAACCGAAGCTTGATTGCAACGATCTTTTTTCTTGAGAATTGATGTAGTAGTATATATCCAACTCGAAAGAATAAAAAAAGATCTAATGTATTTTCAATAAAACATAACTCTAATGCTACAAATTCAATTATCTAAATCTCAAGTAGAGTATGAAGAACTCTCTTAAATATGATTTAAAAACTAACTTGAAAAAGATAATAAAAATGCTTAAACAAGGATTAGAGTTACTGCACAACTATTTTGAAGAGGGCCTGAATTTCTCGCTAACTTTTTGAAGGTTATTCACCAATTTTATTTTTTTTTTGAAATGAATGAGAGAATGCCTTTATTTATACCCAAAGGATTTGGAAATTTAGTCAGCATAATTTTTGGTTCGGTTGGCTAGAATTCAAAGTTTGCGATCCAACGGTTCTTGAATTCCATGGTGTAAGTGAAATCAAAATTTTGGCTAGCTGAATCTCCAATTCGGTTAGCTTAATTTGCCTGGAATCTGAAAAGTCGCATTGCTGGAAACTTGATCGAACCAAACTCGGGCTGGCCGATTGTCAAGTTTGGTTGGTCGAACCTAAAGTCAAGTTGGTCGAACTTGCCTCCGAAAATTCAATCATTGCTGTAAACTTGTCCAAATTATGTTGGGCTAGCCGAATATTATTATACTGGCCAAACTTGAAGTTGGGCTAGCGGAACTTCAGAGTTTTTACATTTTATACGTTATATTTACGACAATTATTTAAAAACACTTAACCTAAGGTCATTCTAAGGTTATACCACATGATGGTTGACATATACAGAGTGCTTTAGTCTTGAACTATTCAAAGTCTTTTACACTTGAGATATTGAGCCTGTTTTTAAGTGATTTTCATGAGTTGCCAAAGAACACTAGAGTGTGCTTGTGAACAATCTAAAAATATGAAATTTGACAACACTAAGTATGCTTTAAATTTAAGCACTTACAGTTACTATTAAGGATAAGGTTACTCGGGTTACACGCCACAAATTCATTCATCATATAGATGATGTTGAATGAATGAATAGTTTATTAGTACGTATGTGTGACTCCATCTGAAATTCTGAATATACTTTTATGTTTTGACTTTTGATCATATTATTATTATTATTTTTTGATAACATTTATTTTGAACAACTCAACTCAACTACACTATTAAATCATGATACAAAAAGGAAAAAAAAAATCAACTTAACCCAACTTAGTACTGACTCGACTTAACTCGGTTCAGGTTAACCCAAGTTAGACCCGAACTCGGATCGAGTCAGGTATGCTGGACTCGGTACCAAGCTGACTTGATTTTTGATAAGGTCTATTTTAAAATCGGGTAACTCCATGCGACTGAACTAGATGACCAGCTCTAGTCCTCGGACTTTACCTAACTTGGTACGACTCGACACGATGCCCAACTCTTCTCCTCAGGCTTGGATCTGTCCGAACCGGAAGCAAATTGGTTGGTGTACCTCATACCAACTATATTGCTACTGTATTGACGTCAGTAAGTTCTGTGAGTCTGATCATGAGATATGTGTTATATAAAAACCTTCCATCTATTTGACGAGCTCGTATTAAGATTTGAGAATAAAAATGAAACAAATCTAGCTATCAAATGGGCCACACTAAAAAACGTAGCGGGAGATTAAACATCTATCATTGAAATCTTTTTTAGGGTCATTGAAGTTTCGAACTAATTTAAAATTTATTTTTTCTCGTCATTCATGTCTTTGTAACCTCATTAACATATTGAATGAGAAATAAATATTATGGCGGGACTTACTAAATGCTTAATGGGGAAAATCATGATCTTCGGTGTGGTAAAGATGATCTTTGGATCCGACTCTTTCCTGGATGTTCTAAGAATGAGAGGCGTTGATATAATAAATATATCACCGTACGACACGTTCGTAACAAGTAACTTTGATTCCTTTGAGCCGTTCGTACAACTCGGCGCTAGAGGAGTGTCGGTGCTCGTCCTCGCACGACACGTACCTACAGCAGCGTGTGTGGTACACCAGCCAATCCGCTTCCGCCCGAGCCCGGCCTGCGGTCAATGATTCGTATCTCTCGTGTGCCAGCTAGCAAGCACACGAGATTTCTCCTCCGGAAAGAACTAGGGTTTTGGTGTTGCTTCGCTCCATCCAGTATATATAAAGTGCAAAAGCCCATTCCACCAACCCAAACAAGAATCCTGAAAGCTGCTACTGGGGTGCCTCTCTCTCTCTCTCTCTCTCTCTCTCTCTATTTAACTCTATCGAGTTCAACTGTCTGTAGATCTCGGTAGGGTCTCTTTCTCTCGATCTCAGCTCTCTCTCTCTCTCTCTCTCTCTCTCAAGATCTCAAGAAATCCTATCTGGGCTCAGAAAATTCTAATAAATCGTATTCCCTCATCTCAACCTAAAAAACCTAAATCCCGGAAACACCATATTCCGATCTCGTCTCTGTTTATTTATTTTATTTATTATTTTTTTTATTTTTTTGGGGTGGGGGTGTATCTTTTTTCTTTATCATATTCATTTTATTGCTACGAAATCTTTTATCTACTGGGTCTCCGAAATTATTTATTTATTTTTTATTTTTTAATCTACTGGGTCTCTGAAATTTTTGTTTTTGTTTTTTTTTTTTTCTTTTCCCATTTGTGTAGGTCTTAACTTGATTTGGATTTTTAGTAGATTCCATTTTGTGATTGAAAAAAATGCCTAATATTGCAATTCCTTGCTTTCGTGATTTGAGCAAATCGAGGACTCTATCGTTAGGCTATATATATTTCTACCTTTAGCTCTGATTTTCCTCTTATATATATATATATAGGATTTTTCGGTGACAAGGTAGAGATATTTCCTATGTGTTTCTATTTCTTTTTATATATATTGGGAGTTTGGTGATGAATGATGAAATAAATCAGACGGATTCCCACTGATTTCTTTTTGAACGTGATTAGCCACCAGCTACTTCTGACACACCATTCAATTTCCCAACAATCTGCAGCAAAATATAAATTATGTAATTGGTACTTTGATTTTTTATTATGCTAGCTATTATATCCGTGTTATTTTCTGTTCTTTTATTCCGGTTATTTTGGTGTTGATATCCTATAAAATCTATCATTTTGTTAATATTTTCATTTAAAAAGAAAAATCTGGGCCAGTGATGTTAGAAAATATTTGCTACTCTTGATGGTGGGAATGCCTACCATCTGATGATCTCTATCCACCAAGATCTCTGAGGCTCTTTCTCTCTGTTTTTCTTTTGAACGAGAAAAATTAATTTTAGCAGTCGGAAAAGACTGGGAACGGATAAGGTTAGACGCCGGATCTAAAGAGGTGGGTGGCACCCCTGACTGTGGTGAATGATGTATGTGCCTTGAATCCACATCGTCCAACCGTTCTGAAAGCTCATTTTAGGTCCGACTCTTAGGTGGACCGTAACATAGAAAACAGTAGCGATTGAATCCCTCCTGCTAAAAACTTCATAGGGCCACCGGAATGTTTATTTGCCATACAACCGCTTGACAAGTAGCTTGATCCAAAAATTTTGTGGCTGATTACCACTGTATCCTGTATTATGATCCACCTGAGTTTTGGATCTGCTCTGTTATTTATTTATTTATTTATTTATTTTTATCATGCCCTAAAATGAACTTTCATTACGGATGGACGGAGTGGATTTAGTCACATGCAACAAGGGGTCTCACCGACACCTGTGGATCCTGGTCTCACCTAATCTGCTCCCGAAAAGATTGTTCTTTCGATTCAATAAACCTGTTGGGATACAAACCATTCCTACAATAGGCGAGTTTGTTGTCTGGTGGAGACAAAACCCAACCATCTTTCCTCTTTAGTTTGGGCTATCATTTTGGACGCAGGATCCACCCAATGCAAGCGTTTCTAGGTTAAAACTCCGTATAAGCTTTATGCATAAATTGACATGTAGGGCCATGGCAAGGTTTTTTTCAGAGACATGTAATCAGTCCATCATATGAGCCTGGCCTTATTATACTTGGATACTGAAACTTGGGTTGATCTGAAATCCATGTCCAACTTGACTATTGGAGTATTGGAATAGCCTTATGGTGATGCAAGGCTCAGGTACACCACATATGATATTGGAAATAGTGGTGATTGGACAGTGTTTCGGTTGAAGCTAGATAGGTTTAAATGGTAGGTGTCACTATCTCCACTGTTTCTCGTGGGGTTGGCCTGGTTCAATGTTATACTATTTGTATATCATCTGATTGGGTCATGATTATGGACCATTAGAAATAATTGTTCACTGTAAGCCCTGATTAAAGTTAGGGCATAACATGAGCCATCCCTTTTAAAAGCCATGTTCATCTCCATTGTCACTGTGGGAACCAATTAGAATGAGATCAGGGTGATTTACATTGATTCATCCGCAGGGATATATGAAGATAACTTTATGATAATATATATAGAGCATATTAAATAATGCCACATTATTGTTCAAGCGACCGATGAGAGAGTAATCATGTAAAAATAATTATAAGTGTCATGCCCTAAACTCCGTGAACAAGCTTATAAAATTTATAAGCTCTAAATTCGGCTTATTCTTTGCTTCTAGCTCAGCGATAGCTTTCAAAGATGTATTTTCTTAACTATGTGGAGCATAATTGCGGGTATTTATGGTTGCCTTCAACTGATGATTGGGTAAGAGCTAAAGTAGTTCACAAGTTTTTTTTTTTTTTTTTTCATTTAATTTTTTACAATACAATAACAAAAATTTAGGAAGCAATTATTCAATAATAAATATATTTTTATCAGAACTATAAAGGGTAAAATATGTTTTGTACAGAAGTAATATTGGGGTATGTAGTTAAAGTTTAATAGTATGAGTGCAGCCTGCTAATGGCTGTTGCAGTCGTTCTTGATTCTTAATATAAGATGCTCTTTATTATATTCATCTTTAATAAGTTACATTGCTGGAATAATGCTACTGAGGTTGATAAAATTTGTGATACATTGATGATTTGTACAATTTCTATGTACAAACTTTGAATGCCGCAAAAGATGATACTGTAAACGTAGTCCTGACTCTTGAAGTGGGTTCTATCTCTATTGTTGATGAACAACGAAACACAATTGATGATTTTATATCGTTCATGGCACTGGTGAGACTCAAACACCATATAATCATTTCATGGCACTAGTGAGACTCAAATTGTTGATCCACTTTCCGCTTGCGACGACTCAAGCAGGCAGATAGACATTCAATGTCCAAGAAAGGTGGAAAGTCTCCATCTGAATTTATTCAGCACCTTTTCCACTCTTGTTCTTAGGTTCCCCATGAAAAACAAGCATCCTTATCTAGAAACAATCTAAACAGAGCTTGACCACTATCTCAAGGAGCCACTTGTAAATAATATATGCAAAGAATTTGATGTTTTAGACTGTCGGAAGTTGAAAGCTTGTAATTCATAATACCATGTGCTCTCGTTAATTACACGCCTGTTAGGATCCCACCAAAGCGTCTTCCACTTCTAATTCTAATAGGCCATGAACTAGATTAGAATCATTCTCAATGAATCCATAAGAAGGGATACAACTTTTTTTATCGGGTCCGGGTGGAGACCAAAGATCTTGAGTGATCGATCTGACAAAACAATTCAAAAGATAAAGAAGTATCGTTAATTTCTTCATGCTCGTTCTAAGTTCTAAGTACCATTTGTACAAATAAGAATCCCTTACATGATTTCTTCTTCATATGGATAGATACAGGATTGTGGAGTTCGAATTTTCTTTTAGTATTACGTTGAAATCAATTAAAGCGTTCATTTGTATACATGATTGGCTACATTCGATATAGGAAAAATGAAACTTTGTTGGTTAGGAGTTCAAGGAAGAGGAGAGTAAGGAGCATGATGAGACAATACTTGCAACAATTGCATGAAGTTGGATAAGACACATTTTATTTATCTTGCATTTGCTTACAAATACTTAAATTATAATATTTGATGGGTGGATGGATTTTTTATTTTTATTTTTTCTTTTCATTTATACTTTTAAATTAGTTAATGTTGCTTAAATCTCATATGATTGGATGGTTGAGTTTATTTATTTTCAATCTTTAATTATTTATGTTGCCTTAACTTAATCAAATATTTTTCTTTAAAAATAAACACATAGATATGTCATTGAAAGATGATCCATCGACAGATATTTGAAATTATGGAGCCTAAGTCTACTCACAAAACGAAAATATTAAGTTATGTAAGTTGTGTAGAAAATAATTTGTAAACAAAACAAATCAGTTAAAATTATATTTGGCTTGTCGGGGAGGAGACATTATACCATGTAGCAAAGTTCCTTAGGAAGTTCGAGATTTATTTTAAGTCATTCTCGAATCAAATACAAAGGCTTTCTCCACCCATTCCCCTACAACTACAACTAATACAACCATCCACATAAGATATAAAAGTAGACATATTATAATTGAAAAAGGATTAAGCATATGAACGACCTTCACAGTTAGTAGAGAAGAACAAAAGAAACTAACAAGAAGAATAAGATTATCAAGAGGTTGTAAAAGAAAACTTGAAAATAACATCCAAGACCAGATAACAACATCAATCCCCATCGAGACAATATGATGCCGAAACAGATACGAGTAAATCATCATAAAAACGACTAAAAAACTTGTTAAATTTATGAATGAGGACGATAGAAAGATATCTCCACCATCCAATTCAAGAGGTAAATGACCATCTTTTGGATACCTCTAACTCAGAGTCAGCCTAAAGTTCTCCTATAGTTGAAGCCATAAAAAGAGAACCAAAGGATGATTTCCACGACGATCGTGGAAGAGGGGGTTACTATTATGGAAAAGGTTACTCAAGTTATACATCACAGATGCATTAATCATACAGAAGATATTGAATTAATGAAATGTTTATTAGTTTGTATGTGGACGTGGTTTATTTACTTTTGATTTTTGATAATGTTTATTTACTTTGTTTGTTTTATGAACATTATTTATTTACTTTTGATTTTAAAGAAGACCCATCTAAGTAGTTTTAAGTGACGTCTGTATTTTAAACATAGCTTGGACACCCCAAAGGCCAAGGTTAGATTTTTTAACTTG
Source organism: Magnolia kwangsiensis (assembly GCA_037074715.1). Taxonomy (NCBI): domain Eukaryota; kingdom Viridiplantae; phylum Streptophyta; class Magnoliopsida; order Magnoliales; family Magnoliaceae; genus Magnolia; species Magnolia kwangsiensis. The sequence continues at coordinate 84,737,553 of CM073589.1, read as the reverse complement.
GGTTCAGCCCTCGGGCCAAGTGTTTGATCCCAAGCTCTTGTAGCCTTGCCATAGTAACCCAGCCCAACAACCTTAATCCAACTCAGTGCCAACTCGATCGCCAAGGCTAAATTTTTAAGCTTGGGCTCAACCCTTGGGGTCAAGCATTTGAGCCTAAGCTTTTATCGCCTTTCCCTAATAACTCACCCCGACAACTATAACACCCTGTACTTTTTAGTACTCGGATGTTACCATATAACCAAACTTAGTATACATACAAGGCTTAAATGAACATTCACGTTCATTCTGGTCTAAATCCAACTACTGGAAATAGTCCTAATCCATTCATCAAACTATCTATCCGTCGATTCCCAAAGATGGATCATCATTGATTGTATTTTGTAATGATCTAACCGTTAGATCTTCATATATCATAGAATAGCCTTTGTACTTAGAAAGTATAGCTCACTTAAGCCTCGGATATGCTTGATCTATAACTAGGGGTCCCACCTGGGCTTACAGAAGCTGGTGAATGGATCAAATGTTGTGAGATCAAATCATATATGTGGAACCCACAATAATAACATCGTGATAATACACGTCTAACACCCTGAATGCATAATAGGTCCTATAATGCATAATCTAGCCATTGATTTTTAGCTAAGTGGCCCCTAACACCTTTTCAACCGTTGGTGTTCAACCTCGAGGTGATCTGACCAGCTGATTTGCTAGAACCCGCAATTAGGGCTAAGAATAAGTGAAAATTTGGTGTATGGCCCACCTGGACCACAGACCTACCCCTTCATTGGTCTAGGGTTGTGATGAGGCCCCCAAAGTAGAATGGATGGTGTGGATTTCATCAAACCCCCTTGTGGACCCCATACTAGCGGTGTACGTGCACCAAAGTGCAGTGCACCTGAAGTGCACCAGGCGCCCCAGACGGGTCAGACGGTGCTGACCCGTGTTTCTCCAAAAAAGAGAAGTTTTCCCTCTCTCTCTCTGTTTGAAAACAACGGACGGATGTACGTCCATATTTGTGATCAACGGCCCACCATGATCATCTCCATGGATGATCGAAACCATCCATCGCGAGCGTCCCTCAGCCCTGACCAAAACCCAACCTTCAGAACAGGCTTTCCTAAACATGTGGACACACAAATCTCGCTGCAAATAGGTCTCAGAAACTCAAAATTTTCAAAAATGGAAACTGTTGCAGCCTGCTGGCACGATCCGCGTGCCCTCTCCCATTTCCAATCCCAACTGTCCGTCTTGGAGAGATCTCAGCCGTCCAACTGAGGGCATCAGTTCCTCAAAACTATGGGAGAAAACCAGTGGCCGAAACCATCATTCTCAGCTGTTTTAGAAGCCAGACGCTGGGATTAAATCCCAGTTGTTCATTCGCATCCAACGGCCCTAAGGGCGTTGAAATCCCTATAAGAAAGGAGATAAACCACCCTAGCTCCTATTCTCGCGGCAACACAAAGGAAACCGACCGTTTTCGTTCTAGCTCTGAACCCACCGACTAAAGCTGCATCAAGCTTCGATTTGTGGAGTCCATAAGCTCCTGTGGACGAATACCAAGTGTCCAGTGGAAGCAGAATGGAGAAAGACCCCTCGTTTGGTAATCCGCCATTGGAGCTCGATCATCTTCCTCGACAAAGTTGCTGCCACCATGTGATCCGCACCGCCTGTTTTTGAATCTATCTCAGTCCAGAGGTTTCATGACATTGCAGAGGTGAGTGAGGGAGAGAGAAATTGGGAGAAGAAAGAAAAGAAGGGAGAAGAAGGAAGAAAGTAGTGGCGTGGGGCTGTTGCACCACACCAACCCGACCGAGTTCGGTTTGAGCTAGGGCTGGGTCTGGCCTGATCCAGAGGTTGTCTGGGTTGAATGGAGGCCTTGTGGAATATTCTAGCAGGGAAGAATAGAAGAAGATGAAGCAATGAGGAGAGAGGAAGATAATGGGAGAGAAAGTTGGGGTGGTGTAGGTGCACCACGTTCCTGTTCAGCGAACCACGTCGCTGACTCGGTTCGAGCTTGGGACAAACCAGGTTGGGTCCCTTCGTTTCTAGCCAGTTGCTGGATGTTGTTGGTTTGAAAGGAAGCAGAGAAATGGAAAGAAAGAGAAGGAGGAAAGAGGATCGACTCGATCGGTTCTAACCGAGTCAACCCACCGAGTCACATCGCTGAGTCAAGCTATCGAGTCAACTAGGTGAGCCGCATTCTCTGTCCAGATTGGATTATCTCAATTGTCATTGCTACTATCATTATCATTTCAGGATTATCAATTTAGATGTGATTAATCATAAATAAATTATCCATACCGATGATGGTTCGTACACATATAAGTCATCATCATTAAAATATTAGTATCTTGTGTTGCTGTTCTTAAAACATTAATATTGATGTTAGAACATGCTATGTATTCTCACCATAATGATTATTGGTGTCACATAGGATAATGTAAGTCATAACACTAATGTTAACCATAATCTATAAGCATTAAAATTTATATTACAACTATTTTCACATCAACTAAAGTTCAAACCCTAAAGATCAAGCCTAGACCTAGACTCTAAGATAAAATTTTAGACCTAAGTAATTTAAACCCTTAGCCCATACTTAAGACATGAATGGTAAGTTAAAGTAGGAATCTAATTATATAAATTCATAACTCATGGTAGGTCATAATACCTATTATCATGGCTAGATTCATTATTGATAGTTATGATTATTATCATTAGGAAATGGTATCCTTTTCTTATGAGATTTATGTAATTCTTGTAATATGACTGTTATCATTAGTCATTATCATTATATTGTTAGTAAATATTCTATTTTTATCACCTCAACCATTTAATAGATTATTAGTCATTATAAGAACATTAGATATTGTTGTTACATTTATATTTTAAATATAAACTTGTGAACCATCATTTCTAATATTGGTGGATTAATATTCCTATTATGAATATTACTCGATCCGTTGTACAATAAAAATAATAATATTAGTATTAATAATAGCTTAGGATTCAATCCTAAAATCTAAGTTTAAGACTAAACCCTAAGATGAAAATTTTAATTCTACATCAAAACCCTAAAAGATAATCCTAGGCTATGATCTTAAACCCTAAGTAATGATTAGAACTTGAACCTAATTGTACAAATTCCTGATTTATGATGGGGATTGATTCTAAGGAAACACGTCCCCTAGCCATGCTGGTAGGCGACCCAACTATGAGGTGATGATTCTTTCCCTTGAGCTTTCCATCTTCTCATTAGCTTAAGTTATAGTTTTAATTAAAAATTATAATTGATATCTCTCTCTTATAATCACATGTGTTAGCTGGTGGAAATTGAATTGCTATATTGCCTGCTTAATGTTCTTCCTATATATTTATGCATGCTTATGGATTATTTGTGTATTGCTTATGGACTTTAAACTGGTATATTAGTGGGAAACCCCCCACCTATAAATGTACACCCATACTTGAGAAGTAACCCGACTAGTTGTGGTTAAAATGAACCTTCAACTTAGTGGTTATTGAGTGGTGGTCTAAATGGATAATTGATGAGGGCCTACCATCTAGGGTTATTGTGTCCAATGATTTTTAAGAATAGTCTTTTATCGCATGATTTTGATACTCACCCTATGAGGCCTATTTTGATAATTGCCCTATGTGGCTTGTTTGATATCGCCCTATGTGGCTTTGTTCTAGTATTTTTTCCATATGGGTTTGATGTTTTATACCCTACAACCATGCGATGGTAAGCCCCATATACTGTAATATGATTGGCCACTAGTCGACGGGTTTTCATTAAACATCCTAAGATGGTAGTCCCATGAGCCGGGAATGGTGGTATGAGGCCTATGCCCGAGCTATCGACCTACGCTGGGTGATAAACTCTCCGTAGTGACCTTGAACTTATTTAAAACTGACTGATTGTAATTGGACTAATAATGGTTTGGCTAATCATGCATACATGGCATAGACCAGCGTTTATCACTAGGCAGTCGTTACGCCGCACTTAGTATGCTTTCGCTGACGACTAGCCTCTATCTGACTGGACGATTCTATCATTAAGCAGTTGTTACACTGCACTTAATATGCTTTCGCTGACGACTAGCCTTTATTCGACTGGATGATTTTCCCGGGTCAATGATCGCATTTCGCACGGTTGATCCCCGGGGCGTTGATTGCGTATTTGCATGGGCGATGAGCCAAAATTCCACACGGATAAGCATCCCCGGGGCGTGACTGCATTCACGCATCCATGCATCTAACAAGACCTGCATCATGTATTATTTTATATGTTTTATTTTATAACTATGCTTAATTAATGCGGCAGTGTGTAATCTTGAGAGAAATTCACACTGAGTTGGTCACTCATCCATCAAATATACAACCGTACGGGTAGTACGGGTGGCTTAAGTGATATGCATGCTCAAACTTGATGAGGAGCAGGGTACGATCGTTAGGGATGCATGACTGTATTTGCCTGGAGGAGCTGCGTGATCTCTTGGCTTATATTTATATGCTTTCTGTTATTCTTCATGTATCAAATTCTTGTAAATCTTGTACTTATTAAATTCAGAGATATTGGTTTGTATAAGTCATTATGGGCAGTTTCTTGTATATTTGAATGATAATGAAATTTTTCTTTATGTTGATTTGTCCACACTACGCTCATTTTCTTACTCTGATAATAGTCTGATAAAAGAAAAATGTACACTCGAAATTGACCGTCCTTTAAGGTTAACACTCTGGTTTTTAGGAAACGGGTCATATACTCGGGTCCTGAAAAGCCGGGGCGTTACAACAACCCAATCCGACTTGGTATTTCTGAGCAGGTTGGACTCGGTTTTGATCAGTCCAGTCCAACTCAAACCCGGACTCGGATCGAGTCAGACATACTAAACTTGGTACCGAGTTAGATCAAGTTCGGGTCAGGCCTTTTTCAAAACTGGATCGAGTTGAATCAGACCTAACTCAGTCCGACTCGACTCGATGCCCACCTCAACCCGAAATTAAAGAAGATATCATAATTTGTACCGGTAAAAAAGTTCACAAAAATAATTAAAACAAAGCCTGAAGATGTTTAAGAGGAAACAATAATACCAAATTCCCTGCTAAGAGACACAAGGTGTCCACAAAAGAGGTGTCAGGAGGAGAAAAGTATTTATAAGGTAAGCCTAACTTCATTAATTGATCTAGGAACGGGATTGCAATAATTAAAAGAAATGATCTAAGGAATAGAAAAAGTAAACTAAACACATTTACCAAGCATTGTCAAAAATAAAAAAACTCGTAAACATTTTTTGTTTTTAAATGAACTTTTGTTAAAGAGAGGCCAATCTTAAATGGGATCCTCATGGCAAATAATTGCATCATCAATTGGTTGACATCATGGATTAAGTACTCCTCCATTAGTTGCTGACAGCGTCTGACCAACTCTTGACTCAGCCCATCATAAAACATTGCCGCACTCCAATAATCTTCGGACAAAGAATCGCCGGTTTCTCCGGCCGTGCAAAGCACATTAGCCGCTGCAATCGTTGAAGGTTGATACCCCAAAAAAATCTATAACTCTATGAGTGCTGAGGATAAGATCCAAAATGGGTAAAGAAAATCGGTATCAACAAATTGTATGACGAGAGTCAAAACTCAGCGGCTTCCGTGTGAAAAATCTTTGACGAAATCGAAGGGCATAACGGACTGCATCCGCTATTTGAGATTGGCCATGACAAGAAGCTCCATCCGCTCAATCGTTCGAGAGGCGAACACGAAGCGCAGCTCGAACAACTGGAGTCCAAGAGTAGAGGCATGTTCATTTCTTCCATTTTTGCCACAAGAGAAAGGCAGCTATTAACAGTAGCTGAAAAGGCCACCCATTTCCTCTTGGGAGAGTGTGGGAGGAGAGGAACCGATCGAGGTAGTTGACAAAGAGATACGCCATTACCGGACGGAAGTGGTAGTACTTGTGCACCTTGGACATCTAGTTGATGGCGTCTTGATAGGCGGTAACGTCGAGCGACCGATCCTGGAATCACCAGAGGTAGTCAGATTCCGACATGTGGTGGAGCTGGGAATCGAGGAGGCCATATATCGAATGGTCATCATTTGTCTGGCGAGATATGGTGGTGGGGTATGGTGGAGGAGCATGGTTGTGGTGGTCGGAAGAGATAGGAAGAGAAAAAATGGGAAGGAAAGAAAAAATGAGAGAAATAGGGTTTTAACTTTGCCCTAATTAACATTTCAATACTTGGAACGGTTTAAAACTGTTAAGATTAGGAACAACTTAAAACCATTTCTAAACCAAAAACATAGCCATTCCTAATCAACAACTTTGGTGTAGTGTCCTTGTGCCAATGGTTTCCTCAACCGACAAAGAATAGTGGGAGAGGTCTTTGTTAGAGTTTTCCTTGTCAATAGATCATCTATCTAAGTAAAGGTGGATCCCTAGACTTAAGCTCGAAATATCTGGATATCTTAGAGATCTCTAGGTTGACAGCTTCCTCATACTTCAGAATGGACCATGGCAACAGGGTCCTCTCATTTGACAATCACCTTCATCGTTCTAATCGTCTATCAATGAAGGTTTCTTTTCAGATCCTTATTATCTATAACCTACTTTTTGTATTTCGTTGATTGTACTAAATCAATATGAATTAAATCAACATTATTTTTTGTTGTTTAGAATTGTCTATTCTATGACTTGTATTATCACCAAACCAATATATCGTTTAATCCTTGAGATGTTACCAAACAACCATTATCGGGCCTACTCAACATTGTTGTCTAGAATTGTCTCTTTTATGACTTGTATTATCGCCAAACCAATACATCGTTTAATCCCTGAGATGTTACCAAACAATTGTTATCGGGCCTGCTCAACAAATTTCTTCATAAATGAATATCATAACTGAATAACATGATCGACTTTTGATCCGGTTTTCTCGGATCGTTACTTCCATCTCTAGATGTGATTGATTAATTCAACTTCCTTTTGAAATTCAAATAATGGTTGGGTCATGCACAAGTTGTCAGATCATGGAGAAGGAACAACTACTCCCACCATGTTTATGCTCCTGTAACTGTCAGTAGTAGATTTGTGACTTCTCATGGCTAATCTACCCTCTAAGCTTATAAATATTTACATTATGATAACTGCTAGTGGCACACAAAATCCTAGCCCATTACCTAAGTGTTATAATGTCTCATACTTTAAGAAGTCATCATACCATTAACAATTGAGCTTAAGATGAGACTTTTCGGTTTTCTCCTTACACCCAGGCCAACACTCTTCTAACCATGTTGCTAGCTTTTGACATGGAAGATCTGAGAAATCATATGGAATTATATAATATACTTATGCTAATCTATGACCTAAATGGGTTTTCTGCTACTAATCTTATTTTATAGAATATCTTGCAAGCTCTAGAGTCAATTTACAATATGTTTCAAGAGTATGAGTACGATCACCACGAATATGATCACTTAGAATGCTTGATGAAAATGATTATACTATGCATAAGGCAAATCTCATGTCGATAAAATACGAGAAAGCTTGTACTTGAGCCCTTATTTGACATCATCAATATCGACTCACCAAAAGTCAATTAAAAGTTTGATGCATGAATGGGATGAATTTGATAAGGACATTCGCTCGAAAGGAGTATCTTTTTCTGCTTTGGATGTTGTCAACTATCATGCTCCAAATTCGAACTGGACTCACAAAATTTCTTGTTGTCGAATTTGGTGCCGACAGCCTCCGTAGTACCCCATTCTCGACTTCCGGCTCCCATGCACCAGGTTCCGATCCTGAGATCTTACAAGGAAGATTTTCAGGGTGATTTTTATTTTTTATTTGTAAAGAAGCATAACCACAAATGTACCTAAGTCACAAAACATCATCACCACATATCCACTAATATAATCTTTGAATAAAGTGCTGAAAGGAAAATACATGATATAACAAAACTCCAAAAGATCGGGCACATGCTTTTACCTCAATGCTGCTACGATCTAGCATAACATGCACATAACGAACATGCATAAGCTTACTACGAAGCTTAAAGAGTGCGCGCGTGTGTGCACAATGCATGTGCCAAGCATACAAATGTCAGAGTAAGCGGAAAGATGGAGGCCAAACTGGTAAGTCCATAAATGCCATCAGCCCTATCCAAGCTATGCGATGTAAAGACATAGTAGGCCAAATGTCATATGCTGAGGATGTAATGCAATATGCAAATCCTGACAAGTCCATAAACACCATCAGCCTTATCCAGGCCATGCGATGCAAATACATAGTACGTCAAATGTCATATGCTGAGGATGCAATGCAATATGTAAATACTGACAAGTTCGTAAATGCCATTAGCCTTATTTAAGCTATGCGATGCAAAGACATAGCAGGCCAAATGTCATATGCTGAGGATGCAATGCAATATGAAAATCCTAAGAAGTCCATAAATATCATTAGCCTTATTCAAGATATGCGATGCAAAAACATAGTAGGCCAAATGTCATATGCTGAGAATGCAATGCAATATGCAAATCCTAACAAGTCCATAAATATCACAGCCTTATCTAGGTTATGCGATGCAAAGATATAGTAGGCCAAATGTCATATGCTGAAGATGCAATGCAATATGTAAATCCTGACAAGTCCATAAATATCATCAGCCTTATCCAGGCTATGCGATGCAAAGACATAGTAGGCCAAATGTCATATGCTCAGGGTGCAATGAAATATGTAAATCCTGACAAGTTCATAAATAACATCAGCCTTATCTAGACTATGCGATGTAAAAGAAATGACAAAGCTGGTATGTGTAGTCGGGATGATAGTACATGGTATCGCAAGATATGGGGTTCATCACAAGAGATTTCTATCCAAACTATTCCCATGCGTGATTTGGATAGCTAGAGTCAATATGATAAACTCCTAATCTCAGGTTAGCCGCGTACCTAACCAAAATCATGGCCATTGCGAAGGTGAACATAAGGATTTAGTTGCGCACTACTAGCCTGGGTGGATAGTGAATGAATGAATGAATGAGTCAAATATTGAACAAGTAACTCTTACTCAGTAAGTCCACATTTCAGTACAGTTATCATCACTGGAATCATCACCGGGGTCTAGTACACTCCACAATGGCTGACACCCCATCGCGCGCATGCCCAGGTGAGTGGAAGAGACTTCACTATCTACCTTGCCAGTGGTATGTCAATGCTTACCCGACTCGTCGATAGCGGACCCATTTACGAGCCGGTCAAACTCAACCTATCTTATTGCCCCCTACCCTCGGGTGAATAAGATCACACCCCTTTCCAACTGGCCACGGCACAGTGGGAGACGCGACCTACTTGTATTTGACACTTGGGCGCTCATGTTATCCACTCGGTCTCGACATTGAAGCATCTCATTGGCCCACAAGGTTTAGGGACTTTCACCCAAGGACATCCTTAGCGCCCTAATGCTAGAACAAATATTTTCGGTGTCCAATCTAGCCATCCACGATATGCCTGTGGAGGTCACAACCTTGATGTCGCTAGGATGCAATGCAAATGCATCATATAATACGTGAATGCATGAGTCAATCATCTGAGTCATGCAAGTCGTGCATACATGCAAGTGGCCTCATCTCTTATGGGTCCCCTGAAAATGCTCAAAGTTGTAAAGTCATCAATGTGGCCTTGCCACACATAGGCAATGCCAAAAATCTTTAATTAGCCATCATCCAAGTCATGCACATATGATACGAATGAGATATGATAACATACGATCATAACTACTATGCATGAGGTGTGTAATACCATATCAAGCATAAAGCAGGGCTAAATCAATATAAAGAAATGTTAACTCGAATGTAAAAGCATTGTTACATCTAACATAAAATAGTGTCACATCAATATAAAGAAATCACCATGTCAACATAAAGGAAGTGTTATAGAAATAATGAGTGCAAACATCACATAAATCACTAAGGTAATAATACATAAATTATCAAGGAAGTATTGTACCAACACACATGTAAAATATCGCACCATATGATAATGAAAATTCATCATTCATAATGGGTGGAACCTACTTGGAAACCAAGTTTATTGAGGCTCATAGGGCTGTACTTAAGTGGTCTTTCAAGTTAATGGGCCCACTCAGCAAGCCCGCACCTAAGTGGCCAAAACATACAACTATCGACATCCAAACGGGATAAAAAATTGTAGGATCCAAAAAAAATAATCATAGTGAGACCAAAATGGTCATCAAAGTGGGCCCTACAACTATCCTTAAGCAAGGCTTAAGAGGGCAACTCACAACCAACTAAACACAGGCCTATGATGGGCTCAATACATGTAATGTATGGAACCTAAATGATAGTCCAATGGTGGAAACACGACACAAACCACAGGGTTGGCCCATGGTACGACCACTACATATAAATATAGACAGGACTAATTGGTAGTCACAAAATGAACAACAAGGCAACCCATGATGTGGGGATCATTTATTCACTAAAGAGGATCTACAATTAAGTTGGATTGCAAATAAAATCACTATGAGCTCCACAAATCTAACATGGATATGACTAAGTGGGATCCACTCAAATCTACCCCTAATGGGCCCCGCATGCTCCTACATAAGTGGGCCTATAGTTGAAAGGCCGACTCATAGCGAGCCATGTGGGCACATAAAGAGTCCAAAATGGGTGCCAGTCGTAGCCTCTAATTACAACCCAAGCATGCTCATAGTGAGCCATGTGGGCACATAAAGAGTCCCAAATGGGTGCCAGTCGTAGCCTCTAATTACAACCCAAGCATGCTCATAACAGCCTAGAAATGTGCAACATGTGGGGTTTACCGTCAATCATGGTGGGTCCCCTAAGTATCTCAACCCAAAGGCATATTCTATGATCAATAATCACTCCAGAACATGCATACAAATGATGCGAATGGGCATATGTCTAGGCATGATGTCATTATACTAAGCATGTTCTTAGTGTGTCCTACTAGGCTAAGTACACTAGCATGTTATCAGACATATGAGGCAATAATCGGCCTTAATCAACACATCATATACAGAGAGTGCAAACTAAACGACATGCCCGACTAGAAATATAGAAGTCTATGTGGTGTGACCCATGTTAAACTAACATCAACTCCTCATGTAGCCTGCAAGGCATGAATAAAATATATATAACAAGGCGAGGTCCACTGAGAGTGACCTGGATGGACACCCACATGTACAATATGTGTGTCACTAAGCTACCAATCCATTTGGGCATATGACCCACTAATGATGTCCCGAAATAATCAGATTATCAATGACATCACTATAATTACTTTAGTAGAATGATCTACACCGTTTGATCATTGCTGACGTAAATCGACAAATACAGATCATTGTTTAGTCACTAGGATGTGATCCTATGCTCATAACCCATTTGAGTCTTGGGATTTCATCAGTTTAGGCAAAGTATATGCTTAAATGGATTTAATAAAATCATAGTTTCAACATTCACACACTGACTAATTTAAGGATTTGAATCCAAGATGCCAAACATAACCAAAGACCTAAGGGATCTTGATTACAGGGATTCCCAAGTCTAAGGGATCCCAAAATTAAGAAATCCCAAGTCCAAGAGGTTTTTATCCCTACATTACCCTATGGTGCGTCCCCCTTGAGATCTAGATCAACTTGAATTTTGGGCCCATAGCCTAGCATGATCTGACAAGAAGGATGAATGGAGTGGATGGGATACATCCATCATGTAGGGTCCCACATGTGGGGGTAGCCCAAGGAGATTTCGGCTCTCACTTCACTGGGTAAAACTGTTAGAAACACCTTTCTTTTTCTCTGTTTCTCTTTTTTTTTAAAATTTTTTTAATTTTTTTTATACACTATCAATGCGAGCCCCACATGGATCTTCTACTCCATTCACTGCATAGTCCATCTCGAGTGGGTCTAATGAGCTCTGATTTGGGTTGATTTGGAAGAACAAGGACTCCAGAGTGGGCCTTAGAAGATTTCAACAACAATGGTTCGTTTCCCTCATTGCGGCTCACTTGAGACACGAATCTATCTCATCTTTTAGCCCATGGCTTGAAATTATCTAAAGTAGATGGTGAACAGTGTGGATCAAGCATATTCATCATGGTGGGGTCCACGTCTGGGGATAGCCCAACGAGGGTTCCCCTCTCACCTTCACTGGGCAATAACACCCAGTGACATCCTTTTTTGTTTCTTTTTCTTTCTTCCTTTTTTTTTTACTACTATGTGGGGTCCACTAGTGGATAATCCATTCCATCCATTATATCGGCCAGCTCTTTATAGACCAAAGGAGTTCAATGATGGGTAGGTCTACCGCCTACACACACAATAGTCAGCCTTGGAAAGTTCCAACAGTGAGACTTTATTTCTCTTGGTGCGGTCCATTAGGGACTGTCTCATTTTTCAGCTCATAGCCTAAAATAATATCGAGAAGGTGGTGGATGGCGTGGATTAAACATATACATTAAGGTGGGGTCCATGACTAGGACGTCCCCACCCCACGTCCACATGGCTGATGTGAGGTGTACTCCCAGACCCACCATCGATTGTGGTGTGGTCCACCTGATGGTTGGATCAACTAGATCTTTGGGCTTCATGGCTAAAATGAGCTAGAAAATAGATGAATGGTGTGGATGATATATACATACATCATGATGGGGCCCACGAGGGAAGCCCATAGGTGGCTTTGGAAAGTAAATGGTGTAAAGACATGTCTCTGGACATTGTTGCATCCAGGGACGATGGTGCCACTACCCCTCTCCCTCGTTTGTGTTTTAAGGGTGAGGTAGGGCTCACCTAGGAAATCCACTCCATCCATTTGAATGTCCAACTCATGGTGGGGCCAAGAAGCTTTGGATCACATCCATTTTTGGTGTATTTTCACCATCCAAGTGTGCTTACACAATCAACTGGTTTAAATAAAAATTAAACATCATGGTGGGCCACACAAGGTGGTCCACACTATGATAGCACGCGGGGCACGCTCTCCAATAACGTGGCCCACTTGTGGGTCCCACATCACCATGAAAATAAGAAAATAAATGGAAAGGAAAGAAAATAGATTCGACCATCGGGTGGCCTCCCACCACTATGGGGTCACATACTCGATACATGATGAAGGTGGGTCTCACCCTTATGGGCCCACCAAAATAGAGAAATTACAAAGAATGGGAGGGTTTTGACCCTCCCATGCACTCACAATGAAAGATGAACGGATGGATTGACTTGAATCGTTGATCGGACGGTCCACCAAGCTCCTAGGCAAGGATGGATGGTGAGGATTGACATAAGGGAAGTGATCTCCCTCAAATCTCCTCTCTCTCTCTCTCTCTCTCTCTCTCTCTTAAAAATTTTTTTTGAAAAGAAAGGGAGAATTTATACGTGTGGGGTTTATATTGTTGGAAAATTTTTAGGTAGAGAGAGAAATAAAAAGAAAGAGTAAGGGTAAAAATGGAAAGAAAGGTTGAGAGAAATGATGGCTTTGGTATAGTAAGGGTGTAGGTTTTGACTTTAGGGAAGGAGAGAGAGTGATGGATTGGTGGTTGCTTGATTGATTGATAGGTTGATGAGTTGCTTGCTTGATTAATGGATTGATGGGTTGATTTGATAACATTGAGATTTGTGCAAGTGGGGCCCACATGCATTGCACAACCCACATCGGATTGTGCCAAAACTACAACTCCTAATGTAGGGGTCGCAATGGGACGTGCCGCGTGGCATTGGAATCGTAATACCCACACAGTTGCTAGGGTACAAGTCTCGTGATGTTGCGGTACTAAAATAGGGTCGTGATCAAAACTCATTGATTTGGTCTGCTAGGAACATGTCGGCATTGAAAACGAAACATGCAGAGGATTAATTAGGGTATGAGTCTTATATCAACTATTGTCATCTTCAGTGAGCTATTAGTACCAGCTTGGCCAAATATCAGGCCAAGCCAAGATGACAAAGCACAAAGAGTTGGTCGAAGAAGATGAGTTGGTTGCTATAGTTATAAGGCGTCACATAGATACTATCCTAGATTTTCTTGATGAGGCTTACGAGGAAAAGAAACTTTGGAAGGAAAACTGGACCACTCGTGACAAATTCGTGGAATAAGTTCTCGGCCGTTATGCCAAACTTAGAGCCAAACATGGTTCTTATAGCAATGATCATGTGGCGAATTAAAGATTTAGCTTTGGCCTCACCGAGCTGGTTTATCATTATCCTTCTCTTTGATGCTTGGACTTATGGACATACTATGGACATGATGGTCATTAAGCCGGTCATCTATTTATTTTTCTTTTTGTCTTAAGCGTAGACAATCTTGATGGTATACTAGCCAATGTTAGTTTTCTTTTCTTCCGTACATAAAGATGGTCCTAACCATATATTAATTTGGCATTAAACATCGAACTTTCTTATTTTCATGGCATAAGTACCCGAAATTCCATGTCGTAGATATTATATCATGCATTAAACGTTATGCAGGTTGAAAATGTTTAGTTTTCATACGTCTGTCACGCACCGAAAAAGATGCTTTCAAGAGGTTACCCGTCGTCATACGACTGACATATGTGGACATGTCATCATTAATGCAAGACACGTTCATCGCCCTTAAAACCTATAAATATCATGTCCATCTTAGCTTTTATCCATTCGTACTTAACTCCTTTACTACTAACATTTTAACCATCTTCTTCTTTTAACCATGGCCTTAGATGTATTCAACTTAGTTGGCCTTTTCATAATCACTCTCTTTTAATTTAATCTACCCTCTCCATTTGGCAGGATGAGAAGAATATATTACTACCCATAATCTTCTTTCCTTAGAACCGGGGTTGGCTCACGATGACTGGGCCCTAATTTATATGTCTATACTATGAAGACTTCAAATCATGCATTCTTGTAGACTTTAGTCGAGCCCAAGTTTTCCATGAACCGATGACTTAATGGATCAAAATCCTCTAGTCTACGAATGGTGCTTGCACACAACCTTTAGAACTTTCCCCCAAAGTCTATTTTGCCTATGGGGACACTCGGAATTGCATCAGAGAACTCTGGCAACTCAAAAGAGAGTTGAGGCCGAAAGCCCAAAATGAAGATCGCTCAATTAATTTGAAAAGTCGTCTTTGTAAAGAAAAATTTCAACTTCATTTGCCTCAACATGAGTTTCAACCCTGTAACGCCCGTGAAAAATCCATACTTGGGCTCGAGTACCAACTCGACCCGATATTGCTTAGAATTCATTCCTTTAGAAAATATGACTAGGTTAGCTAGTGCAACGTTAGAATAGCTGGGAAATGGTCCCTGATCACTTTAAATACGTTCTACAAGGCCCAAAGCGAGTGGAACCAATGGTGCTATAATGCTGTAAAACCTCGGACCAAACTCTAAGCAGGTTTGTTCTCTGGACCACTTTGAATCTTTGTATTGGATCTAGACCGCACGTCGAAAGTCCGATACCTCCTATCTTAGACCGTTAGAACCGTCTAGCTGGACTTGACACTCATTCCAAAAATCAAGTCAAACCGATAATCACAGGCTATTTCATTGAGCCCGGACCGAAGAGAGTGAGAATAGGGTTAGAATTGGAATTTGAAATTCAAATCTGGTACACAATTTGACGCATCAGTATTGAGCGTTCTAACCGTCAGAATACAGTCAAATTACACCCTTGGATCAGGAAAAATATCTATTATATATCACGAGACTTATAGGCCTGATCTTGGTGCGATGACCGTTAAACTGAAACTGGACTGCCACGTGAGATCTGGGAACCCTACCGGTCTGAAAACTAGATGTGTGCTAGATCCAGTATGCATGAGCTTAAGTCCGACCGCATTTGGCCAGGGGACCTTCAAAAATGCCCTTTTGGACCGAAACGGCCCCGATTTGGTTAGGCACCAAGTAAACATTGTTCCCAAGCCTATTTTGGGCATGTTGTAGGCTATAAAAGGGGTTGAAACCCTCATTCCTCTCTCCCATCCGAATTTGAGAGAAGCCCTAGCTTGGGAGAGGGAAAAAAAAGTGAGAGATTGTGAGAGAGTGGGGGAGTTCTTCCTGCCACTTGTGCTACGTGTTGCACGTGCTTAAGCAACACACCTCTACCACCTTCCCGGCGATTCCACCGCGATCTTAGGTAAGTAAATACCCTAAATAGTTGTTGATTTGAGTTTCCCTTGTTTCCATAGCGATGTAGCTTATGGATCTTGTGTATTAGGCTCCTTATTCGCCGTAGACGAAGCGTATACGCTCCGTTTCAATTCCCGAGTCTACAAGACATAAGGTGAGGATTTTAGACGCTTTGATTGACGGTTTACAATGCTTTCAATGTCGTTTAATAGTAGATTATCGACGGCATCGCCGTTTGACATGTACAACATGCTCTCCGTTTCCTGTTTCGTAAATTAACGAAGAATATGAGATTTAGGGCATTTTAGTCATTTGTAGGAAGTACGGTCTACATGCATATTTTTCTGACGTGATTGACATGGTTTGTCGCCGCATTAGAGAGTTAGGAATGATTGCATAATCAGTTTGGCGAAGAGATTCGCCAAGTTGCGCACTTTGGGTCGACATACTATATGTGGACTTAAGTGTGTAGTGTATGTGTTTGTATAAATGCTTGTACTAGTGTGTATTGTATTGAATGATGTTATGTAGTAGTTTGAGATTGATTTCATGATTAAAATGCTGACTTAAATGATTTCCTACATGTTGACCTTATGCATGATTGCATTACATGCATAGGAAGTATGCTTGAAGATTTGCTTAAGGTGAATGTTATAACATGTGTTAACATGCTCACATGATGTATTTCAATTCCAATACCCTGGTATATAGTGTTAATGTAATTCCATAGATGTGTGGGACTTGACTTAGTCCAGGCAGTCGGTAACCGAGCGAATTCGTGGCTGACTGGTCATAGCCACGAACGACGCGTCGATGAACGTGATTCGGGTTGAGAGTTGGCGGCAGTGGTTAGGCCACGCGAAGTGTTTTACGCACTTCATGTCGTTCAACTTGAGATGCGATCGCGCTAGTCGAGCCCGTCAAGTAACCCGACTGGCCGATGTTTGTTCACCTTGTATGTATCATAACTGCTTGAACCTAGGGTACTGAACTTACCATTGTAAACCCTATTAACCGTGGTACCTTGATCCACGAAGACTCATGAGCCGGGCATGGTGGTATGGGACACCGTGGTCGAGCTGTCGGCCTACGCTGGGGCCACAAACCTCCCCGTAGTGACCAATGAGCACCTTGACTCGTGAGCAGATTATGGTGGTATGGGACACTATATTCTAGCTGTCGGCCTACACTGATCAGGCGACGAGCCCTTTGTAGTGACCGCGAGCGTATTCTGAGTCCACGGGAGACGACGACCCTTCCGTGCAGTAGAGTACAGTAGGCCTGTATTGATAAGGTGATGGGGGAGCGGTGCAACGAGTGCGAGCAACAGCCCTGGCAGCCCTTGCAGTGACCTACGAAATATACATCGTATGAGATTACTAGGAGTGACGACCCTAGACAGGATCCGTGTTGGGATTGATATAAGGGAAGTACCTTAGTTTCCCAATCCTGCTGTTGAATGGACTAATAACAACTTGGTAATCATATCACCATAGCATTGCATGTGCCTGGAAGATGTGGAGCACTCTAGGGAGTGTGGCATGCCGCGGTCGTAAGATGTTGCCGCATGAGGGTGATCGTCGGTGAGGGCATACATTACGTCATATCATCTTGCATTAACAACAGTATTAGGATTTGTCTGATTTACTGCTTTATTATTATCGCGTGATTGAATTGTGAACATGCGAATCTTTGCTCTATGATTCCACTGAGTTGATCACTCATTCCCACATTACGGGATGGTGTTTGCAACACCCACCAGACCCTGTTGTAGCTGCAGGTGAGGACGAGATCCAGGAGGTGGAGCCGGAGATTGACGAGGACCAGGATGAGTTCTCGTATATGCAGTATCACGACGGCTTCCCGTAGGTGACCTGGATCGAGGGGACATCAGTGGGACTTCCTTTTTGAACATTATTTGTTTGTTATGTATATGTAAATGAGACTCAGAGATGTAGTCATACTTTGGAGACAGATGAGATTACTTTGTTTTTCCATACAGTGATATATATATTGTTTAGTCTTCCGCTTGCTTTTATCACTGGATCTGAAGTATGAATTGCAGTTTTGGTATACTTTTACTCATGTGAATGCTTTAAATCAGACAACATTGAATCATAACCATTTTTGTTGCATAAGTGACGGTCTGGAACTCGGGAGTTGAGTTTATACACGACCCCCGATTTTCAGGGTGTTACAAGTTGGTATCAGAGAATGAATGAGAGTATACTGGGCCTGGGTTATGGTCTTGCGACGTACGCTGTCGCTTCCTTTGACTTAGGTGGGTGCGAGAAGGGTCTAGAAACACTTCTAGGATCGCAGATTCGCCGATAGGCGAAGTCTATTAGGATCGATCGCAAGATCGAGTCTGTAACGCATCTCGGGTCGCGTAAAGCAACCCGAATCACTTCTAAGCTTTAGGAAGTCGGGTTGAGGCGTCCTATGAGCGGTTTTAAACCGCAAAAGTGAATCCTTGGGCCGTGGGATGACCACGACTCCAGTAATCAATCGCTAGGGCTTAAAAACCCCGTTTCACCAAAAATCTTCAAAATTCCTCCTCTAAACACTCCAATATTTATTTCTTTCTTATCCAATTCATATTAGGCATCAAACCTAATGTGAAAATAACACAAATTAGTACTTTCACAAATTTTACAGTGAATAGTAAAATTTCATGAAAAATGGCCATAAGGCCATTATAACTTCACTTTCTTTAGCAACTAAGGAGCTAGATAGGTGTACTGGCTCCTTCTACCCCAAATTCATATTCTGCATCATATGGTTTGGTATTCGGGATTGTGATGTGGACCCGGAAAGCCCCAAACACATGTTTGGGCTCATACATACCAAATTATTGTGAACCAAGGGGTGGGACCTAACTTTTTGGGACCCTGGGACCATGGGGGACCAGACCCATGGGGTCCCACTGGCCAACTTGAAGGTTGGTGCCGTCCTTCGGGCGCACCCCCTTAAATAGGCTCCACATCATCCCTAGGTACCTCCCACATCACGAAAACCCCCAAATCCCACCTCTCCTTCACAAACAGCCCCCTACATAGCCCTAGATTTGATTTTCAGCAACCCATTCCAAACCCCGGCATCCCAAACCACTCCTAAAACCTTCCTTGGCCAAAAACGACCACCACCCATCACTTATTGGGTGTTGGCAGCCTCTTTCCTTGAAGATCTCACCATTTGGAGCTCCAAAATCCCCCAAATATAGCTGAAATTGTGAGGTGCTCCATCCCATCTTTTTGTTTATATTTTTCCCTGAAAGTACAGCCTTGGGAAGCTTGAAGCATCCCTCTACGATGCCTAGATTTCCTTTTATCAGATTGGGCACCCATTTCTCCGCATTTTCAGCGTTTTCCATGGCTTTCGTGGAAGTCATTTTGGGTCTTTTGTCACTCTCATCCATCCTGTCTTTGATGGGTAAGAGGAAAACTGCAACAGACGAGGCTGGGCCGAGCCGCCCTGCTCGATTGAGAAGACCGCGGGGTGGTGCTGCAAGTTCAAGCGCCGCCGCAGGTCCAGCTGCAGTCCTGGAGTGCCGTACAAAGCGGGATTTGGATCCCCATGCACACCTTGGACGAACCATTCTGTCAGAGATGCCTCATGGTGAATACACTGATCGTAGAGTGTTATTTGAGGCGGACGTAGATGGGCGATTGTTCGGCGAGTATCTGTTGTTCGAACGCATTGAAGCTGCGCACTGGGGACCGATCTTTGAAGCTCGCGCTCGTGCTAATGTGAGCACTGTTCGTGCCTTCTATGTAGCATCCAGAATCCTACCTTGGATCCTTTGCAGTTCAAAATCCCTTTTGGTAGAGATCGGATGGCTACGATCGACGTCCGGTTGGTTGCGCGACTTCTCAATGTGCCTCTAGGTGATGTGCATCCAAGTGAGAAGAATTTGAGGACTAGACGTGAACGAGATCGCCGCACCAGGTTTCTGTGCGGTAAGTTGGTTCCATAGCAGCCTAATAATAGCCTCAAGGCGACGTATATGTCTGAGGATTTACGTCTGCTGCATCATATCTGCACGTTCAATGTTTATCCTAGGTCGACGAACCGCATTGAATGTACACGTCTTATGGTCGATTTCTTATTTCTGGTGGCCCAGGGAGAGAACGTATGTATGGCCACTTTCATCTTACGGCAGATAGTTCTCATAGCCAGGTCGAGGAGAACATCCGAATCCCTTCCCTTTGGCCGACTCATTTGCAAGATTGCGCTTGAGTTTGCCTATAGACTTGGACCCGAATTGCCGGTATCGATTCACACCATCGATGAATCGACAATGATTAAGATGAAGATTGGGTCACAATACCGTGAAAATCAACTTGAAAGGGATAGTGGGGATGACTTTGATGAAGAGGAAGATCAAAGCGAAGAAGAACCTAGAGCAGAGGTTCAGGAAGAGGTTCAGGAAGAAGCAGAAGAGGAGGCTCAGGATACTGATGAGAGCCCTCCTCCTTCTGCGCAGACTACTATCGACGACCGCATTGCTCGGATGGAGGAGAGTCAGACCGCTTTGCGAAGGGAAGTCCAAGAACTTCGAGCGGAAGTCGCTGATGCCAAGGCTGTTACAAAGAAGAAGTTTGGCAAGGTGACTCGCACCTTGAAGGCAATCCTGTGTTGCTTACAGGATAAGGGTACTCCTCCTCCGTCACCAGACTCCGACTAGCGATGCGATCTTTGATGTTGTTATTAGTATTTAGCCATTTCCTGTTTTATGTGTGTAAGCCTGTTAGGGCTAGTGCTTTGCTTATGTTGCTGTTACTTAACTGTCTTAATTTTCATGTAATTCTAGTCATGATACTTGTAAGGATATATCCCTTGTATTGTGACAATTTTGATTAATTGAAATGCATGGAATGCCTTTGACTCTTTAGTGAATGATTGTGGTGTATTTGTGCAATTGAGACTGACAAGGTTGCGCCCTATTTTGAATATAGGGAATGCCACCTAAGACTACGAGGAGCGCGGTTCGGCTTTCATTGTCAGAGCAGATGGATCAGACTCCCTCTCAGTCTGGCACTCGTCCGGACCCTGTTGTGGGCCCGATTCCTGAGACGGTTCGGTCGTCTCAGCCTGCTGTTGGTCCTACAGGTGGACCACCGCCATTTACACCATCTGTTAGAGAGCCACAGCGCGCATCTACTTCCGCACCTTATCCGCCACAGCCTGCTCCACCCCCTGACAGATTCGAGCAGATGATGGCTATGATGCTACAGCAGCAGCAGCTTCTGACCACCATAGTTGGGACTTTAGCCCAGGGTGGGGGTGCGACTACATCTACTCCACCTGCACCACCTGCGCATCCAGCTGAGGATGCCTATACTTACGCCCAGAATGAGGGCATAGCACATCCTGCGCCGCCTGCTTTCCCTGCGGGGAATCCTGCCGACACTCGGGGCCTTCTGGAGCGATTTCAGCGCTTGCGGCCTCCTACTTTCACGGGTTCTCACAGACCCGAGGAGGCTGAGTTCTGGCTCGACCGAGTGTCGAAGATTCTATGGATGTTGCACTGTACCGAGGCTGAGCAGGTAGAGCTGGCTACCTTCCTGTTTGAGAGAGAGGCCAGTATGTGGTGGGATAGCATATTGCGGACTGTTGCCGCAGATTTCGTATGGACGTGGGCAGCATTCGAGTTCCGCTTCCATGAGAAGTATTATCCCCAGACCTACAGGCACGAGAGGGAGAATGAGTTTCTCCGTCTCAGGCAGGCAGCGATGACAGTTACCGAGTATGAGCATCGGTTCACAGAGTTGGGCAGGTACGTCCCGACGATTCTAGCTGATGAGCAGATGCGCATACGGCACTTTTTGGAGGGCTTGCGACCGGATATTCGGTCGAAGATGTGCTGTGTCAGTTTCCCTTCCTATGCGGAGTTGGTTCACATGTCCATGCGGGCAGAGTAGGACGTGAATCGACTTGCGCGATCTCGAGGCCCGACTACTTCTAGGCCGCGACCGGATTTGCCAGACAGGCCCTCCGCGGGCAAGAGGCCTCGTTTCGATCCTCCTACCAGGACCACGGCGCCTGTACCACCATTTCGGCGCCCTAATTTATCATGCACATACTGTGGGAGGACGGGCCATTTAGCGCAGAGTTGCTTTTCCAGGATGTAGGACAGTGGGTTCTCGCCGCCGTAGAAGATTGATCATGTACGTCCACAGGCGATATCAGCACCGCCTATACGGTCAGCTCCTGCGCATCCTTCTTTCAGACCTACGGTATCACAGATTCGACAGCCTCCACGGCCCTTGACACAGCGGCCGAACCGGCCACAGTAGGCTCGATGCACTGACCGCTGAGGCAGCTATGATGCCGACTTTCCAGCATTCAGCCTTCGAGGTCACGGGCCATATCGGAGGTACTCCCGTTCTTGTCATGGTGGACACTGGTTCCACGATTTCTTTGATATCGCGTGCCGTAGTCAGACGTCTTGGGTTGCAGACTATCACTATGGATAGCGTGCGAGTCCTTGCAGCTCATGGAGATTATTTCGGATGTCACCCAGATGTGTGAGGGTTGTTTAGTTGATCTGGGAGGCAGGACGATGACTCTTGATCTGGTCGTCGATCCCTCGCTCGTTTATCTCGACGTCATTCTTGGCATGGACTGGTTGACTGCAGCGAGAGCCGAGATTGACTGCGAGGCTCGTGTGGTGACGGTGTACGAGCCTGAGGGCACGCCTTTCACATTTCCAGTGCGGGTAAATCTTCCTTTCCGCATTCTTAGCTACGCCACTCTATTGCGCGACGCTGGTGCCCGGGTACTTGAGCAGACGCCAGTTGTTTCTGAGTTCGGGGATCTGTTCAGGAAGATCCCTGGTTTGCCGCCCCGACGTGAGATCGATTTCACTATCGATCTGGTTCCTGGTTCTACACCCGTCTCACTGCCGACGTATCGCATGGCACCATGTGAGATGGAGGAGTTGAGGACGCAGATTGATGGCCTACTAGAGCTTGGCTTTATACGGCCTAGCGTGTCTCCTTGGGGAGCACCGGTCTTGTTTGTGAAGAAGAATGATGGTTCGCTGCGATTGTGTATTGATTATCGCAGGCTGAACCAGCTCACGGTGAAGAACAAGTACCCTTTGCCCAGGATCGATGACTTGTTTGATCAGTTGAGAGGAGCGCAGTACTTCTCGAAGATTGATCTTCAGTCAGGTTATCATCAGCTGCGCGTCAGAGATGAGGACGTGCAGAAGACAGCATTCGGGACCAGTTTTGGTCACTACGAGTTCCTCGTGATGTCGTTCGGTCTCACGAACGCACCGGCCGTGTTCATGTATCTGATGAACCGGGTATTGCGGCCTTTCCTCTATCGATTCGTCGTTGTCTTCATCGACGACATTTTGGTATACTCTAGGAGTCGAGAGGAGCATGAGGAGCACTTGCGTTTGGTCCTTGATACGCTCAGACGACATCAGTTGTTCGCACAGTACAAGAAGTGCGACTTCTGGAAGCAGGAGGTGAAGTTTCTGGGACACGTGGTGTCCAAGGATGGCATGGCAGTTGACCTGTCTAAGGTAGCTGCGGTGCAGGACTGGGAGCAGCCTGGTTCTGTCACTGAGGTGAGGAGTTTCTTGGGACTCGCTGGCTACTATCGGCGCTTCATTCAGGATTTCTCGAAGATCGCGAGACCCTTATCTCAGTTGACACGGAAGGACGTGAAGTTCGCCTGGAATGATAAGGAGTCGGCTTTTCAGGAGCTGAAGGACAGACTTACGTCCGCCCCTGTGCTAGTATTGCCAGAGCAAGGGGTTAAATACACTATATACACTGACGCGTCTAGCGTTGGTTTGGGTTGTGTCCTTATGCAGAGGGACAGGGTAATTTCGTATGCCTCGAGACAATTAAGGAAGCACGAGGAGAATTACCCTACACACGACCTGGAGTTGGCAGCCGTGATATTCGCACTGAGACTCTGGAGACATTACCTCTACGGAGAGGAGTTCGAGCTCTTTTGCGACCACAAGAGCCTCAAGTACATATTCACGCAGCGGGACTTGAATATGAGGCAGCGGCGATGGATGGAGACGCTGAAGGACTTCAAGTTTGAAGTCTCTTACCATCCTGGGAAGGCGAACCTTGTGGCTGACGCGTTGAGCCGCAAGAAGGCGATAGAGTTTGCGGCTCCGCTGATGGTTGCCGAGTGGGATATGGTTGAGTTTTTGCGAGACTTTGAGCAGAAACTCACCATAGAGGAGCCATTTGAGTTCATCGCACACGTACAGGTGCGATCCCAGATCGATGACCGTGTCATCGAGGCGCAGAGGGACGACGCGCATCTTACTGAGCTTCGAGAGCAGGCCAGTGATGATGCTGACGCCGACTGGCGAGTTGGTATGGATGGGGGCTTACGTTACCGTGGCCGCCTATGCATCCCAGATGTCCCTGACTTGAAACGAGAGATTCTCGAGGCTGCGCATTCTACTAGACTCGCGATGCATCCAGGCAGCACTAAGATGTATCGTGACGTGAAGAGGACATATTGGTGGGAAGGTATGAAGACCCACATAGCTGAGTTCGTGTCCCGTTGTCTCACTTGTCAGCAGGTGAAGGCAGAGCATCACCGACCACCTGGACTTTTGTAGCCTATGCCGATTGCAGAGTGGAAGTGGGATTTCATTTCCATGGACTTCATTTCTGGGTTGCCGAAGACGAGGAAGGGGCATGATTCCATTTGGGTGATCGTCGACCGATTGACGAAGTCGGCGCACTTCCTACCGATCAGAGTTACGAACTCTGCAGACGAGCTGGCTAGATTGTATATCCGAGAGATTGTGCGTCTGCATGGAGTTCCGTTGGAGATCGTGTCGGACAGAGACACGCGGTTCACTTCTATTTTCTGGACTCGCATTCAGGAGGCTATGGGTGTGAAGTTGAAGTTCAGTACTGCCTTCCACCCACAGACGGACGGACAGACGGAGCGAGTGAACCACATCCTGGAGGACATGTTGCGGGCTTGCGCATTGGACTTCAAGGACAGTTGGGATGACTGTCTTGCATATGCGGAGTTTGCGTACAACAATAGCTTCCAGGCGAGTATCGGCATGACACCTTATGAGGCGCTGTATGGGCGACCTTGTCGCGCACCGCATTGCTGGTTAGAGGTCGGTGAGCGCAGCTTGATTGGCCCAGAGTTGGTGCAGGCGACATCAGAGAAGATTGATATTATTCGACGTCGACTTCTTACAGCGCAGAGCAGACAGAAGAGCTACGCCGATACGAGACGGAGGCCACTAGAGTTCACAGTCGGGGATCACGTGTTTTTGCGAGCTTTCCCTATGAAGGGAGTCCTTCGGTTCGGGAAGAAGGGGAAGCTGGCACCGCGATTCATTGGTCCATTCCAGATCCTCGATCGTGTGGGAGCAGTGGCTTACCGATTGGCTTTACCCACGCCCCTCGCGAGCGTCCACAACGTATTTCATGTTTCTATGCTGAAGAAGTACGTTGCTGATCCTTCCCATATTATCAGATGGGAGCAGGTGCAGTTAGGAGAGGATGTTACTTATATCCTGCGACCGACACGCATCTTAGACAGGAAGGAGCAGGTACTGCGTAGCAAGGTGATTCCCCTTGTGAAGGTACTATGGACGCATCACTCTGAGGAGGAGGCTACTTGGGAGACAGAAGCTGAGATCAGAAAGAACTACCCACAGCTTCTCGAGGAGTACGAAAAGGTATAAAATTTCGAGGATGAAATTATTTGTTAAGGGGAGTAGATTGTAACGCCCGTGAAAAATCCATACTTGGGCTCGAGTACCAACTCGACCCGATATTGCGTAGAATTCATTCCTTTAGAAAATATGACTAGGTTAGCTAGTGCAACGTTAGAATAGCTGGGAAATGGTCCCTGATCACTTTAAATACGTTCTACAAGGCCCAAAGCGAGTGGAACCAATGGTGCTATAATGCTGTAAAACCTCGGACCAAACTCTAAGCAGGTTTGTTCTCTGGACCACTTTGAATCTTTGTATTGGATCTAGACCGCACGTCGAAAGTCCGATACCTCCTATCTTAGACCGTTAGAACCGTCTAGCTGGACTTGACACTCATTCCAAAAATCAAGTCAAACCGATAATCACAGGCTATTTCATTGAGCCCGGACCGAAGAGAGTGAGAATAGGGTTAGAATTGGAATTTGAAATTCAAATCTGGCACACAATTTGACGCATCAGTATTGAGCGTTCTGACCGTCAGAATACAGCCAAATTACACCCTTGGATCAGGAAAAATATCTATTATATATCACGAGACTTATAGGCCTGATCTTGGTGTGATGACCGTTAAACTGAAACTGGACCGCCACGTGAGATCTGGGAACCCTACCGGTCTGAAAACTGGATATGTGCTAGATCCAATATGCATGAGCTTAAGTCCGACCGCATTTGGCCAGGGGACCTTCAGAAATGCCCTTTTGGACCGAAACGGCCCCGATTTGGTTAGGCACCAAGTAAACATTGTTCCCAAGCCTATTTTGGGCATGTTGTAGGCTATAAAAGGGGTTGAAACCCTCACTTCTCTCTCCCATCCGAATTTGAGGGAAGCCCTAGCTTGGGAGAGAGAAAAAAAAAGTGAGAGATTGTGAGAGAGTGGGGGAGTTCTTCCTGCCACTTGTGCTACGTGTTGCACGTGCTTGAGCAACACACCTCTACCACCTTCCCGGCGATTCCACCGCGATCTTAGGTAAGTAAATACCCTAAATAGTTGTTGATTTGAGTTTCCCTTGTTTCCATAGCGATGTAGCTTATGGATCTTGTGTATTAGGCTCCTTATTCGCCGTAGACGAAACGTATACGCTCCGTTTCAATTCCCGAGTCTACAAGACATAAGGTGAGGATTTTAGACGCTTTGATTGACGGTTTACAATGCTTTCAATGTCGTTTAATAGTAGATTATCGACGGCATCGCCGTTTGACATGTACAACATGCTCTCCGTTTCCTGTTTCGTAAATTAACGAAGAATATGAGATTTAGGGCATTTTAGTCATTTATAGGAAGTACGGTCTACATGCATATTTTGCTGACGTGATTGACATGGTTTGTCGCCGCATTAGAGAGTTAGGAATGATTGCATAATCAGTTTGGCGAAGAGATTCGCCAAGTTGCGCACTTTGGGTCGACATACTATATGTGGACTTAAGTGTGTAGTGTATGTGTTTGTATAAATGCTTGTACTAGTGTGTATTGTATTGAATGATGTTATGTAGTAGTTTGAGATTGATTTCATGATTAAAATGCTGACTTAAATGATTTCCTACATGTTGACCTTATGCATGATTGCATTACATGCATAGGAAGTATGCTTGAAGATTTGCTTAAGTTGAATGTTATAACATGTGTTAACATGCTCACATGATGTATTTCAATTCCAATACCCTGGTATATAGTGTTAATGTAATTCCATAGATGTGTGGGACTTGACTTAGTCCAGGCAGTCGGTAACCGAGCGAATTCGTGGCTGACTGGTCATAGCCACGAACGACGCGTCGATGAACGTGATTCGGGTTGAGAGTTGGCGGCAGTGGTTAGGCCACGCGAAGTGTTTTACGCACTTCATGTCGTTCAACTTGAGATGCGATCGCGCTAGTCGAGCCCGTCAAGTAACCCGACTGGCCGATGTTTGTTCACCTTGTATGTATCATAACTGCTTGAACCTAGGGTACTGAACTTACCATTGTAAACCCTATTAACCGTGGTACCTTGATCCACGAAGACTCATGAGCCGGGCATGGTGGTATGGGACACCGTGGTCGAGCTGTCGGCCTACGCTGGGGCCACAAACCTCCCCGTAGTGACCAATGAGCACCTTGACTCGTGAGCAGATTATGGTGGTATGGGACACTATATTCTAGCTGTCGGCCTACACTGATCAGGCGACGAGCCCTTTGTAGTGACCGCGAGCGTATTCTGAGTCCACGGGAGACGACGACCCTTCCGTGCAGTAGAGTACAGTAGGCCTGTATTGATAAGGTGATGGGGGAGCGGTGCAACGAGTGCGAGCAACAGCCCTGGCAGCCCTTGCAGTGACCTACGAAATATACATCGTATGAGATTACTAGGAGTGACGACCCTAGACAGGATCCGTGTTGGGATTGATATAAGGGAAGTACCTTAGTTTCCCAATCCTGCTGTTGAATGGACTAATAACAACTTGGTAATCATATCACCATAGCATTGCATGTGCCTGGAAGATGTGGAGCACTCTAGGGAGTGTGGCATGCCGCGGTCGTAAGATGTTGCCGCATGAGGGTGATCATCGGTGAGGGCATACATTACGTCATATCATCTTGCATTAACAACAGTATTAGGATTTGTCTGATTTACTGCTTTATTATTATCGCGTGATTGAATTGTGAACATGCGAATCTTTGCTCTATGATTCCACTGAGTTGATCACTCATTCCCACGTTATGGGATGGTGTTTGCAACACCCACCAGACCCTGTTGTAGCTGCAGGTGAGGACGAGATCCAGGAGGTGGAGCCGGAGATTGACGAGGACCAGGATGAGTTCTCGTATATGCAGTATCACGACGGCTTCCCGTAGGTGACCTGGATCGAGGGGACATCAGTGGGACTTCCTTTTTGAACATTATTTGTTTGTTATGTATATGTAAATGAGACTCAGAGATGTAGTCATACTTTGGAGACAGATGAGATTACTTTGTTTTTCCATACAGTGATATATATATTGTTTAGTCTTCCGCTTGCTTTTATCACTGGATCTGAAGTATGAATTGCAGTTTTGGTATACTTTTACTCATGTGAATGCTTTAAATCAGACAACATTGAATCATAACCATTTTTGTTGCATAAGTGACGGTCTGGAACTCGGGAGTTGAGTTTATATACGACCCCCGATTTTCAGGGTGTTACAAACCCGCTGATCCATGAGATGAAGAAGAGCAAAGTGGGCTTTTGACTGAGGAGCTTATCCCTTATGGGGATGCAAGTCTACCTTGAGCAAGAGGATGCTGGACTGCCTCAATGGACGGTGCACAAACTAGAAGTGGAAGAGATATTGGCCGATTGCGCTTCCCTATATGAATCCCTTCGCAATTGGCTAAATTAGAATTTATCATTTCTGTTTTCTATTTTCCATCTCTTTTGTTTTCACATAAACTCTTCTCTATAATGTACAAAGCTATCCTTTTCCCTTTTGTATGTAATTTATGTTGAGGTCAAAATTTGGACCACCCTCTACTCAATGCGATGAACCTTCGACGAACCCTGGCCCTGCATAAAAGTGTACGCAAAGGAGACCTTGGCTAAGCCAAGGGACCCTCCGATGCCTAAGTCAGGCTAGGGAATCTGGGTTTAAGTTGAAGGTAAAGAGAGGGTATGAGATCTTACGTACTTGTAGCAATGGGGTTCCCTGGTATTTATACCTGTGGGTTGGATGATTCACGTCCGTTAATCTCAGTATGATTCACTCAATTAATGAGATATTATGATCGTGGAGATGTTGTCCGTAATCTTTGGATCATGCAGCGTATCATGCCTTAATGCCGCATATCCTTGGGTGAGATCGTTGGTCATGTCCGCATCTAGGTCGATCTCCAAATTCAGCATACGAAGTACCATCACACGGGCTCGGCCTTAGCCTTAGTAAGCGGCACATCTGTGCCTAGACTCGGCCTCAGCCTTGGTGTACAGCATATCCATGCCCTAACTCAGCCTTGTCCTCGCCGTACAGAGTATTTGTACTCTAACTTGGCCTTGGATCATACAATCATGAGGCTGAGTACTAGTAGTCGGAGTCAGTCGATAGACTACCGAAGTTAGACTTCGCTGATTAAAGTTGAGAATGAAGATTAGGACTCGGCTCAACCATTCTCCTTCAGACAAGGATGAGGGCTCGGGTCGGCCAATCAGGATTGTAGTCCTAAGTTGTGACTTATGAGTTGGCCCCTAACGTTGTATCCTCCTTCCGACGCCTCGTCATCTAATTCGCGTAGCTCAGGCTGACCTCAATTATCCTTTGTACAGATTTCCCCTTTCTTGGTCCGAGTTCGGACTTGGAGAGTAAATGCTTGGGGAACGTCTCCCCTCCCTTTCTCATGATGGCGATTGGGATGATCGGGACGTAATTAATGCGATTCATATGCTTTAGATCCTTCGTGCTATGCAGTGGCTGCAACCCTTTGATTTTTATCCTCTTGGCGAAGGACGATGGTGACGGTTACGATTCGCAAATGGCAGAGCGAGGGAAACAACGCCACTTGTTTGCTTGGGGGGGGGGGGGGGGGGGGGGAGGAGGGGCTTGCATCATTAATGACATTAAATGCTAAGAAGACCCCGACTTCAAAGCGTGGGTTCGGACGTATAACACTCTTCCACGTGTCCCTTGATGCCAGTGCCGAGTCGCATCTGCTTCGGAAACGGTCGCTTGCAATGATGGCACCGAGTAATGAGACGGTTATATAAACCTCTCTCACCCTCACTCTCATGCTTCTCACAATCTCATTTTGTCTATTCCTTCCTTCCGAATCATCTTTTACCGAAATTGACTTATGCTGGAAATCGCCCTTCGCCAGAAATCACCTACTGCCGAAAAAAGTATTTTTATTGCCGGATAAAGGATTCTGGATCATCGAAGAGGGGATTCAACTTAGCAGAAGACGTCGGAGTTAGGAAAACTTTTGTTGGAGGAAATCGCCTACAACGCTGTGAGTCCTCTAACACTTAAACATATTTTTCGTTCATGTCAAACAACTTTAACGAAATGGTCGAGGTCCGAGCTGGTTCAGAGTCTGAACTAGAGACTACAGCCTCAGGACCCAGAGAGTTTGAAGGCCCTCTCAAGGTCGTACCCCTTTACACTCCAGGCCTGGCCTAAGGAACTGCAAGTCAAAGGGCTAAGAGTTGAGGCAAAGGACCGAAGAGGGCCCTTAGAGATCCCGCGAGGCGGTGGAAGGAGGGCCCCAAGAGAGGCAGGTCAAAACCGTTAGTCTATGGGGGATCGATTCTGGTCGAGTCCCAGATGACCCAACTCCGCGAAGACTATCAGATCCCCTACTCGGTTCACATCTGAGCCCCTGCCCCTACAGACCAAGAGAGATCTCCAGCCGAGGGGGAGATTGTTATCTTCATTTGTGCCTTCCAATGCAAGCTCCAATTCCCCATCCATCCTTTCTTGCGTGAACTGACAGTGCAGCTGAAAATTGCATCAGGGTGGCTAGTCCCGAACTCCTAGAGGATCCTCGCCTCCACTTTTGTTCTCTAGCATCGGGCGAGAAACCAGAGGTCGAAACCAGATGAGTTTCTTTTTCTGTACATGGTCAAATTCGATAACACGGATAAGGCCTAATGATATTTCTCAGTTAGGCCTCTATGCCTCCCTGGTCTGGTAACTTAACTCCCTTCTTTCAACAAGGACTGGAAGGGGAAGTGGTTCTAGGCCTCGGGAGAGTGGGAAGCCCATGCCTCTGAATTGGACAGAATACGAGTTCAAGTCCTAACTAGATTTGCCAATCCAAGTCGAACATTTCTTTTAGTCACACTGCTTGTTAAATTCATCCCTCTATACTTAAACTCATTCTTTTCTTCTATTTGCAGTCCGACCGAAGGGAGCCCTTGACCTCTTTGTCCTCCAAAAGCGGTAGGTTGACCGAGTCTGAGTACTTCCCATGGACCAACGTGCCTAGTTCGACCTCATTAGTCAGGAGAATTTGGTATCTTCTGGCTTTTGTAGAATTCAGCCCACCTTCTTTGCTCTGGGTAAGCGGGGTATGAACCTCAAGAAGTTAATTTGCTGGCATTTAGCTATCTAGTAACTCTTTTCTTGAATTAATTCTTTATTTTGAGCAGGAATGGAGATAGGTGGTTCAAAGAGGAAGAAACCACCGTGCCCTCCGATGGACATCGTCCTTTCCTCCGAGCCGAGGATGAAAGTGACATCGAAGAAGAGGAAGACTTCTGAGGCCGAGCCTTTTTCGGTTGTAGCTAGGACCTCGGCCGAAGCTGCGCCCGTCACGGCCCCAGCCGAAGCAATGCCTACTAGAGTCCCCTCTGAGGCTGTCCCTACCATTGTTCTAACCCCTGCTCCTGAAGCACGAGCTCCCGAGGCCCCTTTCAGAATCGAGCCTATCACCATCTCGTCGCCTTCTACAGAGGAGCAAGTCCCCAAGGCTTTGCCTTCCACTGTTGCTGGTCCTTATGGGGCAGGGAGAGAGGTAGTGGGGAAGACCCCCGGTACGGTTGCCACTGCACGACCTGCGGTCCCCCACGCTACCGCCGAGGTCAAGCACTTAGCCGGCCAAACCAACGCTCCTGCTCTTGTCGGGTATACCACCACACCTGAGGCTGCTGCCCAAGCTTCTTCTGCCAGTGGGGTCGGAGGAACTCCTGAGCCTGCTCCAAGAATTCTGACTCCTGGTTATCAAATGACATTGCTCAACCCATGGGCGGTTAAGCACGTCCCAGAGTCGAAGATAGCTAAAATGCTCTCCCGACACCACGTCAGCTTCATAAATGATTATACAGCGATCTGTTACCATTCGTTGCGGATGATTGTGGAGGTGAAGGAGATGAAACGGTTTAAAGCAGAGCAGGCCAAGTTTGTGGTCGAGAAGGCAGGACAAGAAGCAGAGTGGACCAAGTTTGTGGTGAAGAAGGCAAAACAAGAGGCATGACAGGTCGAGTTCGAGAAAAAGTTGGAGGCCTCAGCTACAGAACAAGAGAAGTTGAGGAGGGTTGTTGCGGAGGGTCAGGCAAGGGAGCTTGCACTCCAGGGTGAGGTCAATCAACTTCAAGCTCGCTTGGACATTGTCGACCCTGAAGTTAAGCGTTTGTGCTAGGCCAAGTTAGACCTGGAGTTCAGGATTGCAGAAGCAGAGTCGTGGCTCAAGGATGCGAAGGGCAGACATGAGACAGAGCAACGGATGGTTGTTGACCACATGGCCTAGTAGTGGATTGTCCTTGAGGCTACGACATTTGCAGACCGGGCGGCATTACGATATGAGCTCAAGGCTTGAGCGACCTTGTAGGCTGCCATGGCTGTGGTCGAATACAAGGATTCAGCTGAGAGGACCAAGGAGCTGGACAAATTGTACTACTTCGGCTATAAAACTGACTTTGATGCTTCCCTGGCTGAGGTCCGAAGGCTTCATCTGACCCTTGACCTTGACGCTCCCGTGATAAACAATGCCGAGGATGCCAAACCGGCTGTGGCAGACGAGCCTGAGAATACCCCTCCTGTCGCTAAACCCGCCCTCGACGCTCAGCCCTCCAGCTCGGTAGTTGGTCTCTCTACTCGGAGGGAGTGAAACTTGTGTTGTTTTTTTATATGATGTAGATGGATGATTTTTTATGAAATTTTTTTGAATGAATGGTATGTTCATTGGGAGATGGCACGTTCACATGTGTTGATTGTTGTGATGGTTCTTTAAAGTTAGTAATTAAGGACCGACCCCTTAAAAAGGCTAACCCCCTCTCCCCGAATGGCGCGCTCCTTGGTCATTTTCATAAATTTATCATTGCGTGACAAGCCGACCCCTTTCTCAGGGAATCGGGACATTTCCAGACTTTTCCCCTGCATACGAGGGGATCCCTTTGTAGATTTTTATGGGTTTAACATTCCGATCCCTTCTTTAAGGGATCGATCTATTAAGTTAACCTCTGCTTTGAGAGATCATTTTTTCCGTTTGTAGATTGTACAAGTAGACAATGTAGAAAAAGAGGAACTTTTATTAGAGGCCTTAAGAGGTTAGCAGCTTTGAGCAGTATATTTATCAAGGGCCTGCGATGGCCAGTAGATCCTCATGGATAGTAAATCTTCAGATGTTCGGCATTCTAGGAGTGGGGGAGTCAGTGCCCTTCGAGGTCCTCCAAGTAGTAGGAGCTTGGTTAGGTCAATCTGACCACACGGTAAGGCCCCTCCCAATTGGGTTAGAGTGTCTCAGGCCCTGATTCTGTCGTATTTTAGAAGACGTGGCGAAGGACCAGGTCCCCTAGTCGGAACCGCCTTGTCTTGACCCTTGAGTTGTAGAATCAGGTCACTTGATGATGCCTAACAGCAATTTGGAGTCGGGCGATATCTCTAGCTTCTTCGAGTGAGTCGAGGCTTACTGCAACCTGCTCTACATTCTGATCTTCCTGGTAGTTTCTGACCCAAATTATTGAGAGGCCAATCTCAACTGGGACAATCGCCTCTAAGTCATAGGACAAAAAAAAGGGTGTCTCCCCAGTAGATGACTGAGCTGTGGTCTGGTAGGCCCAGAGGATAAATGAGAGCTCCTTAGCCCAGTTGCCTTTCACTTTCTCCAATTTCATCTTAAGATGGTGCTTGATGACTTTGTTTACAGCTTCTATCTGCCCATTGGACTGCGAATGTCGAGGCGAAGAATAGGCGTTCTAGATGCCGAGCCCCCTGCACATGCTTCAAAACTTATCAATATCGAACTACTTGCCGTTGTCAGAAATGATGGTGCGTGGGATTCCAAACCGGCAGATGACATTCTTTCAGAAGAAGTTGATCACCTTCTGTTCGGTGATCTTGGCCACGGGCTCGGCCGGGTCCCATATAGTGAAGTAATCGATTGCGATAATAACAAACTTCACCTGTCCTTTCCCTGTAGGCATAGGTCCAATGATGTCGATCTCCTACTAAGCGAATGGGCACGACCCACTCATGCAGGTCATTTCTTCTGCGGGCTGCCTCGGTATTGTCACGAACCGCTGACATTTGTCATACCTTCAGACATAATCTTTCGAGTTCTCTTGGATGGTCAACCAGAAGTACCCTTGGCGGAGTATCTTCAAAGTTAAGGCTCGACCACCAGAATGATTACTGTAGATGCCCCCGTGGACTTCTCGTATCACGTAGTCCACTTCCTTGGGTCAGAGGCATCTAAGTTAGGGCTGTAAGTGTCCATTCTTGTATAAGACCTCGTCCAAGATAATATATCTGACAACTCTGATCTTTAGGGGTCGAGCCTCTAGTTTCTCCTAGGGGACCTCACCAGGGGTATTTTTTACTGGGTTGACCACCTCCTGGTCCGTTCGGTCGATGCTCAGGCTTTTCATAAATTCTACGGGAATGATCCGAGGAATTTTTCCTTCCTTGGCCGAGGCTAACCTTGCGAGGGCGTCGCCCCAAGAATTTTCTGCCCTCGGGATCTGGTTGATAGTGCAGCTCTAGAATCTTTCTATCAATTTTCTGGCCTCGGTTAGGTAGGCCACCATCCTAGTTTCCGTGGCTTCGTACTTGATGGAGATACGGTTTACCACAAGTTCGGAATCACATTGCACTTTAAGGGACTGAACCCATAAACTAGCCGCCAGTTTCAGTCCTGTCAGTAGGGCCATGTACTCTGCCTCATTATTAGAGGCTCTGAACCTGATGGCGTACTGTATAGTCATAAAATACTGCGTAAGCAGGACAATTCCTGCCCCGACGTGCTTGACATTTGAAGACCCGTTGACATAAAGGACCCACCTCTGCCCTGACTCCGTATCCCTGATAGGCGAGGGAATAGGAGGGGTCTTGACAACTGCTTTTGCTATGGGATCAACACCGGGGATGGTAAACTTGGATATGAAATCAGCCACAGCTTGGCCTTTGATTGCAATCCTCAGACGATATTGAATGTCTAACTCCCCGAGACTCATATTCATCGAGTTTCCCCATGGTGGCAAGACTAAATCGGCCAGCCAAACAAGGACTTTTACCAATTGTGTGGGCTATGTTTGTAGCCCCAATCCTATCCAAATGCTACTACAACCACGTGTAATATCCATCCCATCATTTAACAAAATAATCTAAGTGGATTTCTCATTTGGGCATTTTATCAAACACATAGACCATTGTTCACTCCCCAAGTGCAGGGTTGTGATGTAGTAATAACTCGGTAAGACTGAGGTCGAATCCCAAGGGACTGAAACTGTACGTAATCTAAAATTAAGTAGGATTTGAACTAGAATAAGATGAATTCTAAATCAAGTAGCAATTGTGAAATAATTGTAGGTTAATTAATCTAAAACTAAGGAGCTATCAGAGAAGGGTAACTAGGGATTCAGAGGATCAACTTGTAGAGATCAGGGAGTTCTTATGCTTGCTTCAAGAGTTATGGAATTTACTGAACTGCCATTGATCTAGTTTTCAAAGAGATGAATGGTATATGAATTAGAATGGATTCCATCACCAAACCAATCATATGTATGAAGGTTAGGAAGGGTACTGACATCCGACTATGCCCAAGAGACTATGGTGAACAACAGGGCTTCCTGACGTCATAAACATAAAAGAGAAGAGACATGCTCAAAGCCATTGCAGACCCATTGTAATTTCAGTCACAACAGACCATTAAGAACTATAAACATTCCCATAATAATCAACTAAAATCAACGTCGATTTATGAATTAAAATTAAATTGAAAACATAAAATAAAATCTCCCATCTCACTACAAGCTTCACCTCTTAGCCCTAGCTCAGAGGTTTAGCCAGACATGATGTGGGCTAGATCCAAATAAATAAAGAGAAAAAGAAAAGGAAAAGAAAAGGGAAAGAAAAACCAAAGCTCTTCTCTCTCTCTCTCTCTCTCTCTCTCTCTCTCTCTCCTGACGTTCCAACCCAGCCAAGATCTGGATCTTCCTCCCAAGGTCTGAATCAATGCTCCCCACGTCCAAAACCTCCTTATATAACTGCTGGAGTGGTGAAAATCAGATTTGAATCGGATTTGGAAAGCTATGCATGCCTAGTGAAAGCTTTTTCGCAGCCAAGTTCGGTGCCTCGAAACACGCCACTTTCCTCCCTCAAATTCTAAAGAAACACCGTTCCTTAGTACTTTCTTGGATTCTCTACATGATAGATGGTTCAGATCTGCCATATAATCAAAGATGGTGAGAAACCTTAGTACTTTCTTGGGTTCTCTACATGACTAGAAAAGTCAGTTTTCGCAGATGTGTGAAACCTTTCGCACCATTTCGCTGTTGTGATCGGTGGGCCCCACAGAAGCATTTTCTTAAAAATTCACCCCGTCCATTGGATTCAGGATGAAATTTTAGTCAAGAATGGGTAGTTTTGAATGTCCATTAGCATGTCTCAGAGAAGAAATAACTAAAAGATCAGATTTGAACGCTACAGGGCAGCCCTTTTGTGGCCCCTGTATCGCACACGTGTGTACGCATGGATATAAAAGGTCAGCATGGTTTTGTAGCTCTCGAAGCCCTCTACAAGATGGATGGTGTGGATTATCCGTACGGGGCATGTGTGGGGTCCACTATCGACCGCAGAAAGGGCTAGCGGACGTGCTACGTAACAGAGAGTTCCATCTCTAAAAAGGAAATTGAGATGGAACGGTCAAAGGTCAGTTTGACCATGGTGGACGTACAATGCACGGCTAGTGCACTTGTACACGTGCACATGCTACACAAGGTGGGGTCCACTATGATGTTTCTGAGAAATCCAATCCATCCATTCATTTTGTCTCCCTATTTAAAGCGTTGAGCCTATATTTGAGGCAATTCCAGATATCAGGTGGGCCCAGAATCAACGGTTTATGAGCTGATCTATCAGTTGGGGCACTTTCCGAGATCTTCAATGGCTGAAATTTTATATGTACGGTTAATTTATGGCCCTCATCTCGTGTATAATATTTTGAGTCAATCGGATAGCGGGAACCATGTGATCTTGCATTCTACACCAATTTCAGGCCATTTGCAAGTGAACGACTGAAATTTCTCGGGTCCCTGGTGTGCATATTTGTCGATTTTAGTCCCTGGAGTCCGTCCCTTGCCCTGGTGATTATTGAAACGTTAAATCTAAGCTTTTGGCATCCTTTTTCAGTCAACTCTCCTAATCACACCCTGCAACAAAACACGATTAAAACCGGACGTTAAATGTTATTATGCTCGTAAATTTAAGTAATAAATGGGGTCTAATATGCACTATTTGACCTTCAACACAACCCCCAACCAGCATTTTGCTAGTCCCGAGCAAAATATGTGAAAAATAAGTTGAGACTTATATGAAAATTTCTGTAAAGCCGAATGATTTTTGAGAAATAATCCAGACATTAGAATTCTACGATTCATGAATGTTGGGGATTACTTGCTCTTGGACTCAAGCGCACGGTAAACTTTCTAATGAAGTTCAAAGTATTAATCCATAAATCAGATAAATTCTGAACATTATGATCCATGAGTGTATAGTGGAATCTCAGCTAATCACATTAAGATTGAATTTGTTATTTCAGGATCTCATTGGTAACCAGAAAGAGAATTCATGATAACCAAACTTGCCTCATAAATTCCATCTTTTGATCTTTTCAACTTTTTATTTTTCCATTAATAGTCATGCCAAAAAGAGGAATCAAATCCTTACCAATATGGAGCAAACCTATGGTGAAGACCGTACTCCTAGATCTTTTTCACATATCATTCATGGGGAATTAACTCTACACCTATAGGGAGCAAACTTATGGTGAAGATTAATTATCCAACCTTTTCAATTTTTATACCATGATGGCAAGATATTTCAAGCTGGTTCCTTTCATACTCAGTGATTACCAAGTTAATCCTTCGATATGGAACTGAAATCTAAATGTGTAGGCGAGACGTGACATTTGAAATCAGAACTCAATCAATGTTCACAACTTCTAATCATAGATTAATAATTCGATCTTAATTGTGAAATCTAATAGATAACTGAATTCAAGAGTCATGCATTACCAACATCACGTATCTTGAAAATCTAAATTAGGGATAATTGTTAAAATCACTTCAAATTCATAAGAGTTTTCAGAAAAAATTTTAAAAATTTTCACAATTTTCTCACAATTTTTTTTTTGCTCAAGACCAAGAAAATATTGATTAGGAAACCTAATCTTCCACCCCCAACCTAACATCTACATTGTCCTCAATGTAAAAGATATGAGCATGCAATGCACATGGAACAACAAAAGTAAATGAGAAGTGATGGGAGGATAGTACCTAGAACAGAGAATCGGAAGGCTTTTTCTAAAAATATCAACGTACAAGCGAGTCAGCACAAGAGAGAAATCAACAAAACAAAATAAAAAAAATAAAATCATAAAAAGAAAATCCTACCTATACCACTTTCGCAGGTGCTCTCGATTGCATTTAGCGTATGTAACAAGCCTTTAAACCCGTAGGTTACCCCTAGTGGATGAGTTGTAGTCTCGTGAGGGTTTGCAGTGATGTTACCCACAAACATTGAACTAACTAACTAAAAAAAATGAAATGGAATAAAAAAGTTGGGTTGCCTCCCAGGAGCGCTAAATTTACTGTCTTCAGCCAGACAAATAAGCAACTATCCTATACTTATGAAAGCGATAAACCTACCTATACCTCCATCAGACGAGGAGATCAGTCCTAGTAAACAGGAGCAATCAGAGGCATGGACATGTCCTCTGAATCAAATGTCTCGACAAATGGCTTTAATCGATGTCCATTTACTTTAAACTCCTTGCCATTGTCAGGATCTCTTATCTCGACGGCCCCATGAGGATAAGCAGTGACCACAATGTAAGGGCCAGTCCAATGAGATCGAAGCTTATCCGGAAAGAGATGTAGTCGAGAATCGTACAAAAGGACTTTCTGACCTGACGTGAATGATTTTTAGAGAATATGTTGATCATGAAATGCCTTCATCCTGTCTTTGTAAATTCTCGAGTTTTCATATGCATTGTTCCGGATTTCTTCAAGTTCATTCAACTAAAGTTTTCATAGCGAGCCAACGTTGTCCAGATTGAAATTCAGATTTTTGATCGCCCGGTATGCTTTATGTTCCAATTCCACAGGAAAATGACAAGCCTTTCCATAGACAAGTCTAAAGGGAGATGTTCCAATAGGAGTTTTAAAAGCAGTACGGTACGCCCATAAGGCATCGGTCAATCGGATTAACCAGTCCTTACGATCAGGGTTAACCATTTTTTCTAGGATATGTTTGATCTCCCTATTGAAAATATCAGCTTGTCCACTTGTCTGTGGATGGTATGGGGTGCTCACCTTATGAGAGATACCGTATTTCTTCATTAAACTCTCAAATGGTCTATTACAAAAGTGTGAGCCCCCGTCACTAATGATGGCTCGAGGCGTTCCGAACCGCGACAGGATATTTTCTTTCAAAAATTTAATGACCGTGTGATGGTCATTTTTGTGACACGGTATCGCTTACCCATTTAGTGACTTAATCTACGGCAAGCAAAATATATAAATTTCCAAATGATTGGGGGAATGGTCCCATGAAATCAATGCCCAACAATCGAATGCTTCTATAATAAGGATGGGATTCAAGGGCATCATATTTCGACGGGACAATGCTCCCAATTTCTGACAACGCTCACAAGCCTTGTAAAACTCATGGGTGTCCCTGAACATAGTGGGCCAGTAAAAGCCACACTGTAGAATCTTGGTCATGGTCTTTTTAGTAGAAAAGTGAGCAGCACAGGCCTGTGAGTGACAGAAGGAGATGACACTCTGATGCTCATCGTCTGGTACACATCTCCTTAAGATTTGGTCTGGGTAATTTTTAAACAAATATGGATCATCCCAGAAAAAGTTATGCACCTTGGTAAAGAATTTCTTCTTATCTTGCGATGTCCAATGTGTCGGTATCGAACCTGTAGCAAGATAACTAACAATATCAGCGAACCAAGGTGAATGGGAGACTCTAAACAGTTGTTCATCAGGGAACATATCATTAATATGAGTCGCCTCAAGGGAATCAGAGGTATTAAGGCAAGAAAGGTGATCGGCTACTACGTTCTCTAATCCCTTTTTGTCTTTAATTTCTAAATCAAATTCTTGGAGTAGAAGGATCCATCGTATTAGACGGGGCTTAGAATCATTCTTGGAAAGAAGATACTTAAGTGCCGCATGATATGTATAAATAATGATCTTGGATCCGATCAGGTAGGACCGAAATTTGTCCAAAGTGAACACTACGACTAAGAGTTCCTTTTCTGTAGTCGAGTAGTTCACTTGGGCAGGATTTAGAGTCCTACTTGCGTAGTGAATAACGTAAGGTCGCTTATCTTTTCTCTGGCCTAGAACCGTTCCAAGAGAATAATCAGAGGCGTCGCACATAAGTTCAAAAGGAAGACTCCATTCGGGTGGCTGCATGATAGGTGCAGTGGTTAACATGCCCTTAAGCTTAGTGAAAGCTTCTTGGTACTGCTCAGTCCACTCGTATGGTATATCCTTTTGAAGAAGATTACATAAAGGACGAGAGAGGAGACTAAAGTCCTTTATGAATCGTCTGTAAAAGCCTGCGTGTCCTAAGAAGGATCGCACGTCTCTGATATTCTTGGGTGGAGGTAGGTTAGAGATAAGATTGATTTTTGCCTTATCTACCTTGATTCCTTTGGACGAGATGATATGCCCAAGGGCAATTTCCTTTTGAACCATAAAATGGCACTTCTCCCAGTTAAGTACCAAATTTTTTTCTTCACATCTTTTCAGCACACATTTAAGACTTGCTAAGCACTCGCTGAAAGATGAATCGAAAATAGAGAATTCATCCATGAAGACCTCTAAATATTCCCCCATCATGTCAGAAAAGATACTCATCATGCATCGCTGAAAGGTGGCAGGGGCATTACATAACCCGAATGGCATCCTTCTGTAAGCAAAGGTACCATAGGGACATATGAATGTGGTCTTTTCTTGATCCTCAGGGGCGATTTCAATCTGATTATAACCTGAATACCCGTCAAGGAAACAATAATAGGAATGACCAGCTAACCTTTCCAAGATCTGATCTATAAAGGGCAAAGGAAAGTGGTCCTTCTTAGTGACGGTATTCACCTTCCTATAGTCAATGCACATTCTCCAACCAGTAGTAACTCTGGTGGGCACGAGTTCATTATTGGCATTGGCTATGATGGTGATCCCGGACTTCTTAGGAACCACCTGAGTTGGACTCACCCATTGACTATTGGATATGGGGTATATGATCCCCACTTCCAATAGTTTGAGAACCTCGGCCTTAACCACTTCCTTCATGTTTGGATTTAATCTACGTTGTGATTACCGAACAGCTTTTGCATTATCCTCAAGATATATGCGGTGAGTACAAATTGATGGGTTAATTCCTTTGAGGTCCGCTATCGTCCATCCAAGAGCTCCCTTATGCTCAATGAGAGTAGATATCAGCATACTCTCCTGTTCTTTCTCCAGGTGGGCAGAGATCACCACCGGGTATGTCTCATCTTGACTTAAATAGACATATTTTAAATCAGAGGAAAAAGGTTTTAGGTCAAGCTTCGGTGGCTTGAGGTTAGACGGTAGAGGCACTATATCGGTTTGGGGCAACTCTTCAATTTGTGGCCTCCACTGGTTAACTTCAAGTACCGGTGTAGTATCAAGCATGGCACACGTCTCCCTAAGTATATATTCATCAAGATCATGGGAGTGAGCCAGGCACGTCTCTAGAAGATCAGAGGATAAGGTGAGAGGCGTTCTATCTTCCACAAAAGAATCAATCATGTTAACATCGTGGAAATCGTCATCATCCTCTGAGTTGCTGTCGTTATTGAAAAAGATATTCGATTCCAATGTCAAATTTCCAAAGGACATAGTCATGACACCATTCCTGCAATTGTTAATTGCATTTGAAGTGGACAGGAATGGGCGACCAAGGATGACGGGAATCTGAGTGCTCGTGTCGTTGATGGGTTCGGTGTCCAAGATGATAAAATCAACAGGGTAGTAGAATCTATCAACCTGGACCAACACATCCTCGATGATCCCTCTTGGTACACGAACAGAACGATCAGCAAGTTGTAGTGTGGTTCGGGTGGGTTTTAATTCACCCAAACCTAACTGTTGGTATACCGAATAGGGAATTAGATTGACGCTCACTCCTAAGTCAAGAAGTGCGTGATCAATTCGATAGTTCCCGATTACACATGATATGGTTGGGCAACCGGGATCTTTGAATTTTTGTGGCACATCTTGTTTTAGGATGGCACTCACTTTCTCAGTCAAGGAGATCTTCTTTTGAACACTTTTCCGTCGTTTGGTAGTGCATAAGTCCTTTAGAAATTTAACATAAGGAATCTGTTTTACAACATCAAGCAGAGGAATGTTGACTTTCACTTGTTTCAACACCTCTAGGATCTCCTGAGAGTTAGACGTTTTGGTTCAACCAACCGTTGGGGAAATGGAGCAACTGGCTTTTCTAGAGGTTCCGGTTCAAATTTTTGTGGGGCGCCACTAGATCCATCATTGTTGTCCTCTTCTGGTTCTTGAGGCTTTTCATGCCTAACCGGAAGGGTTTTATCAATAACCTTCCCACTCCTAAGAGTGGTGATGGATTTAGCATGCCCCATTTGATTTGAAGAGTTGGGATTAACTGTCTCGTATTGCGGTTTAGGATTGAGGATTGGTTGTGCAGGAAGTATCCCCTTTTCTATAGCCGTCATACGTGAATCTATCTTTTGTATGAAATCTCGCATTATCTGCGTCAGCTCTTGCATAGAATTTTGAGCCGGTTCTTCTTGAGGTCTCCCCTGATTTGGATTTCGATTGAAGAAACCTTGAGGGGTAGCAGTTTGTCCGTTCCTCCAACTAAAATTTGGATGATTTTTCCAGCCAGGATTGTACGTATTAGAGGGTGGTCCATTGAAAGGTCTTTGATAGTTATTTACGGCATTAGATTGTTCATTCAATACTTCTCAAAAGGAAGGTATTGAAGGACAATTTTCAGTAGTATGAATGTTGCAATCACAGATGCCGCAAACACTTTCATTAACCTTTTCCTTCTTTCCTTCCATAGCCTCAAATTTTCTGGTGAGATTGGCCACCTTAGCGTTAA
Source organism: Magnolia kwangsiensis (assembly GCA_037074715.1). Classification (NCBI taxonomy): domain Eukaryota; kingdom Viridiplantae; phylum Streptophyta; class Magnoliopsida; order Magnoliales; family Magnoliaceae; genus Magnolia; species Magnolia kwangsiensis. The sequence goes on along the minus strand of CM073589.1, from coordinate 84,693,607 downwards.
GATCATCATCCTCTTTCAGGAGATATATTCCTCCTTTTTCCGTTGAATGAGTCGGCCTAGACGTAGTGTTCGTCCTTGGGTAATAGTCCCATGATTATATTTTTTCAGTGAGACTATCGAGGTAATCCCATACCTCGTCGACATTTTTATTGATGAATTCTCCGTTGCACATTGTCTCGACCATTTGGCGCATGGAAGATGTTAGTCCATCATAGAAAAAATTCATAATGCGCCATATTTCAAAGCCATGTTGTGGGCATGCATAAACCAAATCCTTGAACCTTTCCTAATATTGGAAGAATGTTTCATCTTCCTTTTGGGCAAAGTTCATGATTGCTCTCCTGAGGGGAATTGTCTTATGATGTGGAAAAAATTTCTTTATAAATTCCCTCTGCATATCATTCCATGTGCCAATGGATCTAGGACACAGTGAATGTAACCATGTCTTGGCTTTTTCTTTCAAGGAAAATGGGAAGAGTTTCAGCCTAATTGTATGTTCAGATACATTAGGGAAATATAAGGTGCCTATGATTTTGTCGAACTTTTCAGATGCAAGTATGGTTCTTCAGATTCAAGCCCATGGAACTTGGGAAGGAGTTGGATGACCCCTGACTTGATGTCCATATGTCCTGTATTCGTAGGAAAAATCATGCATGAGGGCGTACTCACCCCTGCCGGTTGTAAATAATCTCGTAAAGTGTGAGGCGGGGGTACGTGGTGCACCTCATTCTCATCATGTACTTCCTCAACCCTAGGTTGGGGTAGTGTTTGAGGTTGATTTTCAGCCATAACCTCCTCTGACTCAGGAGAATTCAAGTGGTGTCTAGTCCTGCGATGGACAGTCAACCCCTCAACTAATCCTCCTTCAGTCACGAGACGTCGAGTGTTGTCGCGTGCCCACTAAGGCATAAAACACACTCAGCCCTCAAATTCTAACTTAAACCTAAGAGAGGAAGAAGTAGAAATCTAGAAAATAAAAGGGAAAGATGGAAAGAAGTTACCAAATTTGGAGGCCTAGGTTAAGCATCTGCAAAACAAAACAAAATAAGTTAGTTTCTAAGAATAGAAAGTTCTAATTAAACGTAAACTAATTTCTAGAGAAAAGAAGAAATTCCAAAGAAAGAAAAATTAGAAAAATCTTACTAAATTAGAAGTTTCTACAAAACAGAAAAATTAGGTTAGTTCCTAAACAAAAACTTATAGAAAAATTCTAAAACAAGAAACAAGGTTAGGATTCCTAAAAAAAAAGAATTCGAATTAGAATCTCACTAAAAAGAAGAAATAAATCTTAATCTAAATCTAGAATAGAAAGGAAGAATTTAAGAAAGAATTTACCAATTTAGAAACTATCTCGAGGCCTACAAAATAGGAAAATAGGTTAGTTTCTATAAATCAGGAAAAAAAATAAAAATCTATGGTTAGAATAATCATAATCTTACTAATCCCAAAACTAATTACTTCAGAAAATCATAGCCGTCAGTCCCCAGCAACGGCGCCAAAAACTTGTTCACTCCCCAAGTGCAGGGTTGTGATGTAGTAATAACTCGGTAAGACTGAGGTCGAATCCCAAGGGACTGAAACTGTACGTAATCTAAAATTAAGTAGGATTTGAACTAAAATAAGATGAATTCTAAATCAAGTAGCAATTGTAAAATAATTGTAGGTTAATTAATCTAAAACTAAGGAGCTATCAGAGAAGGGTAACTAGGGATTCAGAGGATCAACTTGTAGAGATCAGGGAGATCTTATGCCTGCTTCAAGAGTTATGGAATTTACTGAACTGTCATTGATCTAGTTTTCAAAGAGATGAATGGTATATGAATTAGAATGGATTCCATCACCAAACCAATCATGTGTATGAAGGTTAGGAAGGGTACTGACATCCGACTATGCCCAAGAGACTATGGTGAACAACAGGGCTTCCTGACGTCATAAACATAAAAGAGAAGAGACATGCTCAAAGCCATTGCAGACTCATTGTAATTTCAGTCACAACAGACCATTAAGAACTATAAACATTCCCATAATAATCAACTAAAATCAACGTCGATTCATGAATTAAAATTAAATTGAAAATATAAAATAAAATCTCCCATCTCACTACAAGCTTCACCTCTTAGCCCTAGCTAAGAGGTTTAGCCAGACATGATGTGGGCTAGATCCAAATAAATAAAGAGAAAAAGAAAAGGAAAAGAAAAGGGAAAGAAAAATCAAAGCTCTTCTCTCTCTCTCTCTCTCTCTCTCTCTCTCTCTCTCTCTCTCCTGACGTTCCAACCCAGCCAAGATCTGGATCTTCCTCCCAAGGTCTGAATCAATGCTCCCCATGTCCAAAACCTCCTTATATAACTTCTGGAGTGGTGAAAATCGGATTTGAATCGGATTTGGAAAGCTATGCATGCCTAGTGAAAGCTTTTTCACAGCCAAGTTCGGTGCCTCGAAACACCCCACTTTCCTTGCTCAAATTCTAAAGAAATACTGTCTCTTAGTACTTTCTTAGGTTCTCTATATGATAGACGGTTCAGATCTGCCATATGATCAAAGATGGTGGCCCGAAACCGCCTAGAAAAGTCAGTTTTCACGGATGTGCGAAACCTTTCGCACCATTTCACTGTTGTGATCAGTGGGCCCCATAGAAACATTTTCTGGAAAATCCACCCCGTCCATTGGATTCAGGATGAAATTTCAGTCAAGAATGGGTAGTTTTGAATGTCCATTAGCATGTCTCAGAGAAGAAATAACTAAAAGATCAGATTTGAATGCTATAGGGCAGCCCTTTTGTGGCCCCTGTATCGCACACGTGTGTACGCATGGATGTAAAAGGTAAGCATGGTTTTGTAGCTTTCGAAGCTCTCTACAAGATGGACGGTGTGGATTATCCGTATGGGGCATGTGTGGGGTCCACTATCGACCGCAGAAAGGGCCAGCGAATGTGCTACGTAACAGAGAGTTCCGTCTCTAAAAAGGAAATTCAGATGGAATGGTCAAAGGTCGGTTTGACCATGGTGGACGTACAATGCACGGCTAGTGCACTTGTACACGTGCACATGCTACACAAGGTGGGGTCCACTATGATGTTTCTGAGAAATCCAATCCATCCATTCATTTTGTCTCCCTATTTAAAGCGTTGAGACTAGATTTGAGGCAATTCTAGATATCAGGTGGGCCCAGAATCAATGGTTTATGGGCTGATCTATCAGTTGGGGCACTTCCCGAGATCTTCAATGGCTGAAATTTTATATGTACGGTTAATTTATAGCCCTCATCTCGTGTATAAATTTTTGAGTCAATCGGATAGCGGGAACCATGTGATCTTGCATTCTACACCAATTTTAGGCCATTTGCAAGTGAATGGCTGGAATTTCTTGGGTCCATGGGGTGCATATTTGTCGATTTTAGTCCCTGGAGTCCGTCCCTTGCCCTGGTGATTATTAGAATGTTAAATCTAAGCTTTTGGCATCATTTTTTAGTCAACTCTCCTAATCACACCCTGCAACAAAACACGATTAAAATCGGGCGTTAAATGGTATTATGCTCGTAAATTTAAGTAATAAATGGGGTCTAATATGCACTATTTGACCCTCAACAACCATGTCAAATATAAATTCCATTTTATTAATTGATTTCATAGAGGAAAACATACATATGCATAAGACAATAGGGAATCCTACCTTAATACTTATAGTAAATACAAATCATCAACAATTTCTCATTTAAACAATTTATCAAACACAGACTATGTTAGTTACAACATATGTTTTATCAATTCTTCATACAAAGAAATCTATATACATATGATGATGATGAATCCTAGATTAGAAATCATAGCAAACACTAATCATTCTCTATTTCCCATTTAGACATTTCAACAAACACATAGGTTGGATAATTTACTTATCACAGTTCATAGGAGTATCTCATACAAAAATCAACGTATTTAAGGCAATACGGTAGTAATCATGACAAGCATAAATCATTAGCTGACATGAGAGCATTGATAAACTGCAACCTAAGCATTTATAGTCCGCCCCTTTCGTTAGTATGCTCGACTCGAACTTGGTCCAAATTCTACGTTTCCAAAAATGAAACGTCGGGCACCTAAATGATGAAACTGGTTAGCTAGGTTGACGAAAAACTATCTTGGAGCTCTACATCGACATTAGGGTTGGTATTTCTTACCTGAAATCGTAGCCGAAGGAAGTTTGGTAGTATAAAAGAGGTGATGATTAGGCACGTGGGTGCGTGTGAGAATATTTCCCACAGTTGTAGCAATCTCCCCAAGTTTTGTCTTCCTCTTCTCTCTTTTCTCTTCTCTCTCTCCTAGGTTTTACAAATTTCGTATATGAGAGGGAGAGAGTGAAATAAGGGCTATTTATAGCCCTAGATGTGATGTAAATGGCCCAGGGTCACTTTATACTATACTTCTACCCTATGGGCCGACGTTTCTGACGAACAGGGCTCTCAACGACCACTGCTCATCTATGTCATGGGGTACACTCTCTAACAATGTATCCATGCCCAGGCATGATGTTGGTGCGATCGGATGAGCCGATCGACCGTGGAGGGCCCGTGTCAGATCAACGGTCATACATGTCGAATCGGGGCCACGGTTATATGGATGTGTGCAGGAAAATTTCCTTTCTCCATGTGTGAAGTTTGGTCACAAACCAACGGTCAGAAATCCTTAACTTTGCGTAAGAGCGAATGACCCAATTCACTTAAGTTTCAGTTTATTTTCTAAGGATATTCGCATTTCCCATACACTTCACTCATGGCTCAAGTTGGGCATTTCTGGACACTATTTGGGCTTGATTCCCGCGATGGTTGTCAATCCCAGAAGGACGAACATCTTCTTATAATTTTGTGGTCATCGGACCCTCAACGTGTGATCTACCTCCCTTAAAGAAAAATTTCATCCTCAAAATTTGTACCTTTTCGTACTCAAGGATTTGTGAGTAGTTCTTACGGACTTCAACTTCCATTTCCCAAGTAGCCTCCTCCTCGATGTGGTGTGTCCATAACACTATCACGAGTGGGATGACGTTGTTGCGCAATACTTGCTCTTTCCTATTTAGAACACGTGTGAGCCGTAATACATAGGTGGCTTCTTTCCTTAGTCGTACTTGCTCCCACCTAATAATATGAGTGGGGTCGGGAACATATTTCTTTAGCATTGACACATGAAACACGTTGTGTACACCTGCGAGGGGTGTGGACAAAGTGAGATGATATGCCACCACACCCACTCGATTTAAAATCTGGAATGACCCAATGAACCTCGACGTGAGTTTTCCCTTCCTGCCAAAATGAAGTACTCCCTTCATTGGGGAAATTTTAAGGAATACATGATCCCCAACTTTAAATTCTAACTGTCTCTATCTCGTATCAGTGTAGCTATTCTGCCTACTCTGGGCCGTAAGGAGTCGACGCCTAATAATATCGATCTTTTCTGAGGTCGCTTGAACCAAATATGGGCCAACCAAGATCTTCTCACCAACTTTCGCCTAACAATGCAGAGCCTGACATGGGCGTCCATACAAGGTTTCATAAGGAGTCATACCAATGCTTGCTTGGAAACTATTGTTATAGGCAAATTCGGCATAAGGGAGATAGTTATCCCAGCTATCCTTGAAGTCAAGTATGCATGCTCCTAATATGTCCCTGAGTATCTGATTTACCCACTCCATCTGCCCATCGGTCTACGAGTGGAACACGGTACTAAACTTCAGTTTCACCCCCATCGCCTCTTGTATTCGAGTCTAGAACATAGACATGAATTGTAAGACCCGTATCCTAGACCGTACCATTTCGTAGACTTTCAATGTCTTACCGGTCGAATTTCGACAACCTTCGACCCTTAACCGATATTTACGCGCGACCCTGATTCATATACCGTCAACTCGTATCGACTTAACCCAAGACCTTTACCATAGCGACCGTGCCATCATTGCGGTTCCGATGCCGTAACTTGCGCGTCGAGGCGATACCCTGATCAAGAGATGCCGGCCAACATTCGGTGCGAGGAAAACGCTGCGCGTTGCGAAATCCAAGAGAATCTCTATGAGATGTCACATCAATCCCATCAATCAATCAAATCTTATCACATCACATGTCAAGTACATATCAAGCACACATCACCTTTCACCCAGACCCAAGCAACCACAAAAGTCCAAAAGTTCTTCCATGCCCATACTTTTCTTACACAAAATGCCTCAAAAGTCAAGATTTTCTTACACACCCATCTCTCTCCCATCTATCACTCCATCACCCATCACTCTCTCTCTCTCCCTTTATAACTCTTTCTCTCTTTCTCATTTTCAAAGTTATCTCCAAGCAAAAAAAATGCCACGTATGAGCCTCTCCCTCTCTTCCAAAAACTCTAAGTGTGGCCCACCTCTCCATCCCAAGATCTCCCATCCTAGCCATCCATTTCTCATCTCCTCCATTGAAGGCGAAGCTAAGGTGCTAAGGAACCCATAAGAGCAAGAACATCGAATAGTGGGTGCCTGATAAAATTAGTTTTTCATATTTTTGAAATGGGCCAAGTGAGGCCAACCGATTAATGGTTTGGATTTCATTTAGGACCCTAAGATGTGGCCGATGGCCCACTAGGATATCATGATCATTCCATGATGGGGCCATTCTCCATGGACCCCATCATGATGATTTCCTCGCATTAAAAAGGTCATCTAGACCGCCCATATTGGTGGGGAAAGGATCTCCACCATTGATTTCAATTTTGATGGTCCTATGTGTATAGGGATTCATTTGATGTATGATTCTTGCAAAGGAGGGCTCATAGTGGCGGGGTCCTCCATCACACGCGTGTCCCACTTTTCATCTCTCTCTCTCCCTTCTTATTTTCATTTATTTTATTTTATTTATTTTATTTTATGACATTATATAGGGTTGTGTGACCTATTTGAATGGGCCCCACCATGAAGCATTTACTTTACCCAAGTTATCCTCAAGCAGGTCCCACCTTAAATGCATTGTACCCACCCTATCCTCCATGAGGTGGCCCACCATAAGCAGGGCCCACCTCCAATGTATTCATTTTTACAACGTCCAGCGTCCAGGGACGCTGGACGTGGGTTGGATAAAAACTCAATATAAGCTTCTTTTTAGCTTTAGGGGTGGCCCACTCACATAGGCCCCACCTTGATGTATATATCCAATCCAAGTCGTCCATCATCTTACCAACATCATTTTATCCATTGAGTAGAAGAATGGGGCTGATCTAGGCATCTGGTGGGCCATAGCATAGGGAACCTTGGTGGTTACCCTTAAAAAATTTTCCAAATGATCCTATGCACCTAAAAATCCCAAACTTTGGACTCTTTTGGTTTGTTATGAGCTGAAGAATCCCATGGCTGGGATGGATTGTTCAAATATGGGCCCCACCTGTGGAAAACCATAGAAAAACCAAAAATAAAGAGAGAGAGAGAGAGAGAGAGAGAGAGAGAGAGAGAGAGAGAGAGAGAGAGAAAGGAAGGAGGCAACCATCCATGTTGGTGTCAGATGGCGCAGGCGCTGCCTGCGCTGTTGCCAGGCGCACGGGTGGACGACTGGCTGCCCACGGCTCTAACCGTGGGCTCCACCATGATGTATATGTCTTATCCACGCCGTTCATATGGTGGGTCCCTCCCTGAAGCAGGCCTCCTCCAAAAATGAGGCCGATCCAAAACTCAGGTGGCCCACACCACACAAAACAGTGGGATCGAACCTCTACCATTGAAACTCATTTTTAGGCCCACATAAATTTTGGATCAAGATGAAATTTATTTTTCCTCCTTATCCAGGTCTGTGTGACCTTATCAACCAGTTGGATGGAAAATATAAGTTAAGGTGGGCCCCAGATGGGACCCACAGTGATGTATGTGTTCTTCATCCACTGTCTAGGCGGACGGTGGTACCCACCGTGATATATGTGTTTCAGCTCCACCATCCACTGGACGGTGGAGCCCACTGTGTGTGTGTGTACGTGTGCATGCGTGTGAGTGTGTGTACGTGTGGGGTTGTGCATGTGTGTATATATTATATATAATATTGTATATATTCTATATATTTAATATGTAGTTTATATATTATTTTATATATAATATACATGATGGTGGGCCTTCATGTGGGCCCCCACCCTTGTTGCAGGTGTTGCATCCAATCTGTCCACCCATTCTATAAGCTCATTTTATGAAATGAGTTAAAGAATGGGCCAAATCCATAGTCCGAGTGGACCCCATCTTAGCATATTATAAGGCCTATGGGTTTAGGCCCATTTGATATATAAGGCCTATGGGTTTAGGCCCATTTGATATATAAGGCCTATGGGTTTAGGCCCATTTGATATATAAGGCCTATGGGTTAGGCCCATTTGATAAGGCCTATGGATTTAGGCCCGTTTGGCATATAAGGCCTATGGGTTTAGGCCCATTTAAGACACATAAGGCCCATGTGATTTGACCCATTATGATGTACTCTGAGGCCCATGGGTTATGTCCCATTGCAATGTACCTAAGGCCATTGGTGAAGCCCAGCAATGCGGCCCATTTGATGAACGTAAGGCCCACTTATGTAGCCCATTTGATGTAATGAAGGCCTAATGGGATGTACCTAAGGTCCAATGCAATGTGTGAAACCAACATGGTTTGTATAATGATGTTTACTAAGGGTTATGGCTTTGGAGCAATGGTGGTTTGACGTCCACATTGCAAGTATAGTGTTGGTTAAATGTCCGTATTTTGACTTTTCCTAGGACCTTTGATAGGCAGTACTTGTTCTACGTTGTAAGAATGGTTCATCACTTATTTACATGTTTAGTATAGTTTCATGACTCATGATCATACGCATCATATGTATGCTTGATATGAGAATTGACTGATCATAGCATATGCCTTCGGGCAAGTTGTTTATGGCCTCCCGGTTAGGTGGTGTTGCCCTACATGAGCGCACGGTATGCGCAGGATTTGTTGCATGACTGGATAGCGTGATTCATACATTTCGTATTTGTTTGACATGGTTATTGTATGCGCTAGCGACATCGGGGCAGTAGCTTCCACAGACGTATCGTGGTTGATAGGATTAGATACCGAAAATCTTATTCTACATGGGGTGCTATAGATATGTAACACCCTGAAAATCGGGGGTCGTGTATAAACTCAACTCCCGAGTTCCAGACCGTCACTTATGCAACAAAAATGATTATGATTCAATGTTGTCTGATTTAAAGCATTCACATGAGCAAAAGTATACCAAAACTGCAATTCATACTTCAGATCCAGTGATAAAAGCAAGCGGAAGACTAAACAATATATATATCACTGTATGGAAAAACAAAGTAAATCTCATCTGTATTTAAAGTATGAATACATCTCTGAGTCTCATATACATATACATGAACAAAAGTAAATGTCCAAAATAGTCCCACTGAAGTCCCATCGATCTAGGTCGCCTACGCGAAGCCATCGTGATACTGCATGTACGAGAACTCGTCCTGGTCCTCGTCAAAGTCTGGCTCCACCTCCTGGATCTCAGCCTCACTTGCATCTACAACAGGGTCTGGTGGGTGTTGCAAACACCATCCCGTAACGTGGGAGTGAGTGATCAACTCAGTGGAATCATAGAGCAAGGATTAGCATGTTCACAATTCAATCATGCGATAATAGTAAAGCAGTAAATCAGACAATCCTAATACTATTGTTAATGCAAGATGATATGACATGATGTATGCCCTCACCGACGATCTCCCTCATACGGCAACATCTTACGACCGCGGCATGCCACACTCTCTAGAGTGCTCCACATCTTCCAGGCACATGCAATGCTATGGTGATATGATTTCCAAGTTATTATTAGTCCATTCAAACAGCAGGATTGGGAAACTAAGGTACTTCCCTTGTATCAATCCCAACACAGATCCTGTCTAGGGTCGTCACTCCTAGTAATCTCATACGATGTATATTTCGTAGGTCACTGCAAGGGCTGCCAGGGCTGTTGCTCGCACTCGTTGCACCGCTCCCCCATCACCTTATCAATACAGCCTACTGTACTCTACTGCAACGGAAGGGTCGTCGCCTCCCGTGGACTCAGAATACGCTCGCGGTCACTATAACGGACTCGTCGCCTGATCAGTGTAGGCCGACAGCTAGAATATAGTGTCCCATACCACCATAATCTGCTCACGAGTCTAGGTGCTCACTGGTCACTACGGCGAGGTTTGTGGCCCCAGCGTAGGCCGACAGCTCGACCACGGTGTCCCATACCACCATGCCCGGCTCATGAGTCTTCGTGGATCAAGGTACCATGGTTAACAGGGTTTACAATGGTAAGTTCAGTACCCTAGGTTCAAGCAGTTATGACTCAAACAAGGTGAACATACATCGGCCAGTCGGGTTACTTGACGGGCTCGACTAGCGCGATCGCACCTCAAGTCGAACGACATGGAGTGCGTAAAACACTTCGTGTGGCCTAACCACTGCCGCCAACTCCAAACACGAATCGCGTTCATCGACGCGTCATTCGTGGCTATGACCAGTCAGCCACGAGTTCGCTCGGTTACCGACTGCCTGGACTAAGTCTAGTCCCAAACACTTATGGAATCACATCAACAAATTATGTAAGAGCATTGGAATTAAAATACAATCATGTGAGCATGTTAACACATGTTATAACATTCAACTTAAGCAAATCCTCAAGCACATATATTCCATGCATGTAATGAAAATCATTTAGTCAACATGTAGAAAATCATTTAGGTCAGCATATTAATTGAGAAATCAATCATAAACTATCACATAACATCATTTAATTCAATACATACTAATACAAGCATTTATACAAACACATACACTACACACTTAAGTCTACATATAGTATGTCGACCCGAAGTGCGCAATTAGGCGAATCTCTCCGCCAAACTAATTATGCACGTATTCCTAACTTCCTAATGCGACAACAAACCATTTCAATCACATCAGCAAAATATGAATGTAAACAGTACTTCTTACAAATGACTAAAATACCCTAAATCTCATATTCTTCGTTAGTTTACGAAACGGGAAACGGAGAGCATTTTGTACATGTCAAACGACGATGCCGTCAAGAATCTACTATTAAACGACATTGAAAGCGTTGGGAACCGTCAATCAAAGCGTCTAAAATCCTCACCTTATGTCTTGTAAACACGTGAATTGAAACGGAGCGTATACGCTTCGTCTACGGCGAATAGGGAACCTAATACACGAGATCCATAAGCTACATCGCTATGGAAACAAAGGAAACTCAAATCAGCAACTATTTAGGGTATTTACTTACCTAGAATCGTGGTGAAATGCTGGGAAAGCGGTAGAAGTGTGTTGCTTAAGCACGTGCAACACGTAGCACAAGTGGAAGGAAGAGCTCTCCCACTCTCTCACAATCTCTCGCCTTTTTCTCTCTCCCAAGCTAGGGTTTCTCTCAAATTCGGATGGGAGAGAGGAGTGAGGGTTTCAACCCCTTTGATAGCCTAAAACATGCCCAAAATAGGCTTGGGAACAATGTTTACTTGGTGCCTAACCAAATCGGGCCCGTTTCGGTCCAAAGGAGCATTTCTGATGGACCCCTGGCCAAATGCGATCGGACTTAAGCTCATGCATACTGGATCTAGCACACATCCAGTTTTCAGACCGGTAGGGTTCCTAGATCGCACGTGGTCCAGTTTCAGTTTAACGGTCATCGCATCAAGATCAGGCCTATAAGTCTCGTGATATGTAATAGATATTTTTCCTGATCCAAGGGTGTAATTTGGCTGTATTCTGACGGTCAGAACGCTTAATACTGATGCGTCAAATCGTGTGCCAGATTTGAATTTCAAATTCCAATTCTAACCCTATTCTCACTCTCTTTGGTCCGGGCTCAATGAAATAGCCTGTGATTATCGGTTCGACTTGATTTTCAGAATGAGTGTCAAGTCCAGCTAGGCGGTTCTAATGGTCTAAGATAGGAGGTATCGGACTTTCGACGTGCGGTCTAGATCCAATACAAAGATTCAAAGTGGTCCAGAGAACAAACCTGCTTAGAGTTTGGTCTGAGGTTTTAGAGAATTATAGCACCATTGGTTCCACTCGCTTTGGGCCTTGTAGAACGTATTTAAAGTGATCAGGGACCATTTCCCAGCTATTCTAACGTTGCACTAGCTAACCTAGTCATATTTTCTAAAGGAATGAATTCTACGCAATTTCGGGTCGAGTTGGTACTCGAGCCCAAGTATGGATTTTTCACGGGCGTTACAATCTACCCCCCTTAACAATTAATTTCGTCCTCAAAATTTTGTACCTTTTCGTACTCCTCGAGAAGCTGTGGGTAGTTCTTTCTGATCTCGGCTTCTATCTCCCAGGTAGCCTCCTCCTCAGAGTGATGCGTCCATAATACCTTCACAAGGGGAATCACCTTGCTACGCAGTACCTGCTCCTTCCTGTCTAGGATACGTGTCGGTCGCAAGATATATGTAACGTCCTCTCCTAACTGCACCTGCTCCCATCTGATGATATGGGAAGGATCAGCAACGTACTTCTTCAGCATAGAAACATGAAATACGTTGTGAACGCTCGCGAGAGGTGTGGGTAAAGCCAATCAGTAAGCCACTGCTCCCACACGATCGAGGATCTGGAACGGACCAATGAATCGCTGTGCCAGCTTCCCCTTCTTCCCGAACCGAAGGACTCCCTTCATAGGGGAAACTTGCAAAAACACATGATCCCCAACTGTGAACTCTAGTGGCCTCCGTCTCGTATCGGCGTAGCTCTTCTGTCTGGTCTGCGCTGTAAGGAGCCGACGTCGAATAATATCAATCTTCTCTGACGTCGCCTGCACTAACTCTGGGCCAATCAAGCTACGCTCACCGACCTCTAACCAGCAATGCGGTGTGCGACAAGGTCGCCCATACAGCCCCTCATAAGGTGTCATACCGATACTCGCCTGAAAACTGTTGTTGTACGTAAACTCCGCATTTGTAAGACAATCATCCCAACTGTCCTTGAAGTCCAATGCGCAAGTTCGTAACATGTCCTCCAAGATCTGGTTCACCCGCTCTGTCTGTCCGTCTGTATGTAGGTGGAAGGCAGTACTGAATTTCAACTTCACACCCATAGCCTCCTGAATGCGAGTCCAGAAAATGGAAGTGAACCGCGTGTCTCTGTCCGACACGATCTCCAGCGGAACTCCATGCAGACGCACAATCTCTCTGATGTACAATCTAGCCAGCTCGTCTGCAGAGTTCGTAACTCTGATCTGTAGGAAGTGCGCCGACTTCGTCAGACGGTCGACGATCACCCAAATGGAATCATGTCCCTTCCTCGTCTTTGGCAACCCAGAAATGAAGTCCATGGAAATGAAATCCCACTTCCACTCTGCAATCGGCATAGGCTGCAAAAGTCCAGGTGGTCGGCGATGCTCTGCCTTCACCTGCTAACAAGTGAGACAACGGGACACGAACTCAGCTATGTGGGTCTTCATACCTTCCCACCAATACGTCCTCTTCACGTCACGATACATCTTTGTGCTGTCTGGATGCATCGTGAGTCTAGTACAATGCGCAGCCTCGAGAATCTCTTGTCTCAAGTCAGGGACATCTGGGACGCATAGGCGGCCACGGTAACGTAAGCCCCCATCCATACTAACTCGCCAGTCGGCGTCAGCATCATCACTGGCCTGCTCTCGAAGCTCAGTAAGATGCGCATCGTCCCTCTGCGCCTCGATGACTCGGTCATCGATCTGAGATCGCACCTGTACATGTGCGATGAACTCAAACGGCTCCTCTACAGTGAGTTTCTGCTCAAAGTCTCGCAAGAACTCAACCATATCCCACTCGGCAACCATAAGCGGAGCCGCAAACTCTATCGCCTTCTTGCGGCTCAACGCATCAGCCACAAGGTTCGCCTTCCCAGGATGGTAAGAGACTTCAAACTTGAAGTCCTTCAACGTCTCCATCCATCGCCGCTGCCTCATATTCAAGTCTCGCTGCGTGAATATGTACTTGAGGCTCTTGTGGTCGCAAAAGAGCTCGAACTCCTCTCCATAGAGGTAATGTCTCCAGAGTCTCAGTGCGAATATAACGGTTGCCAACTCTAGGTCGTGTGTAGGGTAATTCTCCTCGTGCTTCCTTAATTGTCTCGAGGCATACGAAATTACCCTGTCCCTCTGCATAAGGACACAACCCAAACCAACGCTAGACGCGTCAGTGTATATAGTGTATCTAACCCCTTGCTCTGGCAATACTAGCACAGGGGCGGACGTAAGTCTGTCCTTCAGCTCCTGAAAAGCTGACTCCGCCTTATCATTCCAGGCGAACTTCACGTCCTTCCGTGTCAACTGAGATAAGGGTCTCGCGATCTTTGAGAAGTCCTGAATGAAGCGCCAATAGTAGCCAGCGAGACCCAAGAAACTCCTCACCTCAGTGACAGAACCAGGCTGCTCCCAGTCCTGCACCACAGCTACCTTAGACAGGTCAACTGCCATGCCATCCTTGGACACCACATGTCCCAGAAACTTCACCTCCTGCTTCCAGAAGTCGCACTTCTTGTACTGTGCGAACAACTGATGCTGTCTGAGCATATCCAGGACCAAACGTAAGTGCTCCTCATGCTCCTCTCGACTCCTAGAGTACACCAAAATGTCGTCAATGAATACAACGACGAATCGATAGAGGAAAGGCCGAAATACCCGGTTCATCAGATCCATGAACACGGCCGGTGCGTTCGTAAGACCGAACGACATCACGAGGAACTCGTAGTGGTCAAAACTGGTCCTGAATGCTGTCTTCTGCACGTCCTCATCCCTGACGCGCAGCTGATGATAACCTGACTAAAGATCAATCTTCGAGAAGTACTGCGCTCCTCTCAACTGATCAAACAAGTCATCGATCCTGGGCAAAGGGTACTTGTTCTTCACCGTGAGCTGGTTCAGCCTGCAATAATCAATACACAATCGCATCGAACCATCCTTCTTCCTCACGAACAAGACCGGTGCTCCCTAAGGAGACACGCTAGGCCGTATAAGGCCAAGCTCTAGCAGACCATCAATCTGCGTCCTCAACTCCTCCATCTCACATGGTGCCATGCGATACGTCGGCAATGAGACGGGCGTAGATCCAGGAACCAGATCGATAGTGAAATCGATCTCACGTCGGGGCGGCAAACCAGGGATCTTCCTGAACAGATCCCCGAACTCGAAAATGACTGGCGTATGCTCAAGTACCTGGGCCCCAGCGTCGCGTAATAAAGTGACGTAGCTAAGTATGCGGAAAGAAAGATTTACCCGCACTGAAAACGTGAAAGGCGTGCCCTCAGGCTCATACACCGTCACCATACGAGCCTCGCAGTCAATCTCGGCTCTCGCTGCAGTCAACCAGTCCATGCCAAGAATGAAGTCGAGATAAACGAGCGAGGGATCGACGACAAGATCAAGAGTCATCGTCCTGCCTCCCAGATCAACTAAACAACCCTCACACATCTGGGTGACATCCGAATAATCCCCATGAGCTGCAAAGACTCGTACGCTATCCATAGTGATAGTCTGTAACCCAAGACGCCTGACTACGGCACGCGATATCAAAGAAATCGTGGACCCAGTGTCCACCATCATAAGAACGGGAATACCTCCAATATGGGCCGTGACCTCGAAGGATGAATGCTGGAAAGTCAGCGTCGCAGCAGCCTCAGCTGTCAATGCATGAACCCGAGCCTGCTATGGCCGGTTCGGCCGCTGTGTCAAGGGCCGTGGAGGCTGTCTAATCTGCGATACCGTAGGTCTGAATGTAGGGTGCGCAGGAGCTGACCGTATAGGCAGTGCTGATAACGCCTGTGGACGTGCACGGTCGATCTTCTGCGGTGGCGAGAACCCACTGTCCCGCATCTGAGAAAAATAACTCTGTGCCGAGTGGCCTGTCCTCCCACAGTATGTACATGTCAAATCAGGGCACCGAAACGGTGGTACAGGCGTTGTAGTCCTAGCAGGGGAATCAATGCGAGGCCTCTTGCCCGCAAGGGGCCTGCCTAGCAAGTCTGGTCGTGACCTAGAAGCAACAGGGCCACGAGATCGCGCAAGCCGATCCACATCCTGCTCTGCCCGCATGGACATGTGAATCAACTCCGCATAAGAGGGAATGGTCAAACAACACATCTTCGACTGAATATCTGGTCGTAAACCCTCCAGAAAGCGCCGTATGCGCATCTGCTCATCAGCCAAAATCGTCGGGACGTATCTGCCCAACTCCGTGAACCGATGCTCATACTCTGTAACTGTCAAGCTGCCTGTCTGAGACGGAGAAACTCATTCTCCCTGTCGTGCCTGTAAGTCTGGGGATAATACTTCTCATGGAAGCGGAACTCAAATGCTGCCCACGTCCGGCAACGGTCCGCAGTATGCTATCCCACCATAGGCTGGCCTCTCTCTCAAACAGGAATGTAGCCAGCTCTACCTGCTCGGCCTCAGTGCAATGAAGCATCCGTAAAATCTTCGACACATGGTCGAGCCAGTACTCAGCCTCCTCGGGTTTGTGAGAACCCGTGAAAGTAGGAGGCCGCAAGCGCTGAAACCGCTCCAATAGGCCCCGTGTATCGGCGGGATTCCCCGCAGGGTAAGCAGGCGGCGCAGGATGAGCCATGCCCTCATCCTGGGCGTATGTATAAGCATCCTCAACTGGATGCACCGGTGGTGCAGGTGGTGTAGATGGAGCCGCACCCCCACCCTGGGCTAATGTCCCCACGATGGTAGTCAGAAGCTGCTGCTGCTGCAGCATCATAGCCATCATCTGCTAGAATCTGTCAGGAGGTGGAGCAGGCTGTGGCAGATGCTGTGTTGAAGTAGATGCACGATATGGCTCTCTGACTGACGGTGTAAAAGGCGGTGGTCCAACTGTAGGACCAACTGCAGGCTAAGACGATCGAACTACCTCAGGAATCGGGCCCAAAGCAGGGTCCGCATGAGTGTCAGACTGCGAAGGAGTCTGATCCATATGCTCAGTCAGTGTAAGCCGAACCGTGCTCCGCGTAGCCTTAGGCGGCATTCCATATATTCAAAATAGGGCACAACCTTGTCAGTCTTAATAGCACAATTACACCGCAATCATTTACACAAGGAGTCAAAGGCATTTCATGCATTTCATTTGATCAAAATTGTCACAATACAGGGGATATATCCTTACAAGCATCACGACGAGAAATACATGGGAACTAAGATAGTTAAAATTACAACAGCAACATAAGCAAAGCACTAGCCCTAACAGGCTCACACTGATAAAGCAGGAAATGACTAACTACTGACAACTACATCAAGGTCATATCGCTAATCTGAGTCTGGGGACGGAGGAGGAGCACCCTTATCCTGTAAGCAACACAGGATCGCCTTCAAGGTGCGAGTCACCTTGCCTAATTTCTTCTTTGTAACGGCCTTGGCATCCGCGACTTCTGCTCGAAGTTCTTGAACTTCCCTTCGCAAGGCGGTCTGACTCTCCTCCATCCGAGCAATGCGATCATCGATAGTAGCCTGCGCAGAAGGAGGATGGCTCTCATCTGTATCCTGAGCCTCCTCTTCTGCCTCTTCCTGAGCTTCTTCCTGAACTTCTGCTCCAGGTTCTTCTTCGCTTTGATCTTCCTCATCATCAAAGTCATCTTCGCTGTCCTCCTCGAGCTGATTTTCACGGTACTGTGACCCAATCTTCATCTTGACCATAGTCGACTCATCAATGGTATGAATCAAAACTGGAAATTCTGGCCCAAGTCTGTAGGTAAACTCAAGCGTAATCTTGCAAATCAGTCGGCCAAAGGGAAGCGATTCGGATGTTCTTCTTGACCTGGCTATGAGGATTATTTGTCGTAAGATGAAAGTAGCCATGCATACATTCTCTCCCTGGGCCACCAGATACAGGAAATCAACCATAAGGTGTGTACATTCAATGCGATTTGTCGACCTGGGATAAACATTGAACGTGCAGATATGGTGCAGCAAGCGCAAATCCTCAGACATATACGTCTCCTTGAGGCTATTATTAGGCTGCCATGGAACCAACTTACCGCACAGGAATCTGGTGCGGCGATCTCATTCACGCCTAGTCCTCAGGTTCTTCTCACTAGGATGAACATCAACAAGAGGTACGTTCAGAAGTCACGCAATCAGTCGCACATCAATCGTAGCCATCCGATCTCTACCAAAAGGGTTTTTAAACTATAATGGCTCCAAGATAGGATTCTGGATACTAGCGTAGAAGGCACGAACAGTGCTCACATTAGCACGAGCGCGAGCTTCAAAGATCGGACCCCAATGCGCAACTTCAATGCGTTCGAACAACAGATATTCGCCGAATAGTCATCCATCTACGTCCGCCTCAAATAACACTTTACGATCAGTGTATTGGCCATGAGGCATCTCTGATAAAATTGCTCACCCAAGGTGTGCATGGGGATCCAAATCCCGCTTTGTACGGCACTCCAGGACTGCAGCTGGACCTGCGGCGGCGCTTGAACTTGCGGCACCACCCCGCGGTCTTCTCGATTGAGCAGGGCAGCTTGGCCCAGCCTCGTCTGTTGCGGTTTTCCTTTTACCCATCAAAGTATGATGGAGGAGAGTGATAAAAGGCCTAAAATGGCTTCCACGAAAGCTATGGAAAACGGTGAAAATGCGGAGAAGTGGCTGTCCAATCTGAGAAAAGGAAATCTAGGCGTCGTAGAGGGATGCTTCAAGCTTCCCAAGGCTGTATTTTCAAGGAGAAATGCGAACGAAAAAGTGGAATGGAGCACCTCACGATTTCAGCTCGATTTGGGGGTTTTTGGAGCTCCAAATGGTGAAATCTTCAAGAGGAAGGGCTGCTAACTCCAGAGAAGTGATGGATGATGGTCGGTTTTGGCCAAGGAGGGATCTAGGAGTGATTTGGGACCACAAACTTTGGAGATAGTTGCTGGAAAATGAAAACAGAGCTAAGGGGAGGGCTGTTTGTGAAGGAGATGCACATTTTAGGGGTTTTCGTGGGACGGGAGCTATGTGGGGATGATGTGCACCTCATTTAAGGGCGTGCGCCCAAAAATCAGAGCCAACGGGCCCCATCGGTCGGCGATGGCATCGCCGGCCAACTTCTCAGTTGGTCGGTGGGACCACATGGGTCTGGTCCCCCATGGTCCAGGGACCCCAAAAATGTGTGGTCCACCCCCTGATTCATTGTATTTTGACCTATATGAGCCCAAACATGTGTTTGGAGCTTTTCGGGACCACTCCACAATCCCAAATACAAAACCCTATGATGCAGCATATGAATTTGGGATAGAAGGAGCTAGTACATCCATCTAGATCCTTAGTTGCTAAATAAAGTGAAGTTAGAATGGCCTTATGGCCATTTTTCATGAAATTTTACTATTCACTGTACAATATTGTAAAAGTATTATTTTGTATTATTTTCACATTATTTTTAATGCCTAACATGAATTGGATAAGAAAGAAATGAAGATTGGAGTGGTGAGAGGAAGAATTTTGAAGATTTTTGGCGAAACGGGGTTTTTAAGCCCTGACGATTGATTACATGAGTCGTGGTCATCCCACGGCCCAAGGATTCACTTTTGTGGGTTTAAAATCATTCATAGGACGTCTCAACCTGACTTCCTACGGCTTAGAAGCTATTCGGGTTGCTTTACGCGACCCGAGATGCGTTACAGACTCGATCTTGCGATTGATTCAAATAGACGTCGCCTATCGACGAATCTGCGATCCTAGAAGTGTTTCTAGACCCTTCTCGCACCCACCTAAGTCAAAGGAAGTGACAGCGTACGTCGCGAGACCATAACCCAGGCCCAGTATACTCTCATTCATGCTCTGATACCAACTTGTAATACCCTAAAAATCGGAGGTCGTGTATAAACTCAACTCCTGAGTTCCAGACTGTCACTTATGCAACAAAAATGATTATGATTCAATGTTGTCCGATTTAAAGCATTCACATGAGTAAAAGTATACGAAAACTGCAATTCATACTTCAGATCCAGTGATAAAAGCAAGCGGAAGACTAAACAATATATATATCACTGTATGAAAAAACAAAGTAAATCTCATCTGTCTCTAAAGTATGAATACATCTCTGAGTCTCATATACATATACATGAACAAAAGTAAATGTCCAAAATAGTCCCACTGAAGTCCCATCGATCTAGGTCGCCTACGCGAAGCCATCGTGATACTGCATGTATGAGAACTCGTCCTGGTCCTCGTCAAAGTCTGGCTCCACCTCCTGGATCTCAGCCTCACCTGCATCTACAACAGGGTCTGGTGGGTGTTGCAAACACCATCCCGTAACGTGGGAGTGAGTGATCAACTCAGTGGAATCATAGAGCAAGGATTAGCATGTTCACAATTCAATCATGCGATAATAGTAAAGCAGTAAATCAGACAATCCTAATACTGTTGTTAATGCAAGATGATATGACGTGATGTATGCCCTCACCGACGATCTCTCTCATATGGCAACATCTTACGACCGCGGCATGCCACACTCCCTAGAGTGCTCCACATCTTCCAGGCACATACAATGCTATGGTGATATGATTTCCAAGTTATTATTAGTCCATTCAAACAGTAGGATTGGGAAACTAAGGTACTTCCCTTGTATCAATCCCAACACAGATCCTGTCTAGGGTCGTCACTCCTAGTAATCTCATACGATGTATATTTCGTAGGTCACTGCAAGGGCTGCCAGGGCTGTTGCTCGCACTCGTTGCACCGCTCCCCCATCACCTTATCAATACAGCCTACTGTACTCTACTGCAACGGAAGGGTCGTTGCCTCCCGTGGACTCAGAATACGCTCGCGGTCACTACAAAGGACTCGTCGCCTGATCAGTGTAGGCCGACAGCTAGAATATAGTGTCCCATACCACCATAATCTGCTCACGAGTCTAGGTGCTCACTGGTCACTACGGGGAGGTTTGTGGCCCCAGCGTAGGCCGACAGCTCGACCACGGTGTCCCATACCACCATGCCCGGCTCATGAGTCTTCGTGGATCAAGGTACCATGGTTAACAGGGTTTACAATGGTAAGTTCAGTACCCTAAGTTCAAGCAGTTATGACTCAAACAAGGTGAACATACATCGGCCAGTCGGGTTACTTGACGGGCTCGACTAGCGCGATCGCACCTCAAGTTGAACGACATGGAGTGCGTAAAATACTTCACGTGGCCTAACCACTGCCGCCAACTCCAAACACGAATCGCGTTCATCGACGCGTCATTCGTGGCTATGACCAGTCAGCCACGAGTTCGCTCGGTTACCGACTGCCTGGACTAAGTCTAGTCCTAAACACTTATGCAATCACATCAAAAAATTATGTAAGAGCATTGGAATTAAAATACAATCATGTGAGCATGTTAACACATGTTATAACATTCAACTTAAGCAAATCCTCAAGCACATATATTCCATGCATGTAATGAAATCATGCATTTAGTCAACAAGTAGAAAATCATTTAGGTCAGCATATTAATTGAGAAATCAATCATAAACTATCACATAACATCATTTAATTCAATACATACTAATACAAGCATTTATACAAACACATACACTACACACTTAAGTCTACATATAGTATGTCGACCCGAAGTGCACAATTAGGCGAATCTCTCCGCCAAACTAATTATGCACGTATTCCTAACTTCCTAATACGACAACAAACCATGTCAATCACATCAGCAAAATATGAATGTAAACAGTACTTCCTACAAATGACTAAAATGCCCTAAATCTCATATTCTTCGTTAGTTTACGAAACGGGAAACGGAGAGCATTTTGTACATGTCGAACGGCGATGCCGTCAAGAATCTACTATTAAACGACATTGAAAGCGTTGGGAACCGTCAATCAAAGCATCTAAAATCCTCACCTTATGTCTTGTAAACACGTGAATTGAAACGGAGCGTATACGCTTCGTCTACGGCGAATAGGGAACCTAATACATGAGATCCATAAGCTACATCGCTATGGAAACAAAGGAAAATCAAATCAGCAACTATTTAGGATATTTACTTACCTAGAATCGCGGTGAAATGCCGGGAAAGCGGTAGAGGTGTGTTGCTTAAGCACGTGCAACACGTAGCACAAGTGGCAGGAAGAGCTCTCCCACTCTCTCACAATCTCTCGCCTTTTTCTCTCTCCCAAGCTAGGGTTTCTCTCAAATTCGGATGGGAGAGAGGAGTGAGGGTTTCAACCCCTTTGATAGCCTAAAACATGCCCAAAATAGGCTTGGGAACAATGTTTACGTGGTGCCTAACCAAATCGGGGCCGTTTCGGTCCAAAGGAGCATTTCTGATGGTCCCCTGGCCAAATGCGGTCGGACTTAAGCTCATGCATACTGGATCTAGCACACATCCAGTTTTCAGACCGGTAGGGTTCCTAGATCGCACGTGGCGGTCCAGTTTCAGTTTAACGGTCATCGCACCAAGATCAGGCCTATAAGTCTCGTGATATGTAATAGATATTTTTCCTGATCCAAGGGTGTAATTTGGCTGTATTCTGACAGTCAGAACGCTTAATACTGATGCGTCAAATCGTGTGCCAGATTTGAATTTCAAATTCCAATTCTAACCCTATTCTCACTCTCTTCGGTCCGGGCTCAATGAAATAGCCTGTGATTATCGGTTCGACTTGATTTTCGGAATGAGTGTCAAGTCCATCTAGGCGGTTCTAACGGTCTAAGATAGGAGGTATCGGACTTTCGACGTGCGGTCTAGATCCAATACAAAGATTCAAAGTGGTCCAGAGAACAAACCTGCTTAGAGTTTGGTCCGAGGTTTTAGAGCATTATAGCACCATTGGTTCCACTCGCTTTGGGCCTTGTAGAACGTATTTAAAGTGATCAGGGACCATTTCCCAGCTATTCTAACGTTGCACTAGCTAACCTAGTCATATTTTCTAAAGGAATGAATTCTACGCAATTTCGGGTCGAGTTGGTACTCGAGCCCAAGTATGGATTTTTCACGGGCGTTACAAGATATCCCTAGGTGAAAGTCCCTAAACCCTTATGGTACCAAGAGGTTGCTCCAACTTCTAGACCGAGTGGGTAGATGAGCATTGAGTGCCGATTGCCAGATGGCTGCACTCTCCACTGTATCGTGGTCTGTTGGAAGGGGGTGCAGCCTTACCCGCCCGAGAGTAGGGGGTAAAGCTAGGCTGAGTTTGACCAGCTCGAGGAATGGGTCCGCTATCAACGAGTCGAGCCCGATATTGGCAGACGGATAATGAGGTCTCTTCCACTTACCTTATTACGCGCGATGAGGCGGCAATCTAGTTTAGAGTGACTAGATCCCAGTGATATCTAAGATTTGAGCTGTATTGACATGTGGACTTAGATGAGGATTGTATGCTTGACTTGCATCTTGCATTGCATAGCCTTGGTACGGATCATGATTTTATGGACCCATCTGCATATTCCACATTACTCTGATATTGCATGATCATATTACTACCTTGCGCACATACTTTCACCACCCTCTAAGCTTTCTATAAGCTTATGCACGACCGTTGCGTGCAGGTGACGTTGGGGTGCAACAGCGCTGTGGTAGGAGCACCTTTTAGATCACTTTGGAGATTTTATTCATTCTCATTGTATTTCCCGTTATGCTCATTGTACTTGTAAAGTTTTTTTATCATAGTAGAAATGTAATGGAGTTTTTGGTTGTTGTTTGTGGGTTATGCCTTTGGTTATGTTATTACGAATCAAACTGACGTTGAAAATCCTCCTTGTAGCATCTCAGGATCGGAACCTGTCGAATGGGCACTAGGAGCCGAGAATGGGGTTCTACGGAGGCTGTCGGCGCCGGATTCGGCGATCGGGAATTTTGTGAGCCCAGTTTCTGAGTTTGGGGCGTGACATGAATCATGTGTCTCGGTCCGACACAATCTCTAGCGAAACTCCATGCAGTTGTACTATTTCTTTAATGTATAGCTTGGCCAGGTCATCTGCCAAATTAGAAACTCGGATCGAGAGAAAATGGGCAGACTTTTTCAACTGGTCTACAATAACCCAAATGGAGTCATGCCCTTTTCTCATCTTCGGTAACCTAAAAATGAAATCTATAGAAATGAAATCCCACTTCCACTCGGCTATGGGCATGGGCTGAAGTAAACCAGGGGGTCGACGGTGCTCGGCCTTGACTTGCTGGCATGTGAAGTATTAGAACAAAGAGTCTTCTATTTGGGCCTTCATGTTATCCCACCAGTATGAATGCTTCACGTCCCGATACATTTTCGTACTACCCGGATGCATCGCCAACTTTGAATTGTGAGCGGCCTCTAAAACTTCTCTCCTCAAGTCGTGACAGTTCGGGATGCTTAGGCAGCCACAATACCGCAAACCTCCATCTAAGCCAATCCTCCATTCTAATTCTTCAATGTCGCCAGCACGCTCTATCATCTTCAACAATAGCACATCTTCTTTCTGAGCCATAATGATTTGATCATTAATAAGTGGTTGTACATGGAGGTGTGCAACGCTCTCGAATGACTCCTCCACTGTGCGCCTCTGTTCGAAATCTTGCACGAACTCCACCATATTCCACTCTCCCACTATCAGTGGGGCTGCAAATTCCATAGTTTTCTTGTGGCTCAACACAACGGCCACAAGGTTGGCCTTGCCAGGGTGGTAGGAGACTTCAAACTTGAAGTCTTTTAATGTTTCCATCCAATGATGTTGCCTCATATTCAAGTCCCTCTATGTGAAAATGTACTTGAGGCTCTTATGGTCGCAAAAGAGCTCAAATTCCTCGCCGTAGAGGTAATTTCTCCAAAGCTTTGTGTGAAAATGACTGCCACTAACTCCAGGTCGTGAGTGGGGTAATTTTCTTCATGTTTCCTCAACTATCATGAGGCATAGGCGATCACCTTATCCTTCTGCATAAGTACACACCCCAAACTAACTCGAGAGGCGTCAGTGTAAATAGCATATTTGACCCCTTGCTCTTGCAACACTAGCATGGGTGCAGACGTCAGCTTGTCCTTTAATTCTTGAAAGGCTGCCTCTACTTTCTCATTCTAAGAAAATTTAAAATCTTTCCGAGTAAGTTGGGCCAATGGTCGGGCTATCTTGGAGAAATCTTTAATGAATCGACAATAATAGCCAGCAAGTCCGAGGAAACTCCTCACTTCTGTAACTGAGCCGAGATACTCCTAGTCTTGTACCACGTCACCTTGGCAGGGTCCACATTGATTCATTCTTTTGAAATCATGTGTCCTAAGAACTTGACTTCTTCCTTCCAGAAGTTGTATTTTCGGTACTATACAAATAACTAATTCTGCCTAAGAGTATCAAGGACTGCCGCAGGTGTTCTTCGTGATCTTTCCGACTCTTTGAGTACATCAAAATGTCATCTATGAATACAATGATGAATCGATAAAGATACGATCGAAGCACTCGGTTCATGAGATCCATGAATACGACCGGTGCATTTATAAGTCGAAACGGCATTACAAGGAATTCGTAGTGCCGGAAGCTGGTCCTAAAAGCTGTTTTCTACACGTTTTCATTCCTGACATGCAACTAATGATACCCGGACTGTAAGTCAATATTAGAAAAATACTGAGCCCCCTCCAATTGGTCGAACAGGTCTTCTATCCTGGGCAGAGGATACTTGTTCTTTACTGTAACGTGATTCAGCTTGCTGTAGTCTATACACAGCTGCAGTAATCTATCCTTCTTTTTCACAAACAACACTGGAGCTCCCCAAGGAGATACGCTCGACTGTATAAAACCTGAGTCCAATAAATCATCAATTTGCTTCCTCAATTCCTCCATCTTACACAGAGGCATGTAGTACGTCGGCATGGAGTTAGGTGTTGCGCCCGGCACAAGGTTGATGGTAAAGTCGATCTCGCACTGAGAAGGTAGTCAAGGGATCGTCCTGAACACATCCATGAAATCTTGGACCACTGGCGTGTCCCCAAGTGACGGACAATCATAATTCTCTAATAGGGAAGCATAACAAAGGATCCGAAAGGGATAACTGACTTGAACTATGAAGGTGAAGGTCGTACCCTCGGGCTCATGGGCTGTCACCAACCTGGTCTTACGGTCAATCTCTGCCTTCATTTTGGTGAGCCAATCTATACCGAGGATGACATCGTAATGATAAATCTCAGTTACAATCAGGTCAACGTGCACCACTCTACTCCCTAAGTTTATCGGGCAACTCTTACAAAGCTTAGTAGCATCTGAGAAGGTTCCTGCTGTGACGATGACTCTCACCCCAATCATAGGGGTAGTATCCAACCTTAATCGCTTGATTGTAGAGCATGCTACCATAGAAATAGTGGACCCGGTGTCCACTAAAAGGCATACAGGTGTACCTTGGACATGGGTAGTGACTTCAAATGTTAGCGGTATTATAATCGCTGATTCAGCTGCTTCGACGGTGAGTGCATATACGCAAGCTTATTGTGGCCGTTGAGGCGACACTCTTATAGGCCGTTGAGGCAACATATTTTGGGATGCAGGAGGTCAATTTTATGGTTGCACCGATGCCACAACTCATAAAGGAGGGTGTAACACCCTGAAAATCGGGGGTCGTGTAGAAACCCGACTCCCGAGTTCCAGACCGTCAATTATGCAACAAAAATGATTATGATTCAATGTTGATTGAGTTAGAGCATTCACATGAATAAGATTATACCAAAACTGCAATTCATACTCCAGATTCAGTGATAAAATGCAAGCGGAAGAGTGGAAGATATATATATCACTGTATGAAAACAAAATCTCAAACTGTCTCCAAAGTATGAATACATCACTGAGTCTCATATACATGTCATAAAGCAAGAAATAAATGTCAAGTGATAGTCCACTAGCATGTCCCGCTGATCCAGGCTACCCACGCAAAACCGTCGGAGAACTGCATATACGAGAACTCATCCTGATCCTCGTAGTAATCCGGCTCTGCGTCCTGAATAGCCTCATCACCTGCATCTAGGACAGAGTCTGGTAGGTGTTGCAAACACCGTCCCGTAACGTGGGAGTGAGTGATCAACTCAGTGGAATAATAGAGCAAAGATTAGCATGTTATCAAATCAATCACGTGTTAATAGTAAAGAAAATAATCAACCATCCCTAGGTACTATTGTTAATGCAAGCATGAAATGACATGATGGATGCCCTCACCGACATACTCCCTCATGCGGCACCATCTGCGTCCGCGGCATGCTTTTTTCCCGCAGTGCTCCACATCTTTCAGGCACATGCAGTGCAATATGGATAATGATTACCGGGTTGTTATTAGTCCTTTTCATACAGCAGGATTGAAAAACTAAGGTACCTTCCTTATATCAATCCCAACACAGATCCTGTCTAGGGTCGTCACTCCTAGTAATCTCATACGATGTTATATTTGTAAGTCGCTGCAAGGGCTGCCAGGGTTGTTACTCGCACTCGTTGCACCTCTCCCCCATCACCTTATCAATACAGGCCTAATGTACTCTCGTCGATACGAAAGGGTCGTCGCCTTCCGTAGACTCAGAATACGCTCGCAGTCACTAGAAAGGGCTCGTCACCAATCAGAGTAGGCCGACAGCTCGAATGTAGTGTCCCATACCACCAAAATTGGCTCACGAGTCAAATGTGCTCACTGGTCACTACAAGGAGGTTTGTAGCCCCAGCGTAGGCCGACAGCTCGACCATGGTGTCCCATACCACCATGCCCGGCTCATGA
Source organism: Magnolia kwangsiensis (assembly GCA_037074715.1). NCBI lineage: Eukaryota > Viridiplantae > Streptophyta > Magnoliopsida > Magnoliales > Magnoliaceae > Magnolia > Magnolia kwangsiensis. Next base: position 84,665,910 of record CM073589.1, on the reverse strand, counting down.
GTCTTTATGGATCAAGGTACGATGGTTGACAGAGTTTTTAATGGTAAGTTCAGTACCCTAGGTTCAAGCAGTTTTGACTCATACATGGTGAACATACAATGGCCAGTCGGGTTACTTGACGGGCTCGACTAGTACGAACGCATCTCAAGCTGAGCGACATGATGTGTATAAAACACTTCGTGTGGCCTAACCACTGCCGTCAACTCAAAACATGACTCGCGTTCTGTAACACCCTGAATTTTTTGCCAACCTGGGATTAGACGTCCTTAGGCAATGGGTCAACCTTATTACTTTCAGAGCTCAATCCCAAAGCCAAAGAAATCACTCTTCAACCCGTTTCCTTCAAAACTCACCTTTCACCACCTCATTCTTCAAACTTCTCCAAGTACTTTCATATTAGACACGACTCCTCAAGTTTAAATAGTAAAGAACACCAATCCTAGGGTATTAATGATGAAGAACAATATCGAAGCTAAAATTATCATGAATAGTACCCACTAGACCTGGTTGTAGTTGCAGATGATGGCGCTGCTTGTGAGGCAGAGCCGGACTTGTATGATGATGAGGAGGATCCCTCTTATATGCAAGTTCTGATTGACGGGGTTACAGGGTTACTGATTAGATGCCAGTACACTTGGTATTTTACCTTTTACCTTCACATCCATGTATATTCTCTTCTTTCTATTTTGGAGTATACATGTATTTAGTTAACCTGGTAACATGTTCACACTCTGGAGACTTACAACAGTTCATATATTTTATATATCTATCACATTCTTCCGCTTGCTAATTTAACTGTCTCTGGAGTATGATATGTTGTTTTGGCTTAATCTACTTCATGTTTTATGCATTATTATGGCCAACAATCATCCATCATTGAAAATGTTGCATAAGTGATGTTCTGGAACTCGGGAGTTGGGTTTCTACCCGACCCTCGATTTTCGAGGTGTTACACATTCATCGACGCGTCCTTCATGGCAAATACAAACCAACCAAGAATTTGATTCGTTACCGACTGCCTGGACTAGGTCATAGCCCCAAGCATTTGTAAATCCACATCAGTAATCACATGAGGGTATTAGAATTGATTTTCAAACATTACAAGCATGTGGTCACATGTTATAACATACAACGTAAGCAAATTAACCAACACATGTATTCCATACATATAAGGAAATCAATTCATATAGCAAACATGTAGGAAATCATATTCAACATCATGTGAATTGAGAATTCATTCTCAAAACTAATTTACAACACCATTTACTCAATACATACTAATACAAACATTTATACAAACACTTAGTCTACACACTTTAGACTACATAGTGTATGTCGACCAAAAGTGCGCATTGGGGCAAATCTCTTCGCCGAACAGATCATACACGCATACATAATATCATAACATGATAAATTTACATGTCAAGCATTTTAGCAAAATACGGACATATACAGTATTTTCTATAAATGCCTAACATACCCTAAATCTCATATTTACCGTCCATTTACGAAACGAAAAACGGACAGCATGTTGTACATGTCAAAGGGCATTGCCGTCGATAATCTACTATTAAACGACATTGAAAGCTTTGAAATCAGTCAATCTAAGCGTCTAAAATCCTCACCTTTCGTCTTAAATGTGTATCGATTCGAATAGAACGTATACGCTTCGTCAACGGCGTAACGACGACCTAATGCACAAGATACGTAAGCTACTTCGCTATTGAATCAAAGGAATCCCTAAGTCAGCAAGTGGTTAGGGTTTTCTTACCTAAAAGTGTATTGAAAATCACCGAAAAAGTGATTTGAATACGTTGCTTTGGTACGTACAAAGGATGGAGCAAACGGCAGGAAGTTCTCTCACAAAGTCTCTCACAATCTCTCTCTCTCTCTCTCTCTCTCTCTCTCTCTCTCTCTCTCTCTCTCTCTATTTTTAGGGTTTTAAGCAAATTCGGATGAGAGAGATATGAGAGGGTTTAAAGCCCTTATATAGGCTAAAAACTAACCTAAATAGACTTGGGAACAAAGTATACTTGAGTTATAACCAAATCGGGACTTTTCTGATCCAAAGGAGTGTTTTGGGAGGTCCCCTGGCCGAATGCAGTCGGACTTAAGCGCATGCCTACTGGATCTTGCTCACACGAAGTTTTCAGACCGGTAGAGTTCCTAGATCGCACGTGGCAGTCCAGTTTCAGTTCAGCGGTCATCGTACCTAAATCAGGTCTACAAGTCTCATGATATGAAAGAGAAATTTTTCCTGATCCGAGGGTAAAATTTGGCTGAATTCTGACGGTCAGAACGTTTAATAATAACGCGCAAAGACACGTGCCAGATTTTAATTTAATTTCCTAAACCTTTACCCTATTCTCACTCTCTTCAGTCCAGGCTCAATAAAATAGCCTCAGAGCATCGGTTGGGCTTGATTTTCGAAATGATTGTCAAGTCCAGCTAAGCGGTCATAATGGTCTAAGATTATAGATATCGGACTTTCGACGCGCGGTCTAGATCCAATACAAAGTTTCAAAGGGTTCATGAGAACAAATGGGTTTAAAGTTTGATCCTAGATTTCAGGGTATTATAGCGTCATTGATTCTATAAGTTTTGAGTCTTGCAGAACGTATTTAAAGCGATCGACATTAATTTCGCAGCTAATCTAGCGTAGCGCTAGTTAACTTACGTTTATTTTTTAAAGGAATTAATCCTACGTGATTTCTGGTCGAGTTGGTACTCGAGTCTCTGTACGTATTTTTTCGAGGCGTTACAATCTACCCCCCTTAACAATAAATTTCATCCTCGAAATTTATACCTTTTCGTACTCCTCAAGAAGCTGTGGGTAGTTCTTTCTGATCTCGGCTTCTGTCTCCCAAGTAGCCTCTTCCTCTAAGTGATGCGTCCACAACACCTTCACAAGGGGGATGACCTTGCTACGCAGCACCTGCTCCTTTCTGTCTAGTATACCCGTCGGTCGCAGTATATATGCCACATCCTCACCTAACTGCACCTGCTCCCATCTAATGATATGGGAAGGATCAGGAAAGTATTTCTTCAGCATAGGAACATGAAATACGTTGTGTACACTGGCTAGAGGCGTAGGCAAAGCCAGACGATAAGCCACTGCACCCATACGGTCGAGAATCTGAAACGGACCAATGAATCGCGGTGATAGTTTCCCCTTCTTCCCGAACCGAAGGACTCCCTTCATAGGGGAAACGCGTAAAAATACATGATCCCCAACTGCGAACTTAGCGGGCGCTGTCTCGTATCGGCATTACTCTTCTGTCTGCTCTGTGTTGTAAGAAGCCGTCGTCTAATGATATCAATCTTCTCCGACGTCGCCTGCACTAACTCTGGGCCAATCAATCTGCGCTCACCGACCTCTGCCCAGCAATGCGGTGCTTGACAAGGTCTCCCATACAAGGCCTCATAAGGTGTCATACCGATACTCGCCTGGAAACTATTGTTGTACGCGAACTCTGCATATGCAAGACAATCATCCCAACTGTCTTTGAAGTCCAATACGCAAGCCCACAACATGTCCTCTGGAATCTAGTTCACCCGCTCTGTCTGTCCGTTTGTCTGTGGGTGGAAGACCGTACTAAACTTCAACTTCACACCCATCCCCTCCTGAATGCGAGTCCAGAAAATAGAAGTAAAGCGCGTGTCTCTGTCTGACACATCTCTAAGGGAACTCCATGCAGACGCACGATCTCTCTGATATACAGCCTGGCTAACTCGTCTGCAGAGTTCGTAACTCTGATCGGTAGGAAGTGCGCCGACTTCGTCAGACGGTCGACGATCACCCAAATAGAATCATGTCCCTTCCTAGTTTTCGGTAGTCCTGAAATGAAATCCATGGAAATGAAGTCCCACTTCCACTCAGCTATAGGCATTGGCTGAAGGAGTCCAGGTGGTCGACTATGCTCAGCCTTCACCTACTGGCAAGTGAGACAACGGGACACGAACTCTGCGATGTGGGTCTTCATACTCTCCCACCAATAAGTCCTCTTCATGTCACGATACATCTTGGTACTACCCGGATGCATCGCAAGTCTAGTACCGTGCGCAGCCTCGAGAATCTCTCGTCTTAAGTCAGGGATATCTGGGATGCATAGGCTGCCACGATAACATAAGCCTCCATCCGTGCCAACTCGTCACTCGGCGTCTGCATCATCACTGGCCTACTCTCGAAGCTCAATCAGACGCGCATCATCCCTCAGCACCGCGATGGCTCTGTCATCGATAAAAGATCGCACCTACACATGTGCGATAAACTCATATGGCTCCTCCACAGTGAGTTTCTGCTCAAAGTTTCACAAAAACTCAACCATGTCCAACTCAGCAACCATCAGCGGAGCCACAAACTCTATCGCCTTCTTGCGGCTCAACGCGTCAGCCACAAGGTTTGCCTTGCCCGAATGATAAGAGACTTCGAACTTGAAGTCCTTCAAAGTCTCCATCCATCGCCGCTGCCTCATATTCAAGTCTCGCTGCTTGAATATGTACTTGAGGCTCTTATGGTCGCAAAAGAGCTCGAACTCCTCTCCATAGAGGTAATGTCTCCAGAGCTTCAATGCAAAAATGACGACTGCCAACTCAAGGTCGTGTGTAGGGTAATTCTCCTCGTGCTTCCTTAATTGTCTTGAGGCATACGAAATTACCCTGTCCTTCTGCATAAGGACTCAACCCAAACCAATGCTAGACGCGTCAGTATATATCGTGTATCTAACCCCTTGCTCTAGCAATACTAGCACAGGGGCGGACGTCAACCTGTCCTTCAGCTCCTGAAAAGCTATCTTTGCCTTATCATTCCAAGCGAACTTCACATCCTTCTATGTCAGCTGAGATAGAGGTTTGGCGATCTTCGAGAAATCTCGAATGAAACGTCTATAGTAGCCTGCCAAACCTAAGAAACTCCTCACCTCAGTGACAGAACCAGGCTGCTCCCAGTCCTGAACTGCAGCTACCTTAGACAGGTCAACTGCCATCCCATCCTTGGACACCACATGTCGCAGGAACTTCACTTCCTGCTTCCAGAAGTCGCACTTCTTATACTGTGTGAACAACTGATACTGTCTCAGTGTATCCAGGACCAATCGCAAGTGCTCCTCATGCTCCTCTTGACTCCTAGAGTATACCAAAATGTCGTCTATGAACATGATGACGAATTGATAGAGGAATGGCCAAAATACCCTGTTCATCAGATCCATGAACACGGCCGGTGCGTTCGTGAGACCGAACGACATCACAAGGAATTCATAGTGGCCAAAGCTGGTCCTGAAGGCCGTCTTCTGCACATCCTCATCCCTGACGCGTAAGTGGTGATACCCTGACTGAAGATCAATCTTCGAGAAGTATTGGGTCCCTCTCAACTGATCAAACAAGTCGTCTATCCTGGGTAAGGGATATCGGTTCTTCACCATAATCTGGTTCAGCCTGCGATAATCAATACACAATCGCATAGAACCATCCTTGTTCTTCACAAACAGTACTGGTGCTCCCCAAGGAGACACACTCGGTCGAATGAAACCAACCTCCAACAGATCATTAATTTGTTTCCTCAACTCCTCCATCTCAAACGGTGCCATGCGATACATCGGCACTAAGATGGGTGTGAAACCAGGCACCAGATCGATAGTAAAATCGATCTCTCGCTGAGCCGACAAACCAGGAATCTTCCTGAACAGATCCCCAAAATCACGAACTACAGGCGTATGGTCAAGCGTCGGGGCATCGACGTCCCGCAATAAGGATGCGTAGCTAAGTATGCGGAAGGAGAGATTTACCCACACTGAAAATGTAAAGGACGTGCCCTCTGGCTCGTAGACTGTCACCATACGGGTCTCGCAGTCAATCTCGGCCCTCCCTGCAGTCAGCCAATCCATGCCAAGAATGATGTCGAGATAAATAAGAGAGGGGTCGACGACAAGATCGATAGCTATCGTCCTGCTCCCCAGGTCCACCAAACAACCCTCACACATCATGGTGGCCTCAGAAAGGGTCCCGTGAGCCGAGAGAACTCGCACCCCATCCATCCGAATAGTCGGTAGCCCAAGACGCCTGACTATGGAATGCGATATCAATGAAATCGTGGATCCTGTATCCACCATCACAAGTATAGGAGTACCTCTAATATGGTTAGTGACCTCAAAGGCCAAGGGCTGAGTAGTCTCTGTCTCGGCTACCTCAACTGTCAGGGCATGTACCCGTGCCTGCTGTGGATGGTTCGACCATGGTACCATGGGCCGTTGAGGCGGCCGGAACGGAGGTACAAGAGGTCTGAAGGAAGGATGCACAGGAGCCGACCGTAGGGGTGGAGCAGATAAAGCCTGTGGGCATGGACGGTTGATCTTCTGCGGCGGTGAAAATCCGCTCTCTCATCCGAGCGAAACAGTTCCCCACAGTGTGACCCAGTCTCCCGCAATAAGTACATGACAAATTGGGGCACCTCGTCAAAAGTACTAGCGTTATAGCCCTAGGAGGAGGGTCGATGCGAGGCCTCTTGCCAACAAATGGCTTTCCTGCATGTCCGGTCGTGGCCTAGCAACCATAGGGCCACGAGATCGTGACAAGCGATCAACATCCTGCTCTACCCTCATGGACATATGTATCAACTCTGCATAGGAAGGTATACTGATGCAGCACATCTTCGACCGAATGTCCGGTCGCAAGCCCTCAGAAAATCAACGTATGCGCATCTGATCATCAGCAAGTATAGTCGGGACGTATCTGCCCAACTCAATGAACCGAAGCTCATACTCTATGACTGTCATGCCTCCCTGCCTGAGGCGTAAAAACTCATTCTCCCGCTTGTGCCTGTAAGTCTGGGGATAGTATTTCTCGTGGAAACGGAACTTGAATGCTGCCCAAGTCCAAACGTAGTCAGCTGCCACTGTCCGCAATACACCATCCCACCATAGACTGGCCTCTCGCTCGAACATGAATGTGGCCAACTCAACCTGCTCAAACTCTGAGCAGTGCAGCATCCTCAGTATCTTCGACACCCGGTCGAGTCAATACTCAGCCTCCTCGGGTCTATGAGAACCCGTAAAAGTAGGAGGCCGCAAGTGATGGAATCGCTCGAGTAGGCCCCGTGTATCAGCAGTGTGCCCCGTAGGGTAAGAAGATGGTGCAGGATGAGTCATGCCCTCATCCTAAGTCGAAGTAGCAGCATCCTCAGCTGGATACATAGATGGTGCAGGTGGAGTCACACTCCAGCCCTGGCCTAAGGCCCCTACTATCGTAGTCAAGAGCTGCTCGTGCTGCTGATGCATCATGCCCATCAACTGCTCAAACCTATCAGGAGGTGGAGCATGCCGCGACACATATTACGTCGAGGAAGACGCATAATACTGCTCTCTGATAGGCGGTGTGAAAGGCGGCGGTCCAACTGTAGGACCTGTAGAAGGCTGAGACTCATGTGCAGTCTTAGGAATCGTGCCCACAGCAGGGTCCGTATGAACATCACTCTGGAGAGGAATCCGATCCATAGGCTCTCCCAGTGTAAGTTGTGCCGTGCTCCGGGTAGCCTTAGGCAACATTCCCTATATTCAAAATAGAGCGCAACCTTGTCAGTTTCAGCAATAGCACAAACGCACCACCACACAATCATTCACAAATAAGCCGAAGAAACTCCATGCATTTCATTTAATCAAAATTGTCAGAATACAAGAGATATATCTTTACATGCATCATGACAAGAAACACATGGAAAACTAAGCTATTCAAATCTACAACTGCAACATAAGCTAACTACTAACCTTCTCAGGCTTACACATAGAAAGCAGGAAACAACTAACTACTACCATCAAACATCAGGAATCTAATCACTAATCCGAGTCTGGCGATGGAGGAGGGGCACCCTTATCCTGCAGACAACACAGGACGACCTTCAAAGTACGAGTCACCTTGCCAAATTTCCATTTCATGACGACCTTAGTATCCTTAAGATCCTGTTTCACCTCAACCCGGAGTTCTTGGACTTCCTATCGCAAAGTAACCTGACTCTCCTCAAGCCGGGCTATATGAGCATCCCTAGTAGCCCGAGTGGCAAGAGGAGGGCTCTCATCAGTATCTTGAGCCTCCTCTTCTTCTTCCTGGACTTCTTTCTCTATTTTTGCCCCAGCTTCTTCTTCACTAGCATCCTCTGCGCTATCATACTCGCCCTCACTATCATCATCAAGCTGAGCCTCACGCTGCCGAGGCCCTATCTTCATCTGGTTCATGGTAGCCTCATCAATGAAGTGAATCGGTACAAGCATCTCCGGCCCAAGTCTGTAAGCAAACTCAAGCGCGATCTTGCATATGAGTCGGCCAAAGGGAAGCGATTCAGACGTTCTTCTCAATTTCGCTATGAGGACGATCTGTCGCAACACAAAGTTGGTCATGCACACATTCTCTCCCTGGCCCACTTGATACAGGAAATCGACCATGAGATGCGTACATTCACTGCGGTTGGTCGACCTAGGATACACATTGAACGTATAAATGTAGTGCAACAGGCAAAAATTATGCGACATGTGGGACGCTAAGAGGCTCTTATTATGCTGCTACGGAACTAAACCACCACATAGGAACCTGGTGCGGCGGTTTTGGTCATGAACACTTCAGATTCTTAGCGCTTGGATGTACCTCACCAAGAGGCACCTTCAGAAGTCGAGCTATTAACTGAATATCGATCGTGGCTTCCCGGTCTCTATCAAAGGGAATCCTGAACTGCAATGGCTCCAACGTAGGAGCCTGAATATGAGCATAGAAGGCACGAACAGTGCTCACATTCGCACGAGACTGGGCTTCAAAGAGCAGACCCCAATTGGCAGCTTCAATGCGCTCAAACAACAGAAATTCACCAAAGAGCTGCTCATCCACACGCACCTCAAATAGAACCTTGCGATCAGTATACGCACCGTGAGCCAAGTCTGCCAACAATGCTCGCCCTATGTGAGCACGGGGATCCAAATCCCACTTCGTATGTAGCTCTCTCCCAACATTTGGACTAACGACGACACTAGATCAAGCGCCATCTCTCGGCTTCCTCAAACGTGAAGGGCGACTAGGCCTAGCTTCATCTGCGGAGGTCTTCCTCTTTCCTATGAGAGAGAGGATGGTGGAAAGAGAGAAAAAGGCTAAAATAGCCTCAACAAAAGCCATGTAAAGTAGAGGAAATGGGGAGAAAGGGATACCCTAATGGACTGAATCAAATCTAGGCCCTATTGAGGGGTGAATCAAGTTCCCAAAGGCTAGATTTTTAAAGAGAAAAGAGCAAGATAAGATGAAATGGAGGTCCACACGATTTTCAGCCTTCAATGGAGGTTGAAAGAGCTTCCACGGACAAAAATGGAGAGGAAAGGGACTGTGAATAGCTATAAATGGATGGGTTGGCGTCGGTTGAGGGAGAGAATGGGAAGGGAGAGGTTTGACACCGAGATTTGAGGGGAAGCAGCAAAAAAATGTAAAAAGGAGAGCTTGGGAGGGCTATTTGTGAAGGAGGTAGGGTATTTGGGGGGTTTCAAGGGACATCCCACGTGTAGGGGGGTGCCCTAGCCACAAAAGGGCGTCGGCCTGAAATTCAGCCCTAGTGGGGCCCACCGTACGGCGAGCCCTCGCCGGTGAAATCACAATCCAGTGATTCTGGACACATGGGCTGGGTTCCCCCTACCCTGGAGGTCCCAAATATATGTGGGTCCCACCCTGGTTCATTGTATTTTACCTTGGGTAGGCCCATGACTCTGTTTGGGGCGTTTTGGGGCCAGTTTGTAAACCAAAATGAGTTTATACTTCATGTAGCATATGATTTTGGGGTAGGAGAGGCTAATACATCCAACTAACCCATTTATCATATGAGATTCTATAAATGGAATGGTCAAAAGTCCAATTCTTACTTATATTTACTATTATAGTAAAATTTTTATTTAAGTATGATCCACTATCCTTCACACATTAAGATTTATGTGTAGTAAGAAAGGACTTAGAAAAAGTTGAAGACTGGGGTGGTGAAAGGAAAGATTCTGAAGGAATTAGATGAAAAGGGATTTTAAGCCTTAAGATTGAGTGTAAGGGTTGTGGTTGCCCCACAACCCAAGGACATGCATTTTTGGGTTGGAAGTTTTCAGGGAACGTCTCAAACCCTACGACTAACGACCTAAAAGCGACTTAGGTCGCTTCACGCGACCGAAGATATGTTATGGACTCAATCACCGTATAGTCTCACCTGTCGGTGAAACTTGAGATTCTAATGTGGTTTCTAAATTTCCATCGCCCCCTTCCTAAGTCAAAGTGTGTCAGTGTGCATTGTGTTACCATAACCCAGGTTCGGTTTAATCTAAATTATGCTATGATACCAACTTGTAACACCCTGAAAATCGGGGGTCATGTAAAAACCCGACTCCCGAGTTCCAGACCGTCAATTATGAAATAAAAATGATTATGATTCAATGTTGATTGAGTTAGAGCATTCACATGAATAAGATTATACCAAAACTGCAATTCATACTCCAGATTCAGTGATAAAATGCAAGCGGAAGAGTGGAAGATATATATATCACTGTATGAAAACAAAATAATCTCAAACTGTCTCCAAAGTATGAATACATCACTGAGTCTCATATACATGTCATAAAGCAAGAAATAAATGTCAAGTGATAGTCCACTAGCATGTCCCGCTGATCCAGGCTACCCACGCAAAATCGTCGGAGAACTGCATATATGAGAACTCATCCTGATCCTCGTAGTAATCCGGCTCTGCGTCCTGAATCGCCTCATCACTTGCATCTAGGACAGAGTCTGGTAGGTGTTGCAAACACTGTCCCGTAACGTGGGAGTGAGTGATCAACTCAGTGGAATAATAGAGCAAAGATTATCATGTTATCAAATCAATCACGTGTTAATAGTAAAGCAAACAATCAACCATCCCTAGGTACTGTTGTTAATGCAAGCATGAAATGACATGATGGATGCCCTCACCGACATACTCCCTCATGCGGCACCATCTGCGTCCGCGGCATGCTTTCTTCCCACAGTGCTCCACATCTTCCAAGCACATGCAGTGCGATATGGATAATGATTACCGGGTTGTTATTAGTCCTTTTCATACAGCAGGATTGGGAAACTAAGGTACCTTCCTTATATCAATCCCAACACAGATCCTGTCTAGGGTCGTCACTCCTAGTAATCTCATACGATGTTATATTTATAGGTCGCTACAAGGGCTGTCAGGATGTTGCTCACACTCATTGCACCGCTCCCCCATCACCTTATCAATACAGGCCTAATGTACTCTCGTCGCTACGGAAGGGTCGTCGCCTCCCGTAGACTCAGAATACGCTCGTGGTCACTACAAAGGGTTCGTCACCAATCAGAGTAGGCCGACAGCTCGAATGTAGTGTCCCATACCACCACAATCGGCTCACGAGTCAAATGTGCTCACTGGTCACTACGGGGAGGTTTGTGGCTCTAGCGTAGGTTGACAGCTCGACCACGGTGTCCCATACCACCATGCACGGCTCATGAGTCTTTATGGATCAAGGTACCATGGTTGACAGGGTTTTCAATGGTAAGTTCGGTACCCTAGGTTCAAGCAGTTATGACTCATACATGGTGAACATACAATGGCCAGTCGGGTTACTTGACGAGCTCGACTAGTACGAGTGCATCTCAAGCTGAGCGACATGAAGTGCATAAAACACTTCGTGTGGCCTAACCACTGCCGCCAACTCAAAACACGACTCGCGTTCATCGACGTGTCCTTCGTGGAAAATATAAACCAACCATGAATTCGATCCGTTACTGACTGCCTGGACTAGGTCATAGCCCCAAGCATTTGTAAATCCACATCAGTAATCACATGAGGGTATTAGAATTGATGTTCAAACATTACAAGCATGTGGTCACATGTTATAACATACAACGTAAGCAAATCAACCAACACATGTATTCCATACATATAAGGAAATCAATTCATATAGCAAACATGTAGGAAATCATATACAACATCATGTGAATTGAGAATTCATTCTCAAAACTAATTTACAACACCATTTACTCAATACATACTAATACAAACATTTATACAAACACTTAGTCTACACACTTTAGACTACATAGTGTATGTCGACCAAAAGTGCGCATTGGAGCAAATCTCTTCGCCGAACAGATCATACACGCATACATAATATCATAACATGATAAATTTACATGTCAAGAATTTCAGCAAAATACGGACGTATACGGTATTTTCTATAAATGCCTAAAATACCCTAAATCTCATATTTACCGTTCATTTACGAAATGAAAAACAGACAACATGTTGTGCATATCAAACGATATTGTCGTCGATAATCTACTATTAAACGACATTGAAAGCTTTGAAATTAGTCAATCTAAGCATCTAAAATCCTTACCTTTCATCTTAGACGTGTATCGATTCGAATAGAACTTATACGCTTCGTCAACGGCGTAACGACGACCTAATGCACAAGATACGTAAGCTACTTCGCTATTGAATCAAAGGAATCCCTAAGTCAGCAAGTGGTTAGGGTTTTCTTACCTAAAAGTGCATTGGAAATCATCGAAAAAGTGATTTGAATACGTTGCTTTGGTACGTACAAAGGATGGAGCAAACGGCAGGAAGTTCTCTCACAAAGTCTCTCACAATCTCTCACTTTCTCTCTCTCTCTTTTTAGGGTTTCAAGAAAATTTATATGGGAGAGATATGAGAGGTTTTAAAGCCCTTATATAGGCTAAAAACTAACCTAAATAGACTTGGGAAGAAAGTATACTTGAGTTATAACCAAATCGGGACTTTTTCGATCCAAAGGAGTGTTTTGGGAGGTCCCCTGGCTGAACGCGGTTGGACTTAAGCTCATGCCTACTGGATCTTTCTCACATGAAGTTTTCAGACCGGTAGAGTTCCCAGATCGCACGTGGCGGTCCAGTTTCAGTTCAGCGGTCATCATACCTAAATCAGGTCTACAAGTCTCATGATATGAAAGAGAAATTTTTTCTGATCTGAGGATAAAATTTGGCTGAATTCTGATGGTCAGAATGCTTAATAATAATGCGCAAAGACACGTGCCAGATTTTGATTTAATTTTCTAAACCTTTACCCTATTCTCACTCTCTTTAGTCCAGGCTCAATGAAATAGCCTCAGAGCATCGGTTGGGCTTGATTTTTGACATGATTGTCAAGTCCAGCTAAGCGGTCATAACGGTCTAAGATTGTAGATATTGGACTTTCGACGCGCGGTCTAGATCCAATACAAAGTTTCAAAGGGTTCCTGAGAACAACGAGTTTAGAGTTTGATCCTAGATTTCAGGGTATTATAGCGTCATTGATTCTACAAGTTTTGGGTCTTGCAGAACGTATTTAAAACGATCGATGCTAATTTCACAGCTAATCTAGCGTAGCGCTAGTTAACTTACGTTTATTTTTTAAAGGAATTAATCCTATGTGATTTCTGGTCGAGTTGGTACTTGAGTCTCTGTACGGATTTTTTCGAGGCGTTACAGAGGGGCTGGAATAGCATATGGTGGTTGGCGATTGATCCTTTGGGTCTTGGTCTAAGAGAGTCCTTATTTTAATTTATATCCAAAGTAGTGGTTAATAAATATCTTAATATGCCTATGGTCAAGATCATCATAAAATGGTTTCTAATAGTATAAAATTATATATATATATATATATATATATATATATATATATATATATATATATATATATATATATATATATCACCATTTTGATCTTATGACTAGTGGGTTATGAGCAGACTATACTTCAGTTTTATTAACTTCAAGAGGGAAGGAAGAATCGAGAATTCTAAAATATTTTAGTGGTTTGGAATGTTAGCAACATAAGGCCGCGGAAAAGGGAAAAGGAGGGACATCTCCTTGACGCGATATGAACCTTGAATTCATAAGAGAATGAAAAAAAAACTTATAATATTTTACTATAGTCCTCTTCTAACATGAGCTTACGAAGTATTAAACTATGAAACTCAATCCTACTCAAGAGACCTAATTTAATTATACAAAAACATCTTAAACAAAAAAATGTGTGTGTGTGTGTGTGTGTGTGTGTGTGTGTGTGTGTGTGTGTGTGTATATATACATACATATAATCAAATTTAACCATAGGATGATTCCTACTATGATTATAATCATTCGAAGTTTCAAAAAAAAATGATAAAAATTTGGGAAGTACTAGTTGTCCAAGACCGACGATTTTCTATATGATTCCATAATGTCTTTATTCCTTATAACATTTTGTATATTTTTAGTTAGTGAAATATTTTTAAAATTTTTATGGTGGTTTATCATTAAGTTTAAAGTCATCTTACAAAATTTCAGTTCATTTGGAGTTGAAGAAAAATTATTAAAATTCTATAGTTGGACAGCTGTCAAAGCATCCTAGATTTAACTATATTAAAGTTTTTATTTTATTTTTCACTTATTTTTATATGAAACTAGACTTATCAAGCTTCAATCTAGCTTTTGAATCACCTAAATCAGAATTATGTTGAGGGAGATATGACTTTTTGAAGTTGGTTGAAAAATATAGAAAATCGCAGAAATCCGGCGGTGCGCCACCGATTTGGCAATGGTGCCGCCACTCTCTGGAGCCGGCGGTGCCGCTGCGGCCCTCTGATGGTCCTGATGGTGGTTCTGCCACTCAATTTTTGAAATGAGTGTATTTCTCAATATAGAATGAATTACTCGATGTGCCATATATGATTTTGGGGTAGGAGAAGCTGTTCTATCCAAATAACCTAATTATTTTATGAAATTACATAAGTTTAATTGTTAAAATTTCATTTTATTTATATTTTTTTACTATTTATAGTAAATTTTAGTATAATTATAGTTCTTTATTCTTTGAGCTTTAGGATTTGTGTCTAATATGAAAGTACCTAAAAATATTTGAAGAATAAAGTGTTGAAAGGTGAGATTTTTGAAGGAGATGGGTTGGAAAGGGATGGAAATGGGTGGAAATGAGGAAAGGAGGGGTGGTAGGGCCGTTTAAGTGGACCCCCACAAGTGGGAGGGACTCACAAGCTCGGGCCAGCGGCGGTGCGCCACCGATCCTGAGGTGCTGCCGCACCCATCTGGAACCAGCGGCAGTGCATCGTCGATCCCACAGTGCCGCCCACCCATCTAGCCATTTTGGCAGTGCCCTCGTTGTTCGGTGGTGGCCACCCCCCTCTAGTCAGTGTTTACGCTCTGTAGGGCCACCTGGGCCCCACCAAACTCATTGGTTTGAGTTTTATGAGGGTTGAGTCCACTTATTATCGTCCAATGGGCGTTTATTTGCATCTTTTAGATCCGTCTCAGGTTTAAAATTTGTCAACTGACGACTCAAATTCGTCAACTAACGACCCAGATGCGACTAAGGTCAATACTCATGATCTAAGTCCCTCAGAAGCTACAATGCTCGTTCTCATTTCTCGGCGAAACCTTGAGATTCTAATATTGTATCTAAATTCTATCGCTCCCTAACTAAGTCAGAGTGTGTCAGCGTGCGTCATGATAACCTATTAACCTAGGTCCAGTTTAATCCAATTCATGCTTAGATACCAACTTGTAATACTCTAAATTTTGAGGGATGAGCAAAGCTCTACTCCCAAGATTCAGAACATCACGTATGCATTACGGATGATGATATTCAGATTTCTTTCATGCTAATGAGTTAAGCATGCATGGGATTATACTAAACAACACATCATACTTCGGATTTAATTAAGTATAAAATTCTAAACATATCTGTGTAAGTAAACAGATGTTTCACAAGGTTTCTTCTAGAGTATGAGTACGTAATCGGGTTCAATATATACATGTATTGTTTTAAAATGAACAAAATATGGATATGTAAAAGTGTCTAACTAAGCCCAGATGTCTCAGTGATCCCTACGTAATGGTCCATGGTCTACATCGATCCACCTGAGAGTTAGAAGTAGGAGAATTCCTCCTCCTCATCCAAGACATCCTGCTCCAGTGCATAAACGCCGTCTGTACCTGCATCTAAATCAGCTTCTAGTTGGTGTTTTAAAACACCGTCCTAGAGTGAGAGTGAATGATCAACTCAGTGGTTTTATAAAGAAAAAGTTACACATGTTATTAAATCAATCAAGCAACAATAATAAAGTAATCATAAACAATCACTTCCTAACTATTCTCTTTAATACATAAATGGAGTACAAGAAACGATGCATGCCCTCACCAATCAATGCTCCCTCACACGCGACTCCAACAGCCTATTTCATATATGACAACACTTCCTCAAACTGTGCAACTCCAACACCTTTTTGGCATATCCTAACTAATATAGTGTGATGCATGGTCATGTTAGTCAAGTGATTAATTATGCTCATTTACACAATAAGTTTGGAAGCTAGGGTACCTCCCATTTTAATATTGACCCCAAATAAAATATTTGACATCGGACAACAAGAGTGGTCCTACTCCTATGTTCTGGATCCATCTAGGTTCGTCACTCCTAGTTAAATGCATACGATAGGTAAGTTGAAAGAAGTTGTGCTCGCGGTTACTATGGGGAGGCTCGTCACCCTAGCGTAGGTCGACTGTACAAACACGGTGTCTCATACCACCATGCCTGGCTCATGAGTCTTAGTTGCTCATTGGTCAATATGGGTAGGCTCGTCACCCTAGCGTAGGCTGACAACTTGGACACGGTGTCTCATACCACCATGCCCGGCTCATGAGTCTTAGTAGATTGTAGTACCATGGTTAAAGTGAATCTTTACATTGGTAAGGGGTACCATAGATTCAAGCAGTCGTGTTCATACATGGTAAACACATAATAAGTCAATTAGTTCATTAGGCAAAATCGATTGGTACGGACGCATGCTGACTTAATCAACATGGAGTGCATAAGTGCCCCTCATGGCCTAGCCACTGTCGACAATCATCATGTGACTCATATTCATCGATTTTACCTAAGGTGGCACGACTAAATCAGCTACCCAAATAAGGACTTTTACCAATTTCCTAGGCTACATTTGTAATCATATCCAAATGCTACTACAACCACATGTAATATCCATCTCAACATTCAACAAAACAATCCAAGTGGATTTCTCATTTGGGCATTTCATCAAACATATAGACCATGTCAAATATAACTTGCATTTTATCAATTGATTTCATAGAGAAAAACATACATATGCATAAGACAATAGGGAATCCTACCTTAATACTTATAGTAAATACAAATCATCAACAATTTATCAAACATATGGACTACGTTAGTTACAACATAGGTTTTATCAATTCTTCATATAGAGAAATTATATGCATATGAAGATGATGAATCCTATATTAGAAATCATAGCAAGCACTAATCATTCTCTATTTCCCATTTAGACATTTCAACAAACATATAGGTTGCATCATTTAGTTTTCACAGTTCATAGGCATTTCTCATACAAAAATCAGCGTATTTAAGGCAATACGGTAGCAATCATGACAAGCATAAATCATTAGCTGACATGAGAGCATTGATAAATCGTAACCTAAGAATTTATAGTCTGCACCTTTCGTTAGTATGCTTGACTCGGACTCGGTCCAAATTTTACGTTTCCAAAAATGAAATGTCCGGCACCTAAATGATGAAACTGGTTAGCTAGGTTGACAAAAAAATATCCTGGAGCTCTACATCAACATTAGGGTTGGTATTTCTTACCTGAAATCATAGCCGAAGGAAGTTTGGTAGCATAAAAGAGGCGGTGATTAGGCACGTGGGTGTGTGTGAGAAGATTACCCACACTTGCAATGATCTCCCCAAGTTTCCTCTTCCTCTTTTCTCTCTTTTCTCTTCTCTCTCTCTTAGGGTTTGCAAAATTCGTATATGAGAGGGAGGGAGTGAAATGAGGGCTATTTATAGCCCCAGATGTGATGTAAATGGCCCAGGGCCACTTTATAATATACTTACACCCGATGGGCGGACATTTCTGATGAATAGGGCTCTCAGGGAGGCCCACTGCTCATCTACATCATGGGGTACACTCCCTGACAATGGATCCATTCTAGGGCAGGATTTCAATGCGATCGGATGAGCCGATCGACCGTGGAGAGCCCGTATCAGATCAACGGTCATACATGTCCAATCGGGGCCACAGTTATACGAATGTGTGTAAGGAAATTTTCTTTCTCCATGTATGAAGTTTGGTCATAAACCAATGGTCAAAAATCCATAACTTTGCATAAGAGCGAACAACCCAATTCACTTAAGTTTCAACTCATTTTATAAGGATATTTGCGTTTCCCTTGCACTTCACTCATGGCTCAAGTTGGGCATTTTTGGACACTATTTGGGCTTGATTCCCGCGATGGTTGTTAAGCCCAGCAGGACAGACATCTTCATATAATTTCACGATCATAGGACCCCCGATGTGCGGCCTAAGTCCGTTACCGAGTTTCAACATACTCTCGAGAGTGACAGGCCCTTGGGATTTTTCCTAGGTCTTAAGATGACATTGAGCCAGTGGTATCCCTGGTTCTAGACCTTCCCATTTGTGAACATGGTGGCCCAAGCTTAATCCACTGATTATTTAATACTTAATTAAATCCCATCTAAATTATACGATAGGATGTAGTCCTTAGGTTGTTCTATCTGAGGTTGTATTCGGGTTTTTGTACAGATTTTTCTGGGACGTTACACATGTTCGATATCTAAAAAGGAATTTGAACTCGATTAGTTAACTTTCAACTTCTAGACACATGGTGTAACGCCTCGAAAATTGGCACCCGAGTACAAAGACCCTAATCCCGAGTTCCCGGGCGTTAACCCAATGAGAATGCACATGTGACCTCATTCAGATTCACATTCATTCTGCACATGGATAATCAGGGTAACGCAATTCACTTAGAGGATTTAAAATGAGGTAGAGAAAAAGAAGGATTTAGAATTATAGGGCTAACAGTCAAAAATACAATTTCAATAATAGTAATCGCCCAAAATGAGGATTATATAAGGCATAATTTACAATATACATACCCAAGATGGTTAAAGCATAAAGCTTTCGGTTTATGCCCAATTCTTGAAAACATAATGGCGTTGGCATAACCCAATATGTCACGCCCCAAACCTGAAAATCAGATTCATAAGAATCCCAATCACCAAATCCGGTGCCGACGGCCTTCGTAGCACCCCATTCTCGGCCCCCAGCGTACATGCGCCAGTTCCGATCCTGGGATCCTACAAGGAGGATTTTTCAACATATATTTGTCTCATAAGAAGCATAACCACTAGTATACCTAAATCATAAAGGTAACATCATCATCACATATCCACTAATATAATCATTTGAATACAATGTTGAAAGGAAAATACATATATCGAAATCAAAGCTCCAAAGGACAGCTGCACGCTCCAAGCTCAACGCTACTGCAACCTAACGCCACTTGCACACATCTATCGTGCATAAGCTTATAAAAGCTTAGAGGGTGGTGAAAGTGTGTGTAAGGTAAGTGTCAAGTATACAATAAAGCCCATAAATCATACATTAAGATAAGCAGGAAAAATGACAAGATCATGAATCGTACGATATCAGAGTAAGCGAAAATATATTGGTAAGTCCATGAATCATTTAATAAGAGAATATGCAATGTGGATTGACTATACAAATACGGAAGTCAAATATCAGATGCCGATGATGCAACGCAATATGCATATCCTGCTAAGTCCATCTAGGCCATATAAGTGTAAAAATATAGTAACCCAAAATGCTAAGTACTGCGAATGCAATGTAATATGCTAGAATGTGAAGTCGGGATGATAGTACGAAGTATCGCAGGCTATAGGGTCCATCGCAAGGGAATTCTATCCAAACCAGTCCCATAACTAAATTTGGATAGTCAAACATAATGTGGTAAACTCCTGATCTCAGGTTAGTCATGTGCCCAACCGAAGTCCAGGCCATGCGAAGGTACATGTAACAAATAGTTACACACCACCAGCCTGAGTGGATAGTAAATGAATGAATGAATGAGTATGCGACTCCTGCTCAGTAGGTCACATATCAGTACGGTTCCTCTCTAGGAAATCACTGGGGTTTATTAGACTCCACTCCGACTGCCTCCTCCCTAGCTGCATAGCCTAATGAGTGGAAGAGACCTCACTATCTGCCTAGCCAGCAGTCTTCCAATACCTATCCAGCTCATCAATAGCGGACCCATTTATGAGCTGGTCATACTTAACCTAACTTATAGTCCTCTCACTCGGGTGGATAAGGCCACACCTCTTTCTAACTAACCACGACACAGTGGGAGACACGGCCTCATGTTATAGGCACTGACGCTCATATTCCACTTGGTATAGATGTTGGAGCACCTCCTAGTATCAAGAAGGTTTTGAGATTTTTACCCAAAGACATCCTAAGTGCCCACAGTGCTAAAACCAAGTATTTTCGGTGTCCCGTCTAGCCATCCGTAATATGCCTGTGGAGGTCACAGCCCTGATGTCGCTAAGGCGTACAATGATCATGTCACACACATGCGGGATGCATGAATCACACCATCAAATCATGCAGTAATCCAGTGTGTACCATGTGATCATGTGGGGCACTCCGTCTCATAAGGAGTCCAGTAAATGTCTCAGCCCAACTGGCTTAAACCTTAAAATGAGCTTTCAAAATGGTTGGACACATTGGATGCAACACCTGCATCATGGTGGGTCCCACCATCCACACCACTGGACGGTGGTGTGAAATAACACGTAAATCATGATGGGTTACACCGTCCGATACTATGGATGGTGTGAATAAAATACACACATCATCGAGGGTCCCACGTGGGGCCCCCTATAGTGGTTATCTGACATCCAATCAGTTGATAAGGCCACGCAAACCTGGATGGAAGGAGAAACAAATTTCCTATTGACCCAAAACTTCTGTGGTGATTGAAAAAGGGTTCCAAAGGCAGCCGTTAGACCCCACTTTTTCCTGTGATGTGGGCCACTTGAGTCTTAGATCAGGCTGATTTTTGGAGTGGGTCCACTTCAGGGAGTGGCCCACCCGATGAACGGTGTTGATATCAAATATACATCATGGTGGGGCCCATGGCTGGGACCATGGGTCCCTGCCTATCCGTCCACCCATCTGTCACTGGCACAGGCGCTGGCTGCGTGCCTCTGGCAGCAGCAACGTCTGCTGCCTATATTGTTTTTTTAAAAAAAAAAAAAAAAAAAAACTAAATTTCTGAGGTTTTTCACTTGTGATGCTGGCATCGGAAGCATCCGCCCTACCCAATGGGTCCTATACTCCATAAGCAATCCATCAAGACCAATATTGGGCATCTTTTAGAGTGTAGAAAAAGTTAAGTGCATTTAAACGGTGAAAATCACTATTTTCTAAGGTATGGCCCGCTTGAAAGTTGGATTAGTTTCATTTTTTGGCTCAACGCCTAAAATGAGTGAGTAAATAAGATAGACGGAATGGATTAAATACATACATTAAGGTGGGGCCCATACAAGTGGCCCACCCCAAAATGTCTTAAACCAAACTCATATTTGTGTTTTCCATTCAAGGTCCAGCGTCCCTAAACGCTGGACAGTCTGGACATAATACATACATTGAGGTGGGCCCCACTTATGGATGTGGGCCACCAAAGAAGGGGTTGGAGGGCATGGGAAATACATACATCAAAGTGGGGTCTATCCAAGTGGGCCACACGGCCATATCATCACATACAAAAATAAATAAATAAAAAGAGAGGGAGAGAGAAAGAGAGAAAGAGGGACACGCGTGATGGAGGGACCCTGGCACTATGGGCCCTCCGTTAAAATCAATCATACATCAAGTGGGTCCCAATACATGTGGGCCCACCAAATCAAAGATCAACGGTGGAGATTCCTTCTCCACCCAAAATGGACGGTCTAGATGACCTCTTGCCATGCAAAGACAATAAACATTATGATAGGGTCCATGGAGAATGGCCCCATCATGGAATGATCATGTGGATCAAGGTGTGCCATCAGCCACACCTAGGGTCCAAAGTGAGATCCATACCATCAATCGGTAAGCCTCACTTGGCCCTTCATCAAAAAAAGAAATCTAGGCCTAATAGAAGCACCCAAAAATAATGAAGATTCACCCACCTTTGATCTCTTCTTCCTTCTTCCGCCTATAGGTTTTAGAGCTCCAAGGAAATAATTCCAACGGTTGAGATGAGGCTTGGATGGTGAAGATGGGAGATAAGAAGGTGGGCCACACATGGCTTCTCTCATGGAGAGCTTGGATGTTAGATGCTCTCATGGGGTTTGCTTGAAAAATGAAGAAATGAGAGAGAGGATGGGATGTAAAGAGAGAGAGGGATGGGTGAGTGAGTGATGGGTGATGGGTGAGTGATGTGTGATGTATACTTTGACATGTGAGGGATGGGTTGCTTTGACTTTGAGGTTTCTTGGGGATAGGCTTTGTACTTGACATGAGAGGTGATTGATGAGATTGATTTGACATGTTGTAGAGATTCTCTTGGGATTGCAAATACGCGGCATTTTCTCGAAATAAACGTCAGCTCACATCTCTTAGCCAGGGTATCGGATTGGTGTGCGAGTCACGGCATTGGAACAGCGGCCACGGTGCAGTCGTAATGGTACAAGTCTTGAATTAGGCCGGCTCAGATCTATGGGATATGACTTAGAGTTGTTCTTAAACATCGATTATAGGTCACAAGTGCTGTAATTCATCGGGAAGGATCACGAGAGTCGACAGAATAGTACAAGCTAGGATACGGGTCTTACACGATATAAGTCTACCTGTCTGAGGTCTCACTAGTACCTGCATAAATGATATGTCTGGTTGGTGTTTTAAAATACCATCCCAGGTGGGAGTGAGTAGCTAACTCAGTGGTTCCATTAGTTCTATATTACAACTACTATCAACACAATCAGCATAGTTAATAATAAATAAATAATCAAATATTTTCTAATTACTCTTATTAAATGTACATATGAAGATATGATATGATCCATGCCCTTTCCAAATAACACTCCCTCACACGTGACTCTGACCACCTGGTTTGCAAATGACAATACTTCCTCAACATGCGACTTCAACGCCTGTTTCGTTACATTCTAAACTAATGCGATGCGATGAATGATCATGTTAGCTGAGTAATTATTAATTTCTATTCATTTAGCATATTGGTGAATCTAGGATACTGACATTATATCACGAGTCCTTATTCAAATCATGTGACTCATTTTCTCAAGTAGCGACTCCTTACTAGTGTCCCTTGATCTAACTTTAAGTGTTACTCATTTATCTCATAAATCAACAATTCCAAAGGTATGGTATGATGCTTAAATGTATGAAGATCAACCTGGTATGGGTCATCACCCAAACTGAGTATGATCACTTAGTTTTAAGGTTGTAACAGCCCACAACACGCTACCCCGACCGACTGGAGCGCTATTTTCGAAGCTCGACCGATCCCACACATTGACCTGGATAACAACCCATGCTCGGAGCACTACCCGAACGAACAATGGTTGGGGTGTTACAAAGGTGTAAGCTTATCTCATTAAACCAAATTAATACAAAGGAAAGGGCTTGTCATCCAATTTCATTCATGCTCAGTCAATCGAACGGTACTCTAGCACGGAACCATCGACTGAGTAATTTGACGGGGGCCGTTCGACTAATGGTCTATCACCTCCATCAGTTCTCACTAGTCACTATAGGGAGGCTCGTCATCCAGCATAGGCCGATAACTCGGACACGGTGTCTCATACCACCATACCCAGCTCATGAGTCTTAGTTGCTCACTGGTCACTACGGGGAGGCTTGTCACCCCAACGTAGGCTGACAGCTTAGACACGGTGTCCCATACCACCATGTCCAGCTCATAAGTCTCAGTGGAATCGTATCGCACTGACGGTTATGAATGGACACATCCATTGAGAACGGGGTATCTTAGATTCTATTTAGTCGTATCATACATTGTGAATATACATGATCAGTCAGCTAGTAGACTAATTTAATTGACCTAAGAGAACCACGATACAACCGACAATGGGTGCAAGCAGCCCGTGTGCTCCATCTACTATCGGTTATCCGTGTTCAACCCAGGTCGATCGAATAAGCCTAGGGTGGCCTCCTTAACTTAGGTCACTTCTTTAGTTCGGACGGTTAGCCAACTGACCTAACATCATAGAAATCCTAAATATCGCTATGGACTAAACATTACATCACACATTTATATCATGGGTTCTACTATACAATCACTCAAGCGTTTCATCAAACATGTGAGCATCAATAGAAGCAACACACTTACTTAGGCATTTTATCAAACATGTGGGCATCAATAAAATAACACATTCAGTTGGGCATTCAATCAAGCATATGAGCATTTATAAAATAACACATTCAATCACCTAGACCTTTTATCAAACACGTAAGCATCCAAATGTAACGAATAACATATATTATAGAAAAAAATTAAAATGTCAACATATTATCATGTATAAATTCATCTACAAGCATTTAATCATTAAATGAGACCCTCAAGGGTCGATAAACGATATCTTAGAGATAATGGTTCGCACCTTAAGAAGGAATATCCGATTTTAAACTCCTAGGGTTAGGGATTTGGGAAAAATCACAAATTCTTATATAAACACCAAGAACTTATATGAGATTCATGCAATTCATTTCAGAAAAACCTAGGTTAAGAACTATGATTTTTTTCTTACATCCCAATCGCAAGTTGGGTGGATTCGGTGGAGGAAAATAATCGAGGCCAAGGCCTTAGTTGGAGGAGATCGATGAAAGCAAGCACCAAAACCTCCAACTCCTACTCTCACTCTTCTTCTCTTCTTCTTTCTCTCTTTCTCTCCTTTGAAAAATGTAAATTCGTATGGAGAGATGGGGTACCCAAATGAAGCCTTTATATAGTGTCAGATTTGGTGTAAATGGCCCCAAGGGCTGGGTTTTTACTATACTAGCCCTATGGGAGGGTTTTTCTAACCTATAGGGCCTACTATGTGGTGTACATATTGATATACATTGTAGGATAGTTAGCTCTAATGATGATCTACGTATGGATATGATCTACCTGCTATTTGAATACGTCGTTCAACAGATATGATTAGAAGTCAGTTCAATGGTCACCGATAGTAGATTGGGGCCGCGATTATATGGATATGTTTGGAGAAATATCTTTAGTCGGACCCCAACTTTAACCATGAATCGACGATCTGATTCACTTAAATTTCAAATTTCTAGCGATGAGTGTTAAGCCCAGTGAGACAGAGATTATTCTATAGTTTCGGGTTTAGTGGACCACTAACGAGCGGTCTAGATCTTATTTAGATAATCAAAGCATTTCTGGAATGAATTGGGTATCGAAATTTCTTGTGCACAATCATAAGGGTTTAGATTAGCTAAGTTCATAATGTGGCTTATTCGCAACTAGCGAAAATAATAATTTAATTATAATCACCATAAACTGTTGGTTTTTAGGCTAAAAGGATACGAGGTCAGTTTGATTTGTTAATTAAGATCTGACCACTAATTATCTCAGATTTTAGTAGATCTTTATTTAATTATAATTTTCATGATTAATTAATGATAGGTTGACTAGATTTAGGCTCTGTGTGAACAAATCATGTGGCTAAACTCGGTATTTAAGTCATTGGCCAGATTCGTTGGCTGCCAATGGTTGATTAATCGGATTCGTGCGATTCTTTACTGGTACTACCCATGTATAGGCACACTTCGAGTGTTAAGGGTTGATAAGTGACAACGTAGGCTAGTCATATCAAAGATTTTCAAGGGTTTTTGGAAATTTAAAATAGCAAAAATCCAAGATGTTACGCAATGACCTTCACTAGTGATTCATGAAAAATTACAAAGGGGTTATGATAATTGCTCAGGGTAAGAAAGAATGCACCCTTTACTTGACTTCCAGCTCTAATAGTTTTATTGTAGTTGCTCATTAGGGGTGGACACACGTATATGGCATCACAAACTTAAGCACATGAGCGAAAAGGGAATGAGGGTTCTACTTTTGAAAGGAAAACTACTAGGGATAGGATATGTTGATATAGACTTTTGTGAAGATTGTATTTATTTCAAACATAGGAAGGTTAACTTTTAAAGGTCAGAAGGACTCCAAAGTTGTAGTGGTTGGAACTAATTTACATTGATGTGTGGAGACCAATTAAGGTATCCTCTCTTAGTGGCTCTCTTTATTTTGTTACCTTTATTGATGTTAGTAAAAAATTATGGGTTTATTTCTTGAAGCATAAATCAGAAGTATTTGATGTGTCTAAGAAATGGAAAACTTTTAGTTGAGAAAGAAACATGTTTAAAGCTAAAGTGTCTTGTCACACCCTCAAAATTCGGGTACAGAGTGTGCACCCTCAGACTTGAGTTTCAGCTTGTAACTTGTACACAAAGTGTACTAACTTCATATGTTGATTAGTTTAATCAAACGTGAGAATTACATTCATTCTAAGTTTCACACAATTTCATCGAATTTCAATCATGCATACATAACACTTAGCACCAATCAACCAAGCATATATAAATCTTCATGACCATTTTAAAAATATAAATCTCAATCATCATTCACTTGTTATACTATCTTATTATAAATATGTTTATTCTATACTCATAATTTCTTAATCAAATAAATCTAAACAATTGCTTAAAACCATATAATCAATGCCAATATTCATTGTACGCCAAACAAACTATCAAATCAAATATTCAAGAATGGTTTGATGTTGCTAATTCATCTTTAGAAAGTATGACCACATTTCACATAGGTCATGTTCAGATTCAATGGCTCCCTTCCTGTTCATGCACCACATCATCTGCTAATAGCTCATTTGTATGGTTTTTACATAAATAAAAAGGTAAGCTAGCCAGGCTTAGTGAAATAACCCAGCATAGTTCATAATTATAGCAATTAAAACAGTACAAATCACTGAATGTAAAAATGTATGGATATGATGGATGTATGAATGCGCTAGATGGGGTGATCGTCCATTGGCTTAGGTTGGAGATCATCAACTCGCATCCACCTGTTGGGTAGGCTTCTATCTTTCGGTAGACATGAGCATGACCCACATCTGGTAACGCTCTGGCATTTTTTCTAAAGAGGGTCCCTAGGATCGACCATGTATTATGTGAATACAATGAATGATGTATAATTTTATGATTTTCGTATTTGTTCATATATACTTATTTAAATTAGAATGTAAGTATGTGATTTCAAATAATATTTTCAGAATTTAAATATTATAATATAAATCAACATATCATGAAGTTTCGTACATATCATCATTAGTAAAAATAATACTTCAAACTGGTAATACATCAGTCAAACCATACACATAAATAAATCAACACATCACTCAATCCCATTTTAATTTCTATGAACATGAGAGATATTGGGTTGTTCCCCTAAGTCTAGTAGTACAGAATCCACAAGGTAATCGGGATGATTTAAATTTAGAAATCCTATCAATTATATGGACAACATTATTATTCATCTAGTTATATTACATGGTGGGGCCCACCTTTCATTAACACCCTAGGTGGCCAAACCCTAAATGACCAAATAATTAAAATAATATGTTAACTAAATTCAATTATCAAAATTAAGATTTTTTAAAATTCTATTCAGATAGCTATCGATTGAGTTCATCAAATTGAGAAAATACACTTTAAGGTACATAGATCATTGGACAAAATTTAACCAATTTAGATAGATGAACACCCATCATTGCTCACTCCTTAGTCAAACACCAGAGAAGACCCATTGATTTGCTAATTTAAACCATTCGTATACTTATTTACATCTAGATTTTAAAATTTAATGACAAATGATTGATCGGGGTGGCCCATTGAATGATTGGATCACCTAGAATCTTGAGGTTTTGGCATATTTTGTCTCTACACATTGGATGAATGGAGTAAATCTAACCACACATACACCGATGACCCATTTCGACTTTCTATGCCAAGTGATACAAATGCTTGCGCAAAAATCTGAGCTTTCCTTATTAAATACTTCCAGATTTGACTAGTGTGGTCATCCGATGATCTGATCAATATGGAAGTTAGGGCCTTTATATATTTTGGCCTTAGGGATCATAGATTCATACAGATCTAATCTAATTCGATTAGATACACACAAATCAATCTTTGCGATAATAAATTTTGCATAGAATCTTAGCTTTCCATCGTCTTTATATTGTATCCACCCACAAATTAATGTAATGAACGTGTGGCCAATCTACACTGATCATTATATAGATCGAGTCAAATTGTAGTAAATGCATAAAAAATAATAAAAGAAGGACAACAAACTTATCGGATCTAAGCTCTCCAAAATCCTCTTTCCCTTTCTCATTCGTACGTAAGGTTCCTTTTAATTAATATTTGACTTTAAGTATAACTCCTTTTACGATACCTTCCTTAAAAGGAAGGGCTCATTAGGAGGTTGAGAGATACGAAGAGAGAGTTAGAGAGATACAAGGAAGAAGGGTGAGGGATAAAGACAAGATAAGAGATTAGGATTAGGTTTGAATGAGAGAGAGAGAGATACGAAATCTCTCTCAAATTCATTTTTTTTCACAGGCATTATATGTCTTATATTAGATAATGGGGGAGAGTATTGTGATAATGAGTTTGAGGAGTACTGTTTGTTGGGGGCCTTGCACAAAATCTTCGGATCTAACCCTCCAAAACAAACCAAAATTATGGAATAACAAAGCAATGAAATAAATCAAAGCATCAACCACACACCACATACGAGATTTTTACGTGAAAAACCCTCAAAGAGGTAAAAATCATGAGACCTCGTCCAGATCCACAATCCACTATGAAGTAGAACGTTACAACCGATCACAAACATATCATGCTATGATCAAACCTTCACTCACATATGAGTGGATAATCAATAAGAGAAACAAAGAAAACTGAGAGATCTCACCAATTACGAGGACGTAGAAGCATTGAGATATGGTAGATCACCTCCACGAGCATAACCTCCCTTCTACAAGCTTCCTCTCTCTCTTTCTCTCTCTCTCACACACACCTTTGATATCCCTCTTGTGTTTTTCTTCACCATCATATACTAGAAAAACTCTAAAGACCCCTTTTTATAGTTTTAAGAAACTCTCTTCCGCGTTCTGGTTGCGAAAGGACTTACGACATGAAATTCCCACAAATTTACGGAACGAATCTGCATAACCACGACTGGTCGTGCACCACCCACGACCGGTCGAGCACCACCTATGATCGGTCGAGACCCTCTTACGACTAGTCGAGCACAGAGAAAAATAGTCCAAACTCGCTGGACTTTTAGTCGTGTTACGACTCGAACCTACGACTGGTCGAACACCAGCCCACAACCGGTCGTGAAGGGCTCATGACCGGTAGACGACAGGTCAAAAAACCTCATTAAATCTCCCCCTTTTTGGCCCAGGTGGGATTCACCTTCTTCAAGCGAGCCTGGTTTCTACAAACCTCAAACTTACCCTTGAGCAAAGCCTTAGTCATATGAGCAAAGCCTTGGTCATATGTCTGACCCATTATCGTCCGTATGGACCTTCAAAAGCTGTAACACTTTCTATTCCAAAGTATCCCTGATCCAGTGTTACCAAATTTCTATGTGCTTCAACTTGAAATGCTGACTTGGATTCTTGCTCAAGTGTATAGCACTCTGACTATCTCAATAGACCACGTGCTGCTCCTGCTTCAGGCTAAGTTCATATAGGAACCTCTTCATCCAAAATATCTCTTTATATGCCTCTGTGACTGTAATGTACTCGGCCTTTGTCATCGATAATGCTACGACCTTCTGTAGCTTGCTCTGCCAAGAGACCACTCCCTCTACAAACGTGAACATGAACCTCGATGTAGACTTCCTGGAGTCTATGTCGCTTGCCATATCTGCATCTGTGTAGCCCTCTAACATAGGTTTTCCGTCACCATAGTATAGGCTCAACTTGGATGAGCCTCTTAGATACCGTAGTATCCATTTCACCACTGCCCAATGCACTTTTCCAGGATTGACAAGATACCGGCTGACAACATCAACCGCATATGTTATGTCTGGACATGTACAAACTATAGCATACATCAAACTTCCTACCACTGACGCATACCATATCTTCTGCATCTCATGCACCTCTCTGCCTTCGTCTTGGGACACTGCCTTTCACTCAATCTGAAGAGACCATCCAGTGGAGTATTGACCGGCTTCGCGACATTCATATTGAACCGCTCTAGGACTTTCTCAATATACCACTCTTGTGACAAGCAAAGCTTCCTGCTACTTCTGTCACGGGTCATCTTCATTTCTAGGATCTGTTTAGTCAGGCCCAAGTCTTTTATTGTAAAAGATTTGCCCAACTCCTTTTTCAGCCTGTCGATCTTCTTGATGTCTTTTCCCATGATGAGCATGTCATCAATATATAACAGCAGAACTAAGAAATTACCATCTGAGAACTTGTGCATGAACACACAGTGGTCCGACTTCGTTCTGTTATACCCATGTTATAACATGAATGAATTGAACTTCTTGTACCATTTTCGTGGAGCTTATTTTATCCCATACAAGCTCTTCCTCAGCCAACACACCATATGATCCTTGCCCTTAACTTCGAACCCCTCTGGTTGGTGCATGTAGATCTCTTCTTCTAGGTTACTATGGAGAAAAGCAGTTTTAACATCTAATTTCTCTATCTCCAGATCCATGCTAGCTGCTAACCCAAGGATCACCCGTATGGATGTCATCTTCACCACTGGTGAGAATATCTCCTTGAAGTCTATGCCTTTCTTATAACCAAACCCTTTTAACACAAGTCTGGCCTTGAACCTCGTCTGTGAATTCTTCTGCTCAACCTTCTTTCTGAATACTCACTTGTTGCTCAAAGCTATATTGCCCTTAGGCCGTTTCACCATGTCATAGGTGTGGTTCTTATGTAAGGATTTCATCTCCTCTTGCATAGCTTTCAACCACTCCTTATGCTCTTCAGCTAGGGTTTCATAATAAACCATGTCATAGGTTTGGTTCTTATGCAAGGATTCTATCTCCTTTTGCATAGCTTTCAACCACTCCTTATGCTCGTCGGCTAGGGCTTCATAATAATCTTCTGGCTCTCCCCCATCAGTCAACATAATATACTCATGCGGTGAGTACCTCTTGGACGACTGTCTGTCCCTAGATGACCTCCTCACCTGTGACTCAACAGGTGAATCAAGTGGGGGCTACTCCCCTGGTCTATCTTCTGAAGGTACTCCCTCATCCTCTGCATCTTTCTGTACTCCCTCGTCATCAGGAACCATGGAAGGAATAATCGGATCCATGTCTTCTAGCTCACCTGAACTAGGCTGGTTCTTCTCTGTCTTACTAATGTCTTCTATACACTGATCTTCAAAGAAAACCACATCTCTACTCCTGACGAGCTTCCACTTGGTCGGATCCCACAATTTGTAACCAAACTTTTCATTACCGTATCCCAAGAATAAACACTGCCTGATCTTCATATCGAGCTTGGACCTCTCATCCTTTGGTATGTGAACAGATGCCCTACATCCAAACATCTGAGATGACTGTATGATGGATCTTATTCAGTCCATACCTTCTCAGGTACTTCTCCATTTACCGGGGCTGATGGAGACTTATTTATCAAATACACTACTGTGTGCATTGCTTCTTCCCAGAACGTCTTGGGTAACTTCGCATGGGATAACATGCATCTAATTCTCTCTACAATGGTACGATTCATTCGCTCAGCTATACCATTATGCTGGGGGGTCTTAGGAACCGTCTGTTCATGTCGTATACCCAGGGACTTGCAGTACTCATGAAAGTCGCCAATGTATTCACCACCATTGTCAGTGCGGATGCACTTCAATGATCTACCTGTTTCTCTCTCAACCATAGCATGAAATAATTTAAACACACCAAAGACCTCGTCCTTGGAGTTCAATGCATAAACCCAAACCCTCCTAAATGTATCATTTATAAAGGTAACAAAATACAATGCCCCACCTAAGATTTTTATCCTCATAGGACCATAAACATCAGAATAAATCAAATCTAATGCAAGCACTTTATTCACATGAGAAACAGATTTAACAAATGAAACTTTATACTGTTTTCCTGATAAACAATCAAGACAGGTTTTGAGAGGCATACCTATAACGTCTGGAAGGAGCGGCTTCCTTGCTAGTAGCTGAAGCCCGTTTTCACTCATGTGGCCTAGATGCCTGTGCCACATGTCAATAGCTGAATCATTCGCTGTATTCATCACACCCTTGCATACACTGAGACATGCCTTGTAAAGGGTGCAACACTTATTTCCTCTGGTTGTGATCAACAAACCCTTAATAAGCTTCCACACCCACCATTAAACTGACTTTCATAGCCATCATCATCCAACCTTCTTATTGACATCAAGTTGAGATGAGGGTCAGGGATATGCCTCACATCCCTGAGAACCAATGTGCAGCTCACATCAGTTTTCACACAAATATCACTGATCCCTACAATCTTCGATATGCCAGAATTTTCTATCTTCACGGTCTCATAGTCACCTGACTATAGCTTATGAAGAAATCCCTACGTAGAGTCGCAAGAAAAGAAGCTCCTAAGTCTATCACCTAGTCGGTGTCCTGACTCGAGCCGTGAGACATATATCATGATCTGCAGAAAGAATAACAACGTCGCCATCTAAAGCGACCGCAGTAGAATCTGATTCATCTTCATTCTTCTTTCCTTTTCCTTTCTTATCATTCTTAGTCTTATGACATCATGCATGTAGTGGCCCTGCTTGCCACAATTCCAGCATTTAACATCTTTTTTATTACTCGACTTGGCTCTTGATTTATCTCGGGCCTTCCCGCTGAAATGGCCAAGCTATATGTCCTAGAGGGGGGGGGGGGGGGTGAGTAGGATTATGCCAAATTTAAAATAAACACAGCAGAATTAAACAAAATAGATAACCAAATAAAAAAAAAATCAATATTCAACGCTGAAATGAAAGGCAACCTCAAAATTTAAGTCTTGAGAGGTTGATACAAATGTTATTTTAAGGACAACCTTACACCAAAAACTAAGGGTTTATAGTAGGACAACCTTATTTCTAGAAAGGTCTTTGTATCAAGAACTCAAACTGAAGAGGGATAAATAAATGAATGTATAAAATGTAATCTTAAATATTTATTGTTCTAAGGACAAATACACCAAAAACCAAGGGTTTATAATAGGACAACCTTATTTCTAGAAAGGTCTTTGTATCAAGAACTAAAACTGAAGAGGGATAAATAAATGAATGTATAAAATGTAATCTTAAATATTTATTGTTCTAAGGACAACCATATACCATAAGAATGGCAGGGCAACTTTACTCGAACAAATAAAGAAACTGAATTTCAAAACAATAAAGGAATAGTAAGAAGTAAATTCTCAACTATTACACCATTCACCACAATGCCAGAAATAAAATGATTACAACATTCACATCCACCTATACATCCCACAAATGAATACTGAAAAATATGAAATATAAATTACACAACCACAAAACACAAGGGATTATAATGGTTCTCCTGTGTGTACACCAACTGTTAATAAACAGCCACACAACTGCTCCACTCCTAATATCCTCACACAGTGGATATTAGTGTTCACTATCAAAATAGGTTTTTCAAGTTCACCCAAAACCTTCACAATTTTGTCCTTCTCCATGGGCTTACACAATTAAAAAAATCCCATTTCTGAGTTTTCTAGGTTCTCCTCAGATAACCAATACGATGAGATTTTTCTGAAAAATCTCAAAAGTAAACCAAATGAAAGTAAATTACTGAAACGTAAAATACCTGAATATCTCCTTTGTTGTAGTAGCCCAGAAGAACCAAATCGAAGTAGAGATTTGAATGTCCAAGTTCAATGTCCAATACTCACTTTACAATGGTTCTAAGTTCTAATTGATTTTGAATTAAAACAGATGGGCTAGCTTTAATTGATTTTGATTCCAGAAAAAGGATAATCAAAGTTCCTCTTTATAGATTAGATTGGAATATAAGAAATAAAATCAGTTAACAAAGCTAAAGAAAGAGAATATTAAATATGCACACTTAGCTTAAATGGAGCACAGTCTTATCCTTAGAAGACCGAATTAAATTATCATGAATTATGTTAATTATTCTGAGATTCATGCTCTATTTATAGGTGAGCAAAAAATGTCTTCGACTGGTCCAAACAGAATTACAACTTGTCGTAGAACCAACTGATATTTGAAATTTGGGCACGATAAGATCTGGCGATTTTACAACTAGTCATAGGTCAGCTACTACTAGTCGTAGGTCTCCTACGACTGGTTGAAGGTCTCCCATGACTAGTCGAAGGTAGATAAATTTCAATGTTGTACTTTGAGTCATAAGTTTACGACTGGTCGAAGAATTAGTCAACACTGTTCATACGATTAGTCGAACAGTCTCCAGCAATGGTCAAATCCTAACAGAAAATTTTTGAACTTTGCAACAAACTTACGACTGATCCAGGAAATTCTTAGATAGGTCGAATTAGTGCTAGGACTAGTCGAACAAAGTCTAGGACTAGTCTTAGAACAGACCCAACTCACTTATATAGAACATATGAGTTATGTATCTAAAATGACCTACTCTAAAGTCAACCTACGGTCAGTCAAACCTCAATCGTGAAGTAAGGACATTGAAACTTGAAGACGAGTGACCTTTGAAAATAATGAAGCCTGAGATCTTGGTGTAGCTTGAACTTGAAAGCTTCATGAGATCTTGAACTTGAAAGCTTCATATTGATCTTGAATTATACATGACTTGTATTAAGTCGTACATGCTTGCATTCTAGAGTCTTGACTTGAAAACGGTGCTTGTCTATCGAAGCTAATCTTGTAAGACTTCATGACTCGGCATCTCTTGAGTAGAGCTTTGTTCTTCACATATGCAAGCTTCATAACAAGATACAAACAGTGTCTTTGACACCAAAAATTTGATAACAAAAAGGGTTAGCAACTATAGCACTTACAATCTCCCCCTTTGTCAAATTAGTGACAAAAAGACTTTTAAGATATATTACATAAAGCAGAATATCTGATTAAAGAATCATGCACCAGTTGTTATCAACCAGCACACATGAACCTGCAAATCAATATTCAACATACAGTCCACCTCTACACATACTCCCCCTAAGTAACATACATCATAGAAATAAAAAATGCTACTCTCATAACATATACATAGGCAACACTCTGTTATTAGACATCCATTCTCCCCCTTTTTATCACAATAGGACAAAGGAAGAACAGAACAGATGACTAAGGAGTAATAAAGAAAGAGATATAAGGGAGGTAACAAGATAAGATATTACATAAGCAACACATATAAGTCATAAACTGAGTTAAGTCAAAGATAACAATAATCTCAAAACTAGTTAAGCTAGCACAAGAGTAATAAAGTTATTACAGCCCAACAAGATAAAAAGAGCTAATCTGAGCCAGATGAAGGAGTAGGGATGGAAGGATCAAGTTGATGCATGCCCTTGTTCAAGCGTCGTAGATATTTGTGCATATATTTGAACTGTAAATCATAGGCAACATTCCTGTTTTCCATCGTAATATTTATATTCCCAACTTTCTCTTCCAATGCACGTAAACACGCATCAAAATCAGATGGTACATAATCTTGATCATTAGCTGAATCAGATTTAAGTTCTTCAAAAATATCATCCATGTCAATGTCATCAGTAGGAAGATCACTAGCTTCTTCCTCATGTTCAGCTTCGGCACCACCAACCCCATCACCTTGACCAGGAAGGTAATTCAACTTCATCTTATTGATATTAGAATTGTTAAATATAAGATGATGGATAGGGCCCTCTCCAACAGGCATATCGACTAACATATGCGTAGCCAATACAGTCATTAAATAAGCAAAATGATGTTATTGTGACCTGGATGGAGTCAAAACTGAATAATGGAATAACAAATTAAGGATGGTAAACAGACATGAACACCTCTAACAACAGTATGAAGAACACAAACCATGAAGGACATTAATTTAGATTTATTACTCGATCTAGGATACAAGTTGGACACAAAAATTTTGTGAAGAACTCTCTATTTGGGTAACAAAAATTTTGAGGGGAGCGCAATGCCTTTATGCATCCATTGAATGTCCAAATTGCATAAGGTTTTAGTGAGCATACGTTTTTCAGTTTCTGAGGGCTTTTCAAATAAGGTATGGATAGGAATACCCTCATCATTCACAGGAATTTTCATAAGAGCTAAAATCAAATGACGATTAACGTCAAATGGTCCTTCTCTTGTGGCTATTCTAAAAGTTAAATTTTTCAATGTGAAAAATCACTTATACAAGTGAACATGGACTGGGCAATGAACCAGTATGGTGGCCCACCCTAATGTAATAAGTTATCCCAACCTACAGCTTGGAGCATAAAAAGGATACTAAAAGGAACAACATGATTAATATCA
The DNA here is from genome assembly GCA_037074715.1 of Magnolia kwangsiensis. Lineage (NCBI taxonomy): Eukaryota > Viridiplantae > Streptophyta > Magnoliopsida > Magnoliales > Magnoliaceae > Magnolia > Magnolia kwangsiensis. The sequence continues at coordinate 84,629,405 of CM073589.1, read as the reverse complement.
ACAGGATGTTCAACAATAACATTACACAATCTGATATCCCGAACATAAGACGGATCATCCTCGGAAGCCCGAAGATGATGCTTAGTGATAGGGGCTGATCTGGAGAAAGATGGACCACGAGATGTTGTCTTTCTCCCTCTAGAAGCCATTTGCAACAAGGATTTCAAGAAGACAAGGAGTTGCAAAGGATTGAGAAGGTTTTCTCAAATTAGATTTTTCAAAAGAAAATTCTCAAATCACAACGAAATTTGAAATAGAGAACTTCAAGGGATAAATAGAAGTAATCTAGACACAAATCTACAAGAAAAATGTAAATGAAGCACTAACCTTGAAGATTTTGAAAGATGGGTTCGACTAGTCGTGCGTTGGCTCGTTGTAAAGTGAAGAGAAAATGAAGAAGATGAAGTGTTTTCCCCAAATTTTAAGAGATTCACGCGATTCATGACTAGTCATGGATGTTCACGACTGGTCGTAGCAAGACTGGTCATGTATACTCACGACTGGTCGAGTACCGGCCAAAAATTCTGATTTCCTGCATATTCACAAAAATTGAAATCTAAACTTAGCAAATATATACAATATGATACAAATAAGCATAAATAACCATTTTAGAATGCACATGCCAAGATTAAATTTCATTTTGTTAAACCTGCTTTTGTCAAGTGGTTTAATGAAAAAGTCAGCACGTTGATTCTCGGTAAGGATATGTTCCAAAGATATAACCTTTTCTTCCACTAATTCACGAATATAATGAAATCTAATGTCAATGTGCTTAGTACGAGAATGCTGAATTAGATTTTTTAAAATGTTTATGGCATTGGAATTATCATAATATAATAACATAGAATCTTGTTTAATTCTATAATCACTTAATATACGTTTCATCCAGACAAGTTGCGTACATGCATTACCAGCTGCGATATATTCAGCTTCAGCAGTTGAAATTGATATAGAACTTTGTTTCTTACTAAACCAAGAAACTAAGCAGTTTTCGATATAAAAGCAACCACCACTGGTTGATTTTCTATCATTAAGATTACCAGCCCAGTCAGCATCCGAGTACCCAGCTAATTGAACACTAGTTTAATATGGATACCAGAGACCGAGATTAACAGTACTTGCGACATATCGCATAATCCGCTTGACAGCAGTCAAGTATGATTCTTTAGGATCAAACTGATATCTAGCATAAATACCAACACTTAAAGCAATATTGGGTCTACTAGCAGTTAAATACAGTAGACTACTAATCATACTCTGATATAATTTCGGATCTACATTCTTACCTGTAGAATCTTTTGAGAGTTTCAAAGTTATACTCATAGGAGTATGAAAATTCTTACCATTTTCAAATCCAAATCTCTTAATCAAATTCATAGCATATTTAGATTGAGAAATGAACATTCCATCAGGTTGTTGTTTTACTTGCAACCCAAAGAAATAATTCAATTCCCCAACCATACTCATTTCAAACTGAGATTTCATTACATCTGCAAACTCAATAGTCATGTCAGTTCAAGTAGATCCACAAATGATATCATCAACATAAATTTGTACAATCAAAATGTGATCATTATGTTTTTTAATAAATAATGTTTTATCAACACATCCTATTTGAAAATTATGGCTTAATAGAAACTTTGTTAGTTTCTTGTACCATGCCCTAAGAGCTTATTTTAAGCCATAAAGTGCCTTTTTAAGGCAATACACATGATCAACATTCTTGGGGTCTTCAAAATCCATAGGTTGTTCAAGATAGACTTCTTCATGCAGATCACCATTTTAAAATGTACTTTTCACATCCATTTGGTAAATCTTAAACTTTCTAAAACATGCAATGGATATAAAAAGTCTAATTGATTCAAGACGTGCTACTGGTGCGAAGGTTTCATCATAATCAATACTTTCAATTTGAGTGTAACCTTGTACTACTAGCTTAGCCTTAGTTCTAATTATATTGTCAAGCTCATTAGACTTATTTTTGAATATCCATTTAGTTCCAATGATGTGTTTATCTTTAGGTCTAGGTACAAGATACTAAACATCATTTCTCATGAATTAGTTAAGCTCTTCTTGCATTGCAACTATCCAGTTTTCATCAGCAAGAGCTTCTTTTACATTCGATGATTCTATCTGGGATGTAAAACATACATAATTACATATATCCTCAAGTTTTTTATGGGTACGAACACTAGTGAGAGGGTTTCCAAGAATCTGTGTGATTGGATGATCTTTAACAATCTTCAAATCAGAATTAGTCTGATTAGATGAAGTATCGGGTTTATCAATTACAAGAACTTCATCATTATCTTGACTTGGGACTGGTGTGTTTAAGTGATCATCAATGACCACATTGATGGACTTTTGAATCACATCGGTCCTTTTGTTCAGAACCCTATAAGCTCGACAGTTTAAAGAGTATCCAAGAAAGATGCCTTCATCACTCTTCGTATTAAACTTTCCTAGATTTTCACAATCTCGTAAAATATAGCACTTATTGCCAAAAACTCGAAAGTATTTAACTATAGGTTTTTTATCCAACCACATTTCATAAGTCGTTTTATTATTTCCTTTACTCATATAAACCCGATTTATTATATAACAAGCTGTATTGACTACTTCAGCCCAAAGATTCTTAGAAAGCTTCATGCTATTCAACATGACGTTAGCCATTTCTTGAAGCACTCTATTTTTCCTTTCAACTATTCCATTTTGTTGTGAAGTTTTAGACGCTAAGAATTCATGTAATATTCCCTAGTCGCTACAGAACTTCTCAAAACCGCTATTCTCAAATTCGAATCTATGATCACTACAAATCATACTTATTTGAGAACTTTTTTCAGTTTGAATTCTTTCAAGAACTTTTCTTACTTCTTCAAGGGTTTCTAATTTGTCCCTTAGGAAGGCTACCCATGTATATCTGGTAAAATCATCTACAATTACCAAGATATATCTTTTGACACCTCGACTTTCTGTCCTGGTAGGTCTTACAAGATCTATATGAAGAAGCTTGAGTGGTCTTGAAGTGACATTAGAATTTACCTTTTTATGTGAGTTCCTTGTTTGTTTGCCAATCTGGCATTCGCCACATATTTTATCAAATTTTTGAATTTTGAGTAAACCGCTTATTACTTCTCGTTTGCTCAATCTATATAGGTTTCAGTAGTGTACATGTCCAAGATGTTTGTGCCACAAATCAGTCTCATCTGTATGGACCATGTAACATGATTGAATAGGTGAGTTGGATTCACTAACAATATAGTAGTTTTTAGATGTTCTATGTCCAGCTAGTACTACTGAACCTTGTTATTTAGAATCTCACAGCTTTGATTAGAGAATCTTACACTATGGTTATTGTCGCATATTTGAGATATGCTTAGCATATTATGTTTCAGTCCTTCAACATATAAAATATTTTGAAATAAAGGAAGGTTATATAGTTGAATTGTACCTTGGCCCATAATCTTGCAGCTGCTGCCATCACCAAATGTGATTGAACCATCAGTCATGTCTTTGAGATCGGTGAATAAACCTTTATCACCACTCATATGCCTTGAGCATCCACTGTCTAAGTACCACTTAGAATGGCTTGTAGCATTGAAAGTTGTGTGAGCAACCAGACGGGTGACTTTTGGAATCCATTTCATAACCGTTTTGGGTTTAGGTGGATAGTTGGTCTTCTTTCATTTATAAGAGTTATAAGTATGACCTATTGAGTTAGACTTTAGAAGCTCCTTAAGCAAATCAACTATCTTTTCAGCCAAAGGATTTTGGTTATGCTTCTTATAGTTGAAATAATTGCCTTTAAGTTTTTGAAAAGATTTAAAGTCTTTAGAAAACATTTACTCTTTCCCTTTTGAGTTTAAGGTCTCTCCCTTTACGATTTTGAAAGAAGTATTCTTCGGTTTAGGTGAAACATTCTTATCATAGCCCAAACCAGATCGATCACCTAGATAAGAGTTTTTCTAATTTAGGATCACCTTGGGCGTATTTCCAGGTTTCCTTTAAACTCAAGAGAGAAGGAACTTTATTTTTCAATTGTTCGTTTTCAGATTTAAGATTTTCAAATTGGGAGGTTTTAAAATCCAAATCGCATTTTGTCTTTTCAAAACATTCTAAGATATGAGACTTTTCTAAAACTAGAGATTCATATGATTCTTTGAGTTTAGAAAATTTCTCTTTTTGAAGTTTCAATTTCCCAACAATTTTATAACTTTCCTTGTATAGGGCATTGTATGCATCTTGAAGATCATCTTCATTTTCACATTCACTATTTAGATTTTCTTCACTGGTTGAGTCATCATTATCTGAAAAAGTGAATTTGGCTAGAGTCATAAGAGCTTTAACTTCACTGCCCAACTCATTTTCAGAATCTTCTGATTCAAACGAGACTTCAGAATCAGAGGACTCATCCCAAGTAGCCATCATACTTTTCTTTTTCGACTTGCCCTTATTAGGACATTTGTTAGCCAAATGCCCATACTCTTGACATTTGTAACATTGACTATCTTTCAATGATTTTCTAGATTTTAGTTTAGGTTTCTTTTTATCATTTTCTTTTTGAAGATCAACCTTCTTTTTGCTTTTAAAAATCTTATAAAACTTTTTCACCAAAAGGGTCATATCATCTTCAGAGTTTTCTAAATTAGAATTTAAATCATTTTCTTGAAAACCATTTTTAGATGTGTTTAAGGCAATAGATTTACCTTTTGGAGCTTTAAAGGTTAACTCATAAGTCTGTAATGAGCCAACTAGTTCTTCAACCCTCATATTGTCTGTATCACGAAGTTCCTGGATTGCGGTTACTTTTGAATTGAATCGTTTAGGAAGTGAGCGTAATATTTTAGCACATATCTTGCTTTCAGGGATTTTATCGCCTAGACCCCACATAGAGTTTACAATGTCATTCAATCTGGTATAGAAGTCCATAAACATTTTATTTTCTTCCATACGTATTTTTTCAAATTTATTTGTGAGGATTTGTATCTTAGATTTCTTGACAATTGAAGTACCCTCATGTGTCATTTCCAATATATCCCAAGCTTATTTTGCAGAATCACAGGATATAATTTTTTTTTTTAAAATTCATCCGGCGATAGAGCACAAGTAATTGCATTTAGTGCTTTAGCATTTTCACTACCCTCACTTTTCTGAAGTGTGGTCCATGAGAAATAAGGTATTACTCTCATTAATTTTGAACCATCAATCCCAATTACTTCAGTGGTAGAAGGGGTCCACTCATTCACTATGGCTAGCCACACACTTTCATCCATGGATTTGAGGAAGATCCTCATCCTGGCTTTCCAATAGGCATAATTGGTGCCATCGAAAGGTAGAGGCCGAGTGATTGATAGGCTATCAAAATTTGACATCTCGAATATAACTTAGATCATTAGCTCAGGAAATAAATCTAAAAAATAATTAAAACGAGCTATTAAGCTCTGATACCACTTGAAATGGTCAAGCTATATGTCCTAGAGGGGGGTGAATAGGACTATGTCAAATTTAAAATAAACACAGCGAAATTAAATAAAATAAATGACCAAATAAAGAAACTCAATTCAATATTCAACACTGAAATGAAAGACACCCTCAAAATTCAAGTCTTGAGAGGTTGATACAAATGTTATTCTAAAGACAACCTTACACAAAAAATCAAGGGTTTATGGTAGGACAACCTTATTTCTAAAAAGGTCTTTGTATCAATAACTCAAATTGAAAAGGGATAAATAAATAAATGTATAAAATATAATCTCAAATATTGATTGTTCTAAGGACAACCATACACCATAAGAATGGCAGGGCAACCTTACTAGAATAAATAAAGAAACTGAATATCAAAGCAATAAAGGAATAATAAGAAGTAAATTTTAAACTATTACACCATTCACCATAATGCTTGAAATAAAATGATTACAATATTCACATCCACATATACATCCCACAAATGAATACTGAAAGATATGAAATATAAATCACACAACCACAAAACACAAGGGATTATAGTGGTTCGCCTGTGTGTACACCAATTGTTAAAAAACAGCTATACAGCTACTCCACTCCTAATATACTCACACAATGAATATTAGCATTCACTATTAAAATAGGTTTTTCAGGTTCACCCAAAACCTTCACAATTGTGTCTTTCTCTATGGGCTTACACAATTAAAAAAAATCTCACTTCTGAGTTTTCCAGACTCTCCTCAGATAACCAATACAATGATATTTTTCTGAAAAATCTCAAAAGTAAACCAAAAGAAAGTAAATTACTAAAACATAAAATATCTGAATATCTCCTTCGTCGTAGTAGCCCAGAAGAACCAAATCGGAGTAAAGATTTGAATGTCCAAGTTCAATGTCCAATACTCACTTTACAATGGTTCTAAGTTCTAATTGATTTTGAATTAAAACAGATGGGCTAGCCTTAATTGATTTTGATTCTAGAAAAAGGATAATCAAAGTTCCTCTTTACAGATTAGATTGGAATACAAGAAATAAAATCAGTTAACAAAGCTAAAGAAAGAGAATATTAAATATGCACACTTAGCTTAAATGGAGCACAGTCTTATCCTTAGAAGATCAAATTAAATTAGCATGAATTATGTTAATTATTCTGAGATTCATGCTCTATTTATAGGTGAGAAAAAAATGTCTTCGACTGGTCCAGAAAAAATTACAACTTGTCGTAGAACCAACTGATATTTGAAATTTCAGGCGCGATAAGATCTGGCAGTTTCATGACTAGTCATAGGTCAGCTACGACTAGTCATAGGTCTCCTACGACTGGTTGAAGGTCTCCCATGACTAATCGAAGGTAGCTAAATTTCAACGTTGTACTTTGAGTCATAGGTCTATGACTGGTCGAAGAATTAGTCAACACTATTCATACGACTAGTTGAATAGTCTCCAGGACTGGTCAAAGCCTAATAGAAAATTTTCAAACATTGCAACAAACTTACGACTGATCCAGAAAATTCTTAGACAGGTCGAAACAGTGCTAGGACTAGTCGCACAAAGTCCAGGACTAGTCTTAGAACAGACCAAACTCACTTATATAAAACATATGAGTTATGTATCCAAAATGACCTACTCTAAAGTCAACCTACGGTCAGTCAAACCTCAACCGTGAAGTAAGGACATTGAAACTTGAAGACGAGTGACCTTTGAAAATAATGAAGCCTGAGATCTTGGTGTAGCTTGAACTTGAAAGCTTCATGAGATCTTGAACTTGGAAGCTTCATCTTGATCTTGAATTATACATGACTTGTATTAAGTCGTACATGCTTGCATTCTAGAGTCTTGACTTGAAAATGGTGCTTGTCTATCGAAGCTAATCTTGTAAGACTTCGTGACTCGGCATCTCTTGAGTAGAGATTTGTTCTTCACATATGCAAGCTTCATAACAAGATACAAATAGTGTCTTTGGCACCACAAATTTGACAACAAAATGGGATAACAACTACAACACTTACACCCGCCCTTCCTATTCTTTCCTCTCCCCTGTTCTTGTGTCACTAGGGCCTCTTGCTGAGTAGACCCCTGAGACTTCCTTCTTGTTTCCTCATTGAAGAGACAGCTAGTCACCTGTTCCATGGATATCTTTCCATCTGGCACGGAGTTACTTAGAGACACCACCAATGTCTCCCAACTGTCAGGCAATGAACTAAGCAAAAGTAAAGCCTGCAATTCATCATCCAGGAGCATCTTCATAGAGGAGAGTTGGTTCACTATATTGCTGACCTCATTCATGTGCTCGACCATAGAACCACCATCCTTGACCTTGAGATTCACAAGTCGCCTTATCAGAAATTTTTTATTACCGGTTGTCTTCCTCTCATACAACCCTTTTAGTTTCAGCCATAGGCCAGCGGCTGAGGTTTCCGTAGATACTTGGTAGAACACAGAATCATCCAGCCATTTTCTAATAAACTCCATCGCCTTTCGGTCCATCTTCTTCTAATCGTTATCAGACATATCCTTGAATTTTGCTGATATGCCTAAAATTGGAGAATATAGGTCCTTGAATTAAAGTAAGTCCTTCATCTTACCCATCCATATGGTCCAGTTAGACCCATTGAGGTTGATCATCCTTGATAAGCCACCTTCTATAATTCCAAACTGATCCTACCCGTTCAATGAACTTAGCTCTGATACTATTTTGTTGGGGGCCTTGGACAAAACCTTAGGATCTAGCCCTCCAGAGCAAACCAGAATTATGGAATAACAAAGCAATGAAATAAATCAAAGTATCAACCACACACCACACAAGAGATTTTTACGTGAAAAATCCTTGAAGAGGTAAAAAACATGGGACCTCGTCCAGATCAACAATCCATTATGAAGTAGAACGTTACAACCGATCACAAGTACATCATGCTATGATCAAACCTTCACTCATGCAGGAGTGGATAAATAATAAGAGAAACAAAAAAAACTGAGAGATTCTACCGATTACGAGGACGTAGAAGTGCTGAGATATGGTAGATCACCTCTACAAGCATAACCTCCCTTCTACAAGCTTCCTCTCTTTCTTTCTCTCTCTCTCTCACACCTTTGATTTCCCTTTTGTGTTTTTCTTCACCATCATACACTAGAAAAACCCTAAAGACCCTTTTTTATAGTTTTAGGAAACTCCCTTCCGCATCCCGATTGCGAAAGGACTTACGACATGAAATCCGTGCAAAATCACGAAACGAATCTGCGTAACTACGATTGGTCGTGCACCACCCATGACCGGTTGAGACCCTCCTATGACCGGTCGAGTACCCCAGAGAAAAAAAAAAGTCCAAACTCGCTGGACTTTGAGTCGTGTCACGACTCGAACCTACGACTGGTCATGCAAGGTCACGATCGATCGACGACGGGTCAAAAAACCCCATCACTGTGTAGTTAATAGAATTAAGAAACAAAATATGACTCAATGAATGCTACAAAAAGATGTAGCTGAGCAGATGAACCATTCTAGAGCGGGCAAGGAGCATGAGAATCTATGCTGAATTGCCTAAACAGTTTTGAGCAGATGCCATAAATATTGTAGTTTGCTTGCTTAACAGATGACCCTCAATTGCTTTAGATGGTGGTTTGCCAGAGGAAGTGTGAATTGGAAAAGAGGTAAACTTGTCCCATTTCAAGGTATTTGGTTATATCTCCTTTATCCATATTGATTCTTAAAATAGGATCGAGCTTGATCATAAGTCCAAAAGGTACACATTCATTGGATATAGCCTTAATGATTTTGATTATCGATTTTGGGATTTTGAAAATCAAAAAATCATTAGGAGAAAGGATGTGATATTCAATGAAATGGTTATGCATGAGCATAAGTTGGAACAAGAAGAAGATAAAATCAGCATATTAAGTTTATAAAACTTGATGAGATACCTGACAAGAATGTTCTAAAGTCCCAAGATGAAAATCTATATGCAGAACCTTAGATACTTGTTCATGTGAGGAGATCATATAAGATTACTAAACCCACAGTTCATTATTCTCATTTTCTGCATTATTTGTTGTTGACTGATAATGGTGAAGTATAATCTTATGACACGGTTCTGTAGGTTGGGACTAGACACAGGTGGGAGCAAGTTATGGATGATGAGATGAATTCTTTGATATCAATCCAGACATGTGATTTGGTTCAGTTACAAAGGGGAAAGGCAGTTTTGCATAACAAGTGAGTTTATTATATGAAAGAAGAGCATGAAAGTACTTAACACTTCAAGGCCAAGTTGGTTGTGAAAGGTTTTCAGCATAAGGCATGTATTGACTACACTGAAATCTTTTCTTCTGTTATTAAAATCTCTACTATCAGATTAATTCTAAGCATTGTGGCTATAGAAGATTTGCACTTAGAACAATTAGATGTAAAAATAGCTTTTCTTCATGAAGATCTTAAAGAAGACATTTATATACGTCAGCCACAGGTATTTGTTTCACCTAGCAATGAAAACATGGTGTGTAAACTTAAGAAGAGTTTATATGATATAAAATAGGCTTTAAGACAGTTGTACTGGAAGTTTGATAGTTTTATGTTAAATATAGTTTTAAGAGATACTATGCCGATCGCTATTGTTATTTTAAGAAACTTGAAAATTCATATCCCATACTTCTTTTTGTACGTAGATGATATGCTTGTTGCGGGGTTAAACATGCATAAGATTTCAAATCTCAATGAACAATTGACTAATGAGTTTGTAATGAAGGAATTGGGTGTTGCAAAATTATTCCTTTGTGTGAGAAGTTAGGTACCACTTCCTTAATAAGTCACTTCAAGCTCTCACTAGAACAGGGTATAGCAACGCAAGAAGAACATGATTACATGGATAAGGTTTCATATGCCTCGGTGATTGACATCTTAATGTACACCATGATTTGCACAAGAGCAGATATTGCTCATGTAGTACGAGTTGTCAAAAGGTTTATAAATAATCTAATGAAGGAACATTGAGAAGTTGTCAAATGGATTTTCAGATACTTGAGAGTAATAATGAAGGAACATTGAAAAGTTATCAAATGGATTTTCAGATACTTAAGAGGTATTACTAATGCAACATTATACTATGGAGGGTTAGAAATAAGTTTATAGAAATATTTTAATTCAAATCTTGAAGGGGATATTGATGGCAGAAAAACACTACATGGTTTTTTTTTTATTTTTTATATTTATTTTTTTTATTTTTATACTTTAGGTATTGTAATAGTTAGTTAGGTCTCCTAGTTATAGAAGATTGTTACTATCTCAATGAAATAAGTAGAGTATGTTGGTATAACAAAAGCTTGCAAGAAATGGTATGGTTAAATGGTCTCATTGAAGAGTTTGGTAATGAGAAAGAAAATTGTAAGTTCTACAAAGACAGTCAGAATGTAATTCACTAATAAAAAACTCAGCATTTCATTTAAGAACCAAGCATATAAATACTAAATATCATGTTATATAATCACTTTTGGAGGATGAACAATTTACTTTAGAGAAGATTCATACAATTTAGAACCCTATAAATACATTGACTAAGGTGATTAGTTTAAAGAAACTAAAGTCACGTTTAGTTTCTATTGGTCTCCAAGTTGAAGACAACGAGGAGATTCATAGCAAGCTCCCCTGAGAGTTTTCTATAATTGGCCTCCAAGCAAGAGATTGTTAGGATACGTGCCTAATCATTAGGCGTGTACGATTCATCAGCTATCATTTTCGCGGAGCGCCTCGCTGGGGTTGTAGGGGTGGATCCATTAGGTTAGAATCCAAAAATCAGATTGGTTTTAAAGAATCCTGGCCTTTATTCATCGACGCTTGTTTGTTAAAACAAGACATTGGAATTTTTTTTCATTTCATGATACGTTTAAACTCATAATATGGTCAGTTTAGCTCGATTACGTGTGTGCCATATGTGTAATTTTCAAATGCTGGCGTATCATCCATCACACTCTGGCAGAGTATTAAAGTTTAGTAGACGGGTCTATTTGTGGCGGGGTCCACATGATGCATGGCCCGAATCTACACATGGGTGCCACACGAGCATGTGTGGAAGAACATGAACCCAATCAGAGAAATACGAAAAGATCCACTTCTCGTCTTGTCTGTTGCCATGTGGCAGACGCTCTCTCATGGTGTGACCCCGCCCGCTCAGCGCTCCCGTCCCACACGCGACGGACAGCACAAATCTTGTGTGCTCCGCAGCCGACCAACCCAAATATAGTAACAAAACAACAGCCCTTTGGCACGTGCCAATCACACCACTTTCTATAAATAAATATATACGCCCTGGGAAGTTATTTGACTCTGGCTGACTATGACCCTTGATAGGCAGGCACTTAGAAATTAAACATGTGAAAAATATTAACTTAAATGAAACCGACTAGATTACGGAAAGCGCAAACGATAAGTTACAGTCTAAAAAAATGATTTTTTTTGGAACGATCCTAACCACTGATTCATGAACACTTTTGCTGAAATAAGACCGTTGGATATTTTTCAATTTTAACCGTTCTATAAATATCAAGATATTTAATTGTTACATAAATAAATGTGAGTAATTTTTGTACATGGTACATCTAATCTGATACCCATAATTTGGAAGGTTTTGTTTAAATTAATTGTATTCCAAGTATGCAATTTCTCAATAATATCTAATTGCCTGCGTATCATCATCCATCACAGTCTGCCAGAGCATCAAAATAATCCTCGGACGCCCTTTTCTCCCAAAATAAATACTAGAGGATTCGCGCGTGTAGAATCAGTTGGGTTGAATTGCGACCAATGCGCAAACATGTCAATATGTGTTGAATCCTGGCCTTTCATTAGATATTCCTCACTGTTAAACTAGTCTGACCTAAAATTCACAGTTCTCTGCTATGTAATTGTGCTACACATATATGAGAAAAAAATGAATGCCTGGGAAACAAGATAACCAGTGGGGGTCATCCATAATACACGAGGGGCACAAATGATCAACGATCTAGTCTGATTATTAGGATTCGTGTTTTTCACAAGAAGCTACACCTAATAAATGGACCCGATCATTTGTACGTGTTCAAATCCAGCATGTGCACCGAAAATTCGTACGTGAATTTTAGTGGCACAGGTCTCCTGCTCGTCTCTTCTAACTATAACGTCTTCCTATGCACCACACTCACCTCGCCAACCCTTCACGAGACTAACGTGCACACCACCCTTCATAACACCGCTTTCCCGCCACCACCCTAGCCATTTCCTGATACCCACACGCTCGACACCGATCTGCCCGGCGATATGGACTCGCATGGGGATGAAACGTCCGACAAGACGTGGGACCCACGTCAAGGGCCCACTAAGAATGGGCTCCATGTGGACACCACTGGTAAGCGTGCGGTGCCGGCGGTACGACCCAGAGACGAGCCAGGCGGTGCGGGCCCACCACCAACGGTGGGGAGTGTGCCATGTGGTGCGTGCAAGTTCTTACGACGTAAGTGCATTAGTGGGTGCATCTTTGCGCCTCACTTTGGGTCCGATCAGGGTGCAGCCCGGTTTGCAGCAGTGCACAAGGTATTCGGTGCAAGCAATGTATCCAAGCTATTACTGCACATACCGGCCAACCGACGGCACGATACGGTCGTTACCATATCTTATGAGGCACAGGCGCGGCTTTCTGACCCTGTTTATGGATGTGTGTCCACCATACTTGCCCTACAAAAACAGGTTCTTCCACCATCTCTCTCTCTCTCTCTCTCTCTCTCTCTCTCTCTCTCTCTCTCTCTCTCTCTCTCTCTCTCTCTCTCTCTCTCTCTCTCTCTCTCTCTCTCTCTATATATATATATATATATATATATTGAAGGGTCCGGTTGGGGATGTGCTCTACCATCATGTATTTTCAAAACTCATTTTATCCATCAGTTGAGTGATCTAATTTTTGGCTAGGATTGAAAAATCAGTTCCATTCATAGTACAGGTGGACCACATAATTGAAAATAATATACAAGGGTGACACACCCTACTAACCGTTTATATTGATGTGGCCCACCTAAATAAGGCATGAGCTTGGTTTTCGGAGCCTATACCTAAATTCATGTGTCATGTAATAGTTTAATCAGATTTCACATAACCATCCTGGTAGGCCCAATAAAAATCAACGATACACATCACTCTCTCAAATGCTTTTTTAATTTAGTTCACCTCAATGGTTGATATTTAAGCTGTGCGCCTAACATGATTGCACATTTAGTAGATAAGGTGAATTTCACGTAAATATGATGGTGGAAGTTTGCAAAAGACCTTCTCTCTCTCTCTCTCTGCTAATGTGTTTAAACCTAATGGATGGTCTAGATCTGTCAATTGAGCATGTCTAAACCTAATGGATGGTGCATGTCTAAACCTAATGGATGGTCTAGATCTGTCAATTGAGCATGTCTAAACCTAATGGATGGTGCATGTCTAAACCTAATGGATGGTCTAGATCTGTCAATTGAGCATGTCTAAACCTAATGGATGGTCTAGATCTGTCAATTGAGCGTGTCTAACTGTTTCAAAATAAATAGGAGCACCATAACTTATGGTGCTCTGAGAACACTGAAGCATTTCTCTACGAATATATATATATATATATATATATATATATATATATATATATATATATATATATCGTGGAGAAATGATCCAGTGCTTCCAAACCACAAGTTATAGTGCTATAATTGAATTTGGAAACATGGAAAGTTTAATCACTTGATCTGTACCTTCCATTCAATCAAGTTAATAATCATGGCTCACTGGGCAAAAGAAATAAATAAAAACATGTTGATTGGATGATTCACCATTCTATATCTATGACCTTTTACTCTGTAGACCAGAAGGATGGTTTGGACCTAAAGGACGGTCATGATCAATGGGTTGGGACCATCCACATTTCTGAAAGCAATGGATAGAGTACGGTGGGACTGGGTGCGAAGATTTCACCTATTGGGAGACAGTGTGGCTTGTAATAGCATGGCTAAATAAAATGGGCAACGATACATGATCAACGAACCAAAAGTCCCTTTTATGGTTAGAACCAGCCCATCAATGCAGATCTTTCGATATGGCGACTGACAACGGGGCCAGCTGGATAAACGGTTTCGACCGTCGAGGGTCGGTCTCATCTATATTGTATTAGCGGGTCTCATCTGTTTTAGCATAGGGATAATGACATCCACCGCTGAAACCTTCCTAGAGTCCACAGTGATGTTTATTTGTCATCCAATCTATTCATAATGTCACACGTATATGGATGGAGGGAAACCACAAATATCAACTTGATCCAAAGTTTTGTGGCCCAAAAACATTTCAATGGTGAGGATTCAATTCATACTGTTTTCCTATACTGTGGCCCACTTGAGCATTCGATATGCTTTAATTTTGGGCTAATGCCCTAAAATTAGCTGGAAAAACGGATGGACACTGTAGATCCAACATTGTGTGTGTGTATATATATCTTGAAAGACAAAATTTATTGAAAGATAGGGGAAATGGTACTATGAGGTTGACCTTATCGAGAGTCCCATGAGGTGGAGCTGTTTGGGCCCCACTATGATATGTGTGGAACGTCTATCCCACCTGTCAGATGCACCAATATTTCAGTGTGAGCCATGAGCTTAAAAATCAAGTTAATTTATGACTTGAGTGGGCCACACCACATACAAAAGTTGAGAGGAGTTAATGTCTCATTAAAACATTCATAATTATTTATTAGACCCACCGAGATATAGTTCACAAATCCAGACCATCCATTGTATTTGTCGCAGTTGGATGAGGAGTCAAATCAAGTTTCAGCCACATAGAAAACTCAGGAATTCACCCCATTGTCCCTCACCATAAATTTTCATTTCCGCTTAAGCTTCTCGTTGAGGGTGTGATGATTTTCCCAGAAAGAACCTTGTCCCTTACAAAGTGACAGTCAACTTTAATATATTTGGCTCACTCTTAGAATATTAGATTTGCAGCAATAATACCAGACACTTTGATTATCACAAAGCATAGTCAAGGGCCTTGATAAGCTTCTCACTCACTCATAAGGAGTTTCATCCAACGTTAGTTCACATGCAGCAGTTGTCCTTTATACAGTGTCCTCTGTTTACTATTCTTTGGGCTTTGGGTAGTGGTGGTGCCTTCTCATGGAGCAGTGCATTTCGACTCCCAAGTTCTTAGTTATGATCAATGGGCAGCCAAGGGGTTGTTATTTTGAGAGCTATAAAGGCCTGAGGCAGGGAGACCCATCAAATGCATGGTGTTGATGTTCGACACACATCATAGTGGCCCACACCACTTGACCACATACCTGCCTTCACATAATTTTTTTTTTTTTTTTTTTTTGTTAATTATCAATTTTCAGGTGATGTCATTGCAAACGGAGCTCTCGATCGTGCAGACGCAACTGATAAACAGCAGGTTTATGGTTGCTAACGCATTACAAAGTTCTCAGCAGCAACACATTGCAGTGTTGCAACCGGCGTATTCGAACAACTCCTCGGCGTCAACTAGCCTTAACAATCTAAGCAACTTCCCCTCAAATTTTGACCTTGTCGAAGCAATGCCACCTTCCCCAAGCTTCGATCCGCTGCAACTCTCTCGGCCATCTCAGGAAGAGGATGACAACGAGGAAGAAAGCCAGAATCCCGTTGTTTTCGTTGAAGGGATCCTTCAGAGAAAATAGATATTTCCTCGTGATATTGTTTCACTGGTTTAAGGAAACTGACCTTCCATACATATGCCATTTTATATTAAGAAAACTCATTTGTAATGTTTTATGTTTCTAGGTAGATATTATTTATCTTGTGGGCCTTCCATGATCAGTGGATGTGGTCGTTGAAATGCCTGGATGAAAGTATGATCGGACATCATTTCATCATTAACCTTTCTTGTTGTTGGTTTATTTTGTCACTCTTGACATGTCATGAGCAGAACAGGATCTCTGTTCTCTTAGAAGCGTGGACCTCATGTAACCATCACATGAGGTCGAGCTGTGTGGGTCCCATGTGGTGTGTATTGGACATCCTGACACAGGGAGGGACATGATGAGGTCGATCATCGTCTTCCTCAAGGGTTGTCTACTCTTATGTAGAGTGGGTCGTGGACACTTTCATGGCCAAGATGGATAATAGAAGGCCCCATTAGAGGGAAAAGTGATAATAAGCAAGGGTTGTCTACTCTTATGTAGAGTGGGTCGTGGACACTTTCATGGCCAAGATGGATAATAGAAGGCCCCATTAGAGGAAAAAGTGATAATAAGGACTCTCAAAACTCTAAAGTAGGCATATCTCACAAATTAGAATGAATTATTTGATGTACCATCACTACAGCAAAATCGTCATTTAGGAACGGTTTTAAACCATTCCTAAATGAGGCATCGCAGAAAATCAAGAACGGTTCAGAACCATTTTGGGTACCATTTCAATTTTTAGAAACAGAATTTTAGGAATGGTTTTAAACTGTTCTGGTGCCAACGGTCACATTTTAGGTAAAATTTTAGAAACGATTTTGAACACTTATTAATGTCGATTTTAAGACGAAATTTTAAGAACAATTTTAAACCCCTTTGTTCATTGTATGAGAGAGAGAGAGAGAGAGAGAGAGAGAGAGAGAGAGAGAGAGAGAGAGAGAGTAGGGTATGTAATCTTCTTGTATTATATGCCAGATAATTACAAAAATAGAAAAAGACAATAGAATGATTCACACACATAATAATCTTTTCCTTCTTTTCTAGTACACATTTCAATTTCAATTCCAATTTCCAATTTCAATGAAACATTTCATTTCCAGGCTTCTGTAATCCAATAATTCCTTGCTCTTTTCTAAAATGATCACTGCCTTCAGATATGACATCTGCTACAAATCCTCCTCTTCAATGTCTTCTCGTCCATCCCCCACAACCCGATAGATCTCTTCCACCAGCTTGGCCTGCACATCCCGATGGTTCACCAGGTTCGCCATGATCCATTGCAGTGATGTGGATGTTGTGTCCGTATGAGAGAGATGAAAATCTCTTCCGCATGAGGGATGAAAATCTCTTCCGTATGAGAGGGATGAAAATCTCTTCCTTCGACGCCACTTCCAAGGCATTTTGGTACATGTCATGAGCTGTTAATTTTGCACTGGAAGTATTGGTAGTGGTAGTGCTGTTGCTACTGTTGGGCTTGAAACAGCTGCCTGAAGGGCTAGAGAAGGCCTAGAGAATGCTGCTGCCTGCTATTTTCAGTTTGTGGGTTGTGCTGGTAATACATGTTGTCCAACCTTAGAGACAGCTTAGATCTGATGAAAATGCTCTCGATCTCGAGTACCTGAAAATCTATTGCATACGAGTAGTTTCCCCTGCCCAAGGGTCTGTTGCATTTGCACCAGCTTCCATAAGGCACAAAAATTGCATTGTATCAATAGCATACCTGCCAAAATCACCCATTAACAGGATATTATTACATGCATTTGAAATGATAAAATATATGTCCAGATGGATGCAGCAAAAACTCTAGAAATAGTTTAAACAGCTGACCTCAAAAATTCATGGGCATCTTCTTCTCTCCCATGACCAAGAAAACATATAACCCAATAAGTGAATACTAGGTGAACTTGAAATAACTTGCAATGCTCTTCATTTAACACAATCATCCTACACAAAAGATTTCATTTAAGCCTACATGCACACACTTCTCAAGTCTTCCTCTTTTGGGGGCGTTGATCTCATTCATTGTTGGTTGGGATCATCCACTCTATATCAGATACACTCTTTAGTGGAAGTTACAACATGAATAGAAAAATAGGTAGAACTCAAATGCATGCAGAATTGGATTACCATTTGATAGTAGCAACAACAGCAACCAAACAGAGATAATACTACTTGTAATAAGTATCCAAGGCAAGAGCAGAAGGTTCCTTGACCGCTAAACTTTTAACCAGCACAGCTCCCTATGAAACATTGATGAAAAGCTACTTATAAACATAATTATGACATCCAAAATCTTTTTTAAAAAAATCAAAAGAACAAGAGGTTTCTTCTGCAACCTTAGTATCATCAAAGCACCCACAAGCCATGATAACCTGCGCAATTTAGTGTTAGAGTGAACATTTGAAAGAAGACTATCAAAACCCAGAATATAGTAGCATGATGAATGAGTTGGATGACCTGCATAAAAGTGGGCCCCATATCTACCAGGTGCCATCATTAGCTTACGGAGGTATCAGTATCGCTGGAGCACGTCCCATTTCATATAAGATTTGAAGAACTGGCTTTAGCTTAATTGAGAAAAAAAATCACACAACATAGCACTCAAAAGATAGTAATATATAAATGTTAGTCTCTCATAAAAGAAAAATAGTTGCCACATTACAGTCACATCATGAGACCAGAAATTAAAGACTGAATGACTGTTGAAAATGGGAGCTAGAAACATCTACATCAGCACTTTAGTATTCATGAAGCATGAGAAATGACACCCAAAGAAATTACAATAAATGCTATGCTTTTAAGTACAAAAGAAAAGAAAAGTGGATACAGTTAGCAGAACTAGGGAATAAATAAGCTTATAGTTGATTGATATCGAACGCGATGCAAGTTTGAGACTACCTTCTCATAATCTTCCTGCAGGAAAGAAGATAAAAGAAAATGAGATGCCCAAAAAACCCAACATCCCACAAAATGCAGACGTAAGGATGCTTAAATTACATCTGCATTCTAGGGTCTATCCAAATTCCAAACTTCCCATTAATTGCATTATTCAAAAGCTATATTATTTGATAAGGAAAGGTTAGGATAAGAGGTTAGAATTCCAGATGTAAGTGGCTTCTTCTTTGCCAGCATAATACAACAACCCAAATCAACCGCCGGCTTTAGCACACCTATCGTCTTCGAACTGGCAAAGCAATCAACGAGTGTCAAACCTGTGAAATGAAACGGGACAACAAATTGCACACAAATAAATGAACAAACATGAAAAATGTTCGCATGATGACCCAGGCATTGCAGTTGAGGTTGAGACCAAAAAGAATCATATGCCAGATACCATGCTTGTCGTTGTCGGGTTTCTCATAAATTCCTTTAAACATTACTTGTTACATAGAAATGACAGAACCAGAGTTTAAACATAAAACATAGAGGAAATGACCAACAATCTTCAAGGAGTGAGGTTTTCTCAAATGCATCCCAACACATTCCAATGATCCAGACCATTTATTCAAGCAGTCTCACTTTGTACAGTGTAAACGAAACAAATAGAAACCCTAAAAAATAAAATAACAACAAAAAAACAAATAGAAGCTCTCAATTGAGTTATTTCAGCCCTTGATAACCTTTCTCTTTTGCTTTGAACATAAACAATCACCATAACCTTTCCTTTGTATAATCAATGGGTTGAAATATTCAATCTAAGAGTTTTCTTGGTTATCCCCCATTTAAGGGGAGCCTTATCAAATAAATGGCTTTCGTCACTGAAAAGGACACAAATCCAATGGCTAGACTCCTGACATATCTTATTGCAATATGTTGAGATGTATTCAAGCAAACCTATTAACGAGACTACCAAAGTACTTTCACAAGCAGAAGAACTGGATCTATTTCCTTGCTGCTACCATAACATAGAATTCTAATTACAGTACATACTAGAATAATTTCAACATTATTCCTTATGTGAAAGGAGCATCACCTTGGCAATTTTTGCACCAAAGGCAGCAGCTAGAATACAAGCCCCTATTGATATGTTAATCGTGTTTGTCCCATCACCTCCCGTTCCAACAATATCAACCACATCAGTCATTCCTTCAACCTTCCTATAGCATTTGAACATTGCCCTCGCCAATCCCACAACCTACAAATGTAGAGATATATAAATCTATAAAGGAGTAATATGCTTATCAATTTCAGTCTATGAATCAAGCTTATGGAGGTTCTCTCTTAATCATGGTTATGTTCTAATATTCATAAACATCACATATTTTACTTTCTTTTATAAAATGTTACATATGACCACTCACTTCTTCGAACGACTCTCCTTTGGCTCTCAAAAGAACAAGAAAAGCACTGATCAAAACTTCATTAGCTTCACTTAGTAAAAAATCAAGAGAAGCTTCTGCCTCCTCTTCAGATAAATCCACCCCATTTATCAGATAAAAATAAATAGAACTGCTCTAACTAATTAACCTATATTCTTTTTGAAATGAACCCAAAATCTGGTTGTTGATGGACATGATCCCAAAATTAGACTGGTTTTGGTGGATTTTGTGGAGTAAGACTGTCAAATTTAGGATCGCAACCTGCCCATGATGGTCAGTCCTATCAATGCAATTTTAGATAATGTGCCCATCAAACATGCAACAATGAGGATACCATCCAAATACACATATATAAACCATACAGTAATTTGATTAGTCTAATTTGGCGCACGATATCATAAAATTTCTTGATATTTGGCGAACCAAACACACCCTAACAAAAAACCTCATGTATCTGTCTCTGCCATGGAATGTTTGTGTCCATGCCGGTTCATGTTGATAGCTAAAAAACTAAATGTCATATTCAGAAAGTGGTCTATCTAGTTTGATCGGTGTGCCCCACATTCCAATTGGACCATAAATCATGGCCGGATTTTCATCTAAGCATCAGTGGGGTCAACCGTGGACCCCATCTGATGGCTCAAATAGTCCTGCATCATCAGACTTCGCATAAATGTACCATATTGGCACGTTTAAGAGAGTAAGATTCAAAATCCTATTGTTGTGAATAGCCATAGAAGGCTACAAAAAGTAAAAGAACTTTCACTTGTCCAGAAGATGAACTAATTTTGCATCAGAGGAGCAGTATTTAAAGAGTGAGTACATCAGGGGCAACATAATTTGGTGTTCCACGTCCCTCTTGAAGAAGTGCAACAACCTGCACATGGAGAGAAACAAACTGCAATTAGACATGCAGAGTAATAAATGGCTAGAACACCTTCATGGATGCAACAGACTGTCAACTTGGTGGGGCAATGCACCAAGGCCAAAATCTGAAATCTTGGCTTGGGAATCAAGAAGAAGATTTTCAAGCTAAACAAGGAAGATAACTTCTGTTGCTCTAATCTTTGAACTTCATAAATGGGATTGAGGAGCGAGTAAAGTTGCTATAGAAACAAGGAAGATGTCAAATGTAAATCCAAGAAGAAAAAATTTGGATGTTAACATACCATCAAATTCTCAAAATTTGACAAACCATTTCTAATCTAAGAAACACCATTGTTAAAATGTGAATTTGGAGTCATCGATCAGAACCAACGTGCATATTTAATTCACAGTTAAAATGTGAGTTTCAACTTCTGAAGGAGTATACCTTATTCATCATATTCCATTGACCCACTTGAGGCAAGCAATCCTTTTCTCTACTAGTGTCATGGGATTTAAGCTACAAAACCAACCAGAAGCAATGAAGAAAAATTAAAAATCACTCAAAGGAGGGAATTCCTGTAGTTAAACTAGCTAGTCAATGAAATAAATCCCGCATTTGTTAAAAAAAAAATACCAATTTACTTACCCAAGTGTAGGTAAAATGCGTGCTTCAACCGAAGCAAGTTTCTCACTGATTTTAACGTCAAACTCCTTTGCATAGGGATCTTTGTGGTAACTGGTGAGTATTGTGGTGAACTGTCTGCCAAAGAAAAATGAAGTTTCAGGGTACTTCATTCTGACATAAGCATTAACAAAGAGTAACTACAAAGCCAGTGCCAATCACCATGTTGATGCACTAAAGAATAGTTTCTAGGAATTTCATGTGCTTGCTCTACATACTTTTGTAATGTTCTCGAGGCATGGTAAGAATAACTTGCATTTTTTTTGTGCGACATTGGAACATCTTTTGTGTTCAAGCCTAATAAATAGCAATACTTTTGGGGAAGTTCTCCATTATTCTCTAAGCAGATCTATCGGGGATTGAAACTAATTTGGTCTGTATCAATTGTTTCACATGTTATTCAATCTCTATGTACTTTATAAATAAAAAAGCCCTAAGGTTTGTATTTAATGTACTCTCAAATGGTAAAGAAAACATAAATTCAGTATCACAAAGATATAAATACATATGTAACAGGATTTCTTTCATTCAGATGCTCTAAGTTCTCAAATCAATGCATTCCCAAATTACTTTCTTTTTGTTCTAACAAAGAAAAAATTAGTTAATGGGTTTCCCTAATTTCCTTCAATTGGGATAGACCTATGTCAATGTATATGATTTTTGGGCCAATACCTATGAGATCCCAACATAGAGAGATAGGAAATTATACAGAAGACAAGGAAGAAATGAAAAAGATGAAAACACAAACAAAAGGATCTAGAGAAGTAGAGCTTACCTAGGTTCAGATGTAGAGTTGTGTTTACTAGCAAGGAATGATTGCATGCACAGACACTTTTCCCAAAGCACTATCATTCAGATGCTACACCAAAATATAAAGTAAAAAAACTAAAAATAGTGAAATTTAGATTTACTACAACACTTGATAGTTGCTTTGCCTTATAATTTTATTATCATTGAATTAAATATTGAGAATTTCCTAGTAGCCACATGTCACACGTGGCCTGAAAAACATCGAAGTGATCATAAGAGTAGAAGCCAATGTACCTTTACAAAAACACACCATTGATTAAGTAGTCAAAACCTTCCAGTCAAAGTACAAGGATTACTTTCATCAACCTTGGTTGTTTCTTTCATTTTCCTAAGGTGATGTTGCTTTTTGGGATCTTCAGAATATGCATGATGGACAACAAATAGATGATTTTTACAGTTGTTTAAATTGCTGAATTTCTGTAGAACATCTTTCACTTGAGATTTTGAATGGTCGTTCATTTGCTTGTTTGGTAGATGTAAGTGAGATAATAATTAGAATCTTAAAAAGATTTTCTTTTTTTTGGAACCTCATAAGAGATTCATATGCTGATTGTATTGGAATATGGTAAATGGATTCTTTATATTTCCCATGATTTTGACATGCAAGGATTGTAGCTTGGTCATAAATTTTTTGACCCACGAAATTAGCATCTAGAGAGCCAGATAACAGCACAGGCCATTTTTAGGAATGTGGGTTCAAAACATTCCCTATATCTCACTATTAGGGAAAAAAATCCCAGGCAGACACCTAGTATATGTAAATAAAGGGCTCCCAGTATTGCACTGTGATGGAAAGATGAAGGGTTTTATCTAATTGTATGTACATGTGCTTGGGCATGTTTGGCTGAACATGAAGCTGGTTTTAATACAATCCTGTCAGAGTATGAGCAGATCCTTATTGTTTCATACATACAATACTATATACAGACGGGAATATAATCAGTAACTAAGAATTACAAGAAGAAACAATCTGCCACATCAAAACTTCACTAAGTACGCATTCAAGGCAGGCTTTTTTCTTTCTTTCTTAAATGGGAAAGTGTAAATCTCATACTCCTCTCAAAATACTCTACTAGTTTCTTGAGGATGGAAAAGTGTAATTATTATTCGGTCGAAACCATCCTTTCTTTTCCATCCAAACAAAACAAGTTGTCATATCAAAGGCAAACCCCTTTCCATTTCCATTGTTAGGCACGGAATCCATGGTTTCCAAACATGGCCTTATGGGAAAACAACACTAGGTATTTCATCACTTCAAAAGCATTACTTTCAATTACAAAACTTCACAGCAATCTTCTTGCATTAGGTATGTCTAAAATAGTGAGTTTTGAAATTTGTCCTCTTTTGAAAACCTGGAGATGATAATATAAATAAAAGAACAATGCAAGGTTAGTAAAAAAAAGAAGTCCAATTCTCTCTCTCTCTCTCTCTCTCTCTCTCTCTCAAATAAAATAAAAAAATAAATAAAATAAAAGAAGAAGAAGAAGAAGAAAAAGAGTCTAATAGTCTAAATTCAATACATGTGAGGTAATAAGTCTACTAGCTTATCTTTGTTATATGGCACGCTCGCAGTGTGCAATGTATATGAATGGCCGAGGCCTCTGAACATATTCCATCCACCCCATCACAGTAGGGGGGCGGATTGGGTGCGAAGCTTACCACGAGGCCCACCTTGATGTATGTATTCTATATCCACACCGTCAGCCAAAATTAAAGAAGATCAGAATTTTAAAAGGACCATGCCTAGGAAATGGTGATGATTGACCATTAATGGGTCACATAAGCAGATTAGGTGCGAACCTTACCATAGGGGGGAAAGTGATCTCTAGATTAAGACTAGTCGACTGTTGAGCTTGCTCACAGTCTTGCATTCGTGATCTCTAACATTTGGCAAGAGGATTGTTGGGTCTTTTCCGGTAATCTCTTTCTTTTCGTATTAATCCATTTGCTTCCCCATTTGAGTTTGCATTACTTTTTTTTTTTACTACTATGGCCATTAATTGGTGGGGCCAACCATATCAAATCAAGGGTGACACATGAATGAATGGTGGAGATCACTAGGGACTACAAATTTGAGTAGCCATGGGGACAACCATAGTCAAAACAAAAAGATTTAGATACTGCTTAAATCTTAACATAAACGATGGGTGCGCCATTTAATGACCTGCCCCAATGGCAACACATACAGTAGACAGATGCCATAGGCGCACGTTAGCAAAACCCTAATAAGAAGTACAGAAACCTAGCGAGATCTACAGATTCTACTAGAGAGAGATTTAAGAATATTTTTTTTAAATGAAATGAAATCAAAAGAGGAGAAATCATACATCAATCTTTGTCTACTCGAGATGAGCGGCGAGGAGCTCTTCTTGCGTCTGAGCAGTCATGGCGAGCTTTTGATTTTACCTGCATTCCTACGTCAAGCACAAGGGAGATTATTAGGGGCACATTGTATCGAGTCCCAACCAGTGCAGCCTCACCCTAAGGAAGCAGCAGTCTATGCTTCAGCTCTGTTAAGAACGGAGATCCTTATTACCTTGTCTATGGAAATTCCAGTTAAAGACAGAAATCAAGAGTAAGCAGATGTTACAATATCTTCTTCCACAGATTCAAATGCACGACTGCATCTTTCATATGAGAGGAAATGTAGGGAGAGGGATGTTACAGGGAGGGAGGAAGAGTGAGAGGGAGATCGAGGGAGAGAGAGGGTCGAGATCGGAAGAGGGAGAGGGAGATCGAGAGAGAGGGTTGAGATCGGGAGAGAGGGTTGAGATCAGGAGAGGGAGATCGAGAGAGATTGGGAGAGGGAGATCAAGGGAGGTTGGGAGAGGGAGAGGGAGATAGAGAGGGAGACGTAGACGGTGATGGATGTTAAATGAAGGATTTTAGGGCATTTTGGCATAGGAAATGAAGAAAAACATTCGGTAGTCTTCGGAAATTTAAAGTAATGTGGCTCTCGGGCCATGTGGGATCCACTCAGAGGTTACTAATAGAATCCATTTCGTCCATCTGTTTCAAATTAAGTAGTCAAGTACGGTTCAATACCATTTCAAACCAAGAGCGGTTTAAAGCCGTTTCTAAACCAAACTCCCAACCATACCAAAATGACGATTTTGGTGTAGTGCATATATGATTTTGGGGTAGGAGAAGTTACTTTAGCCAATCAAGCCCGCTGGGTTGCCCATGCCAGATTTGTGAGATTCCATTAGATCAACGGTCGAAAGTCCATTTTAATTTCATTTTTATTATTTATAATAAGTTTTAGTTCAATCATAACTCTTGGTCCATTGAGCTTTAGGAGTTGTGCCCAACATGGAAAGGCCTTAGAAAATTTAGGAGAATAACGTGGGAGGCCAAATTTGACCTGTACCATTTTTTATTTTTTTTTACCGAAAACCAAGAAAGTCTAGTCGGAATCCCATATATAAATAGTAAGTTTACTATTTATAGTAAGTCACATTTTTAGGGAGTTTGAGTTTGAAACTTTGTCCTAAGTTTGAGTTCACTATTTAAAGGATTGTAATTCATTTATTTTTATATTATCAATCAATTTATTTCAAATTATTAAAAATTAATTTTATTTTTTCCCTCATGGATTCGAAAAATTATTTATATTTTCTTCCCTCGTGGATTAGAGGAATCTCTATGATGAGTTTAGAGAAGCCTCATGGATTCAGAGTAGTTATCCTTGAGGAAGACAGTGATTAACCTTATCACATCCTTACTTGCTTCAATTGGTATCAGAGTGAGGACTTCCCTCGAGATGATGGCAACTAACGACGGCATGTATCAAAATAATGTGGATGGTGATGTAAGAATTTGTTATGTTTTGGGAAGAATGGAAGCTTTTTACTGGGAAAGTCAGTTGACCATACAAGGGCTACAGGCAACCCTCCACTGTATTGTAGATGCACTAATTCTACCTTGATCCCAAGGCGATACTCAGACACCTGTAGTTGTTGTAAGACATAACCTCGATTTTCGTAGAACACTTTAGGAGGTGAATCATAGGTCTACCCTAGATGAGTCGAACTCTACAAATAAGGACATTGATGGTGGCTTTGCCCGACGACTGGTCCATGAAGGCAATCGACTAGATCGTGCTGAAAGAGACTATCAGGGTAGGTCGAACTTCCCAATTTTAATGGCTTATTATGTATAGAAAATTTCATTGATTGGTTAGCCAAAGTAGAATGATATTTTGATTACATGGATGTGACAGAAGAAGATGCCCATCCGATCGTAGCCACAGATGAGATGCCTTCTTCGATCACGATTCATCCCCAATGATTACAATACCAAAATTTACGACAGGGGAATTAAATTGTCATAGATTATACTGAAGAATTCTAGCAATTGGCTACATGGAATGACTTGTCGGAGACTGAACAACAGAAGGTAGCATGATTCATAGGTGGTTTATGATTGAAAATTCAATACTGAGTTCAGATGCACTCGGTTGGAATCGTGGATGAAGTTGTTCAATTGGCAGGTATGATAGAAAGTAGCTTGTTAGAGTCCTTATTTAACCTTATCTTTTAACTCGGCCTCCCATGACAAGCCCCACGCAAGATTCATCGTTGGCCAAAGAAAAAGAACCAGTAGGAGGACGTCCTTAACCTCCTACAATCGCAAACTGTGACATGGGGAGCAGTCCATCTAGGCCTCAACGTGCGGCACCCACAACGACGGGTCTGAGTAGAATTTTAAATCCTTATAGTTGGCCAATGCCGAACAATTATTACCTTTCTGGCCAATTGGGCCACTTATCAAACAGCTGCCCTCAACACCCCACATCCCACTTGGCCATTAACGAAGGTGGCACTGAAGGTGATGCAACAGAAGAGGGACCTAGATTTGATGAAGATGAACAAGGCACTGTTAAAAGAGCTAATGATAAAGAATTGTTAACTAAGGATCATGGAGAATCCTTTGTCATGAGACAATTATTGTATACTCTAAGGAAGGAGGCAGCAGGGGCACAATATATTTCACACACGGTGTACCGTCAACAACGAGATCTGTGATGTAATCATAGATAGTGGTAGTAGAGAGAACATCATCTCGAAGGTGATGGTGGACAAGTTATGGCTACCTATGACCAAGCATCATTCACCATATTCAATTGGATGGATAAACAAGGTAAATAAGACCAAGGTAATAGAACAATGTATTGTCTCATTTTCAATTAGTAAGAATTATAAGGATTATGTACTTTGTAATGTAGTCAACATGGAATCATGTCATATGTTACTCAGTCGACCATGACACTCAGACCATGATGTGACTCACCGAGGACAAGACAACATTTACATCTTCCTTAAGGATGATCGAATGATGATCCATGCCCCTATGGTACCACCGAACCATCCCGAGGCTTCTAAAGTAGAGGGTAGCTCCCTCTTAACCATTTGGTATTTCATGGAGGAATCCATAAAAACCAATGATGTGTATGTCATGGTGGTAAAGGGCGAGGGATCAAAGCCCTTAGATATTCCTCCAAATTTAAGGCATTTATTGAAAAAATTTAAAGAAATTCGACCTAAAGATTTACTCGATGAATTGCCCCCCTGTGGGATATTTAACATCACATAGATCTCATCCCTAAGGCTAGCTTGCTTAATCTCCCTCACTATCGGATGAGTCTGGAAGAGTGTGAGATACTTTATGAACAGATGAGCTATAGATGTCTTAGAAGGAGGGTGAATAGGACCATGCCAAATATTTCGATTCAATGCGGAATAATAAATCAAATAAACTCAATTGCTTAAAGTATTGAATTTTTTATATCAAATAGTTCGTAGGACAACCTTTACCTAAAGGATTTAGGAAGAACAATCTTATTTCACGATGTATTTCAAATAAAAATATCAAACTATTAAAGAATAAATGAAACACAGATAGGCATAAATAATAAAAAAGCAACCACCATAATGCACAAAAGAATTATAGTAGTTCAGTTCCTAAACGCAACCTACTCCACTCCTAAAATTACTACTATTACTATTTTGGCTTTCACTATTTCAAGGTTTTTCCAGGGTCATCTTAACAACCTGATACAATTATTGTGATTTTCACGGGCTATCACAATTAAACCCACTTTTTGATTTTCACGGGATTACCACAAACAAACCTGCTGAGATTTTCGAGCTATCTCAGAAAAACCCAAACTGAAATAAATATAAAGATAGCACTTATCTTTGATTGGCAAGTCGAAGTCGTAGTTGTAGCTTAAATGTAGTGATCTTCTTCTTGGGATGTAGATGAAGTCTTTATATGAGTTCAACCCAAAAAGACATAAAGGGATCTAATGTATTTTCAATAAAATGAATGATACCCTAATGTTGTAAATTCGATTCTTTATTTCTCAAGTAGAGTGTGAATTACTCTATTAAAATAATTTAAACTAACTTGAGAGAGAGAATAGAATTAGTTAAAACAAATATAAAAATTATAGCACAAATAGCTTAAGGAGGCTTAGACTTTCTCTCTTTTCAACATAAGATAGATTTATAAATTTTCATACTTTGAAGAGTAAGAGAGAGCCTTTATTTATAGCCAAAAATACTGGAAGTTCAGCTAGCCCGAGGGTCGGTTCGAGTAGTCGGATTCCAAAGATTACATTCCAATAGAACTCAGATTTCGCGGGATAAAATCTTTCAAAAATTTGGCTGGCCCAAACCCAAGTTTGGCTGGCCAACTAAAGACTTCGGTTGGCCCAATATGCCTAAAATCTAAAATGTTGTTGCTGCTGGAAACTTGACTGAACCCACCTCGGGTTGGCCAAACCTATGGTTGGGTTGGTCGAACAGGCCGTGAAAAAATCTTTTCAGATCTGCCTTTTTGCCTGAATAATGTAGGGTTGACCGAAGTCAGCTAGGCTGGATGAACGAAATGTCGAGTTGGCCTAACTTGAGTGTATTTAACATAAAATATGATCGTCGTTATGCATGTGTGAAATACACCTAACCTATGGTCAATTTAGGGTTATACTACCTGATGGCTAACTTATACGAAGTGTTCTGATTTTTGAACCATGAATG
This sequence comes from Magnolia kwangsiensis, assembly GCA_037074715.1. NCBI lineage: Eukaryota > Viridiplantae > Streptophyta > Magnoliopsida > Magnoliales > Magnoliaceae > Magnolia > Magnolia kwangsiensis. Next base: position 84,599,524 of record CM073589.1, on the reverse strand, counting down.
ATCTTGACTTGAGATGTTGAATCTTCTTTTCAGATGCTTGATTGATTTGATAACTTGTCTTCAGTAGAGCTTACGATCCTAACAGGACTACGAAATTTGACAAACTATAATGTGCTTGAGTATAAGCACTTATAATCTCCCCCTTTGTCAAATTCGTGACAAAACTCACTCATACAATTATACAACTCATCACAACATATTACAACATCTCAATAACACATTATATACATAACATTTGAGTCATTACAAAGGATAGCTTGAATCTTGTTACTCCCCCTAAGATCATGCATACAAAAACTCCCCCTGAGCACTTAGTTACATCTATCACATGCTGTAAAAAAAAATATAATTCCATAGAGTGTGCATGCAAATGTAAATGCGTGTGCTCATGATGATCATATCCATCCATAATTATATAATTCTCCCATTTTTGTTAGAAGTTGACAAAGGTAGACATATAAATGAAGCAGTTAGAGAATATAATCAAGAATAAGAGCAACAAACATAAGGATAAAGATGCATTAAACAATAACTATAACATAGTATCCAAATGTATGAGAAGCAAGACTAAAAGTAATTTAGAAGTTATTCAGACCGTAGTTAAAAAGAAAGTTTCTTAGTCAGATCTAAAAGAGGACGGTGCAGGCATATCAGGATCATTAATCTTCGTACTCCTACTGAAATGATGAAAGTACTTTTTCATGTACTTCATTTGTTGTTTCTAATTCTGAAGTGATGCTTCCCGAGAAACATGCAAAGATGTCATTAGTATCTTCTGATTCTTCCAGGTCAACGAAGATGTCATCTATATTGGCATCTCTTTCAGTAATAACTTCTTGATTACCTCTCTCCTTAGGTCTCAAATCAAGTGTAAGACCCGTATCCTAGCCCATACTATTCTGTAGTCTTCCGCGGTCTCCCCAGTCGAATTCTGGCGACTTACGATATATATCCGGTGTTTGCACGCAATCATGAGTCGTATCCTGTTTTCCAAAGTCGGCTAAACTCGAGACTTGTACCTTAGCGACCACACCGTCGCCGCGGTTCCGATGCCGGGACTCTCATGTTGAGGCGATACCCAGGCCAGGAGATGTGGGCCTGCATTCAGTTTAAGGAAAACGCCGTACATTGTAAATCTCAAGAGAATCTTTACAACATGTCCCATCAATCAAGTACACATCAATCACTTCATATGTCAAGTACATATCCCATCACTCCCTTACCAAAGCAACCTCAAAGTCAAAGCAACCTATCCCTTAAATGTCAAGTACACCTCACCCATCACTCACATCCCATCCTCTCTCTCTCTCTCTCATTCCTCCATTTTCAAGAAAGCTCCAAAGAGCAACCGTCCATAGTTTTCTAAGGTGAGGAAGAAGTCATGTATGGCCCACCTCTCTAGCACCCAATCCAACCATCCAATCTCCATCATTATCCGTCAAAGTTGAAACCAAGGAGTTTAGCTTGCCATTGATCTAAGAAGAAGAGCAAAAGGTGGGTGACTTTTTTGATTTGTATTTGTTGATTAGAGGGCCCACATATGTGAGACCCATCTTGATGTATTATCCTCACCGTCAGATCGTGAGGCCCACCTTGTTGCTGCCCATTTTGGGATAGATCTGATGAAGGAAAAATACAAATATCAGTCTAATCCAACCCACGGTGGGCCATTACGCGGGACCCACTTGATGCGTGCGTTGTATCCATGCCATCCGTCTCTGGCCAGATGTGGGCCCACCTTGATGACCCCTTCCAACCAGACCGTCAGTACTCTGGACGTCCAGGACGTCTGGATGGAGTGGAAATACAAATATCATCTTGATAAATATCAAGGCCACATGTGTGAGACCTACCTGATATATATGTTCCATCCACACGTGTGGGACCCACTGTTGTATTCACGTTAGCAGCTAGGTGGGTCGGATCACCATGAAGTATGTGTCCATCCGCACCGTCCAACAAGTTTGGACGGTGGAACCACCTTGATACATGTTTTGATCATGCCGTCCGTACATGGGACGTGTGGACCCACCTTGATTTTCTCATGTGTGACTCTACTGTCCAGCAGCAGGACGCTGGGTCCCACATGAAATTCATGCACATCCATCCGTCCATCAACGGACGTCCAGTCCATGGACGTTGACAATGTTGCAACACCATAAAAAATATAATAATAATAATAAATATAACATGATATTATTATATTATATAATATATATATATATATATATATAAGATGCCTATTTGGTGGGCCCCACGTGTGACCCACCTCTTGATTGGAAGCAAATTGGCTGGCGTACCTCACACCCGCAGGCAGTTGGTCTTGTGATTGACGTCAACAAGTTCTGTTAGGCCACACCTTGATATACGTGGTGTATTTACACCATCCAGCAGATCTGGATGGGTGGGACCCCACCCACGACATATGTGTTTCATCCAACCGTCCGTGTGGGGCCTTCCTTGATGGACCGTCCAGATCATGGAGCTGGCCATGATGTAAGTGTTATGTCCATACCGTCCAGTCCTTAGACGAGGACTGGACCCCTCATGATGTATCTGTTTTACCCACGCCACTTGTGGGGCCCACCTCAATGATGTATGAACCCACGCCATCCACACCTCACATGGACCCCTCCTTGGGGATGTTAATCTATACCGTTAGTCCAGCGTCCAAAGGGTCTGGACGCTGGACTCTCTTTCTGTAACTCCCCGTACTTTCAGTACTCGGGTGTTACCAAGTGACCTAACTTAGTACAAATACCAACTTGACTTGAACATTCATGTTCATTACAATTTAAATCCAACCACTGAAAACAGTCTCAATCCACATATTAAGCCATTCATCCACTAATGTTTAGATGAACCATCACATCATCAGTATAACCCATTTTAGGACTCCTTAGATAAACTATGAATCAATCACAACGTTCCATGGATCAATCCAACGATAAGTTCTCATAATCTAACCATCAGGTTAGCAGGAATCATTAGTCGGTCGTGAGATCACTAAGCATGGTCCATCTGAATTTAGGATACACCTTATCCTTTGGGTTGTCACCAATTTGAGTTGACAAAACAGATGTGGATTAGTTGATTTAAACCTTAGATCGATGGATCCACCATCTATCTAATGTATAAGTAATATCAAATGATTTAACACTCCAATACTATAGTTTAGTGGCTCGACAGATAGGGGTATTGTTAAGGATCATCTAAAATAGATTAGGGACCACTCAAATCAAATGTAGGCTCGATCCAACCATCGGCTTAACTTGAAACAACAAACTAGCTCAATAGGACATTACTAGTTATGACACTTATAAAAGACAGGGCCTATAAACAAATATATATATGCACACATAAATAAATAAATAAATAAATAAAACAATTAATGATAACAATATATAGTTTGTAATGAAGTAATTATGATTGAGATTAGCATTAATATTAACATTAGTTAGTAAACCATTTGGAAAGACATACCAATAGCCGTTAGAAACCTGCTTAAATAGCCCTTAAGACCTTTTTGACCGTTGGTGTTCAAAGACAGTGCGATCTGGCCACCAGATCAATGAGACTCCACGGCTGAGAGCTAAAAACGTAGGATATCGACACATCTGAGTTGTATATGGGACCCAGCCTTGACCTACGGCTGTAATAAGACCCTATAAGAAGAATGGATGGCGTGGATTTACCAGAAACGTCAGGGTGGACCCCACCTCATAGCGCATGTGCACAACCGGGACATGCACCCGCTGTGCATTAGTCGAGCCAGCCCGGCAGCACGGGTCTGACTCACATTTTCCTTAAACAGAGAGAATCTCTCTCCCTACGGCTTCGTCAGCAGACGGACACCATCCATTTCCTTCGCACTGTGGCCCACCATCACAGATCCCATGGTTGATCCAACCCATCCATCTTGTGCGTAGTTGAGGACTGACCAAAACCTAGTGTACCTCTCATGTAGACATGTAGGCATGTATACACAAACGTCGGTACAAGCAGGCCCTACAAAATCATAGTTCTAAAAATGGAAACCTGTCGTGGTTACCATGTCAGCGATCTGCGTCCTCGCTCCTTTCCCCATCTCAGCCCTCCATTATTAGGTGGATCCCAGCCGTTCGTTGGTTGCTCACGGGAGCTAGGGTTTCTTGTGGAAAATCGAAGCCAAAACCTCCCTTTCGCCAACAGTTTTTCAGAAAACCGGTAGTAGGGTTTCATCCCATCCCTTCATTCGAATCCGACGGCCATAGGGAGATCTAGGGCTTGTTATAAGGGCATTATAATCGAGAAAACAGGAGCTCATCCTCCATTTTTGTAGCTGCAGCCAAAAAATTGGCCGTTTCTTCCAACGTCTGAACCCACCGCATAAAACTCATCCAAGCTTTAAAAGAACTCATCCATAATCCTTCTAGGACCCACATGGGGTGTCTGAACAGAGAAGATTGAAGGGAAGAGTGGTGTTTCCAAATATGCCATTAACAGCGGTCATCTTCCCCACTGCAATATGTCAACCGGGTCGTGCCACATCGAGCTGCTGGGTCGTCCAGTGGTTTCACTAAACCTCAGTAGATGAAAGAAAGGAAGAAAGAAATGAGGAGAGGAAGAAAGAAAAAGAAGGAAGAAAACGAGAGAGGGGGGTGTGCGGCTGTCACCGCCGCTGTCACGCCTGGTTACCCGAGCTGCGAACCTCGGTCGTTGGGTTGCTGCGGGCCATGTTTGGGTGCAGCTGGGGTGAGGGGAATGTGGAGAAGAAAGAAACAAAAGAATGAAATAAAGAGAGAAAGAAAATGGAAGAAAGAAGGGAGAATGAGAGAGAAGAGGAGAGCAGGTGCGGTTGTTGCTGCAGTAGCACGACTCGGTCAAGCCATATGGACCGAGTTGGGTCTATTTTGCTAGGTTTTGGGCTGTGTCTTGGACGTGTCTAGATGCTCCTGGACCTGCAACAGATGAGAAGCAGAAAGTAGAGGAGTAGGGAAAAGAGAAGGATAGAGAGGAAGAGAGTTTGGGGTGACTGCCGAGTTAACACGGTCGAAACTGAGTCCTGTCGAGTCGAGATGGGTTTGGCATGGTCCAGACTCTTGCTGGATTTCCAGCAGATGGAAAATGGAAGTAAAGGAGAGAGAATCAAGAGAGAAGGAGAGATGGGTGCTTGTGCTTGCGCCGAGCCAACTCGACTCGAACCGAGTCAACTAATGTAAGTTAATTTCCTCTTTCAAGTAAGTCGTTAATTTATTTTCATAAACTGGTGTTACTATAGTTACTGAGATTGATAGATTTTGTTTAACCACTAACATGTTATGTTTGTTAATATTAGCAAACTACAAAAATTAGATGTTAGACATTAGTATCTAGATATTATCATAAACCACCTTATTCATTACCATCATAATGACTATTTTTGCTACATTAGCTAATAGTAATTATAGCCTTGATGTTAATAAATATTATTAAATTAATACTGAAATTAATTGCACCCTAACTAGGGTTTAAATCCTAAAATCTAACCTAGACCTAAACTTTATGTTGAAATCCTAGACCTAAGTGGCCAAAACTCTAGGTCAATACCTGACCGTAGGTAATGTGCTAGGTTTGGGGATTTAATTGTAGGACTTCATAATTCATGATAGGTCATAGTATTTATTATCATGATTAAATTCATTATTTATAGTTATGATCATTATCATTAGAGAATATTATCATTTCCTTATAAAACTAATATGATGATTATCATTAGTCGTTATCATTTTACTATTAATGAATATTTTATTTTTAATTCCTCTACTATTTGATAGAATTTTAGTCATTATCGGAATATTAGATGTCATTGGTATACTTTATAGGAACTTAGGAGCCATCATGGATTAGTACTCCTACTATGAATATTATTCAATTCATCGTACGATAATAATAATGATAATAATAATATTAATACAAGATTCAATCCTAGAATCTAAAGCTTATTACTAAACCCTAGGATGAAACCCTAAGTTCCTACATCAAAACCCTAATTCCACATTAAAACCCTAAAGGATGACCCTAGGTTATGATCTTCAATCCTACATAGTGATTAGAACTGAGACCTAATTGTACAAATTCATGATTTGTGGTAGGATACAATTCTAAGGGCGCAAGCACTTATCAACACTAGAAGGCGATTCAATGTATAAGGTGATGATTCTTCCCCTTGAGCTTTCCATCTTCTCATTATCTTAAGTTATAGTTTTTATTAAAAATCATAATTGATATCTCTCTCTTATAATCACATGTGTTAGGCTAGTGGAAGTTGAATTGCTATATTGCTTGCTTAATATTTATGCTGTATATTTGTTCATGCTTGTGGATTATTTGTGTATTGCTTATGGACTTTAAACTAGTACATTAGTGAGAAACCCTCACCTATAAATGTACACCCATACTTAGGATGTAACCCGACCGGTTGTGATTAAAATGGACCTTCGACTTGTTGATTATTGAGTGGTGGTCTTGATGGATCATTGATGTGGGCCTACCATCCAAGGTTGTTGTGTCCAATGGTTTTCAAGGATGGTCTTTTATCGTATGGTTTTGATGCTCACCCTATGAGGCCTATTTTGATAATTGCACTATGTGGCTTGTTTGATATCGCCCTATGTGATTTTGTTCTGGTATTTTTTCTATATGGGTTCGATGTTTTATATCATACAATCATGCGATGGTAAGCCTCATATACTGTAATATGATTGGCCACTAGTCGACGGGTTTCCATTAAACATCCTAAGACGGTAGCCTCATGGGCCGGGGATGGTGGTAATGAGACACTATGCCTGAGCTGTCGGCCTACGCTGGGTCATGTGCTCCCCGTAGTGACCTTTGAGCTTATCTAAATTGGCTGGTTATAAATAGACTAATAATGACTTAGCTAATCATGCATACATAGAACGTATTATTCCGACTGGGTGATGTTTCCCCAGGTTCGATGATTCCGGCTAGATGATTTTTCCCGCGTTCGATGATTGCATGGGTGACGGCCCACTGTCCGCATGGATGAGCATCCCCGGGGCGATGATTGCATTCATACATCCATGCACCTAATAAGACTGCATTTACTCTGTTTTGGTTGTTTGAATGTTTTATACTATTTCTTACTTAATGCGGCGGTGTGTAATCTTGAGGGGAATTCACACTGAGTTAGCCACTCATCCATCAAATATACAACTGTATAGGTAGTACAGGTGGCTTAAGTGATATGCATGTTCAGACTTGATGAGGAGCAGGGTACGATCAATAAGGATGCATAACTGTATGTGCCTGGAGGAGCTGCGTGATCTTGCGACTTATATTTACATGCTTTCTACTATTCTTCATGTATTAATTCTTGTAAATCTTGTATTTGTTAAATTCAGAGACGTTGATTTGTATAAGTCATTATGGGCAGCTTCTTGTATACTTAAATGATAATAAAAATTTCCTTTATGTCAATTTGTCCACACTACGCTCATTTTCTTACTCTAATAAAATAAAAAAAATGTACACTCGAATTTGACCATCCTTTAAGGTTAACACTCGGGTTTTTGGGAAACGAGTCCTATACTCGGGTCCTAAAAAGTCGGGGTGTTACAGGTGGTATCAGAGCATAGTTCGGACAACTTGGCCTTGGGAAATGATCTTATACAAGCCTCAAATGTCTCAAGTAATGATGTTTGAAATTAAAAATTTAAACTTTGACGAATATCCCTTAGACTTAGAAGAGTTTTGAGAATGTAGAAACCAAAACTTAGGTCCCTTTAGAAATTAGTAGAGTAACTATTTGAACTTATGTTGACTTTCCCTATAGCTAGGAGAATATAAGAACTCAAAATTCTTAGGCTCCCCCATAAATTGTTATGGTAGTCATTTGAATTGATAGCTAGGAGCAGTTAGGAACATAGAAATTTCAAACTTTAGACTCCCTTAAGAGTTTTAAGTTAGACCCCTGGACCTTAAACGTACGTAGTTACTTCCTAGGGATGATAAGGATAGTCATTTGAACTTAGGCACATTTCTCTTGGAATTTAGGAAAGTTGAAAATATAGATGCTCAACATTTTAGATGCCTTAGAGAATTGTTTGGATGACCGTAGGACTTAGAAATGAAACTAGTTCCCTTTAAACATTTAGTCATTTGAACTTATGAAAAGTTCCCTTAAAGAATCTGGAGAACATAATTACTTCAAACTCTAGGCTCACCTAATTTTATTTTATTTGTTTATTTTGACTTTTGGACCTTAACTTATGTAGAAACCCTTAGAACTGGGAAGAAATAAGGATGTAGAAGACTCAAATGTTAGGTTCCCTAGAGAATTGTTTAGGGAATTGTAGAACCTAGAAATGAAACCTAAGTCCCTTGAACATTTTAAGTTGGTCATTTGAAGTTAGAAACAAAACTTAGTTCCCCATTGTAGAACATCAGGATAGCTGCTTAAACTTGGAAAGTGAACCTAAATGTTGTGGGTGGACGAATACCATTGCAACGTACATAAGACCAAGTGAAAACATTCCCTAAACTAATTAACTCCCAAAACACAATTCTTAGAGATCTAGATTTTGAACTCTTTTAGAAATTTCGTTAGTTAGAAATAATGGTGTCACAATATTTTGCATATAGAGCAAGCTTAGACTTCATAAACAATTCCTTACCCACCACATTGTACATTAAGATGGACATAAGTACTCCCTGAACTTAAGAAGCTGCAATAGGACATGTAATTTGAATTTTTAATACATCTCTTTACTTAGAATTAATAATTCCCTACAATTCTAGTACATGAAATTAATTAGAAGTGAAGTTATAAGATTTTGGGTAAGTTTTCAACCTTAGGCTGGGCATGTTAGGATTAGATTTGAAATCATAAGTGGGGTTAGAAATTTCCAACTTAGGTTTCATGTAGAAACCTGGGTCTTAAGATTTTGTGTTTAGATAATCAGAGTGCGTATTGGAAGCGTAATGGGCCACATAGTCTTATTCATAATGAAAATAAATGGTCAAATGATATTTCCTATGAGCTTAGAATAATCAGGGTCACGGATTGATGGAATCATATTTATGCGATGAGTACGCAGTTTGACCTGGGTTCTAAGTCCTAGAAAATCCTAATGATCTCAATGCCCTGATCAGGTAGAAGATCGGGATTTATTAGGATTAGGAAATGATACAGTGAGTCCTCTGTTCTGCGCAGACAGATGATCGATGTATCAGGCTCAAACCCACTACAATCATCTATTCGTGACGGCTCGAACACAGGAAACCATGGGATCGGTAGGCATGAAAATAAATTACTAGTTTTGGTAGGTACTAAGAAGAGTCATAAGTTTTCATAAAACCCATACACAGTAGCCCATTGACTAGCTTAGAGACTTGATGAATTTGAGATCTCTTGAGGAAAGTTGTGATTTCACACTTAGACACATACGAGATAGGATACACCATTAGGATAACTTATACCATTAACAATTAGGGTGAGTATTTTCAAAGTCCTGATAGTAAAGCCTTCTTTAAGGGGGGTAGACGTCACACCCCAAACTCGGAAACTGGGCTCACAAAATTTTCGATCATCAAATCTGGCACCGACAGCCTCCATAGTACCCCATTCTCGGCTCCCGGCACCCATATACAAGGTTCCGATCCTAGGATGCTAAAAGGAGGATTCCTAATATCCATTTAATTTGTAATGAGCATAACATAAGCATAACCCACGAACAATAACCACAAGAACACCATCATAAAATCCACTATGATCAAAAACTTTTAAGTACAATGCGTAGGAAAGGGAAATACAAAATAGTGACAATTACAAAAACTCCGGAAGCTCGACTACACACTCTAACTATGGTGAGACTAAGGCTACGTCATGGCATCACCTGCACGCATCAATCGTGCATAAGCTTATAGAAAGCTTAGAGGACGGTGTAAGTGTGTGCACAATATAAGCATGCTCAGAATGCAAGGTCAGAGTAATGTTGTAATGTGCTGATGAGTACATGAATGCAATTAACCGTACCAAGGCTATGCAGTGCAAGATATGAATGCGATCGGCCACATCCAGGCCATGCGATGCAGAATGCAAGTCGAGCATGTCAATCCTCATCATATATCAGTACAGTTCTCATTCTGGATAATCACCGGGGTCTACTACACTCTACACCAGCTTGTCGTCCCTATTCGAAAGCACAACTGGGAGAACGGAAGAGACCTCACTATCCGCCTGCCAAAATTGGGCCCAGCTTGTCGATAGCGAATTGATTCCTCAAGCTGGTCAAACTCAACCTAGAAGTCGCCCCCTCACTCAAGCAGGTAAGGTCACACCCCTTTCCAACCGACCAAGACACAGTGGGAGATGCGGCCTGCTGGTATACGGCCCTCGCGTGCTCATATATCCACTCGGTCTCGACGTTGGAGTCATCCTCTAGTACCATCGAGTTTAGATATTTTTACTCAGGGATATCTATGACGCCCGTATGTTAAAACCAAACATTTTTGGTATCCAATCCAGCCACCCACGATGCATCTGTGGAGGCTATGGCCCTGATCTCGCTAAGGCATACAATAATCACAATCATATAAATGCAAGTGCATGAGTCATACTACCAATCATACAACAGTCCTACGTGTACCATGCACTCATGTAGGGCAACTCCGCTTATCAAGGAGTCCATAAACAGTTCGTCCAAAGGCATATGCTATGATCAGTCACCTCTCATATCAGTCATACATATGATGCATATGATAATGAGTCATGGATCTATACTAAACATGTATATAGGAATGGGCTCGGTGTATAACGAAAATGGGCCTAGACGGCCTATTTACTACAAGATGGCCTATTAGTGGGCCTTAGGGAGAGTGACAATGCAAACATTTAACCGACGTCATTCTTATAATGTGGGCATCTAACCATCATTGTTCCTGTCATGCCCCAAATTCAGAAATCGAATTCACAGGAATCTCAATCACGAATCCAGTGCCGACAGCCTCCATAGTACCCCAATCTCGGCTCCTAGCATTCATATGCTAGATTCCGATCCCGGGATCCTACAAGGATGATTTTTTTTTATACAATTAACTCGTAATAAGCATAACCGCAAGATTACCCAATTCACAAAGGTAACATCATCATCACATATCCACTAATATAATCATTTGAGTACAATACTGAAAGGAAAATACATATGTCAAAATCAAGCTTCGAAAGACCACTGCACGCTCTAAGCTCGACGTTGCTGCAACCTAACTTTACCTGCACGCATCTATCGTGCATAAGCTTATAGAAAGCTTAGAGGGTGGTGTAAGTATGTGCATAAGGTAAGTGTCAAGTATTCAATACAATGCCTTAATCATACAATACCGGAAACACTGATAATCCATAAATCATACAATGTCGGAATAAGCAGAAATACTGACAAGAGCAGAAATTATCAGAGTAAACCGAAATACAGACAAGATCATAAATCATACGATAACAGAGTAAGCAGAAATACAGACATGTCCATGAGTCAATCAATATCAGAATACACAATATAAGACAGCTATGCAAATGATGAGTCATAAATAATCAAATATCGGATGACAAGGATATAATACAATATACGATTCGGAAGAGCTAACAAATATCATCACTCTCATCTAAGTCAAAGGAATACAGAAACATAACAACCCAAAATGCCATATGCCGAGGATATAATGCAATATGAAATATGTGGTTCTAATGGAATGACCATGCTGAGTGTGAAGTCAGGATGATAGTACGTAGTATCACAGGCTACGAGATACACCATAAGGGACTTCTATCCAAACCAGTCTCATACCTAAATTTGAATAGTCAGACTCAATGTGGTAAACTCCTGATCTCAGGTTAGTCACGCGCCCCAACCGAAATCATGGCCATTGCGAAGGCACACGTGACAAATAGTTACGTACCACCAGCTCGAGTGAATAGTGAATGAATGAATGAATGAATGAGTATGCAACTCCTGCTCACTAAATCCACATATCAGTACAGTTCATCTCGGGGATCATCACCGGGGTCTATTACACTCTAGCCAGCTTGTCGCCCCTATCCAAGCGCACAACTGGTTAAGTGGAAGAGACCTCACTATCCGCCTGCCAATATTAGGCCCGGCTCGTCGATAGCGGACCCATTCCTCAAGCTGGTCAAACTCAACCTAGACATTGCCCCCTCACTCAGGCGGGTAAGGTCACACCCATTTCCAACCGACCACGACACAGTGGGAGATGCGGCCTCCTGGTATTTGACCCTCGTGCACTCATATATATCCACTCGGTCTCGACGTTGGAGTCATCTCCTGGCCACGGAGGTTTAGGGATTTTCACCCAGGGACATCTATGGCGCCCGTATGCTAGAACCAAACATTTTCGGTGTCCCGTCTGGCCATCCACGATATGCTTGTGGAGGCTACGACCCTGATGTCGCTAGGGTGTATAACACACAATGCAAGATGCATGAGTCACACAATCCAGTCATGTATCAATCCTACGCATGTCGTGCGCTCATGTGAGGTAACCTCCACCTATCAGGGAGTCTCATATCAACATATTCAATGACATATACAATGATTAACCACAACTCATAACAAACATGCAGATGATGTGTATGGGCATATATCATGATGCTATACTATCACATACTCATAGTCAATATCAACAATCGGCCTTGACAATGTGGACATTTAACCAATATTATCCCAAGGAATGGCCCACAAAGAGCCTAACATATAGTAGACCCATGGCCTCATACAAGGGCCAAATATACAACACCATAGGTCCCACTTGAGATCTTAATACACACCATGATGGGTCTCTCACATGGGCCTCATACAAGGGTTACATATACATTATGATAGGCCTCGCTATACAGGCTATAAATACATCACTATGGGCCTTATCAACTAGGCCGCAAATACATCACTATGGGTCGTTCACATGGGCCTAATATATATTTCATAGGTGGGCCCTGCGCATGAGCCTCATTCACATCAAGTGGGTTGCATCAATGGGCCGCACTAATATATCAAGATGGGCCATAAAAATATCATATTGGCCCTAACCACGGGCTAGATACACATCACAACGAGCCTCATACAAGGTCTAATGTACATCATCATAGGTCATAATTTCATCACATCGGGCCTCACTCGTGGGCTGCATATACATCGCCATGGGCCTTGGCACAAGGGCCGTAAATGCATCTCATTGGGCTACTTCCACGGGCCTTAAATACAAAATAGGCGGGCCCTGCACATGGGCCTAATATACATAATAAGTGGGCTTTGCTCAAAATGAAGATGGGCCTAAACAGCCTGTAAACTACAATATGGGCCTATCAGTGGGCCCTAGGGAGAGTGACGGTGCGGACATTTAACCGTCGTCATCCTTACAATGTGGGCATCTAACCATCATTGTTCCCAAGGCATTACTTGCTATAAACATCATCATATGCCATGGGGGATCACGCATTGCAATGGACCTAATTGCCCCCAATTGGGCCTAAAGTACATCAATTTGGGCCGTATCATATGGGCTCTACATTCATCAAATGGATCACCTCAATGAGCCTCACTAATGGGCCTTAGGTCCTTTGCAATGAGTCATAACCCATGGGCCTCAGTATGCATTAAAAATGAGCCCCAATCACATGAGCTTTATGTGCATCAAATGGGCCTAATCACATAGGCCTTATATATACCAAAGTGGTCCTCAACAATGGGCCACAAATACTTCAAATGGGCCTACACACATGGGCCCGTAAATAACAAAGTGGGCCTTAGTGGGCGGGCCACAAATACATTAAGATGGGCCTCTACAATGGCCTTAAGATGATCTTAAAATGGTTGGACGGTTTGGATGAAACTCATGGATCATGGTAGGCTCCCATGTGGGCCCACTATAACATTTATTTTCCATCCAATCCTGGGCCCACTGAAATGCTTATTTGCCACCCAACCTGTTGTTAAGGCCGTGTGGCAAGGGGCCTACTAAAATGTTTATTTTACATCCCACCTGTTGATAAGGCCATGTAGCAATGGGCCCACCAAAATGTTTATTTTCCATTCAAACCTATTGATAAGGTCATATAGACCCAGGGCCCACCAAAATGTATATTTTCTACCCAACACGGGGCCATTGTAATGTTTAATGTCATCCAAACCTGTTCATAACGTCACGTGGGCCAGGGCCCACAGTGATGGACGGCGTGGACACAATGCATATACTAGGTGGGGGCCACCGTCCACTGCCGTGGACGAACGACGTGAGTGAAATACTTGTGGACGGTGTGGTAAGCCACACATACCACAGTGGGTCCCATGTAGGGCCCACCAAAATGTTTATTTGCAATCCAACCCGTCCATTATGTGTGCCCCACAAAATTAAGTGTTCACACCAAGTTTTAGCCACATTCAAGATTCAGGTAGGCCCCACCAAGTGTTTTTATATGATTTAGGCATGTCTTCACATGATTTGGATGGTATGGCCTACCTGAGTTCAGTTTGTGGATGATTTTTGGAGTCAACGCACCATTTAAGGGGACCTATTAAATGAACGATATAGATGTAAAACATACATCATGGTGGAGTCTACAAGGGGGCCAATGCAGCCACCTTTTTAACGTGGACGTCTCTGGACGTCATGGCACAAAGTCATGCCAAAAAAATTTTATTTTATTTTTATCCTAGATGGGACCCACATTAATCAGATCTACCCCGTCCATTGCATGTGTCCCACAAAATTAAGGGTCTAAAAAAAGTTTCAGGTGGGTCCAAGCTTCTGTTGGACCCCAGCAATATTTTTCCAAGTTTTAAAGGAAAATACTAATATTCTTAATGCCACGGCCCGCCAGATAATTGGATCGGTCTCATTTTTTAGCTCAACACCTAAAATGATCCCGAGAATATAATGGATGGCTTGGATTAAATATATACATCAAGGTGGGGCCATGTTGGAGCAGCCCACCGTTGCCTTTCCCTTTTCTTTCTCTGTTTTTTTTTTTTTAAATATGGGGCCCACAATAAAATGATCTAAATCGTCTAATATGTGTGTCCCACGTGTGTGGGTCCCACATGGTGGACGCTGGACGGTCATGGATGAACACATGCACTGTGTGGGTCCCACATTCACGTGGCCCACACATCAAGGTAGGTCCCACATGATGTGGCCCACCAAAAATATACATATATATATATATATGTATATATATTAATATAAAATAAATATCATTTTGTCTAATATGTAGTGGGTCACACCATTTGATGGATGAAGTAGATTTATCATGAATCGGTGGGGCCCACTTCATTTTAGGGAAAGGATAAGGAGAGAAGAAGAGAGAGAGAGAGAAAGAGAGAACAAGAGACGGTGATGGTGGGGCCCCGCCACTACGGGCCCCACATAATGCAAATCATACATAAAAAATGGTTCCCACCAACAAGTGGTTCCTAAAAAGAATTCAACAGTGGATCACCCACCTCTTGGCTTTCTTCTTGCTCCCCTAGCCTCCTTAGCTCCTTGCCTTTGCTTTGGACGGTGGATGATGGACCTTTGATGTGAGGATGAGAGATAAGAGAGTGGGCCATACTTATGATTTGGGAGAGAGTTGGGAGGCTTGGACGTATGGAAATGAGAGAGAATAATAAAAGATATAGTTGGAGTGATGGGTGTAGTTAATGAAGTATGGGTTGGTTTGAAAAATGGGTAAAAGAGGGATGGTTATGGTTGAAATTTTTATAAAGTGAGATGGTGAGGTGGAAAGAGAGTTGACTTGAGGGAAAAAGGAGGGATGAGGCTTGTACTTGAGGTATGGTTGTACTTTGACATTGATTGATGGGACAACTCGTAAAGATTCCCTCATAATTCACAACACATCGTGTTTCTTCGGAACAGACGCAGACCGTCATCTTCCAGCCTGGGTATCGGTTCGGTGTGCGAGTCACGGCGACGGCGCGATCGCTAAGGTATAGGTTTCAATTTTTAGCCATCTTTGGCATATAGGTCTTAGCTTAGGATCGCGCGCAAACATCAGAAAGTGGTCGAGGATTGCCGAATTCGACCGGAAGGATCGCGGGAGTTGACGGAACAGTACAAACTAGGATACGGGTCTTACAGTTCCCAAGGCATTACTTACTATAAATATCCTCATATGCCATGGATGGATCACGCATTGCAATGGACCTAGTTGCACTCAATTGGGCCTTAAGTACATCAATTGGAACATATCATATGGGCCTTACATTCATCAAGTGGATCACCTCAATGAGCCTCACCAATGGGCCTTAGGTCCTTCGCAATGGGTCATAACCCATGGGCCTAAGAATTCATTAAAAATGAGCCCAATCACATGAGCTTTATGTGCATCAAATGGGCCTAATCACATAGGCCTTATATATACCAAAGTGGGCCTCAGCAATGGGCCACAAATACATCAAATGGGCCTACACACATGGGCATATAAATAACAAAGTGGGGCTTAGCGAGCGGGCCACAAATACATTAAGATGGGCCTCAACAATGGCCTTAAAAATGATCTCAAAAATGGTTGGACGGTTTGGATGAAACTCATGCATCATGGTAGACTCCCATGTGGGCCCACCAAAATGTTTATTTTCCATCCAACCTGTACATAAGATCTCGTGGACCAGGGTAGGGCCCAGTGAAATATTTATTTGTCATTCAAACCCGTTCATAGGGGTCACATGTATCTGGGCCCACCATAATAGACAGCGTGGATATACAAACCATACATCATGGTGGGCCACGCACACCCCACAATGGAGCCGTGCACACATCACAGTGGGGCCGTCCGCTGGGGCCCACTAGAATGATTATTTTATACCCAACCTGGGCCCATTGTATCATTTATTTGCATCCAAACTGTTCATAGAATCACATGGCCTAGGGCCCACTGTAATGTTTATTGCCATCCAAACCTGTTCATAACGTCACGTGGCCAGGGGCCCACGTGATGGACGGCATAGACACAATACATACATCTGAGTGGGGCCCACGGCCACGCCAGACCCCCGGTTGGGCGCTGGCACGTCCTCAGCTGCAGCGTGGGCCCACTGTTATGTTTATTTGCTATTCCACCCATCCATGAGGCCACGGTCGGGGGCCCACCATAGGGTGGTTCACCAATCCAACCCACTCATTGTGTGTGCCCCACCTAGCTGAGGGTCCAAGTTTCAGCCTCATCCAGATTTCAGGTAGGCCCCACCAAATGATTTTATATGTTTTAGGCATGTATTCACATGATTTTAAATGGTATGGCCCACCTGAGTTCCGTTTACGGCTGATTTTTGGGATAACCCCGTACACAAAGGGGACCCATCAAATGCACGGTGTTGATGTTAGAATGCATCACGGTGGGGCCCCCAACTGGGACCCATGGGGCAGCCCAGACCGGTCGCCTGCCCGCCTGGCGTCTACAGCAACAGCGTCTGACGCTGCTGCCTCTCCTTTCCTCTTTTTTTTTTAAAAAATATGGGGCCCACATTAAGATGATCCACACCGTCTATTGTGTGTGTCCCATGTGGTGGATCGTTCAGTCCAAGTTCAGGATGCATCCAAGTTTCAGGTAGGCCCTACCAAGTGCTTTTATATGATTAGGCACGTCTCCACATGATTTTAGATGGTATGGAGTAGATTTAACACAATTCGATGGGGCCTACTACATTCTAGAGAGAGAGAGAGAGAAAGACAAGAGACGGTGATGGTGGGGCCCCGCCACTATGGGCCCCACATGATACAAATTATTCATAAAAAATGGGTCCCACCAACAAGTGGTCCCTAAAAAGAAATTTAATGGTGGATAACCCACCTATTTTCCTTCTTCTTGCTCCCCTAGCCTCCTTAGCTCCTTTGCTTGACTTTTAACGGTGGTAGATGATGGATCAACGGTTGAGATGAGAGATGAGAGAGTAGGGAAGGTGGGCCACACTTGGCATTTGGGAGAGGGAGAGAGGGCTTGGACGTGTGAAATTTGCTTGGGAGAGATTTTGAGAATGAATGAGAGAGAGAGAGGGAGGTGATGGGTGATAAGGGTGATGGAGTGATGTGGTGTGATGGGTGATGGGTTTGGCGATGGATGAGGTGATGTGAAAGTTGACTTTGGGCTTGCTTGTGTAAGAGAAAGGTATGGGTTGTTGTACTTGACTTGATGTATAATGTGTACTTGATTAATGGGATTAATTGATTGATTGATGGGACATCTTGTAAAGATTCCCTCGTAATCCGCAACGTGCGGTGTTTCTTCGAATTGAACGCGAGCCTATATCTTCTACCCTGGGTATCGGGTCAGTGCGTGAGTCGCGGCGTTAGAACTGCGGTGACGGCGCAGTCATTAAGGTACAGGTTTTGGGTCGAGTCAACTCTGATATGTGGGACTTAGCTTAGGTTCGAGCGTAAATGTCGAATACAGGTCAAAGATTACCGAAATTCGACCGGAAGGTTCGCGGAAGTCAACAGAACGGTACGGTCTAGGATACGGGTCTTACAACTCTCCCCTCCAAATAAAAATTTCATCCTCAAAATTTTCATAGTCATCGCAGGATAACATAACTCATAAAAGAAGGGAAAATGAGGCATCGTCATATAAAATCGGAGACAATATACAAGATACAATGTATGATCAATCAACCAAGAGATGGGGATAGCGCTCTCAAATCTCAGCCTCGTGCTCCCAAGACTCCTCATCAACAGAATGATGACTCCACTAAACTTTCACTAAGGGAATGACCTTGGTCCTGAGGACCAGCTCCCTCCGATCAAGGATATAAACTGGCTGCTCAATGTTAGAAGCGTCCTCACGAACCTCTAACGGCTTCCAATCAATAACAGGAACTACGTCTGACCCACACATTCTTAACATAGAGACGTGAAAAATGTTATGGACGCCAGACAACTCAAATGGTAGGGCAAGCCGGTAGGCCACGGTGCCAACACGTCCAGTGATCTCAAAAGGTCCTATAAATCTCGAGGCAAGCTTGCCCTTCACTCCAAATCGAACCACGCCCTTCATGAGCGAGACCTTGAGATACACTCTGTCCCCTACATCGAACTCCAAGGGACGACACCGGCGATCAGCAAAACTCTTCTGTTGGCTTTGAGCTGTGCGCATCCTCTGCCTGATGATATCAATAGCCTCGGATGTCTGCTGCACAAGCTCGGGACCTAGGAGACGTCGCTCTCCAACCTCGGTCCAACAACTCGGAGATCTACACGGTCTTCCATACAATGCCCCAAAAGGAGTCATGCTAATGGTCGCCTAGTAGCTGTTGTTGTATGCGAACTTAGCCAATCGTAGATGCTCATCCCAGCTACCCTCGAAGTCAATCGCGCAGGCTCGAAGCATATCCTCAAGTATCTGATTTACCCTCTCGGTCTGGCCATCGGTCTGTGGATGATCCCGGTACTGAGCTGCAAATCAGTACCCATAGCTCTCTGAAAGCTCCTCCAAAACTGAGACGTGAACCTCGGGTCTCGGTCAGAAACGATCAAGACTGGAACGCCGTGCAGTCTCACTATCTCCTCAACAAACAGCCTGGCGAGCCGGTCCGTATGCCAAGTCTCATGGATCATAAGAAAAAGTGCCGACTTCGTCAGATGGCCACGACAACCCAGATAGCATCATGACCGCGCTGAGTCCTCGACAAACCCATAACAAAATCAGTAGATATGTGCTCCCACTTCCACATCGGGATACTCAAAGACTACAACAAACCAGGTGGTCTCTGATGATCGGGCTTGACACGCTGGCATGTGTCACACTCGGTTACAAAACTGGCGATCTGGCGCTTCATCCCCGCCCAAAAATACTGTCTCCTCATGTCCTGATACATCTTCGTCGAGCCAGGGTGAATAGAAAACCGTGATCGATGTGCCTCAGTCATAAGATCTCTACGCAGCTCAGGAATATCTGGGACACATAATCGGCCTCTGAAGCGAAGTCCACCATCAGAACCAATCTGCCAATCTGTCTGGCTCTCAGATGCTGCCTCTGCTCGGTAATCCTGTAACGACTCATCTGTCTGCTGAGCCTCGATCACCCTTGCGACAAGAGAGGGTTGAATTGATAAGCTCGATAGCTGAACAATAGAAGACTGCAGACCAAAATCAAAGTCGTACTCTACTATATCCTCTAGTATCCTCCACTCCTGAATCATCATATGTGCCACTAGGCCTCGTGGCTAACGGCTGAGGGCGTCCGCTACCACGTTCACCTTTCCTGGGTGGTACTGGAGGTCAAAATCATAGTCCTTCAGAAGCTTCATCCAGCGTCTCTGTCTCATGTTCAGCTCAGACTGAGAGAATAGATACTTCAAGCTCTTGTGGTCGGAGAAGAGCTCGAACCTAACCCCATAGAGGTAGTACCTCCACACCTTCAGTGCGAAGACAACAACTACTAGCTCCAAATCATGCGTGGGGTAGTTCAGCTCATGGACCTTGAGCTGACGAGATGCAAAGGCCACAGGTCTGCCGTGCTGCATCAGGACTGCACCCAATCCAATACGTGAGGCATCTGTAAATACAACAAATCCATCACTCCCAGAGGGAAGAGTGAGGATAAGAGCGGATGTCAGACGGTCCTTCAGCTTCATGAATGCCCGCTCACATGCATCAGTCCAAACAAAGTCTGCGCCCTTCCGAGTTAACCTGGTCATCGGGGTAGCAATACGGGAGAAGCTCTCAATGAAACGCCGATAATATCCTGCTAAGCTAAGGAATCTATAGATCTAGGATGCAGTAGTGGGCTGGCTCCACTGACGCACTGCCTCAACCTTCGAGGGGTCCACTACGGCACCCTCCCACGTCACTACGTGACCGAGGAACCTCACCTCCTCCTGCCAAAACTCACACTTCTCCAGCTTCGCATACAGCTGGTGGGCATGGAGGGTCTGCAATGCAATCTCTAAATGCTACATATGGTCCTCACGGGTCCTTGAATATATCAGAATATCGTCGATGAAAACCACAATAAACTGATCGAGATATGGACGAAAGACCTCATTCATCAACTGCATGAAGACCGCGGGTGCATTGGTCAGTCCTAAAGACATGATCTGAAACTCAAAATGACCATAACGCATCCTGAAAGCCGTCTTCGGGATGTCCTCCTCTTGGATACGAATCTGATGATAACCGAAATGCAGGTCAATCTTTGAAAAGAACTGTGCACCCTACAGCTGGTTAAATAAGTCATCTATCCTTGGGGACGGCTACTTGTTCTTAATTATGACCCGGTTGAGCTCGCGGTAGTTTATGCAGAGCCTCAACGAGCCATCCTTCTTTCTGACGAAGAGTACCGGCACTCCCCAAGGTGAACTGATCAGACGAATGAATTCCAACTCACACAACTCGTCCAACTGTCGCTGCAGCTCATGCAGCTCCATCGGTGCCATACGGTACGGGGCCTTCGAGATAGGCGCAGTACCAGGCATAAGATCAATCTGGAACTCAATATGACGGCGCGACGGTAATCTCAGAATCTCCTGAAACACGTCAGGGAAGTCACAGACAACCGGCAACTGATCAATATAAGCGACGACAGGCTCCTCAACGGCGCAGGACATCAAGCATGACAACGGCTCTCCTCTGGGCTCGGCGACGAACTGGAACTGTGGTAAGCCTGGTATGCAGAACATGACTGTCCTCGCGGAACAATCCAAGATGGCGTAGTACTCAGCAAGGGATTTATCAGGATTAGGAAATGATACAGTGAGTCCTCTGTTCTGCGCAGACAGATGATCGATGTATTAGGCTCAAACCCACTACAATTATCTATTCGTGACGGCTCGAACACAGGAAATCATGAGATCGGTAGGCATGGAAATAAATTGCTAGTTTTGATAGGTACTAAGAAGAGTCATAAGTTTTCATGGAACCCATACATAGTAGCCCATTGACTAGCTTAGAGACTTGATGAATTTGAGATCTCTTGAGGGAAGTTGTGATTTCACACTTAGACACATACGAGATAGGTTACACCATTAGGATAACTTATACCATTAACAATTAGGATGAGTATTATCAAAGTCCTGATAGTAAAGCCTTCTTTAAGGGGGGGTAGACGTAATGACCCACATTGTAGTAATAAGTCATGGGCACTCGCGAGCACAAATAAACTTAAACTAGTGTCATTTGCAATTATAGTTGAAGTGTTGAATCTCGGGGACGAGATTTTCTTTAAGGGGGGTAGATTGTAACGCCCCGTACTTTCAGTACTCGGGTGTTACCAAGTGACCTAACTTAGTACAAATACCAACTTGACTTAAACATTCATGTTCATTACAGTTTAAATCCAACCACTGAAAATAGTCTCAATCCACATATTAAGCCATTCATCCACTAATGTTGAGATGAACCATCACATCATCAGTATAACCCATTTTAGGACTCCTTAGATAAACTATGAATCAATGACAACGTTCCATGGATCAATCCAATGATAAGTTGTAAGACCCATATCGCGGTCCGTACCTTTCCGTAGACTTCCGCGGTCTTACCAGTAGAATTTCGGCAACCTTCGACCCTTAACCGATATCGACACGTGACCCTGATTCATATACCGACAACCCGAGTCGACTCAACCCGAGACCAATACCATAGCGACCGCGCCGTCGTTGCGGTTTCGATGCCGCGACTCGCGCGCCAAGGCGATACCCTGGTCGAGAGATGTGGGCCAACGTTCGGTGCGAGAAAACGCCGCGCGTTGCGAAACCTAAGGGAATCTCTACGATGTGTCACATCAATCACATCAATCCCATCAATCAATCAATCCATTAAGCCATCACATGTCAAGTACACATCACTTTATTCCATTTTCCCAAGCAACCACAAAAGTCTCCTAAAACCATACCTCTCTTACACAAAAAGCCATAAAAGTCAAGCTTTTCTTACACCACCCATACCTCTCTTACACAAAAGCCTCAAAAGTCAAGCCTTTCCTTACACAACCATCATTCATCCATCCATCCATCTCTCTCTACATCACTCTCTCTCTTTCTCTCTTTCTCATTTCAAAAAAAATCTCCAAGCAAAAGAGCCCACGTATGGAATTCTCTCCCCTCTTCCTAAACTCCAAATGTGGCCCACCTCTTCATCCCAAAATCTCCCATCTCAACCCTCCATTCCTCATCTTAACCGTTGAAAATTAAGCTAAGGTGCCAAGGAACTCCTAGGAGCAAGAAGATCGGACGGTGGGTGCTAGATCATTCTAGTTTTTCTTATTTTTATGATGTGCCAAGTGAGGCCCACCGATCAATGGTGTGGATCTCACTTGGGACCGTAAAATGTGACCGATGGCCCATTTGGATCATCATGATTACTCCATGATGGGGCCATTCTCCATGGACCCCATCATGATGTTTATTCCGTTACAAAAAGGTCATCTAGACCATCCATATTGGTGGGGAAAGGATCCCCACCGTTGATTTTAAGTTTGATGGTCCCTCATGCTTTAAGGCCCACTTGATGTATGATTCGTTGTAAGGGAGGGCCCATAATGTCGGGGTCCCTCCATCACAAGGCGTGTCCCACTCTCCATGTCTCTCTCTCTCTTTTATTTCTTTTATTTTATTTTATTTATTTTTTTATTTTTATTTTTTTGCAATAGGATTGTGTGGCCCACTTGAATGGATCCCACCTTGATGTATTTATTTTTATTCAAGTGGGGCCCATCTTAGACGTTGAACTCATGTCACCCATCAGTGGTGGCCCACTTCATCATGGCCCACCACTCTTTAAAAATAAAATAAAATAATAATAATAATAATAACCGTCCAGCGTCTGGGACACTAGACGTTTCAAATGCATGAAGAAAGAAAAGAAGAAAAGTGGGGCTTTTAGGGTGGCCCCCTAGTGTGGGCCCCACCTTAATGTTTATGTTCGATCCAAGCCGTCCATCCTCTTACCCACGGTATTTTAGCCGTTGGGTAGAAGTTTGGAGCTGATCCAATCACCTGGTGGGTCATAGCGCCAAATATTGTGTCCTCACCATTCAAACACTAATTTCTTATTTTATTTCACTTCCTAAGTATATAAAAATTCAAACTCTGGACTCATTTGGACGGCCTCGAGCCGCTGAACGCAATGGCCGGAGCGGATTTCATTTTAGCGGGCCCCACGCGTGAAAAACCCCAGAAAATCGGGTTTTTCAGATTTTTGCAAAGGGTCGTTGTCCCCCTCCCTGACAACGTACAGCTGCTGCACGCAGCAGCGTGCAGCGTCAGCGACGGGCGGGCATCCTACAGGGGCCCACGGCTCTGCGTGTGGGCCCCACCGTAATGTTTGTTTGCCATCCAACCGGCTCATGAGGTGGGCCGCCCCGGTAGTGGGCCCCCCTCCAAAAATGGGACAGATCCAAAACTCAGGTGGCCCACACCACGTGAAATAGTGTGGATTGAATTCTACCATTGAAAAATTTTTGAGGCCCACAGAAGTTTTGGATCAAGCTGAAATTTATGTTTTCCCTTCATCCAGGTCCGAGCGACCTTATGAACGGGTCAGATGGCTTCTAAACATTTCAGGGTGGGCCCCACATGGGACCCACGATGTTGTGTGTTGTAGTCCACCGTCTAGGCGGACGGTGGCACCCACCTGGCTCACGTGTTGCCTCCACCGTCCAGCGGACGGTGGGGCCCTGTGTGATGTATGTGATATATCCGCACTGTCCACTGGACAGTGGGACCCACCATGATGCATGGGATGCATCCAGACCGTCCATCCGCTTGGTGAAACCCCTTTTAAGGCATGAGTGGCTGGTTGGGTGGGCCACTCATGTATGGGCTAGGCCCATTTGGTTTATGAAATGCTTATGGGCTAGGCCCATTGGATTCATTTAAAGCCTAAGAACTTAGGCCCATTTGATGTGTTGCAAGTCCATGGGACTAGGCCCATTTGATGTACTTCAAGACCCATGTAATTGGACCCTTGTGTTGAAATTTAAAGCCCATGGAAGTAGGCCATTTGATATATGTAAGGCCTAGGGGTTTAGGCCCACTTTGATATACATACAAGGCCTACGGGTTTAGGCCCATTTAATGTACTATAAGGCCTAGGGGTTTAGGCCCATTGAACTCATGTTAGGTCTATGGGTTGAGGCCCACTTGATCTACATGTGGGGCCCAATTGGCGTGGCCCATTGGTCATATATTAGACTCATGAGACTAAGCTCGTTTGATGCAATCCAAGGCCCATGGGTTTTGACCCATTGCAATGCACATAAGACCCATTGGTGTGGCCCATTTATGTGGCCCATCTGATGAATAAAAGGCCCATAGGATATGGCCCATTTGACATATATATATGTAAGGTCTAATGGGGACAACCTACGGTCCATTGATATGCGTAAATCCATTACAGACTAAGTACTGATGTTTACAAAGATCGTTCCTTGGGAGCAATGTTGGTTTGACGTCCACATTGCGAGTGTAATGTTTGTTGGATGTCCACATTACGACTCTCCTTAGGGCCCATTACTGGGCCGTACTTATCGTGTATAGGCTGTCCAGGCCCATCTGCATTGTAAGATAGTTCATTTTATTATAACATGTTTAGTACAGTTCCATGACTCATGATCATATGCATCATATGTATGCTTGACGTGAGAATTGTCTGATCATAGCATTTGCCTTCGGGCAGGTCATTTATGGGCTCCCGATTAGGCGGTGTTTCCCTTCATGAGCGTAGGATTTGATGCATGACTAGTTAGCATGAATCATGCATATTGCATTTGTATGACATGGATATTGTACGCCCTAGCGACAATGGGGTCGTAACTTCTATAGATGTATCGTGGTTGGCAGGATTGTATACCAGAAATCTTATTCTACATGGGGTACTATAGATATCCTTGGATGAAAGTCCCTAAACCCTTATGGTACCAAGAGGTTGCTCCAACGTCTAGACCGAGTGGGTAGATGAGCGTTGAGTGCCGATTACCTGACGGTTACGCTCTCCACTGTGTCATGGTCGGTTGGAAGGGGGTGCGACCTTACCCGCCCGAGAGTAGGGGGCAATGCTAGGCTGAGTTTAACCAGCTCGAGGAATGGATTCGATATCGACGAGTCGCGCCCAATATTGGCAGACGGATAGTGTGGTCTCTTCCACTTACCTTGTTGCGCGCGATGTGGCGGCAATCTGGTTTAGAGTGTACTAGACCCCGGTGATATCCCATATTTTAAGCTGTATTGATGTGTGGACATAGATAAGGATCTGTATGCTTGAGTTGCATTGCACATCGCATGGCCTTGGGTGGCCGATACCATTCATGTCTTGCATTGTATAGCCTTGGTACGGCTCATGATGTTATGGTTCCATCTGCATATTCCGCATTACTCTGTCATTGTATGTTCATATTACTACCTTGCGCACACACTTTCACCACCCTCTAAGCTTTCTGTAAGCTTATGCATGACCGTTGCGTGCAGGTGACGTTGGTTCGCAGTAGCGAGGAGGCAGGAGCACGTTGCAGAGCATTTTGGAGTTTTTTTTCTTTACCATTGTATTTCCCTTTATGCTCATTGTACTTGTAAAGTTTTTGATCATAGTAGAAATGTAATGGAATTCTTGGTTGTTGTTTGTGGGTTATGCCTTTGGTTATGCTTATTACGAATCAAACTGACATTGAAAATCCTCCTCGTAGCATCCCAAGATCAGAACCTGGCGAATGGGAGCTAGGAGCCGAGAATGGGGTTCTACGGAGGCTGTCGGCGCCGGATTCGGCGATCGGGAATTTTGTGAGCCCGGTTTCCGAGTTTGGGGCATGACATAAGTTCTCATAATCTAACCATCAGGTTAGCAAGAATCATTAGTCGGTGGTGAGATCACTAAGCATGGTCCATCTGAGTTTAGGATACACCTTATCCTTTGGGTTGGCACCAATTCGAGTTGACAAAACAGATGTGGATTAGTTGATTTAAACCTTAGATCGATGGATCCACCATCTATCTAATGTATAAGTAATATCAAATGATTTAACACTCCAATACTATAGTTTAGTGGCCCGACAGATAGGGGTATTGTTAAGGATCATCTAAACTAGATTAGGGACCACTCAAATCAAATGTAGGCTCGATCCAACCATCGGCTTAACTTGAAACAACAAACTAGCTCAATAGTACATTACTAGTTATGACTCTTATAAAAGGCAGGGCCTATAAACAAATATATATATGCACACACAAATAAATAAATAAATAAATAAAATAATTAATGATAATAATATATAATTTGTAATGAAGTAATTATGATTGAGAATAACATTAATATTAACATTAGTTAGTAAACCATTTGGAAAGACATACCAACAGCCATTAGAAGCATGCTTAAATAGCCCATAAGACCTTTTTGACCATTGGTGTTCAAAGACAGTGCGATCTGGCCACTAGATCAATGAGACTCCACGGCTGAGAGCCAAAAATGCAGGATATCGACACATCTGAGTTGTATATGGGACCCAGCCTCGACCTACGACTATAATAAGACCCTATAAGAAGAATGGACGGTGTGGATTTACTAGAAACGTTAGGGTGGACCCCACCTCACAGCGCGTGTGCACAACCGGGACATGCACCCGCTGTGCATTAGTCAAGCCAGCCCGGTCAGCACGGGTCTGACTCACATTTTCCTTAAACAGAGAGAATCTCTCTCCCTACGGCTTCGTCAGGAGACGGACACCGTCCGTTTCCTTCGCACTGTGGCCCACCATCACAGATCCCACGGTTGATCCAACCCATCCATCTTGTGCGTAGTTAAGGCCTGACCAAAACCTAGGGTACCTCTCATGTAGACGTGTAGGCAAGTATACACAAACGTTGGTGCAAGCAGGCCCTACAAAATCATAGTTCCAAAAATGGAAACCTGTCGTGGTTGCCATGTCAGCAATCCGCGTCCTTGCTCCTTTCCCCATCTCAGCCCTCCATTATCAGATGGATCCCAGCCGTTCATTGGTTGCTCACGTGAGCTAGGGTTTCTTGTGGAAAACCGAAGCCAAAACCTCCCTTTCGCCAACAATTTTTCAGAAAACCGGTAGTAGGGTTTCATCCCAACCCTTCATTCAAATCCGACGGCCATAGGGAGATCTAGGGCTCGTTATAAGGGCGTTATAATCTAGAAAATAGGAGCTCATCCTCCATTTTTGTAGCTGCAGCCAAAAAACCAGCCGTTTCTTCCAACGTCCGAACCCACCGCATAAAACTCATCCAAGCTTGAAAAGAACTCATCCATAATCCTTCTAGGACCCACATGGGGTGTCTGAACCAAGAAGATTGAAGGGAAGAGTGGTGTTTCCAAATCTGCCATTAACAGCGGTCATCTTCCCCACTGCAAAATGTCAACGGGGTCGTGCCACATCGAGCTGCTGGGTCGTCCAGTGGTTTCACTAAACCTTCAGTAGATGAAAGAAAGGAAGAAAGAAATGAAGAGAGGAAGAAAGAAAAAGAAGGAAGAAAATGAGAGAGGGGGGTGTGCGGTTGCCACCGCCGCTGTCATGCCTGGCTGCTGCCCAATTTGTGAGCCTCGGTCGTTGGGTTGTTGCAGGCCATGTTTGGATGCAGCTGGGGTGAGGGGAATGTGGAGAAAAAAGAAACAAAAGAATGAAATAAAGAGAGAAATAAAATGGAAGAAAGAAGGGAGAATGAGAGAGAAGAGGAGAGCAGGTGCGGTTGTTGCTGCAGTAGCACGACTCGGTCAAGCCATATGGACCGAGTTGGGTCTATTTTGCTGGGTTTTGGGCTATGTCTTGGACCTGTCCAGATGCTCCTGGACCTACAACAGATGGGAAGCAGAAAGTAGAGGAGTAGGGAGAAGAGAAGGATAGAGAGGAAGAGAGTTTGGGGTGACTGCCGAGTTGACTCGGTCGAAACCGAGTCCTGCCAAGTCGAGATGGTTTTGGCATGGTCCAGAATCTTGCTGGATTTCCAGCAGATGGAAAATAGAAGGAAAGGAGAGAGAATCAAGAGAGAAGGAGAGATGGGTGCTTGTGCTCGGGCCGAGCCAACTCGACTCGAACCGAGTCAACTAATGTAAGTTAATTTCCTCTTTCAAGTAAGTCGTTAATTTATTTTCATAAACTGGTGTTGCTATATTTACTGAGATTGATAGATTTTGTTTAACCACTAACATGTTATGTATGTTAATATTAGTAAACTACAAAAATTAGATGTTAGACATTAGTATCAAGATATTATCATTTAACCACCTTATTCATTACCATCATAATGATTATTTTTGATACATTAGCTAATAGTAATTATAGACTTGATGTTAATAAATATTATTAAATTAATAATAAAATTAATTGCACCCCAACTAGGGTTTAAATCCTAAAATCTAACCTAGACCTAAACTTTATGTTGAAATCCTAGACCTAAGTGGCCTAAACTTTAGGTCAATACCCTGAACGTAGGTAATGTACTAGGTTTGGGGATTTAATTGTAGGACTTCATAATTCATGACAGGTCATAGTATTTATTATTATGATTAAATTCATTATTTATAGTTATGATCATTATCATTAGGGAATATTATCATTTTCCTTATAAAACTAATATGATGATTATCATTAGTCTTTATCATTTTACTATTAGTGAATATTTTATTTTTAATTCCTCTACTATTTGATAGAATTTTAGTCATTATTGGAATATTAGATGTCATTGGTATACATTATAGGAACTTAGGAGCCATCATGGATTAGTACTCCTACTATGAATATTATTCAATTCATCGTACGATAATAATAATGATAATAATAATACTTATACAAGATTCAATCCTAGAATCTAAAGCTTATTACTAAACCCTATGATGAAACCCTAAGTTCCTACATCAAAACCATAATTCCACATTAAAATCCTAAAGGATGACCCTAGGTTATGATCTTCAATCCTAGGTAGTGGTTAGAACTGAGACCTAATTGTACAAATTCATGATTTGTGGTAGGATACAATTCTAAGGGCACAAGAACTTAGCAACACTAGAAGGCGATTTAATGTATAAGGTGATGATTCTTCCCCTTGAGCTTTCCATCTTCTCATTAGCTTAAGTTATAGTTTTTATTAAAAATCATACTTGATATCTCTCTCTTATAATCACATGTGTTAGCTAGTGGAAGTTGAATTGTTATATTGCTTGCTTAATATTTATCCTGTATATTTGTTCATGCTTGTGGATTATTTGTGTATTGCTTATGGACTTTAAACTGGTACATTAGTGGAAAACCCCCACCTATAAATGTACACCCATACTTGGGATGTAACCCGACCGGTTGTGATTAAAATGAACCTTCGACTTGTTGGCTATTGAGTGGTGGTCTTGATGGATCATTGATGTAGGCCTACCATCCAAGGTTGTTGTGTCTAATGGTTTTCAAGGATGGTCTTTTATCGCATGGTTTTGATGCTCGCCATATGAGGCCTATTTTGATAATTGCCCTATGTGGCTTGTTTGATATCGCCCTATGTGAT
Organism: Magnolia kwangsiensis; assembly: GCA_037074715.1. NCBI lineage: Eukaryota > Viridiplantae > Streptophyta > Magnoliopsida > Magnoliales > Magnoliaceae > Magnolia > Magnolia kwangsiensis. The sequence goes on along the minus strand of CM073589.1, from coordinate 84,569,036 downwards.
TTTGTTTTGGTATTTTTTCTATATGGGTTTGATGTTTTATACTGTACAATCATGCGATGGTAAGCCTCATATACTATAATATGATTGGCCACTAGTCGACGGGTTTCCATTAAACATCCTAAGATGGCAGCCTCATGGGCTGGGGATGGTGGTAATGGGACATTATGCTTGAGCTATCGGCCTAAGCTGAGCCATGTGCTCCCCATAGTGACCTTTGAGCTTATCTAAATTGGCTGGTTGTAAATGGACTAATAATGACTTGGCTAATCATTCATACATGGCACGTATTGTTCCGACTAGGTGATGTTTCCCCAAGTTCGATGATTTCGACTGAATGATTTTTCCCAGGTTCGATGATTGCATGGGTGACGGCCCACTGTCCGCACGGATGAACATCCTCGGGGCGATGATTGCATTCATACATCCATGCACCTAATAAGATTGCATTTACTCTGTTCTGACTGTTTGAATGTTTTATACTATTTCTTACCAAATGCAGCGGTGTGTAATCTTGAGGGAAATTCACACTGAGTTGGCCACTCATCCATCAAATATACAACTGTACAGGTAGTACAGGTGACTTAAGTGATATGCATGTTCAGACTTGATGAGGAGCAGGGTACTATCACCAGGGAAGCATAACTGTATGTGCCTGGAGGAGCTGCGTGATCTTGCGGCTTATATTTACATGCTTTCTACTATTCTTCATGTATTAATTCTTGTAAATCTTGTATTTGTTAAATTCAGAGACGTTGGTTTGTATAAGTCATTATGGGCAGCTTTTTGTATACTTGAATGATAATGAAATTTTCCTTTATATCAATTTGTCCACACTATGCTCATTTGCTTACTCTAATAAAAGAAAAAAAAATGTACACTCGAATTTAACCATCCTTTAAGGCTAACACTCGAGTTTTTGGGAAACGAGTCCTATACTCCGGTCCTGAAAAGTTAGGGTGTTACACTTTCTCTAATATAATATAATATTGTATTTTGCATATACATGTGTGTATATTTATAATATTAATATAATAATATATATGATATTATATGGTGGGCCCTACGTGGGACCCACAACGATATATATGTTTTATCTTGCTGCCTCAGCAGCCGTGGGACCCACGTGTGTGTGGACTCATGTGATGCATGCGTTGTATCAACGTTGTCCATCTTCTTTTAGCTGCCGGCCGTCCGTTTAATAGAGGAACAGGACGTTTGAACTTATATTAATATAATATTAAAAGATATTTTTATATATACATATGTATTGGTTGCATATGTGTGGGACCCACCTCATTGTATATCCACACCTTCCATTTGGACGGTGTGATGTGGACCAAACCATGCTATGCACCCACACCTTCCAAACGGTGGAAATCCACCCTCATGTATATGTGTTGTCCACAACGTTCAACTAATCAACCAGGCCGTCCATCGTGGCCCTCCTTGATTTATGTACATTATCAGCTCCGTCCATTTGTCCAGGACGGTGGGTCTACCTTGATGATGTGTTGTATTCACACTGTCTGTCCATTTTGATGGACGTATGGTCCACCTTGTTATATGATTTCAACCATGCCGTCTAGGGATGGGGGACCACCATGATGTATGTTTTATCCACTCTGTCTGTGGGATGTGTGACCCACCTGATGTATACATTCTATATCCTCACCGACCATCTGATGGGGCCCATTTGTTGCGAGGGCCCACCTGTGATGGATATACGACCCATTAGTGCGACCCACATGATACAGCCCACCTTTGATGTGTTTATGGCCCATCCATGAGGCTCACCTTTGATATGTTTATGATCCATCCAGGAGACCCACCTTAACGTACTTATGGCCCATTTGTGAGGCTCACCTTGATGTATTTGTGACCCACCCATGAGGCCCACTTGTTGTGTATTTGAAGCCCATGGTATTAGACCCATTGGTGTGGCCCATTGACGCAACCCACTTGATGTATATGAGGCCCATTAGTGCGGCCCATTGATGCTGCCCACTTGGCGTATATGAGGCCCGACTTGATGCACACGAGGCCCATTATGATGTGTATTAGGCCCTTATAGTGTGATCCATTGTGATGTGTATTAGGCCCACGTCGTGTGGCCCATTTGATGTATTCGAGACCTAGATACATGGCCCATTTGATGCATACGAGACCAATGTGTAGGACTCACCTATTGTGTATTCGAAGCCCATAGGTTGTGGCCCATTATGATGTATTCAAGGCCCATGGGCGAGGCCCGATGTGATGTATGTGTGGTCGTTACGTTGTGTATGAATCCCTTACGTGGGCCACTCCTTGGGAGCAATGTTGGTTAGATGCCCATATTGATGAGCAATGATGGTTAGATGTTCTCCTTGTGACTTTTCCTTAGGCCTTGTTAAGTCCATTCCTACCGATTCCGATTATCGTGATCGATTTGTCAATTTTATTATCGATCGATTCCGATTATCACGACCGATTGCTCATTCTGATTGACGTGACCGATTTGCCCACTCTGATTACCGATTGACTCCGATTGACGTGACCGATTGCCAATTTCGATCGACGTGACCGATTTGCTGACTCTGATTACCGATCGATTTTGATTATTATGACTGATTACCAATTTCAATTGACGTGACCGATTTGCTGACTCTGATTATCAATCGATTTCGATTACCACGACCGATTACCGATTCCGATCGACGTGACCGATTTGCCCACTCTGATTACCGATTGATTCCGATTGATGTGACCGATTGTCGATTTTGATCGACGTGACCGATTTGCCAAATCTGATTACTGATCGACCCTGATTGTCGTGACCGATTTTCGATCCCGATTGATGTGATCGATTTGCCGACTCTGATTACCAATTTTTAATTCCGAATGAAGTGACCGATTTGCCGACTCTGATTATCGATCGATCCCAATTGTCGTGACCGATCTTCGATTCCTATTATCGTGGCCGATTTTTTTAATTTTCAATAATCGATCGAGGTCGATTAGCGATCGATTCTGATTTTCGTGGCCGATTGCCGATTAATGATCGAGGCGGGTTATCGTGACCGATTGCCGATCCCGATGGATGTGGTCGATTTATCGATTCCCATTGTCGTGGCCCATTTGATATATATGAGGCCGAGTATCGAGGCCGATTTTTGAGTATCGATTTTGATTGTTAAGGCTGATTTCGAATGCCGAGGTCGATTGTCGAGACCTATATGAGGTATACGCGACCCATAATTGAGACCTATTGTGATATGTATCCAGCCCGTGTTTAAGGCCTAATGTGATGAATAGGAGGTCTATGTAATGAGGCCCATTGTGATGTATTTAGGGCCCATGGGTGAGGCCCATTGTGATGTATTCGTGGCCTATGCACAAGGCCCATTATGATATGTATTAGGCCCATGAGTAGGGCCCACCTGTTTTGTTGTGTATATGTGGCCCTTGAGTAAGGCCCATTATGTTGAGTATTAGACCTTTGTGTGAGGCCGCGGGCCCATTATATGTTTGGCTCTATGTGGGCCATTTCTTGGGGGCGATGTTGGTTAAATGTCCACATTGTCGAGGCCGATCGTTGATACCGATTATGAGTATGTGACAGTATAGCATCATGATACATGCCCATACGCATCATCTGCATGTTTGTTATAAGACGTGATTGACCATTGCATATGCCATATGGCAGGTTGTTCATGGGGCTCCCTGATAAGCGGAGTTACCCCACATGAGAGCACAACATGCGCACGATTGACGTATGACTGGATTGCATGACTCATGCATCTTGCATTGCATTGTGTTGTACTGTACACCCTAGTGACATCAGGGTTGTAGCCTCCACAAACATTTCGTGGATGGCCAGATGGGATACCGAAAATCTATTCTACATGGGGTGCTATAGATATCCCTGGGTGAAAGTCCCTAAACCCTCTTGGTTCCAGAGGTTGCTCCAACGTCTAGACCGAGTGGATGTATGAACGTATGAGGGCCGTATACCGTTAAGCCACGTCTCCCACTATGTCGTGGTCGGTTGGAAGGGGGTACGGCCTTACCTGCCCGAGAGGAGGGGGCAATGCTAGGTTGAGTCTGACCAGCTCGAGAAATGAGTCCGATATAGACGAGCCGGGCCCGATATTGGCAGGAAGATAGTGAGGTCTCTTCCACTCGCCTTGTTGCGCGCGATGGGGCGGCAATCTGGTTTGGAGTGTAATAGACCCCGATGATTTTCCAGAGAGGAACCGTACTGATATGTGGACTTATTGAGTAGGAGTACATGCTCATTCATTCATTCATTCACTATTCACTCGGGCTGGTGGTGTGCAACTAATTATTGTGTACCTTTATTATGGCAAGGATTTTGGTTGGGCGCGCGACTAACCTGAGATCAGGATTTTTACCACGTTGAGTCTGACTATCCAAATTTAGGTATGAGACTGGTTTGGATAGAAGTCCCTTGTGGTGGACCCCGTAGCCTGTGATACTACGTACTATGTAAGACCCGTATCTTGGTCCGTACCTTTCCGTACACTTCCGCGGTCGTACCGGTCGAATTCTGGCAACTTTCGACCCTTAAACAATATCGACGCACGACCCTGATTCACGTGCCGACAACCCGAGTCGACTCAACCCGATACCAATACCATAGCGACCGCACCGTCGCCGCGGTTCCGATACCGCGACTCGCGCGCCGAGGCGATACCCGGATCAAGAGATATGGGCCAACGTTCGGTGCGAGAAAACGCCGCGCGTTGCGAAAACCAAGGGAATCTCAACGATGTGTCACATCAATCACATCAATCCCATCAATCAATCACCCATCAACCCATCACATGTCAAGTACACATCACTTCCATCCCTTTTCCCAAGCAACCACAAAAGTCTTCCAAACCCATACCTCTCTTACACAAAAGCCAACAAAGTCTTCTCAACCCATACCTTTCTTACACAAAAAGGCACAAAAGTCTTCCTAACCCATACTTTTCTTACACAACCATCACTCACCCATCCATCCATCACTCTCTCTCTCTCCCTTTACATCACTCTCTCTCTTTCTCTCTTTCTCATTTCAAAGAAAAAGCTCCCAAGCAAACATCCCACGTATGGAATTTTGCAAAAATCCCTAAGCTTCAAGTGGCCCACCTTCCTACCCCAAAATCTCCCATCTCAACCCTCCATTCTTCATCTTAGCCATTGAAGTTGAAGACAAGGTGCCAAGGAACCCCTAGGAGCGAGAAGATCGGACGGTGGGTGCCTCTATAGGGTAGTTTTTATTATTTTTATGGTGGACCAAGTGAGGCCCACCGATCCATGGTGTGGATCTCACTTGAGACCCTTATTTGTGGCCGATGGACCACATGGATCATCATGATCATTCCATGATGGGGCCATTCTCCATGGACCCCATCATGATGTTTATTTTCTCTTCAAAGGTCATCTAGACCGTCCATGTCGGTGGGGAAAGGATCCCCACCGTTGATTTTAAATTTCGGAGGTCCCACATGTTTTAAGGCCCACTTGTTACATGATTTGTTGTTAGGGAGGGCCCATAATGACGGGGTCCCTCCATCACAAGCCGTGTCCCACTCTCCATGTCTCTCTCTCTCTCTCTCTCTTTTATTTTATTTTATTTTATTTTATTTTATTTCATTTTATTGCAATAGGAGGGTGTGGCCCACTTGAATGGATCCCACCTTGATGTAATTTTTATTCAAGTGGGGCCCACCTTGGACATTGAGCCCATGGCACCCATCAGTGGTGGCCCACTCCATCAGGGCCCACACTCAAAAAAAAAAATATTAACAAAAGACCGTCCAGCGTCTGGGACGCTGGACGTTTCAACAGAAAGGGAATAAAGGAAGAAAGAAAAAGAAAAGGGAAATGGTGGGCTGCTCTAACATGGCCCCACCTTGATGTATATTTTTAATCCAAGCCATCCATTTTATTCTCGGGATCGTTTTAGGCGTTGAGCCGAAAAATGAGATCGATCCAATTATCTGGCGGGCCGTGGCATTAAGAATACTAATATCTTCCTTTAAAACTTAAAAAAATGATTTCTGGGGTCCACCAGAAGCTTGGACCTACTTGAAACTTGTTTTGGACTCCTATTTTTGTGGGAAACATGCAATGGACAGGATAGATTTGTTTAATGTGAGTCCCACCTAGGAAAACAAAATTAAAGGAAATCCATGCATGCGTTTGCTACTTGACGTCCAGAGGTGTCTGGACGTCCAACCAAAAAAACAAAAAGAAAGAAAGGAAAAGAAGGGAAATGGTGGGCCACTCGTGTAAGCCCCAACTTAATACATGGATTTAATCCAAGCTTTTCACCATCTTCCTCAGATTAATTTAGGCGTTGAACCAAAATTTGGGACCAATCCGGAACTCAGGTGGGCCATACCATCTAAAATCATAAGGAGACATGCCTGAAACATACAAAAACATTTGGTGGGGCCTACCTGAAATTTGGACGTGGCTGAAACTTGGTTTGGACGCCTAATTTTGTGGAACACATGCAATGGATGGGGTAGATCTGGTTAATGTGGGTCGCACCTAGGATAAAAAAATAATTTTCTTTTTTGGCATGACTTTGTGCCATGAGTCCAGAGACATCCAGGTTAAAAAGGGTGGCCGTATTGGCCCACTTGTAGACTCCACCATGATGTATATTTTGCATCTATACCGTTCATTTAATAGGTCCCCTTGAATGGTGCGTTGACTCCAAAAATCATCCACAAACTGAACTCAGGTGGGCCATACCATCCAAATCATGTGAAGACATGCCTAAATCATATAAAAACACTTGGTGGGGCCTACCTGAATTTTGAATGTAGCTAAAACTTGGTGTGAACCCTCAAACAGGTGGGACACACGTAATGGACGAGTTGGATTACAAATAAACACTTTGGTGGGCCCTATATGGGACCCACTGTGGTATGTGTGGCTTACCACACCGTACACAACGGTGGGTGGTGACACCCACTGTGATGCAAGTGTTTTACTCACGCCGTCCGTCCACGCCAGTGGACGGTGGCCCCCACTCAGATGTATGTATTGTGTCCACGCCGTCCATCTTGTGGGCCCCTGGCCACGTGACGTTATGAACAGGTTTGGATGGCAATAAACATTACAGTGGGCCCTAGGCCATGTGATTCAATGAACAGTTTGGATGCAAATAAATAGTACAGTGGACCCAGGTTGGGTAGAAAATATACATTTCGGTGGGCCCTGGGTCTATATGACCTTATCAACAGGTTTGAATGGAAAATAAACATTTTGGTGGGCCCCTTGCTACATGGCCTTATCAACAGGTGGAATGTAAAATAAACATTTTGGCGGGCCCCTTGCCACACGGCCTTAACAACAGGTTGGGTGGCAAATAAGCATTTCAGTGGGCCCAGGATTGGCTGGAAATAAATGTTATAGTGGGCCCACATGGGAGTCTACCATGATGCATGAGTTTCATCCAAACCGTCCAACCATTTTGAGATCATTTTAAGGCCATTGTTGAGGCCCATCTTAATGTATTTGTGGCCCGCCCACTAAGGCCCACTTTGTTATTTATGGGCCCATGTGTGTAGGCCTAATTGATGTATTTGTGGCCCATCGTTGAGGCCCACCTTGGTATATATAAGGCCTATGTGATTAGGCCCATTTGATGTACATAAAGCTCACATGATTGGGCTCATTTTAATGAATTCTAAGGCCCATGGGTTATAACCCATTGCAAAGGACCTAAGGCCCATTGGTGAGGCTCATTAAGGTGATTCATTTGATGAATGCAAGGCCCATATGATACGGCTCAATTGATGTACTTAAGGCCCAAATTGAGTGCAACTAGGTCCATTGCAATGCGTGATCCCTCCATGGCAAATAACGATATTTATAGTAAGTAATGCCTCAGGAACAATGATGGTTAGACGTCCACATTGTAGGTACAATGTTGGTTAAATGTCCGCATTGTAACACTCCCTAAGGCCCACTAATAGGCCCATACTTGTAGTAAGTAGGCCGTCTAGGCCCATCTCAGTTATACACAGAGCTCATCTCTATATACATGTTTAGTATAAATCCATGATTCATTATCATACGCATCATATGTATGACTGATATGAGAAGTGACTGATCATAGCATATGCCTTCGGGCGAACTGTTTATGGGCTCCCTGGTAGGTGGAGTTGCCATAGTGCATCGTACACGTAGGATTGTTGCATGACTGGTAGTGTGACTCATGCACTTGCATTTGTATGATTGTGATTATTATATGCCCTAGCGACATCAGGGCCATAGCCTCCACAGATGCATCGTGGGTGGCTGGATTGAATACCGGAAATATTTGGTTCTAGCATACGGGCGCCATAGATGTCCCTGGGTGAAAATCCCTAAACCCGATGGTACCAGAGGATGACTCTAACGTCGAGACCGAGTGGATACATGAGCGCACGAGGGCCGTATACCAGTAGGTCGCGTCTCCCACTGTGTCGTGGTCGGTTGGAAAGGGGTGTGACCTTACCCGCCTGAGTGAGGGGGCAACTCCTAGGTTGAGTTTGACCAGCTTGAGGAATTGGTCCGCTATCGACGAGCCGGGCCCGATATTGGCAGGCGGATAGTGAGGTCTCTTCTGCTCTCCCAGTTGTGCGTTCGGATAGGGACGGCAAACTGGCGTAGAGTGTACTAGACCCCGGTGATTATCCAGAATGAGAACTGTACTGATATATGATGAGGATTGGCATGCTTGAGTTGCATCTCGCATCACATGGTCTGGATATGGCCGCTCGCATTCATATTTTGTACTGTATAGCCTTGGTACGGCTGATTGCATTCACGTATTCATCAGCATAATTTCGCATTACTCTAACCTTGTATTCTGAGCACGCTCGTATTGCGCACACACTTACACCGCCCTCTAAGCTTTCTATAAGCTTATGCACGATTGATGCGTGCAGGTGACGTCAGGACGCAGCCGTAGCATAGTAGCAGCAGGAGCGTGCAGTCGAGCCTTTGGAGTTTTATTATTAGCACTATCTTGTATTTCCCTTTATACATCTTGTACTCAAAGTTTTTGATCATAGTGGAAATGTAATGGAGTTCTTGGTTGTTGTTTGTGGGTTATGCCTTTAGTTATGCTTATTACGAATCAAACTGACATCGAAAATCCTCCTCGTAGCATCCCACGATTGGAACCTGGCGAATGGGAGCTAGGAGCCGAGAATGGGGTTCTACGGAGGCTGTCGGCGCCGGATTCGGCGATCGGGAATTCTGTGAGCCCGGTTTCCGAGTTTGGGGCGTGACATACTATCACCCCGACTTCACACTCCAGCATGGTTATTTCATTCGCATCGCATATTGCATTATATCCGCAGGCATATGGCATTTTGGGTTGTTATGTTTCTACACTTATATGACTTAGACAGACTTAGCAGGAATTATATATTACATTGCATCCTCAATATTTGATATTTGGCTCTTTATGACTCCTTATTGTATAGCTGTTCTATATTGCGTATTCTAATATTGATTGACTTATGGACCTATCCATATTTTCGCTTACTCTATTATTGTATGATAATTTATGATCTTGTCAGTATTTCTGCTTATTCTGATAATGTATGATTTATGGATTACTAGTAATTTCGGTATTGTATGATGATGACAATGTATTGAATACTTGACACTTACTTTGTGCATACATTTACACCACCCTCTAAGCTTTTTATAAGCTTATGCACGATAGATGTGTGCAGGTGATGTTAGGTTGCAGCAGTGTTGAGCTTGGAGCATGTAGCTGTCTTTTGGAGCTTGATTTTCGATTTATGTATTTCCCTTTCAGCATTGTACTCAAATGATTATATTAGTAGATATGTGACAATGATGTTGCCTTTGTGAATTGGGTAATCTTGTGGTTATGCTTATTACGAGTTAAATGTACCAAAAAAAAACCTCCTTGTAGGATCCCAGGATCCGAATCTGGCGTATGAACGCTAGGAGCCAAGAATGGGGTACTACGGAGGCTGTTAGCACCAGATTCGACAATCAGGATTCCTGTGAATCCGATTTCTGGGTTTGGGGCGTGACATCAAGTTTCATCATATTTAAATTTGCATTACCAAAAGGGAGCTCAGACTTTAATGTTTCAATTGTGGGAATTTGGACATGATACCGTAAAGCAATGAAAGTCATAAGGAATGCAAATGGAATAGACCCATGACAAGGATGAAGACAATATTAAATAATCAAGTATGTAATCAACGATAGAAGACAAATGCGAATACCAGAAATGATGAAATGTAAAATGTGCATCATATAGGGAGTAAGATCGGTTTTATTCTCGGAATGAGGATAAACATTATAAGTGAAAATATGATACAAAACGTGATATTTTGGAACAAGATTGTAGGTGGGAAGTGAATTATGGTTACGCCAAGGTGCATCAAAACCACATAACACCAAAGTGAGAGAATCTCTTTTCGTCGGATAAATGTCTTTGAAAAGAGGCAGAATAGAAATTCCATCTTTCTCCATATCAATGTCTATAATAGAGGATATGATGAAGGGTGTAATGGTGACAGTGCCTTCCATAAACTAAATAGTAGAAGTTAATTGTTCAGAGGAGACATCACAGATGGATGCATACATCCCTTCAGCGATGGACCGATAAGTTGCTCTACCCCACTCAAAGATCTTCTCCCATCCTACCTCGGATAGAATTTCAAGGAGCTCAAATCTTGCAATGTGATTTACATTCACAGTGCACTCAATAATTATGCTACAGGTATGGAAATCCCACTCATTCTCTGGATCATCTTTCAGTGAGTGAATAGTGCGCATAACCCAATTGGCAGAGCAGGAGGAGGAACCAGACTGAGGACGTCTAGTCCGAGTTTCCATGGAAGAAAATGACTATAGATTTATCAAAGAAGTACTAACCAATAGATGAAATGATCTATATCAGATTTTTCAACAAAAACCCAGTAAAAGGGAGCTCTAGATTCAAATAAGATGATGAAATCTACAATAAAGCACAACTAGGAGCTTAAATCTTGAAGAAAACACAAAAAGATTCACTTACAAGAAGTCTAGATTGATGGGTTGGCCGAAGGAAGCACTAGCGAGCCGAGGAAGAAGAAGTTGAAATGAGGGTTTTGAAAAGTTTTTCCCAAATAGCCCAAATCGTACTTGGTTTGGCTAGCCCGAGTGCGGTCATTGACTGGCCGAATCGGTCGATTAGCTATGAGATGGTCGAAAAAATAAAAAATAATTTTAAAAATGATTTTAATTGTAACACCCCAGATTTTTGCCAACCTGGGGTTAGACGTCCTTAGGCAATGAGTCAACCATAACACTCTCAAAGCTCAATCCCAAAGCCAAAGAAATCACTTTTCAATGCATTTCCTTCAAACTCTCACCTTTCACCACCTCATTCTTCAAACTTCTCCAAGTACTTTCATATTAGACACGAATCTTCAAGTTTAAATAGTGAAGAACTATACTTAAACTAAAACTCACTGTAAACGGTCCCCGAGATCGAGTCCGTGCACACACCTGATCACACCCAATGACCCCAAATCACATCTAGACCGTCAATCGAAGGGTTTAGGCCATGTTTCATTCCATTCCAAACCTAGAAATGAATGTCCTTAGGTGGTAGGTCAACCCCAACATCTTACACTCAATCTCAAAGCTTAAAACCTCTTTTTATCCAATTCCTTCGAAATCTTACCCTCTGCCACTTTATTCTTCATTTTTTTTCTAAAAACATTCATAATACACACCAATCCTAAGGTATTAATGATGAAGAACAATAACGAAGCTAAAACTTACCGTGAATAGTAAATAAATGGATAAAATGGGTCTTGACCCTTAACATTTTGAAATGTAACAAGATAAATAGGTTAGTTGGATAGATTAGCGTCTCTTACCCCAAAATCTTATACTATATGCCACATAAACTCATTTCGGTTTGCAAATTGGCCCCAAAAATGCCTCAAATGGAGTCGGGGGCCAAACGATCAACTTCCAGGGGGACCCAGGGTGGGCCCCATACTTTTTTGGGGCCTAGGGGACAGGTGAACCTCGTCCAAATGGCAAGGCCTCGCCAAATCCACCAGTGGTCGGCGAGTCCTCGTGGGTAAACAGGCCCAGTTGGGCAGGCCGCTCGGGCCGATCACATGTGGGGCCTAGTGGGACCCTATGGTATAGGGTTCGACCCTCCTTTCATCCTAAATCAAGTACTTCCTTCACAAACCTCCCTCCCAAGCTTTTCTTTTCTTGAAAAATCTCTCAAACCTCTCCAAAAGTCCCTCTCCAAACTCTTCCTTCTTCCATTTTCAAGTACCCTCACTCCACCCTTCAAATCTCATCTCAAACAGAAATCATTAGGGGCTACTTTCTTTAGAAATTAGATGAAATTAACTAGCGCTAAACTAGACGACTTGTGAAATTATCACCAATCACTTTAAATACGATCTGCTAGAGCCAAAACGTGTAGAATAGTTGACGCTACAATACCCTAAAACCTACGATTGAACTCTAAACCCAGTTGCTCACGGGAGCATTCAAAAACATTATATCGGACCTGGACTGCACATCGGAAGTCTGATTGTCCTGAACTTAGACAATCCTGACTGCCTAGTTGGACTTGACAATCACCTCAAAAATCAAGTCCATACGATGTCCTGAGACCATTTTCTTGCGTCCGGAGTGAAGAGTGTGAGAAAAGTGAATTTATTTAGAAAATTAATTCAATTTAAATAAATCTGGCACATGCCGCTTGCGTGACATTTTTTTTAGCATTCAGACCGTTGGAATCTGACCAAATACACCATCGGATCAGGGAACATTTCTCACTCAGGTCAGTGTACTTGGAATCCTCGATAGAATCTCAGTGACCGCTGAACTGAAACTGGTTCGCCACGTGCGATCTAGAAACCCTATCGAACTGAAAACTTAATGTGATCAGGATCCGACATCCATAAGCTTAAGTCCGACGCATTCAGTAAGGGGACCTCCAAAAATGTCCTTTTAGATCGGAAAAGACCCGATTTGGCTATAACCCAAGTATACCTTGACTTGGAGTCTGTTTTGGTTATGTTTGGGCTTATAAAAGGGCCTTAAACCCTTAGCTTTCTAACCCATACGAATTTGGAGAAAACCCTAGGAGAGAGAGGAGAGAAAAGAGAGAGAAAGGGAGAGAGAGTTGGAGCTTTCTCCTAGGATTCTTCCCTACTGCTCTACGTGCCAAAGTCGTCCATCTACATCACTTTTTCGGTGATTCCAACTCCGTTCTTAAGTAAGAAATCCAAACCCTAACTTGTTCTACAGCCTAAGATAGCTGCAGTGATGTTGTAGCTAACGTATTTCATGCCTCAGGTAACCTATTCGCCATTGACGAAGACTTATCGTCTAAATCAACTCTGTTTTGTAATTTCTGGTTTAAGGTGTGGATTTTAGACGCTTAGATTACCTGTTTTCAAAGCTTTCAATGCCGTTTAATGGTAGATTGCAGATAAGGATGTTGTTTGACATGTAGAACATGCTGTTCGTTTTTCATTTCGAATACGTACGAAGAATATGAGATTTAGGGTATTTTAGGTATTTGTAGGAAATACTGTATACATACATATTTTGCTGATATGATTGCCATGAGTATTTACCGTGTACCTATACTAGTTATACGTGTATGATCTGTTTGGCGAAGAGATTCGCCCTAATGCACATATTGGCCGACATATGTTATGTAGACTAATGTGTGTAGACTAAGTGTTTGTTGAAATGCCTAAATCAACATGATTTATGCCTGCCATATATTTTGAATGCAAGAACATGATTGTTGTGTATTAGACATCTCCTTGATATAAAGATCTGTCATATTATATGTGGAAATCAACATACGTCAAGTACGTTGGAGCTGTGTAGTCTAAGTGTTTGTGTAAATGTATGTATTAGTAACTATTGAGTAAATGGTGTTGTAGATTAGTGTTGAGACTGGATTCTCAACTAATTTGATGATGTACATGATTTCCTCCATGCTTGTTGTATTTCAATTGATTACCATATGTGGGAAGTACTCGTGTATGGTTAACTGCTTATAATCTATGTTATAACATGCCGATAACATGCTGGAATTTCTTATATTTCAATTCTGTCTCTCTCATATGATTATTGATTTAGATTGCAAGTGTTTGGGGCTATACTCTAGTCCATGCAGTCGGTAACAGATTCGAATTCGTGGTTGGATTCTATTCACTACGAAGGATGTGTATGACGAACCTGAATCATACTAGAGTCGTCGGCAGTGGTTAGGCCACGCGAAGTGCTTGTGCACTTCTTGCCGGTCGATTCAACGTGCGCTCGTGCAAGTGGGACTCATCAAGTAACCCGATTGACCGTTGTATTTTCACCTTTTATTCGTCATAACTGCTTGAACCTAGGGTACTGAACTTACCAGTGAAAACCATAATAACCGTGGTACCTTAATCCACTAAGACTCATGAGCCGAGCATGGTGGTATGTGACACCGTGGTCGAGCTGTCGGCCTACGCTGGGGCCACAAACCTCCCCGTAGTGACTAGCGAGTAACTCAGACTCGTGAGCAGATTATAGTGGTATGGGACACTATATTCTTGCTGTCGGCCTACACTGATCAGGTGATGGGGGAGCGGTGCAACGAGTGCGAGCAACAGCCCTAGCAGCCCTTTATAGTGACCTCGAGCATACTCTGAGTCTACGTGAGGCGACGACCCTTCCATAGCAACAAGAGTACAACTAGGCCTGTATTGATAAGGTGATGGAGGAGGGAAGCAACGAGTGCGTACAACAGCCCTGACAGCCCTTGCAGTGACCTAGAAATATATCATCGTTTGAGATTACTAGGAGTGACGACCCTAGACAGGATCCTTGTTGGGAATGATATAAGGGAAGTACCCTAGTTTCTCAATCCTGCTGTATGAAAAAGACTAATAACAACTCGGTAATCATATTCATATCGTACTGCATGTGCCTGGAAGATATGGAGCACTGAGGGAAGATAGCATGCCGCGGACGTGAGATGGTGTCGCATGAGGGAGTATGTTAGTGAGGGCATCCATCATGTTATTTCATGTTTGCATTAATCACAGTGTTTAGGAATGTTTGATTGCTTGCTTTACCATTATCGTATAATGGATTTGATAATATGTTAACATTTGCTCTATGATTCCACTGAGTTAGCTACTCACTCCCACGTTACGGGACGATGTTCCGGACACCCACCAGTCCCTATTTTAGTTTCAGATGATGGCGATGCTTACGAAGCAGAGTCGGATTTAATGATGAGGAGGAGGATCCTTCCTATATGCAGGTTCTGATCGATGAGTTTACATGGTTACTGATTAGATGCCGATACACTTGGTATTTTACCTTTTATTTACACACCCATGTATATTCTTTTCTTTCTATTTTGGAGTATACATGTATTTAGTTAACCTGGTAACATGTTCACACTCTGGAGACTTACAATCATTTATATATTTTATATATCTATCACATTCTTCCGCTTGCTAATTTAATTGTCTCTGGAGTATGATATGCTGTTTTGGCCTAATCCACTTCATGTTTTATGCACTATTACAGCTGACATTCATCCATCATTGAAAATGTTGCATAAGTGATGTTCTGAAACTCGGGAGTGGAGTTTATGCTCGACCCCCGATTTTTAAAATGTTACAGATGGTATCAGAGCATGATTTGGATTTAACTGGACCTGAGTTATGGTTACACGACGCACACTGAAGCACTCCGACTTAGGAAGGGGGCGATGGAATCTAGAAATCACATTAGAATCCCAAGTGTCGTCGACGGGCGAGCCCGTACGTAACCGAGACCATGTAAAATGATCTCATATCCTCACTTCTTTTCACTCCAGCTTCCGTCTTCTTCTACATCTCGCACCCATCTACCACTATTCTTTACAACTCTTTACCTTCCTTTCAAAATTATACTTAGAATCTCATCATCATGGGATTTGAAAATCCCATCTCACACCTTCCAACACAAGGCTCATCTTCCAAAGCTTATGATATTGATTTTAATCCCCTCCCACCCTCCTTCCAAACATGTCATTTCGAATCCCGCAGTGGGATTAGCAACGAAATCCATTTAATACAACTTAGAGTTTTAGACTTAAAGTTGGACTTTTAGACTTCAAAGGATTTGACGGTGTAGGAAATTCAATAAATTAATAACACGAACCATAGGGCCTTCTTGGTTGGTATGTGAATAGGTGTAGTGTTCAAGAGTAATTAGATTCAAGTCCGGACAACTCAATTTCAACTAGACAACTTCTGACCCTAAGTGATAAAACATTTCCTTATATTAGAAATGATGTCATCTAGCATATAAATGTAGGCTTTAGGTTATAACTAGTGGATTACCGTTACTCATAAGTCAAGACTAGACTACTAGTTATATTGAGGAATGTAAAAGACTTAGTTAGTTGACTTGTTTAGGTTGGAGTGAGACCTCATTCCTTTGTTGAATTCCCCTAATGCTTAGATGCTTCTTTAATAACTTTTAGGAAGTTCGTTTGACTTAGAACCATTCATGTTCAGGGAAAACTTCTAAATCCCTTAGAATTAATATTAGGTCAAATCAACACACCCCCTAGAATTGTCTTCCCAAGGACTTAATACAATCGAGAGCACGGAGTAGAGGAATTGTATATAAGCGAAGTATTCGCGGTTTGAATCGAATTCTTAATCCTAGTGGTTACCAATAAATCCAATGCTCTGATCAAGAAGAAGATCGGCATCGACTTGGATTAAGAACTGATACGGTAAATTTTCTGTCCTGATTAGACAGAAGGTCAATGTATCCGGCTCAGACCCACTACACAACTTTTCTTCCGTGTTGGCCCGACCACTTACAACCAAAATTTATAACTTTGGAAAGTGTTAAGGACATATAGCCATTAGAGATTAGCCATCTTGCCGGCAAGCTTACACCCGTCCCTGAAATCAACCACAACACACATCATTTTAACTCCTTTCTATAACCATAGGTACCAATGCCATAGAACGCATCATTCACAAAAGAAGACTAAGGTAGTGAGAATTTGTTTCTCATTTCATGTTAAGGATAGGCCCTAAGTTACACCTTGTTTCGATATACGGATCGAGATATAGATTCTTGAGCCTTAAGTAGAACTAAGTTTTAAGGGGGGTAGAACGTATTGAGCCCAATCTACTTAGGATTATCTAATACAACCGTTAGATCAGAGTAGCGCAGCAGAAGCGTGGTTAGCCTCTTCCCCACTGGCCCAGTATCGAAGAAGTTGATTTAGGTTATATGTTAGGTTAGGTCATTAACTAAGATTTGAACCTTCCTTAGAATATTAATACTAAAGTCTCTCTAGGGACTCATTACCCTTAGCCAATTTCGAGGACGAAATTTTGTTTAAAGGGGGGTAGATTATAACACCCCAGATTTTTGCCAACCTGGGGTTAGACATCCTTAGGCAATGGGTCAACCATAACACTCTCAAAGCTCAATCCCAAAGCCAAAGAAATCACTTTTCAACGCATTTCCTTCAAACTCTCACCTTTCACCACCTCATTCTTCAAACTTCTCCAAGTACTTTCATATTAGACACGAATCTTCAAGTTTAAATAGTGAAGAACTATACTTAAACTAAAACTCACTGTAAACGGTCGCCGAGATCGAGTCCGTGCACACTCCTGATCACACCCAATGACCCCAAATCACTTATAGACCGTCAATCGAAGGGTTTAGGCCATGTTTCATTCCATTCCAAACCTAGAAATGAATGTCCTTAGATGGTAGGTCAACCACAACATCTTACACTCAATCTCAAAGCCTAAAACCTCTTTTTATCCAATTCCTTCGAAATCTCACCCTCTGCCACTTTATTCTTTATTTTTTTTCTAAACACATTCATAATACACACCAATCCTAGGGTATTAATGATGAAGAACAATAACGAAGCTAAAACTTACCATGAATAGTAAATAAATGGATAAAATGGGTCTTGACCCTTAACATTTTGGAATGTAACAAAATAAATAAGTTAGTTGGATAGATTAGCGTCTCCTACTCCAAAATCTTATGCTATATGCTATATAAACTCATTTCGGTTTGCAAATTGGCCCCAAAAATATCTCAAATGGAGTCCAGAGCCAAACGATCAACTTCCAGGGGGACCCAGGGTGGGCCCCATACTTTTTTGGGGCCTAGGGGACAGGTGAACCTCGCCCAAATGGTGAGGCCTCACCAAATTTACCAGTGATCGGCGAGGCTCCGCGGGTAAACAGGCCCAGTTGGGCGGGCCGCTCGGGCCGATCACATGTGGGGCCTAGTGGGACCCTATGGTATAGGGTTCGACCCTCATTTCATCCTAAATCAAGTACTTCCTTCACAAACCTCCCTCCCAAGCTTTCCTTTTCTTGAAAAATCTCTCAAACCTCTCCAAAAGTCCCTCTCCAAACTCTTCCTTCTTCCATTTCCAAGCACCCTCACTCCACCCTTCAAATCTCATCTCAAACAGAAATCATTAGGGGTTACTTCCTTTAGAAATTAGATGAAATTAACTAGCGCTAAACTAGACGACTTGTGAAATTATCACCAATCACTTTAAATACGATCTGCTAGAGCTAAAATGTGTAGAATAGTTGACGCTACAATACCCTAAAACCTAGGATCGAACTCTAAACCCAGTTGCTCACGGGAGCATTCGAAAACATTATATCGGACCTGGACTGTACATCGGAAGTCCGATTGTCCCGAACTTAGACAATCCTGACTGCCTAGTTGGACTTGACAATCACCTCAAAAATCAAGTCCATACGATGTCCTGAGACCATTTCCTTGCGTCCGGAGTGAAGAGTGTGAGAAAAGTGAATTAATTTAGAAAATTAATTCAATTTAAATAAATCTAGCACATGTCGCTTGCGCGACATTTTTTTAGCATTCAGACCATTAGAATCTAACCAAATACACCATCGGATCAGGGAACATTTCTCACTCAGGTCAGTGTACTTGGAATCCTCGATCGAGTCTCAGTGACCGTTGAACTGAAACTGGTTCGCCACGTGCGATCTAGAAACCCTATCGAACTGAAAACTTAATGTGATCAGGATCCAACATCCATAAGCTTAAGTCCGACCGCATTCAGTCAGGGGACATCCAGAAATGTCCTTTTGGATCGAAAAAGACCCAATTTGGCTATAACCCAAGTATACCTTGACTTAGAGTCTATTTTGGTTATGTTTGTGCTTATAAAAGGTCCTTAAACCCTTAGCTTTCTAACCAATACGAATTTGAGGAAAACCCTAGGAGAGAGAGGAGAGAAAAGAGAGAGAAAGTGAGAGAGAGTTGGATCTTTCTCCTGGGATTCTTCCATGCTGCTCCATGTGCCAAAGCCGTCCATCTGTATCACTTTTTCGGTGATTCCTAACTTGTTCTACAGCCTAGGATAGCTGCAGTGATATTGTAGCTAACGTATTTCATGCCTCAGGTAACCTATTCGCCGTTGACGAAGACTTATCGTCTGAATCAACTCTGTTTTACAATTTCTGGTTTAAGGTGCGGATTTTAGACGCTTAGATTACCTGTTTTCAAAGATTTCAATGCCGTTTAATGGTAGATTGCTGATGAGGATGTTGTTTGACATATAGAACATGCTATCCATTTTTTATTTCGAATACGTACGTAAAATATGAGATTTAGGGTATTTTAGGTATTTGTAGGAAATACTGTATGCGTACATATTTTTCTGATATGCTTGCCATGAGTATTTACCATGTACTTATACTAGTTATACGTGCATGATCTTTTTGGCGAAGAGATTCGTCCTAATGCACATATTGGCCGACATATGCTATGTAGACTAATGTGTGTAGACTGAGTGTTTGTTGAAATGCCTAAATCAATATGATTTATGCCTGCCATATATTTTGAATGTAAGAACATGATTGTTGTGTATTAGACATCTCCTTGATATAAGGATCTGTCATATTATATGCGGAAATCAACATACGTCAAGTAGGTTGGAGCTGTGAAGTCTAAGTGTTTGTGTAAATGTATGTATTAGTAACTATTGAGTAAATGGTGTGTAGATTAGTGTTGAGACTGGATTCTCAACTAATTTGATGATGTACATGATTTCCTCCATGCTTGTTGTATTTCAATTGATTACCTTATGTGTGAAGTACTCGTGTATGGTTAACTGCTTATAATCTATGTTATAACATGCCGATAACTTGCTGGAATTTCTTGTATTTAAATTCTATCTCTCTCATATGATTATTGATTTAGATTGTAAGTGTTTGGGGTTATACTCTAGTCCAGGCAGTCGATAACAGATTCGAATTCATGGTTGGATTCTATTCGCCACGATGGATGTGTATGACGAACCTGAGTCGTACTAGAGTCGTCAGTAGTGGTTAGGCCACACAAAGTGCTTGTGTACTTCATGCCGGTCGATTCAACATGCGCTCGCACTAGTCGGACTCATCAAGTAACCCGATTAACCGTTGTATGTTCACCTTGTATTCGTCATAACTGCTTGAACTTAGGGTACTGAACTTACCAGTGAAAACTCTAATAACCGTGGTACCTTGATCCACTAAGACTCATGAGTCGGGCATGGTGATATGGGACACCGTGTTCGAGCTATCGGCCTACACTGGGGCTACAAACCTCCCCGTAGTGACCAGTGATCAGATTATGGTGGTATGGGACACTATATTCTTGCTGTCGGCCTACACTCATAAGGTGATGGGGGAGCGGTGTAACGAGTGCGAGCAACAGCCCTAGCAGTTCTTTGTAGTGACCTCGAGCGTACTCTGAGTCTACGTGAGGCAATGACCCTTCCGTAGCAACAAGAGTACAACTAGGCCTGTATTGATAAGGTGATGGGGGAGCGGAGCAACGATTGCGTGCAACAGCCCTGGCAGCCCTTGCAGCGACCTAGAAATATATCATCGTATGAGATTACTAAGAGTGACGACCCTAGACAGGATCCTTGTTGGGAATGATATAAGGGAAGTACCCTAGTTTTCCAATCCCGCTGTATGAAAAGGACTAATAACAACTCAGTAATCATATTCATATCGCACTGCATCTACCTAGAAGATGTGGAGCACTGAGGGAAGAAAGCATGCCGCGGACGTAAGATGGTGTCGCATGAGGGAGTATGTTGGTGAGGGCATCCATTATGTCATTTCATGCTTGCA
Organism: Magnolia kwangsiensis; assembly: GCA_037074715.1. Taxonomy (NCBI): domain Eukaryota; kingdom Viridiplantae; phylum Streptophyta; class Magnoliopsida; order Magnoliales; family Magnoliaceae; genus Magnolia; species Magnolia kwangsiensis. The sequence goes on along the minus strand of CM073589.1, from coordinate 84,547,815 downwards.
TTAATCACAGTGTTTAGGATTGTTTAATTGCTTGCTTTACCATTATATCGTGATGGATTTGATAACATGTTAACCTTTGCTCTATGATTCCACTGAGTTAGCTACTCACTCCCATGTTATGGGACGGTGTTCCGGACACCCGCCAGTCCATATTTTAGTTTCAGATGATGGCGATGCTTGAGAAGTCGAGCCGGACTTGATGATGATGAGGAGGATCCCTCCTATATGTAGGTTCTAATCGACGGGTTTACAGGGTTACTGATTAGATGCCAATACACTTGGTATTTTACCTTCTATTTACATACCCTTGTATATTATTTTCTTTCTATTTTGGATTATACATGTATTTAGTTAACCTGGTAACATGTTCACACTCTGGAGACTTACAATCATTTATATATTTAATATATCTATCACATTCTTCCGCTTGCTAATTTAATTGTCTCTGGAGTATGATATGCTGTTTTGGCTTAATCCACTTCATGTTTTATGCACTATTACAGCCGATATTCATCCATCATTGAAAATGTTGCATAAGTGATGTTCTGGAACTCGAGAGTGGAGTTTATGCTCGACCCCTAATTTTTGGGATGTTACAGATGGTATCAGAGCATGATTTGGATTAAACTGGGCCTGGGTTATGGTTACACGACGTACACTGATACATTTATTTTAACATTATATTTTTTATGAATATAAAATAAAGGACAATAAACATATATTGCACTAAATAATGATTACTTAAGAGATGCAACATAATCTGATATCATTTTTTAAAATAAAAAATCTTACACTATCAAGGGGTTTTGTCAGAATGTCTGCAAGCTGTATTTCAACATTGATATATTCAAGCATAATAGTCTTGCTTTCATTAATTCTTTGATATAGTGATATCAAATATCAATGTGCTTAGTTCGAGAATGTTGAATGGGATTTTTAGATATGTGTATGGCACTAGTATTGTCGAAGTATAAATTCATGGTATCTTGATCAATACCATAGTCTTCTAACATCCTTTTCATCCACATTAATTGCATGCAAGCATTTCCTGCTGCAATATACTCAGCTTCTGTAGTGGATAATGATACTGATTTTTTCTTCTTGCTCATCTAGGAGACAAGACAATTTCCAATGTAGAAACATCCACCACTTGTGAATTTTTTATTGTCCACATTACATGCCCAATCAACATCAGTATATCCAACAATTTTTAAAGGCGTATCATGAGGATACCATAAACTCAGATTAATAGTATTTGCGACATATCTAATAATTCTTTTAACCGCAGCCATATGTGATTCTTTAGGGTTAGATTAATGTCTAGCACAAACGCCTACGCTGAAAGAAATATCAGGTTTGCTCGCAGTTAAATATAAGAGACTACCAATCATGCTATGGTAGAGATGTGGATCAATGCTTTTACCTAAGTCATCTTTAGAAAACTTGAACGTTGTAGCCATGGGGTGAAAAGTTTTTACCATTCTCAAACCTAAATTTCTTAATTAGATTTATCGCGTACTTGGTCCAAGATATGAATATCCTATCTTTAAGTTGTTTCACTTGAAGACCAAGGAAATAGTTCAATTTTCCCACCATGCTGATCTCAAATTCTTATTTCATAGAGTCTGCAAACTTAGAGGAAAGGTTAACATTTGTTGATCCATAAATAATATCATATATATATTTGAACAATCAACATATTTTCATTAATTCTTTTGATAAATAAGGTTTTATCAACACTTTCCATTTTAAAATTTTAACTAAGAAGAAATTTTGTTAATTTTTCATACCATCATGCTCTAGGAGCTTGTTTTATACAATACAAGGCTTTTTTATTATTATTATTTATATATATATATATTTTTAAAGATGGTAAACCTTGTTAGGAAGTTTATAATCTTCAAAACCTTTAGGTTGTTCTACATAAACTTCTTCATTTAAGTCACCGTTTAAGAAAGCATCCTTAACATCAATTTGGTAAATTTTAGAGTTTTTATGACATGCGATGGAGATAAATAATTTTATAAATTTAAGACGAGCGACTGGAGTAAAAGTTTCATCATAATTGACTCCTTCAATTTGGGTGTACCCTTGTACAACCAATCTAGTTTTGTTTATATGATATTTCCAAATTCATCAGATTTATTTTTAAATATCATTTAGTTCCAATCACATGTTTCCCAGACGGTCTAGGAACTAGATATCAAACATCATTTCTAACAAATTGAGTTAGTTCATCTTACATAGACAAAGTCCAATTTGCTGGTTCTATCTGGGAAGTGAAGCGCACATGATTACAAATGTTTTCCAATTGTCTTTTAGTTTGAACACCAGTGTGAGGATTAGCGAGTATTTGATTAGTCAGATGATCTTTGACATTTTCTCAGTTGAATCTGATTTTGATGAAGGTTCTGACTGATTGACTATAATAACTTCATCATCATCTTCATGAGCTGGAGTGATTGTTTGATCATTAATAACAACATTTATGGATTCTTGTATCACTACGGTCCTTTTATTTAGGACACAATATGCTCTAGTATTTAGAGCATGCCCTAGAAAAATGCCCTCATCACTTTTTGCTTCAAAATTTCCTAGATGTTCCCTCTTATGCTAAATTTCTGAAAGACTTATGTATAACTACGAGGTGACATAGTATTCAAAAGAAAAATTTTCTAACTGAAAAGGAGAGCGTCATCCTCAAGCAAGATGTTCCATAAAAATATAAAGATCCTGGTAGCCCAACTATCACTTGTATAATCAGGAATCACCAGATTGAGCACATACTTCTTGACTTAGGAGCAAGTGTTAATTTGATTCCTTTCTCAGTATATGAACAATTAGGTCTAGGTGAATTAAAACCCATCCGGACCACATTATAACTTGTTGATCATTTGGTCTGTGTACTGAGAGGGATGATTAAGGATGTGTTGGTCCAGGTTGACAAATTCTACTATCCAGTAGATTTGATAGTCTTAGATACTTAACCCATTATAGATATGAGCACTTAAATAACGGTCATCCTTGGTCACCCATTCCTTGCTACATCCAATGCCATTATCAATTGTAGGAATGGAGTTTTAAATTTTTCTTTCGGGAATATGACGTTAGAGCTTAATATCTTTTTCAACAAGAACAAACAGTCAGACGATGTTGATGATATCCACGATATTAACTTAATAAATACTTTCATGGAAGATAGAGCACTGATGACTCTATCCTTTAACCCTCTAGAGATGTGCTTGACCCACTCCCCTGATTTAGATGATGACACGATTAGAGAGATGGATGCCTTTCTTGATTCTGCACTGGTACTTGAAGTTAACCGATGGAGGCAACAATTTGAAAACTTACCCTAAACCGATGTAATATCTCTGTCGTTTAGCCTTAAAGCACCGAAGCTTGACCTAAAAACTTTATCCGCTGATGTTAAATATGTCTACTTAGGTCAAGATGAGACATACCCAGTAGTGATTTCTTCCCACCTTGAGAAAGAACAATAGATTATGCTTATTTCTGCTCTCCTTGAGCATAAAGGAGCCATTGGATGGTCGATTGCAGACCTCAAGGGAATTGATCCTTTGATTTGTACTCACTATATTTATGTTGAGGATAATACAAAGACCTCCCGACAACCACAACATCTGTTAAATAGAAATATGAACGGAGTGGTTAAAGGAGAGGTCCTTAAGTTGTTAGATGTAGGTATCATCTACCCTATATCCGACAATCAATGAGTGAGTCCAACTTGGGTGGTTCCTAAGAAGTCTGAAATCACCATCATAGCCAATGCTGATAATGAACTCGTGCCAACTAGAGTTACTACTGGTTGGAGAATATGCATTAACTATAGAAAGTTGAATACTGTCACAAGAAATGACCACTTTCCTTTGCTCTTCATTGATCAAAATTTGAAAAGGCTATGTAACACCCCGAAAATCGAGGGTTGGGTAGAAACCCAACTCCCGAGTTCCAGAATGTCACTTATGAAACATAGATAATGATAAATGCATGTTGTCTATAAAATGGCATTAAATAAGATTGAGACTAAGCCAAAACAACATATCATACTCCAGAGACAGTTAAATTAGAAAGCGGAAGACTGTGATAAATACATAAAATATTTAATTAATTGTAAGTCTCCAGAGTGTGAACATGTTACCAGGTTAATTAAATACATGTATACTCCAAAAATGGAAAGAAAAGAATATACATGAGTGCTCCAAAAATATAAAATGACAAGTGTCCAGACATCTACTCAACCTCCCTATAATCCCGTCGATCAGAACACAGAGGAGAAGTCCTCCTCATCCTCATACAAGTCCAGCTCCGCTTCTCAAGCAGCGCCATCATCTACAACTAAAATAGGGACTGGTGGGTGTCCGGAACACCATCCCGTAACGTGGGAGTGAGTGTACAACTCAGTGGGAGAATAGAGCAAAGATTAGCATGTTATCAAATCAGTCACGCGTTAATAGTAAAGTAAATAATCAAACATTCCTAGATACTGTTATTAATGTATGCATGAAATGACATGATGGATGCCCTTACCGACATACTCCCTCATCCGGCACCATCTTACGCCCGCGGCATGCTTACGTTACTCAGTGCTCCACATCTTCCATGCACATACAATGCGATATGGATAATGATTACTGAGCTATTATTAATCATTTTCATACAGCAGGATTGGGAAACTAGGGTACCTTGCTTATATCAATCCCAACATAGATCCTGTCTAGGGTCGTCACTCCTAGTAATCTCATACGATGTTATATTTGTAGGTCGTTACAAGGGCTGCCAGGGCTGTTGCTCGCACTCGTTACACCTCTCCTCCATCACCTTATCAATACAGGCCTAGTTATATCCTTAAGACTGCATCAGGACTCATCGCCCCCATGCGGTGTTAGGATAAACTCAAGGTCACTACAAAGGGCTCGTCACCTGATCAGTGTAGGTCAACAGCAAGAATATAGTGTCCCATACCACCATAATCTGCTCAGAGTAGGGTGCTCACTGGTCACTACAAGGAGATTTGTGGCCCCAGCGTAGGCCAACAGCTCGACCACGGTGTCCTATACCACCATGTCCGGCTCATGAGTCTTTATGGATCAAGGTACTATGGTTAACAGAGTTTTCAATGGTAAGTTCAGTACCATAGGTTCAAGCAGTTATGACTCATGCAAGGTGAACATACAATGGCCAGTCGGGTTACTTGACGGGCTCGACTAGTACGAGCGCATCTCAAGCTGAACGACATGAAGTGCATGAAACACTTCGTGTGGCCTAACCGCTGCCGTCAATCCAAAACACGACTCGCGTTCAACGATGCGTCCTTTGTGGTACATAGAAACCAACCATGAATTCAATCCATTACCGATTGCTTGGACTAGGTCATAGCCCCAAGCATTTGTAAACCAACGTCAGTAAACACATGAGAGTAACAAGAATGCATATAAACAATACAAGCATGTGTTACAGGTTATAACATACCACATAAGCAAATCCTCCAACGCATGCATTTCATATATATAATGAAATCAATACATATAGCCAATATGATGGAATTCATATACATCAGCATATTAATTGAGAATTCAATCTCAAAACTAATTCACAACACCATTTTACTCAATACATACTAATACAAACATTTATACAAACACTTAGTCTACACACTTTAGTCCACATAGCGTATGTCGACTCAAAGTGCGCATTAGGGCAAATCTCTTCGCCAAACTGATCATACACGTATTTCTAATATCATAACACGATAAATTTACATGTCAAGCATTTCAGCAAAATACGGACGTATACAGTATTTTCTATAAATGCCTAAAATACCCTAAATCTCATATTTACCGTACATTTACAAAACGAAAAACGGACAGCATGTTGTACATGTCAAACGGCGTTGCCATCGATAATCTACTATTAAACAACATTGAAAGCTTTGAAATTAATCAATCTAAGCGTCTAAAATCCTCACCTTTTGCCTTAGACGTGTATCGTTTTGAATAGAACGTCTACGCTTCGTCAACGGCGTAAATGCGACCTAATGCATAAGATACATAAGCTATTTCGATATTTAAATCAAAAGAATCCCAAAACAGAAAGTAGTTAGGGTTTTTCTTACCTAGGAGTGCATTGGAATCACCGGGAAAGTGATTGGAGTGCGGTGCTTTGGCACGTGCAAAAGCTACAGCAAGTGGCGGGAATTCTCTCCCACTACTCTCTCAAAATCTCTCACTTTCTCTCTCTCTGTCTATCTAGGGTTTGTTGCAAATTCGGATGAGAGGGTTGAGAGAGGGTCTAAAGCCCTTATATAGGCTAAAACATAACCTGAATAGACTTGGGAACAAAGTATACTTATTTTATGTCCAAATACGGACTATTCCGTCTCAACGGAGCATTTCTGGAGGTCTCCTGGCCGAATGCGGTCGGACTTAAGCTCATGGATACTGGATCCTGCTCACATCAAGTTTTCAGTCCGGTAGTGTTTCCGGATCGCACGTGGCAGACCAGTTTCAGTTCAACGGCTACCGGTAGTCGATCAGGGCCACAAGTGCGTTGACATGTAAGGGCCACCTATCCTGATCCGAGGGTAAAATTTGATAGAATTCTGACGGTCAGAACGCTTAGAAAATGTCACACAAGCGACACATGCTAGATTTCATAAATTATATTAATTTATAACATTTCTCACACTCTTCACTCTGGACTCAAGGAAATCGTCGTGGGATATCCTTTGGACTTGATTTTTGCGGTGATTGTCAAGTCCAATAAGATGGTCAGGATTGTCTAAGTTCGGGGTAATCGGACTTCCGATGTGCGGTCCAGAGCCGATACAAAGTTTCAAGGTGCTCCTGAGAGCAATCAGGAATAGAGTTTGATCCTAGGTTTTATGGTATTGTAGCGTCACCTATCCTATACATTTTGAATCTAGCAGAACGTATTGAAAGTGATTGGTGAGAATTTCATAGGCCATCTAGTGCAGCGCTAGTTAATTCTCGTTAGATTTCTAAAGGAAGTAGCCTTTATTGATTTTTGTTTGAGATAAGATTTGAAGGGTGGAGCGAGGGGGTTTGAAAACGGAAGAAGGAAGAGTTTGGAGGGGTGGTTTTTATCAAAAATCAGGCATTTTGGTGAGAAAGGAGGGCTTGGAGGGTCACTTTCTTAAGGAAGTACCTAATCGGGGAGGTTTTAACGGACGGGCAACATACCAGGGGGCTACCCTAGCCCCAAAACACATTCGACCCCAAGCCCGAACCCAACCAAGCATTTTGACCAGGGATATATCGCGGAATCGGCGATGCCATCGCCGACCAAACTCACATCTAGCGATGGCCGCCTTATAGGGCTGGTTCCCCTTGCCCTAGGGACCCCAAATGTATGTTGCTCCCACCTTGGTTCATTATATTTGGGTTTAGATAGGCCCAAAACTCCATTTGGGGCGTTTCAGGGCCAGTTTGTAAACCAGAATGAGTTTATGCATCATGTAGAATATGATTTTGGGGTAGGAGACTCTAATCCATCAAACTAACCTATCTATTTTGTTAGATTCCAAAAGGTTAAGGGTCAAAACTCCTTTTATCCATTTATTTACTATTCACGATAATTTTTAGCTTCGGTATTGTTCTTCATCATTAATACCCTAGGATTGGTGTTCTTTGCTATTTAAACTTGAGGAGTCGTGTCTAAAATGAAAGTACTTGGAGAAATTTGAAGAATGAGGTGGTGAAAGGTGAGTTTTGAAGGAAATGGGTTGAAGAGCGATTTCTTTGGCCTTAGGATTGAGCTTTGAGAGTGTTATGGTTGACCCATTGCCTAAGGACGTCTAACCCCAGGTTGGCAAAAATCCAGGGTGTTACAGGCTAGCTGGTCACTCTTACCATTGCTTCCTTGATGGCTATTTGGGCTACTACTAGATTGAGATGACCTTTGAAGATAAAAAAAGACTACGTTTAAGTGTCCCTTTAACACCTTTTCTTACTGAAGGATGCCATTTGGATAGTATAATGTCCCCACCATGTTTCAACTATGCATGTTAAGTATATTTTCTGACATGGTGGGGCAATATTTAGAGGTCTTCATGGATGACTTCTTTATCTTTTGTCCATCCTTCAACAAATGTCTGGAAAATGTTAAAAATGTGCTGAAGTGATGCGAGGAGAATAATTTGGTTCTAGATTGGGAGAAATGTCATTTTATGGTTCCTAAGGGAATAATGCTTAGACATATAATTTTGTCTAAGGAAATTAAGGTAGACAAGGCTAAAATTGACCTTATCTCTTACTTATCTCCACCCAAGAGCATACGTGACGTGCAATCCTTCATAGGACACATCAGATTTTATAGACGATTCATAAAGGACTTTAGCCATCTCTCTCTTCCTTTATATAATCTCCATCAAAAGGATATACCATATGAGTGGACTGAGCAATGCCAGGAAGCTTTCACTAAGCTCAAGGCTATGTTGATAACCATGCCTATCATGCAGCCACCTGATTGTAGCATATCTTTTGAGATTATGTACGATGCATCTGATTATGTTATTGGGGCGGTGTTAAACCTTAGAAAAGAGAAGAAGCACTATGTGATTCGCTATGCGAGTAGAACTCTAAATTCTGCCCGATTAAACTACTTTACTACGGAGAAGGAGCTCTTAGCCGTAGTGTTCGCTTTGAACAAATTTAGGTCATACTTGATTAGATCCAAGATCATCATTTACACTGATCATGCGGTGCTGAAGTACCTTCTTTCTAAGAATGATGTTAAGCCCTGCTTGATAAGATGGATCCTTTTACTCCAAGAGTTCGACATAGAAATGCAGGATAAAAAGGGAGTAGAGAACGTAGTGGTTAACCATCTCTCTAGACTTGATCTTTCCGATTCCCTTAAGCCGACACCGATAAACGACATGTTCCCTAACAAACAATTGTTTAAACTTTTTCAATTACCTTGGTTTTCTGATATTGCAAATTATCTTACCATAGGTTTTACACTAACATATTGGACTATGTAAGATAAAAAGAAATTCTTCATCGAGATACGTAAGTTTTTCTCAGATGACCCTTATCTATTTAAATATTATTCAAACTAAATTCTAAGGAGATGTGTGTCAGACAATGAATATTAGAGTGTTATCTCCTTTTGTCACTCTCAGGCCTGTGGTGGTCACTTTTTTGCTAAAAAACCACGGCCAAAATTTTACAGTGCGGCTTTTACTGGACCACTATGTTTAAAGATACTTATGAGTTTTGTAAAGCTTGTGAGTGTTTTCAGAATTTGGGAGGATTGTCTCGTTGAAATATGATGCTACTAAACCCAATTCTTATCATTGAAGCATTTAATTATTGGGGCATTGATTTCATGGGACCATTCCCCCAATCCTTTGGTAATAATTACATCTTATTGGCAGTACACTATGTCACTAAGTGGGTTGAAGCGATCCCATGCCGGAACAATGATCATCGAAAGGTCATTAAATTCTTAAAAGAAAATATTATTTTTCAGTTTGAAACACCTCGGGCCATCATTGGTGGAGGGTTGCACTTTTTTAATAGGCCGTTCGAGAACTCAATGAAGAAATATGACATCTCTTATAAAGTAAGCACTCCATACCACCCATAGATAAGCAGGCAAGCCGAGATTTCCAGCAAGGAAATTAATGAAAATCTGAAAAAAAAGGTTAACCCTGATCTTCAGGATAGGTCAATCTGCTTTACCAATGCTTTATGGGCTTACAGAACTACTTTTACGACACCCATTGGAATGTCTCCCTTTAGACTTGTCTATGGGAAAGCTTGCCGCTTGCCGCTTGCCTATGAAGTTAGAACATAGAGCCTACTGGGCTATAAAGAATTTAAATTTTAACTTGGACAACGCTAGCTCACTACGCAAACTTCAATTGAACGAACTCGAGAAAATTTGGAATGATATATATGAGAACTAGAGAATTTACAAGGACAGAATGAAGGTGTTCCATGATCGGAACATCCTTCAGAAATCATTCATAACCGGTCAAAAGGTCCTTTTTTACAATTCTCAGTTACATCTTTTTTCGAAAAAATTTTGATCTCGTTGGACTAGCCCTTTCACTGTTACTAATGTCTATCCTCATAGGGCCATCGAGATAAAGAATCTGACAAATGACATTGTTTTCAAAGTGAACAGACATCGTCTAAAGCCATTTGTTGAGAAGTTTGATTCAGAAGATATGTTCATACCTTTGATTGATCCTGTGTATTAAGATTGAACTCCTCATCTAATGAATATGTAGTTAAGTTTATTGCTTTCATAGGATTTAGGATTAGGAAAGTTTATTTATCTAGTTTGTTTAGTCTTCATACTAACCCATTTACATGTTAAGAACTTTGGAAAAGCTTTAATTCTACTTCTTCAGGTACTACCTTTCCAACACTACTCCTTTCTTTTCATTGTCTCATGTGCATTGAATGCTTATATCTTTTACATTGAAGATGATGTAGATTTTAGGTTGGGGGTGTGGATTAAGTAAACTAATCAGTATTTTGTTTATCTTTGAGCAAAAAATTTAAAATTTTTTAACTTTTTTTGAAAACCTATTTAGAAAGCGATAGTTTGTGCACTTAAGAATGTTTTGAGCATGATGATAAAATGGAGATTGTATTTTTAATTTTTGGAGTTTGATCAACTGAGTAGACTATCACTTAAGTTCTCTCATCTAATTGACTAAGAGGAAGTTTGAATATTATGTTGATTTAAATCACAAGACACATTCAATTTATTTTCTATGAATTGTGCTAGAATTTCTAATTGTTAGTATGTGAATCATTAATAGATGTTGAGAATTAATTCTAGAGAATTTTATCCACCTTAAAAAGATGAAAAGAACCAGTTAAAAAATAGTGAGATTGATAAAAAGGTCACATATGATGAAAAGATTGGAAAAGAATGAAAAGTTTGGAAAGAATGAATAAATTAAAAGGACCATCGATATAAAATCAAAAACTGGAAAAAGAAAAACAAAAGAAGAAGACAAGTTCGGAATCAGCACTTGATTATTTAATTAATCCTGAGGTGATAAGCATGTCTAACATTATGAAATAATAGTTTTTTATGGAAAGTTAGTTGAAATTCACTGAACACATTGAAAAACTTGATATATAAACTTATGCTCCTAAGTAATTGATAAAGAACCGTTTGATTGATTGCTCATATGATTCAGTTCTATATTTTCAAAATTTCACTCTCACTTCTTTAAATCATACTCATTCATACTTGATTAGACAAAAGATTGTTTTCTACAAGCAATTTGAGCATTGAGAATGAAGGGTTCTTTCATGCATGTTTTGCTCAGGACTCGCAAAATGATGGTTGGGGGTGTGTTAAGTATCAAATATTATAAATTTCTCCTTATTTATATCTTGGTTTTATGAACATGATAACGCTTGATAGGTATATTTTATACATGTTTGTATTGCGAGGTTAGTTTAAAAGCTTGGATTGAAAAGAAAGTTAAAAGCATGGATTTGATGCTCAAGAATCACTAAGGTAAGGGATGGATCTTAGGATACCAAAATTGAAGATTTCAAGAATCCAAAATTTAAGAAAATCAAGTTGAGTAGGAAGAAAGTCGAAAGTGTAAAGTGCAGAAATTCATAGAATCTGAACTTCACTGTCTATGTCATCGACTGTTGGTTGATGACATCGAAGCCAATGTTCGATGACATTGGGCACGGGTCACTGATATCAAAGAATTACATGAAAATCAAGTTTGGTTACTAGACAAATTGGATGCAGTTTTCGGTGACAACGAAGCCCTGTTCGATTGCTTGAAGACCTGTTTGATGACATCGAAGGCACTTCGATGACATCGAGATTTTTACGGATTTTAAGAGTAACTCGCTGGAACACTCTGGACAAATTCTCTATTACTCAAACACCCGTTAATGACATCAAAGGACTGTTCGATGACATCGAAGGTATGTTCGATGACATGAAGAGTTACACAATGTGAAATGGCACAACTTCTGAATTCAAGTTACATTCGTTGACATCGAATGCGTTACGTAGAGTGGGTAAATTTGAGGCAGTTTTCAAATACGGTCGGACAGAGGCTATAAATATGGGTTCTTTGAGAAGTTCTAAACATGAACTAGGTTTTCAAAAGTAAAGCCAATGGGTGGAGCAGCCTCCCAAGAGTTTTTCTTCTTTCCTTATTTATTTTTAATGTTTTATTTAAGGATTTTATTTTCAATCATTTCCATGGTTAAATAAATCTCTTAGCTAGGGCTATAAGAGGTGAAGCTTGTAGCGTGTTGGGATGATTTTCTTGCTTTGATTCTTATTTTTCTTAAACCTCATTGATTTTTAGTTTAAATTTAAGGAATATTTTTAGTTTTCTATGACTTATTGTGAATCAAATTACAATAGATGTTGTGATAGCTTTGAATATCTTCTTTCCCTTTCTGAAATTATGAGATCGGTAAATCTTGTTATTCACCATCACCTCTTAGGTATGGTAAGATAATGGAATCCCTTCCAATCATAACAATACTCCTTCATGTGTGGCTAAGTCAATGAAAAGTTCAGATTTGATTTAATTGCTTCATCTTCCAATTGGATAAGATACGACTCCAATTCCAATTGTGTTTCTTGAATCAAGTGAGGTATCATCTTGATAGCTACAATTAAATCCTTGGTGCTCTAGTTTTCTTTTGATTATTAATACTTCATTCACAATTACTCTCTTCTATTGTAGATTTAGATTTAGATCTTGTTCTAGTTCTACTTGTAGTTATTTTCAGAATACATATAAGTTTAATCCCTATGGATTCGACCTCGGTCTCATCGAGTTATCACTATATCGCGACCATAAACTTGGGGTTGTGAACACTATGCTACTGGGGTGGTGTTGGGCCTGAGAAAGTAGAAGAAGCCATATGTGATTTACTATGCGAGTAGAACTCTAAATTCTACCCAAGTGAACTACTTCACTATGGAGAAGGAACACTTAGCTATAGTATTAACTTTGGAAAAATTTAGATCCTACTTGATCAGATCTAAGATCATTATCTATACCAATCATGTAGTGATTAAATACCTTCTTTCTAAGAAGGATGCTAAGCCTCATTTGATAAGATGAATCCTCCTACTCCAAGAGTTCGAATTGAAATACATAATAAAAAGTGAGTAGAGAAAGTAATGGTTGACTATCTTTCTAGACTTGTCATATCCAATTTCCTCGAGCCGACACCAATAAATGACATGTTCCCTGATAAACAATTGTTTAAAACCTCCCAACTTCCTTGGTTTGTTGATATTGAAAATTATCTTACCATAGGTTTTATGCCATTACATTAGACTGCAATAGATAAGAAGAAATTCTACACTGAGATAGGCAAGTTTATCTAGGATGACCCATATTTGTTCAAATACTATTCAGATCAAATTTTAAAGAGATGTGTGCTAGACAATGAATATCAGAGTGTAATCTCCTTCTGTCACTCTCATACCTATGGTGGTCACTTTTTTTTACCAAAAAGACCACGACTAAAATCCTGCAGTGCAGCTTTTTTTGGCCCACTATGTTAGAGACACTCATGAGTTTTGTAAAGCTTGTCAGCGTTGCAAAAAACTAGGAGGATTGTCTCATAAAATATGATGTCATTAAACCTCATTTTAATCATATTAGGCCGAAACAATGACCATCACATGGTCATTCGATTCTTAAAGGAAAACATTTTGTCCCGATTCAGAACACATAGAGCCATCTTAAGTGATGGTGGCGACGCACACTTTCGTAATAGATCATTCGAAAACTTAATGAAAAAATATGACATTTCACACAAAGTGAGCAACCCTTATAACTCACAAACAAATGGTCAACTAAAGTTTCCAACAAGAAAATCAAACAAATTCTGAAAAAAATGGTAAATCCAGATTATAAAGATTGGTCAATTAGATTAATCAATGCTTTATGGGCCTATCGTACAACTTATAAAACCCCCATTAGAATATCTTCCTTTAGACTTGTCTATGGGAAGGCTTGCCATTTTCTTGGGAATTGGAACATAAGGTATATTGGGCAATAAAAAATATGAACTTCAACTTAGACAATGCCAGCTCACTACACAAACTTCAGTTAAAAGAACTCGAAGAGATCTAGAATGATGTTTACGAGGATTTGAGAATTTATAAGGACAAAATGAAGGTGTTCCATGACCAGAACATCCTTTGAAAATCATTCATACTAGGCCAAAAGGTCCTCTTGTACAATTCTCGATTACATCTTCTTACAGGTAGGCTTCTCTCTTGTTGGACCGGCCCCTTCATTATTAAAACTGTATATCCTCGTGGGGTTGTTGAGATTGAGAATCTAATGAATGGCAATAATTTCAAAGTGAACGGACATCATCTCAAGCCATTCCTTGAGAAGTTTTATTCAGAGGATAGTTATAACACCCCGTAATTTCTATACTTAGGTGTTACTATGGAGATCTAAATAACTTTATACATGTGTGAGAACACATGTAATTTACACCACACACCTCCATCCAACACTTCTTAATCTATCCATCTTGACCAATAGATTCAAACTATGACAGCCACAACATATCTGCAAGGTACTTCGAGTTGACCTTTGACCTTTAAACCTAAGATTACACCAATAATGATGACCCAACTGTCAAGTATATTCATCATCCATAGATTGAACCATCCCTCCATCGAATTTCAAGTAAGACTAGCACATCATCTAGGATCTCGACCTTCTTGATAAGTAGAATGAACCTTTCATCGTCAATAACAAAACCCTGATCATAATACCCGGTAGTAAGATCCTAGCCATAAGAAATACTCTATCTCCCTTTAAACACAACTCGTGATTATAAACTTACACACTAAAATAAATACTAACATTCCAATCGAAGTAATCAACACTCATCAACGATAAATCTCTAAGTATGACCCCTTACAAGAATAAAAATGGACTGATCTTTAGTCTAGAACAATTAATGAACCTTGTAAGAGGCACAAATGGCTCTGATCACACCCACGATTGATCAGGGCTTACTGAAAAACTCTAAAATTCAACCTTATGCATTTAATGACACGACTGAGAGGGATGAACAGTGTGGATCACATAGAAAATTGTGCGGACTCCACCTTTCAGGTCGTGCGCGAACATAAACTGCGTGCACCCGCAGAACTCTAGACCATGCACGCGGTTAAACCGGGCTTGACCCGATGAAAACTCAAAAAAAAGGAATTCCACTTGATTTCCCATTGAGCTCAAATTCAAAATAGCCGACCGTTCTTCATCATGAAACGACCCACTATAAGGGACTGTCTCTGTGTTCCAGACCGTCCATCGTGATCGGTGGGGCCCACCGACCGTAACCACGTTCGCTTTTCACGTGTTGGTGGATGCTCCCATACACAGAAGTCCGCCCCAAATAGGATGGCACAAGAGCTCCCGCTGGAAATAGATCCACGTCATCGCATCCACCTCAACGGCTCTTTGCTGGAAAATCCGTTCGTCCAGAGCATTCAGAGCTCTCCCACATAGCGCGCTAGCGTCCTAATCACGCCTATGGTTTCTTGAAATAGCCCCCTACGCACCTAAAAGTGGAAGGAATAACTTCCATCTTTGGCAAAATTCGATCCCAACCATTCCTCGTCTTTTAGAAAGCCCTTCCGATTAATCTGGAGCGTCTGGCCTAGGGCTGTTCGAAAATCTTGTAACAAATCGAGATTTTGATGCAACTTTGCCACGACGTGAATCTCCTCCTGTATTGAAGAGATGTGTAATCAGCTACCCCGGTCTCTCCATAGAGTGGGACCCACAAGCCTCATGGCCAGTATCTAGACCGTCTAAATGCATAAGATCTTCGGATCAGTCAACCCATTTGAAAATGCCATGAACAGCTGATCACTCCTCCAAACCAGCTGTAAACCTACCTCCTTAAAAACTGACCCTCTCACTAATCCTAAATGCTCATCATGTGGGCCATGCCACCTAGATCTCATCAGGACCAATCGTTCAGGCCCACACAATCATTCGACCAAGCTTAAAGACTCCTAAGGAAGGATTCTCAATCCTTCCTTTTCTAACCACAAAACTAATCCTATGATTAGCAACCAAAGCCTCTCGAAATAGCCATTGCCACTCTCCTTAATATTGAGTTGGCCATTGCCACTCTTTTATTTGTTGAGTTAGTCATTGTTACTCTCCTTTTATTGAGTTGACCATCGTCACTCTCCTCTTTATGAGTTAGCCATTACTACTCTCTTCCTTACTTTACTAGCCTTGTGCTATTTACCTTTGTGGCTTGGGCGGGTATCTTGATATTCCAAAATCTCGTGATTTAGTTTATATTCTCTATCAATGCAAGTGATGTGTTAAGAGATATCACAAGTATTGACTCAATATATATCATGGACATAATGCATTACCGGTAGCGGCCCTCTCGGTTGGTGCATAATTTCGTAGGTTGGTTGGTGTGGTGCACAATCGATGTAAGTAAATCGTCATACGTGTTACATCACCTTTTTAGGCTTGGATGTCGTAAATAGTCACTTCATGAATATATCATGTTATATAAATCCTCAAACCACATTGTTGTGTCGCCTTGGGATGTTCGCATAAATTCACTTTAGCGTTGGTCATGGCAGTGAATATCTGTAGTTTTGGGTTGCAGATCGAGTTGGGTTTTCCATGAATCGTATTTTACATTATGATGATCACTACGTATGATGAGCCACATATACTTTGCTAGGCATGCATCTCATGTAAGTTGTTTGCGCATGCTGATACTCCTTGTAAAAGTGAAATACAAGATGTATCAAAACTCTTACATTATTTTTATGAATCTTTAAAATTATTGTTAATCTTAACGGGTAACCATCACTATGAGTATGGCATTAACCCTCTCCAATTGTACAGATGATGTAAGTGATTTACAGATCAAAAACCTAGAGGACTATCTCCCTGTGGAAGACTATACTGAAAGAATACGAAGATAGTTTTATGATTTAGTTTTATACTTCCGTTATGAACTTGATAAATGTAATAAGCTCCCATTGAGAGGGCATTTGATTATTTATTGAATTCTTTTACTCTGATAAAATAATCGATACCGTTGATTTTATTCTCATGAATGTTACTTTCATGAATATATCTGGATCTGATCTAAATGGAAAAAAAATAATAAGGTGATATTTTTAAAGCATCCAATTTATATATTATTATCACACGATTTTTCTCATGCACGAGTACAAAATTTGGCTGTGAAAATTTAGGATGTTATATGGGCGCTTAGGATGTCGATGGGTGAAAGTTCTTAAACCCTTGTGGTACCAATAAAATGCTTCAATGTCGAAACCAAATGGATAATATGAGTGCCCGAGTGCAAAATACCAGTAGGCCGCGTCTCATACTATATTGTGGTCATTTAAAAAGCTGTGACCTTATCGTCCTAAGGGTAGAGGGTTGTACGCTAAGTTGAATTTGACCAACTCATAAATGGGTCCACTATCGGTGAACCGGGTGGGCATTGGCATACCACTGATGAGGCGGATAGTGAAGTCTTTTCCACTCACTTGGTCATGTGTGTCATGGATAGTAGCTAGTGTCAGAGTGTACTAGACCCCGGTAATGTTTTCAGTAACGAACTGTTATGATATGTGGACTAGTTTAGGATCAACATGTTTGCATTGCATCTCTAACATATGACATTCGATAATGTAGGCCTTGCATTGTATAGCCTTGGTATGGCTAACACCATTTATGGACTTACCAATTTAGCTTTCCATCATTTTTACTTACTTTGACATTTGTATGCTTGACACATGCATTATGCACACACGCACACACTCTCTAAGCTTTGTAGTAAGCTTACGCATGTTCTTTACGTGCAGGTTATGCTAGACCATAGTAGTATTGAGGTAAGAGCATGTGCTTGATCTTTTAGAGTTTTTTTATATCATGTATTTTCCTTTCAACATTGTACTCAAAGATTATATTAGTGGGTATGTGGTGATGATGTTTTATGACTTTGGTACAGTTGTGGTTATGCACCTTTATAAAAAAAAATTTCATAAAAATCCTCCTTGTAAGATCCCAAGATCGAAACTTGGCATATGAGAGTTAGGAGTCGAGAATGGGGTACTACGAAGGCTATCGGCACCGAATTCGACGGCTGGAAATTTTGTTAGCTTGGTTCCTAAGTTTGGGGCGTGACAGAGGTGCTTAGCTAAAGGGGAAGCCATATTGGTGATAAGTGAGTCCACGAAGGGTTGTGTGGAATTCATCAAGCTAGGAGGAAAATGAGGCCCACACTTCGATGTTATGAATATATCTGGCAAATAATGATGGCCAATTGCATTCAGTATGTCAAAGGTGTGAGGCATGCTGGAAAACGAGTTGATACAGCACATACCTGCAACCGAGATTCATCTGATTATCAAGACATGGACTTTTCAAGGATGGGTGATCGATTTGATATGCCGAATTCATCCACCTTCATCAAGCATGGATTATTTCATTATTGTGGCTACTGATTATTTCACCAAGTGGGTGGAAGCAAAACCCATGAAAGGAGTTGGCCACATGGATATTATTAAGTTCATTGAAACTCATATCATTCATAGATTTAGAATTCCCAAATCAATCACTATGGATTGAGTTGTAGTATTTTCAACAAAAGAAGTTAAGGCTATAGTCGATGAATACAAAATTAAAATTTTACACTCAACACTATATTATACATAGGAAAATGGTCAGGCCGAGGCTAGAACAAAGTAGTGAAGAACATATTGAGGAAGATGATTAAAAAGAAGTTTTGTAAATGACATACAAAGCTGTCTGAGGCACTTTGGACGTACAAGAATTCATCCCACAATAGAACCAAAATAAGTTTGTTCGCATTAGCATATGGACACGATGCAATAATACCCATAAAGGTTATTGTGTCATCATTAAGGGTCACATATCAAGCTAGGCTGACCCCTCCTGAGTTCACGGAAGCCATGCTGGTTGCGATCGAAAGGTTAGATGAGACCCACATGAAAGCCTTAGACCCTATAATCACTAATAAAGCCAAGGTCACTCGGGCATATAACAAGAGGGTGAAAAGAAAGTCCTTCAGGGAATGAGATTAGGTTTGAAAAATAGTGTTACCAATTAGCCACAAAGACCAAGACTTGAGCAAGAAATGGTCGCCTACTTGGGACGGGCCCGTTGTTATCCTTCAAGTTCTCAAGGGTGGAACCTATGTCTTGCACAATAAAGATGGAAAGGTTGCAAGAACTCCAATCAACGACTAATTCTTAAAAAATTACTACTCTTCTTTATAGGAGGTAGTGTAGGGTCAAGCAGAGTAACAAAAAAGGAAGAAGTGACTAACAAGTATCCACTACTAATCATGAAAATAAATAAGATTTCATTATTACGGGAAGGAAACTTAGGCCATAGACCTTTTAAAAAATAGAAAGAAATAAAAAAAAAAATGCAACGTGCAAAGACAATGACTTCGATAAGTCAAACAGCTCAGACATAAGCAATCTTGATATCCTTGAACTCCTTAAGTGCAGATGCTGTAGCCTCCTCGCCCTAGTTCTTCTTACTCCTCCAAGATTGTTGGCTAACTACAACATGGTTGAGGACGCCCAGGGCTTCATCAATGTGATGGCTGACTACAACAACCTCGCTTCAGCTTCCTTGTGGGTGATGCTCTTTTGTGATTGAGCCTGGTAAAGGTTGATCTAAGATTTGATAAAGGCCATGAGCTCTCAAAAGTTGGGGTAATCCCTCCCAGGATAGTTAATTTCAGTCTCATTGAGGTCATCGGTCAGCTCATTGCGTTGGACCTGGAGCATTCACAACACTACCTTGTTGAATGGTGTCGATGATTCCAGTGCAGGCGATGCTTCTAGGCCATTTCATAGTAGGTGGAAAGGGTTTTAGACTCTGCATGAATGGTAGATCGTTCCCTCATCAGGTCAACATACTTTTGGATCTCCAAGCCTACTTTGAAGTAAATGTCTCCAAGATGCTGCAGTTTGGTCAGAACCTCTAGAAGTTCTAAGGTTGGTTAGTCTGAGATGCCTTTGTACCATCCCTGAAAAAAGGATAAACATCATGGAGGATGGTATATTGTGAGATAATTTATGTGGTAAGAATATCATTAAAAAAGGCTAAGGATTATGAATAGAAGAAGACATGAGGGGCTAGAGTCTGTAGCCAAGAGTTTGGAGGTAGAAAATAGTAGAGAAGTAGGATGCGGAAATAGGAGGGAATGATGCTTTTATAAGCATCTCCTAAACCATTTAATGCCCATGTTCGATAGATGTGGTGTTGGTATAATCTTAATAAAGTGTGCGGCGTCAGATCGATTCCTAAGAAGTTGGAACGTGTAGCCATAATAAATAATGAATCCTTGAAAAATGGTGTGCATGACGACCCATCTTCATATGCCCAGTTAACCAAGCATTTATAACTAAAAGAAAGAGGGAAATACTAAGTGTTGACGGCGGTCAAGCTTAAATGTGGCATCATATTGGCCGATTTTACTGAGCAAAAAAATAAAAAATAAAAAATCAACAACCCAATTAATGACAGCATTTCTCTGCATGGAGTTGGCTGATAAGGTAAATTTTAATAAAAGGAGTGATCTTGATCCATTTTTACATCCATTCAATGGTGCACACATAGCCGGAAGATGCTCATCGGCCAAGTATCCTAGATTAGATATGATTGATCACAATGGTAATATCACTATCTAGTTTTTTTTTTTTTTTTTTAAATGTGAAATGTCGATATTGCAATGGCAATAATATTGTTCTATATTGGGAATGATAATGCCAAATAGTAACAGTACGTGTGTGATACACAGAACATGAAAAGAAAGCGATTTTATTAAAGGAAAAAGTGGGCCACCGGCTGAGTTATATACTTTAATAAAAAAGAGAGAAAAAAAGAAACAACCACCCGCCAAGAGAAGTTGCTTAGGTAATTCTGCATTGATCGCCTCAAACTTGCGGATGGTGCGCATCTTATCGGCCTTCAAGGAATCCTTCTGGCTCTTCGCAAAACATCTTAGTCATGAAGACGTTCACGAAGTGCAAGAGTTGATCAACACGACTGTTGATTGAAGATACTTTTCCCTCAATCTATTTCCCTCTTGTTAGCAAGGCTCACATTTGTCAGAGCCTAGTAGTTGGCAATCTACAAGTCCAGGAAGCAAAGGAGAACCTTTGGAATGGCAAGATCCTTCGCAACGTAGGCATGCTCTTTCTCCTTGATATCATCCATGAGTTTAGTGTGTTGAGCTTGGAGTACTTGCAGCAAGGTCTTTTGTACCATGTTCCCGCAAAGGCAGTCATTCCATGCTTTCCCATAATCTTCGCCAAGAGAATTAGATTCTTCTTGGGCAAAGGCTTGCTATCTCGGATATTCAGAAACCCTTTATAGTTTAAACTCGAGATGAAAGTATCTCTCTTCGAGGTGATGGAGTTTCCTCAGGACATCTAAGATTTCTCCCAGAGGTTTGTCAGTAGTGGCAGCCTCAGAGGCAATGCTAATGAAGAAAGCAATGTCGAACAAAGGGAAGATTGGCCATAATTTGTAATGCTGGGATTTTATTTTATTTTATTTAAAAAAATCTCCATTAGGTAGGCCTTGACCTGATTAAGGAAAGTAGAGGAGGATTAGTTGGAGGCCATGTTAGCAAATCAAGGGTGTAGAAGTTCTAGGAGGGGCTGTGTGGGTTTTAGTGAGCCGAAATATGGGATTGAGAGTTGTTTATATAGGTGACTCCCCCCCGTCCCCCCCAAATGTTTGGTGCATCATAGGCAGTAATGGCATGTAATAATGTGTTGTATTTCGATGGATTGAGATGTGCAACCGTCATGGCATTTATTTCGGTTGAAATACCACATGACTCCTCGTTTTTCGTGTGACACATCTCCAAATCAATTATGCATCTAACCTGTTCAATCTCCTCTTTTTGTGCTTGGGCAAACAAGACCAATCTTTAATTGTCTTCTTCCTCTGATCACCACTACAAAAAAATGGCTAAAGTAGATAGTTGTAAAATGGTTTCGCTGATAGCTTTTTATTGATGGCAAATCGCAATAATCATTGGCAATCACAATGGGTTATTAAACCCTTATTTATGTGCACTACAAAAAAATGGTGTTCTATAGGGCCCACCACAATGTGTGTTTTATCTAAGCCATCCATCCATTTTAAAAACTCATTTTAGTGCATGAGCCCAAAAAAGGAGGCAGATCGAAGGCCCAAGTGGACCACACCATAGGAAATAGTGGAGATTAAGTGTGTATCCTCAAATTGTGGTGTGGTCCATTTGAGCCTTCTATCCACCTCCTTTCTGGGATTATGCCCTAAATTTAGTTGTGAAAATGAATGAATGAATGGTCTGGATAAGACACATACATCACAGTGGGCCCTGCATAGCCCCGATAGGACCATCCATCTTTATCTCCGTCTTGGTGGGGGTACTTAATCCGTGCTCATAAAAAAGAGCCCATGAGGTTTTTTCCTTCTCGTGGGCTCTTCCCTCTTAGGGTTAAAATTAACAAAACTCCCCCTGAAAAGAAATCTAAGATCAAATCCCCCATCTTCATCCACCACTCCCTCAAGTCCCGCAGCATCCCACCTGATGCCTCCACTCAAACGGACTTGAAGATGATCTCACCACATCCCTTAAAAAACCCACCAACTCATCTTCTCATCCTAGCCCTTCGATCTAGAAATTGGGCCCACTCCGTATGCAACAAGTATACAACAACCATGTGTCCCCCGACCACCAGCTTATTGATATGATCATGGACAAGTCAGAAAATGTGTTGTTGTCTCATTCGAAGAAGAGGGTAGATGTTGAGTTCTTTAATTTGGGGATGTTAGTTTTAAATCAGACAACATCGCATGGTTGGTGCTCGAATGGATATCTAGTGTGGGGTTCTTTCCATCTGAGGAATAGACAATGGTCGTTGTCGGGGACAAGCTTGGAAATGTTGGGTTTTAGGATGTGGATTGTGAGGAAGGGAGAGGAGATGGGGTTTATCTCTACAGCCTGCATTTGGCTCCTATTTCAGGAATTTTAGTTTAATCGATCCTGCCAAAAATATGTGATTCTAGTATTTTGAATTTTTGACATTTGTTGATTTTATTCCTATTCTATTGATGAAAAGATGTTTCAATGAAATTCATGTTTACGATAAAACGGTGCTATATGACAACTTGATCAAGGCGAACAGGAGACTGGAGTGGCTGATTAGGATGGTGGTGAAGGGAAGATGTAGTGCAGGTTGAATTCCGTGCTATTCTACGTGTTTGACAAAATTCCTTTACTAAACTTTATGTTTCTCAGACTTTGTGAATGCTAATGTAATTGTAAATGAGTCTAATATGTTCTTTTTCTTGATTATCTTATCTATTGTCACATAAATTTCTCATTGGTCTAATGCAGTCATGGTCAGAAAATGTTAAAGCACTGGGTCCAATGCAATGGATATACTTGACGTAATGTGAGTTATAACCATGTTTCAAAGAGACTCAAGAGTGGCAAGTATATCTTCTTCCTAGTTCTTGTTTAAGGATGTGTTTAGTTGCACCAAATATTAGGAATTTTCATGATATTTCATATTCTAATTATGTACCAATAGTGGGTGCAACCCAACACATCTAAAAGCATTTTGTTTCATAGTATTGTTGATCATATGAAATGAGAAAGGGTGGTTGACGATCAATAGAGTTGGATAAAATGGGAAGTACAAGCTTTGACAGAATCATTATAAGATAGGAATGATACTCTGTTAGAACTTATAAGGCATGTGACATAACTTCTTCATGGTCCATATTTCTCAACTAACATAACTCATTTTGGATTAGAGATAACCCAACAAATTTCTCCACTCATCGATGGATGGTTAAAATAACCAAAAAAAAACAATAAGTAGAGGTCCCAAAATCAGATGGTTAGGATTGATCCTTTGAGAATTTTGGGTTATGGTCCATGTAGTAGGCTGGTTAACATAGGATGAAGGGTTCAGATGACACAAACATTGTCTCATTAGGCCAAATCATAATGATTTTAAAATGTCTCATAAGAGGCTCTGATAGCATCATTCTCCAAAATGAACCACAAGTAAAGGGTCAAATATAACTACGACATCGTAATATGCTACAACAAATCTAAATTTCATTGGTCACAGATCTTCTTAATCTTATTAAGAGTAGAAATAGATCAGATCTCATGAATGGGTTGACATAATTGATTTTTATTGAGTCTCGCCAAAGCTTATGCCTACAGTAGTTTAAACATAACTCACATTCAATGCATCTAGGACACAAAAGTTTTTGTACATATTCTATATTTCTATTGCAACATGTGGGCTTATCCAACATAAAAGAATTACTAATGGGCAATCCACATTGTAAGTTGTATCAACCCATACTTTAATGTTGCATGCATGATGAAAGATCAACAGTCAGATTTGCAGTACCTAGTAGGAAGTATTCACCACAATGTCAAGAGAATTAAAAGATCATCTCCTGTCATGCCCCAAACTCGGGATTTGGGCTCACAAAATTTTCAGCCACTGAATCCGGTGCCAACAGCCTCGGTAGTACCCCATTCTCATCTCTCAACTCTCATATGATAGGTTCCGATCCTGGGATCCTACAATAAGGATTTTTAGGGTGATTTTTTTTTTTTTTTTTGTAAACAAACATAACCACAAGTGTATCCAAGTCACAAAATATCAACACCACATATCCACTAATATAATATTTAAGTACAGTGCTGAAAGGGAAATATATGATATAACAAAACTCCAAAAGATCAGGCATATGCTTCTGTCTCAATGCTGCTACGGTCTATAATAATCTGCTTGTAATGAACGTGCGTAAGCTTACTATAAGAAGCTTAGAGATTGTCTGCGTGTGTGCGCAATCCATGTGCCAAGTATACAAATGTCAATGCAAAAATGATGGAGGGCTAAATTGACAAGTCCATAAATGATGTTAGCCATACTGTAACGCCCGTGAAAAATCCATACTTGGGTTCGAGTACCAACTCGATCCGAAATTGCGTAGAATTCATTCCTTTAGAAAATGTGACTAGGTTAGCTAGTGCAACGTTGGAATAGCTGGGAAATGGTCCCTGATCACTTTAAATACGTTCTACGAGGCCCGAAGCGAGTGGAACCAAGGGTGCTATAATGCTCTAAAGCCTCGGATCAAACTCTAAGCCGGTTTGTTCTCGGGACCTCCTTGAAACTTTGTATTGGATCTAGACCGCGCGTCGTAAGTCAGATGCCTACCATCTTAGACCGTTATGACCACTTAGCTGGGCTTGGCAATCGTTTCGAATATCAAGTCCAACTGACGATCACAGGCTATTTCATTGAGCCCGGACCGAAGAGAGTGTGAATAGGGACAGTTGGAATTTCAAATTCAAATCTGGCACACAAATTTGACGCATCAGTATTAAGCATTCTGACCGTCAGAATACAGCCAAATTACACCCTTGGATCAGGAAAAATATCTATTATATATCACGAGACTTATAGGCCTGATCTTGGTGCGGTGACCGTTAAACTGAAACTGGGCCGCCACGTGCGATCTGGGAACCCAACCGGTCTGAAAACTGGATGCGTACTAGATCCAGTATGCATGAGCTTAAGTCCGACCGCATTTGGCCTGGGGACCTCCAGAAATGCCCTTTTGGACCGGAACGGCCCCGATTTGGTTAGGCACCAAGTAAACATTGTTCCCAAGCCTATTTTGGGCATGTTTTAGGCTATAAAAGGGGTTGAAACCCTCACTCCTCTCTCCCATCCGAATTTGAGAGAAGCCCTAGCTTGGGAGAGAGAAAAAGAGTGAGAGATTGTGAGAGAGTGGGAGAGTTCTTCCTGCCACTTGTGCTACGTGTTGCACGTGCTTAAGCAACACTCCTCTACCGCTTTCCCGGCGATTCCACCGCAATCCTAGGTAAGTAAAAACCCTTAATAGTTGGTGATTTAAGTTTTCCTTGTTTCCATAGCGATGTAGCTTATGGATCTTATGTATTAGGCTCCTTACTCGCCGTAGACGAACCATATACGCTCCACTTCAATTCCCGAGTCTACAAGACACTAGGTGAGGATTTTAGACGCTTTGATTGACGGTTCCCAATGCTTTCAATGTCGTTTAATAGTAGATTCTTGACGGCATCGCCGTTTGACATGTACAAAATGCTCTCCGTTTCCCGTTTCGTAAGCTAACGAAGAATATGAGATTTAGGGCATTTTAGTCATTTGTAGGAAGTACTGTTTACATTCATATTTTGCTGATGTGATTGACATGGTTTGTTGTCGCATTAGGAAGTTAGGAATGCGTGCATAATTAGTTTGGCGAAGAGATTCGCCTAGTTGCACACTTTGGGTCGACATACTATATGTAGACTTAAGTGTGTAGTGTATGTGTTTGTATAAATGCTTGTATTAGTATGTATTGAATTAAATGATGTTATTTGATAGTTTGTGATTGATTTTTCAATTATTATGCTGACCTAAATGATTTTCTACATGTTGACAAAATGCATGATTTCATTACATGCATGGAATGTATGTACTTGAGGATTTGCTTAAGTTGAATATGCATGGGAAGTATGCCTTGAAGATTTGCTTAAGTTGAATGTTATAACATGTGCTAACATGCTCACATGATGTATTTCAATTCCAATACCTTTTTATAGTGTTAATGTAATTCCATAGATGTGTGGGACTTGACTTAGTCCAGGCAGTCGGTAACCGAGCGAATTCGTGGCTGACTGGTCATAGCCACGAACGACGCGTCGATGAATGTGATTCGTGTTGAGAGTTGGCGGCAGTGGTTAGGCCACGCGAAGTGTTTTACGCACTTCATGTCGTTCAATTCGAGATGCGATCGCGCTAGTCGAGCCCGTCAAGTAACCCGACTGGCCGATGTTTGTTCACCTTGTATGTATCATAACTGCTTGAACCTAGGGTACTGAACTTACCATTGTAAACCCTATTAACCGTGGTACCTTGATCCACGAAGACTCATGAGCCGGGCATGGTGGTATGGGACACCGTGGTCGAGCTGTCGGCCTACGCTGGGGCCACAAACCTCCCCGTAGTGACCAATGAGCACCTTGACTCGTGAGCAGATTATGGTGGTATGGGACACTATATTCTAGCTGTCGGCCTACACTGATCAGGCGACGAGCCCTTTGTAGTGACCGCGAGCGTATTATGAGTTCACGGGAGGCGACGACCCTTCCGTGCAGTAGAGTACAGTAGGCCTGTATTGATAAGGTGATGAGGGAGCGGTGCAACGAGTGCGAGCAACAGCCCTGGCAGCCCTTGCAGTGACCTACGAAATGTACATCGTATGAGATTACTAGGAGTGACGACCCTAGACAGGATCCGTGTTGGGATTGATACAAGGGAAGTACCTTAGTTTCCCAATCCTGCTGTTTGATTGGACTAATAACAACTTGGTAATCATATCACCATAGCATTGCATGTGCCTGGAAGATGTGGAGCACTCTAGGGAGTGTGGCATGCCGCGGTCGTAAGATGTTGCCGCATGAGGGTGATCGTCGGTGAGGGCATACATCACGTCATATCATCTTGCATTAACAACAGTATTAGGATTTGTCTAATTTACTGCTTTACTATTATCGCGTGATTGAATTGTGAATATGCTAATCTTTGCTCTATGATTCCACTGAGTTGATCACTCATTCCCACATTACGGGATGGTGTTTGCAACACCCACCAGAC
This sequence comes from Magnolia kwangsiensis, assembly GCA_037074715.1. Classification (NCBI taxonomy): domain Eukaryota; kingdom Viridiplantae; phylum Streptophyta; class Magnoliopsida; order Magnoliales; family Magnoliaceae; genus Magnolia; species Magnolia kwangsiensis. Next base: position 84,520,014 of record CM073589.1, on the reverse strand, counting down.
CCTGTTGTAGTTGCAGGTGACGACGAGATCCAGGAGGTGGAGCCGGAGATTGACGAGGACCAGGATGAGTTCTCGTATATGCAGTATCACGACGACTTCCCGTAGGTGACCTGGATCGAGGGGGACTTCAGTGGGACTATTTTGAACTTATTCTTTTGTCTATTTACATGTATATGAGACTCAGAGATGTAGTCATACTTTGGAGACAGTTGAGATTACTTTGTTTTTCCATACAGTGATATATATATTGTTTAGTCTTCCGCTTGCTTTTATCACTGGATCTGAAGTATGAATTGCAGTTTTGGTATACTTTTACTCATGTGAATGCTTTAAATCAGACAACATTGAATCATAACCATTTTTGTTGCATAAGTGACGGTCTGGAACTCGGGAGTTGAGTTTATACACGACCCCCGATTTTCAGGGTGTTACACATACTAAGGCTATGCAATGCAAGGCCTACGTGGCCAAATATCATATGCTATAGATGTAATGTAAAACATGGCAATACTCAACTAATCTACATATCAATGTATTTCGTATCTGGAAACATCACCAGGGTCTAGTACACTCCAATACTAGTTGCTACCCATGACGCACACGACCAAGTAAGTAGAAAAGACCTCACTATCCTCTTATCTATGGTATGTCAATGCCCACCCGGCTCACTGATAGCAGACCCATTTACGAGCTGGTCAGACTCCACCTAGTTTATAGCTCCTACCCTCGAGTCGATAAGGTCACCACTATTTTCAACCGACCATGACACAGTGGGAGACGCGGCCTATTGGTATTTGGCACTCAGGCGCTCTTGTTATCTACTCAGTCTCGATGTTGAAGCATCCTACTGGTACCACAAGGGTTTAAGTACTTTCACCCATAGACATCCTAAGCCCCCATGTACTAGAACATATATTTTCGGTATCCAATCTGGTCATCCATGATAAGTCTGTGGAGGCTACAACTCCGATGTTACTAGGGTATAAAAGTGATCTTGACATACAGATGTAAACTGCATGAGTCATACTATCCAAGTCATGCACCAAACCTTAGCTCACGGCGATCATGTGGGGTAACCCTATCTCATATGGGGTAAAGCATATGCTATGATCAATCGTCATCCACAACAGGCATACAAATGATGTGTTTGGGCATATAAATGGGCATGATATCAATTGTACTAGACATCTTATTAGTGTGTCCCATTAGCTTAAATATACCAGCATGTTATCAAACATGTCATGAGATAATTGGCCTTAATTGGCACATCATATATACAAAGTGAAAACTGAACGACAGGTCCCACTAGAAATATAGAGGTCTATGTAGTGTGGCCCACGTTAGACTAACATCGACTCCTCATGTAGCCTATAAGGCATGGGTAAATTGCATGCACAATGGCAGAGTCCATTGGGAGTGACCTGGATGGACACCCACATGTACAACATATGTCCCACTAGGTTACCAATCTATTTAGGTACATGGCCCACTGATGATATCCCAAAACAATCAGATTATCAATGACATCTCTATAATTAATTTATTATGATGATCTGCACCATTTAAACATTTCTTACATAAATCGATGGTTATATATCGATGGTTAGTTACTAGGATGTGATCCTATGCTTATGTCAATCTGAGTCTTGAGATTTCATCACTTCAGCCAATGTATATGCTTTAATAGATTTAATATAACCATAATGTTAACGTTACACACACCCACTAATAGATTTAATTTCAAACCTTTATAAGTATATTATGCATATCACTTTAGGATTATAGGGTTTTTGAATCCAATATGCCAAACATAACCAAATTATAATGGTTCCTGAATCCAGGGATTTCCAAGTCTAAGGGATATCAAAACCAAGGATTCTCAAGTCTAAGGTATCCCAAGTCCAAGAAATCCCAAGTTCAAGAGGTTTCTACCCCCACAGTTCCCCGTGATGTAGCTCACTTAAGATTTGTATTGGCCTCAACTTAATTTGGGCCCCTGGCCCAACATAATTTGAAGAAAATGATGAATGGCGTAGATGATACATAAACATCAAGGTGGGTCCCACAAGTGGGGCCTAAGTGCTGCCAAAATGGACAGTTATCCCTGCCCATTGATTCCATTGGTGCAGTCCACCTAAGATTATCACCTTCATTTTTGGGCTTATGACCTAACATGATCTATCAAAATGGATGAATGGCGTGGGGTATCCGTTTGCCCATTGAGCGCTGGTGGCACACACACACAGAGAGAGAGAGAGAGAGAGAGAGAGAGAGAGAGAGAGAGAGAGAGAGAGAGAGAGAGAGAGAGAGAGAGAGAGAGAGAGAGAGAGAAATGGTATTATGAGGTCGACCTCATGGGAACTTCCCATGAGGTCAATCTTTGTGGGCCCATCGTGATGTCTGTCGAACATCAACACTGTGCATTTGATGGTTCCCTTTAGGTTATGGGACATCCCCAAAATCAGCCATATATGGAACTCAAGTGAGCCATACCATCTAAAACCATGTAAAGACATGACTAAAACATATAAAATCACTTGGTGGGGCCCAATTGAATTTTAGATGTGGCTGAAACTTGGTCTGACCCGTCATCCAAGTGGGACACACACAATGGATGGGCTAGATTTGTGAACTACATCTCAGTGGGCCCAATAAATGATTAAGAATGTTTTAATGGGAGGGTAACCCTTCTCAACTATTGTATGTGGTGTGGCCCACCCAAGTTATGGATTGACTCGATTTTTAAGCTCGTGGCCTACCATGGAATGGTGCATCTGGCTGATGGAGCAGATGTTCGACACACATCACGGTGGGTCTCACACAACTCGACTACAAGGGAAGTTCCCATGAGGTCGACCTCATAGTACCATTTCCCATATATATATATATATATATATATATATATATATATATATATATATATATATATATATATATATGTATATATGTGTGTGTGTGTGTGTGTGTGTGTGTTGTTCATTTTGGTCACACCATTAAATAGGGCCCCACTTGGATAATCTACTTTGTTCACCACGTAGGCCAGCTTGAGCAGGGCCAATGAGCTCTAATTTGGAATGATTTAGATGAACATGGACTCCACAGTGGGCCTTAGAAGATTTCAATAGTAGGAGTTTCTTTCCCTTAGTGCGGCCCACTTGAGAGTCGAATTTGTCTCATTTTTCAACCCATGGTCTAAAATGATCCAGAGAAGTCGATGGCCGCCTCAGATTAAAACATCAATATGGGTCCCACTTGTGAGACCGATGCTTGGTGATGCCTGGTTAACACCCAGCATGCATGGGTACTATTTGTATTATTATACATGTATACTTGTTTTAGATACACTGTCAAGGTTGGCCCCGTGTGAATGATCTACTCCATCCACCATCTTGGCCATCTCGAACGGAGTCCAATAGGCCCTGACTTGGGATGGTTTGGCTGGTCAGTAATCCCACTGTATGCTTTGGAAATTTTCAACAGCGAGACTTTATTTTGCTTAGTGCGGTCCACTCAAGACTCGGATCCACCTAATTTTTCGGCCCATGGTCTAAAATACCTCGGAGAAACTGGTGGACGGCATGGATTAAATATATACATGAAGGTGGGTCCACGGCTGGGACGCCCCACACCAGGTCCGGCTGATGTGAGGGGGTGCTCCCGGCTCCCCTACCGTCACCTGTGGTGCGGTCCCCTTGATGGTTGGATTGGCTTGATTTTTGGGCTCCACGTGCTAATATGAGCCGAGAAACAAATGGGTAGTTTGGATCTACGAAATACATCACAGTGGCTCCACGAGTGGGAACCCACACTCCCAACTCGTCCATACACATACGGTTGGCTTAACAATCATGATCATCACAGTGTGGCCCACCTGAGATTCAGCTCGCCTTCAATTTTGAGCCCAACGGCCAAAACAAGATGGAAGTTCGGATGAACGACGAAGATGGGACATAAGCATCAAGGTGGAGCCCACGAGTGGAGGCCGCCCTTCCCTTTGTATTAATGGAGTTTGGACGCTGGACAGTTCCAGCGTCTTACGCTGAGAAACGTCTATCATTTGGAAATGATTTTTTTTTTTTTTATTTTTGTAATTTTTTTAAGAGAGGGCAAGTATGTGGGATCCACGTGAGAAATTTATGTAGTCTACTAAGTGAGCGGCGAGGCAACTCATGGTATACCCAAAAACCACTAATCAAGCCAAAATTTGTATCTTTCCTTGGCCAGTATATGTGTGATCTAATCAGTATGTTAGATGGGAAATAAATATTATATTATGGCACGGGCCAGGCAAGGTGGTCTACATTGTGATAGTGTTTGGGGCACGCTTTGATAGACGAAATGGTAGATTACGTTGCACAAGACATCAAAGTTGGGCCCACATGAAGAATGGCTAGATCTCAAACTTACACAAGGCACACATTTGTCTCATTGAAAAGGTCATGATTTGCCAATTTAAAAGTACACCAGGTATACCTTTACTTAGCTTTGATTAATTTATGAATGAACAATGATTAGTCAAGGGGGCACAAGGACCCCATTTTGACCATCTCACCACCGGTGGCATTATGACTATGCTTAGTATATTCCTTCTCACATAGTTAGCATTTACAAAATTCAGTATTAGTAAACAAATGATGATATTTTCTACACATAATTGAGCCAATTTCTTCTTTCACACAGGACATGAAGAGGAAAAAGTCTTGGATTTCAAATAATAATAAAATTAGTAGGACCATTTCAATGACAAACATGTCTGTAACCCCATTATAAATACTAGAGTAATCCTCTACATAACCCGCAGCCAAAAACATTTCTCATTATAACATTTTGAGTTTCCTAGCATACATACACAATTCTAGATAGATTTTCAAGATGTCTACCAGCTTTCTTCTCTTAGCATTCATTGCATTCAGTTTCTCCTTTACCTCTGCATCCGATCTCAGCCCTTTACAGGATTTATGTGTCGATGTGCGCAACGGCCCAAGTATTTTGACTCCATTGAAAAAAATAATAATCAAGTAACTACATCATTGCTGCAAATAATATTTCATGTAAATGCAATCCACCCCATTTGTGAAAGGATCCATGCAAATAATGAATGGGATACAACACCTGTCATGCCCCAAACATGGAAATCGGGCTCATAAAATTCTCGATTGCCAAATCCAATGCCAACAGCCTCTGTAATATCCCATTCTTAATTCCTAGCGTCCATACATCAAGTTTCAATCCTGAGTTCCTACAAGGAGGATTTTTTCATTTATATTTGTCTCATAAGAAGGATAACCACAAGTATACCTAAATCATAAAGGCAACATCACCATCACATATCCACTAATATAAACATTTGAATACAATGATGAAAGAGAAATATATATGTCAAAAATCAAAGCTACAGAAGACTGCTGCATGCTCCAAGCTAAATGTTGTTGTAACCTAACACCACCTGCACGCATTTATCGTGCATAAGCTTATAGAAAGATTAGAGGGTGGTATAAGTGTTTGCGATGCATGTGCCAAGTATTCAATACAATACCATAATCATACAATATTAGACATACAGGTAAGATCATGAATCATACGATATTAGAGTAAATGAAAATACTGAAAAGATTATGAATCATACGATATCAGAGTATGCAATATGGATCTTCTATACAAATACAGAATCATAAAGACTCAAATATTAGATGCCGATAATGCAATTCAATATGAAAATCCTGAAGAATCACGAATATCATCAACCCTATCTAGGTCATACATCAAGCCTGCTCGTATCGCGCGATCATGTGGGGATAACTCCGTCTCACAAGGAGTCCCATAAACATCTCAGCCCAATGGCATCTCCTTTAATCAATCATCCATCACAACATGCATACGAATGATAGGGGATCAACAGAAAGACGGCGGATCGAGTCCAATATCAAGATAGGCTCACTGATTTAAGATGCATCACAATAGTTAAGGAAAGAATCCAACTTACAGGCACCACAACATCAGATAATGCTCCCGATGTGGGACAAAGTTCTACCTTCACTCTGTGCACAGTGGCCTGCCAGCACTGTAGCCTGCCAATCACTGGTAGCTCACTCAGGTCCTTATGCCCTGCCCACTCAGTGTCCGCCCACGTGCGCCTGCCCACATGTGATCACAGTGATGGAGCATCACAATATCTCCCACCGAGAGCAGATCCGAGTCTAAGTACAATAAGTGAGCTTCTTTACCCTCTCTATCATGCAATAAACTAGACTTCCCTATGGGGCCCAATATATACACAAGGTGGGCTCTAAGGTATAAGTATTATGATGCTATGTTGTCACATACTCATAATCGGTATCGATAATCGGAACCGATAATCGGCCTTGACAATTGGCCTCCACAATCGGAATCGGCCGAATAAGGCCTAAGAGAAGGTCATAATGTCGACATTAAACCATCATTGTCCAACAATGTGGCCATTTAACCAACATTGCTCCCAAGGAGTGGCTCATACAAGGAATTCATATATAACTTAACAGCCCATACATACATCGCACTGGGCCTCAACCATGGGCCTTGAATACATCACAATGGGCCTCAACTCATGAGCCCAAAATACATTACATCGGGCCTCATCAAATGAGCCCCCCAAATACATCAAATGGGTCGTATTAACAGGCCGAATCAAATGGGCTGAATCAAATAGGCTTCATGTATATCAATCGGGCCCACCCTTATGTATTTTTTGAGATCTGACCTATTCATAGGTTAACATAGAGGTAGATGCAGTGAAAGAAAAAACATCAGCTTGATCAGAACTACCGTGGCCCTTAAGAAGTTTTGAACAGTGAATGTCACTATCCCCACTATTTTCAATGGTGGGGTTTACTTGAACTATAGATCTGACTTATTTTTAGTCTCAAGCCTGTAAGACAAGCTTGCTAAAGGATTGGACAGTTTGGGTGCAACACATGCATCATAGTGGGTCCCATAGGATGGACAACATAGATAAAGCACATGCCTCATGGTAGGGGCCAAACTGATGGAATGTGTGGAATACATTCATCAGTGGGTCCCAAGTGGGGCCCACCATAACGTTTATTTTCCACCCACTCTGTTAATAAGGTCACACAGACCTGGATAGAGAGGAAAAAATAAATTTCATAATGATCCAAAACTTCTGTGAATCCAAACAGGGTTTCAATGACAGTTGTTCAATCCCACCGTTTCCCTGTGACGTGGGCCACCTGAGCTTCTGTATATGACTGAGTTTTTAGGGCAGCCCATGGCTAGAAGGGGCCCACCAAATGCACGGTGTGATGTTCAACATACATCACGTGGGGCCCATGGATGGAACCTTACAACGTGCAGTAGGACGCTGCTACGCCGTCCTCTGGACGTGCAATAGCAGCAGCGTCAGCTGCTATATATATATATATATATATATTTTTTCGGATGATTTTCTTAGGTGGCGCCCACATCAAGTGGATCCACCTCACCCATTATATTCCATGGCTTAAGACAGTCTAAATGAGCCCAATAGTCAATGAGTTTTGGTGGATAGAAACATCAAGGTGAGTCTTAACTGATTTGAACGGTATAAATCACAGTTTTTTATTGTATGGCCCGCTTGATTATCGGATTGACTTCATTTTTTGGCTCAACGCCTAAAATGACTTGGGAAATAGGATGGATGGTGTGGATTTAATTCATACATCAAGGTGGAGCCTACATGAGCGGACCACCCAAAACCTGTTGAATCAAGCTAACATTTTGGTGGTTTGCATGTCAGTGCACTACGCTGTCAGTTCATACTTCACTGCCTGGCCATGTCCAACATCCCTGGACACTGGACGGTTTGCATACACACATATATAAGGTGGGTCCCACTTACTGACATGCTAAGGAGGGGTGGGCCTTACCCAGGTGGGCCACCAAATGGCTGGATGGTGTGGATAAGACATACATCAAGGTGGGGTCTATCCGAGCAGCCACATCATCACACAAAAATGAAAGAGAGAGGGAGAGAGAGAGAGAGAAATAGACATGTGTGATGGAGGGACCCCGACACTATAGGCCCTCCCTTCTATGCATTCAATCATACATCAAGTGGGTCCCAATGCATGTGGGCCCACCAAATCAAAATCAACGGTGGAGATTACTTTTCAACCAAAATGGAAGGTCTAGATGACCCTTACAAACTAGAAAGTAAACATCATGATGGGGTTCATAGAGAATGGCCCCATCATGGATGATCATGAGAATCATAGTAGGCCATCGGTCACATCTAGGGTCCAAAGTGAGATCTTTACCATTAATCGGTAGGCCTCACTTGGCCCATCATAAAAATATGAAATCTAGGCCTATAGAATCACCCACCAATCATCTTCTTGGACTTCTCCCATCGATGTGTCCTAGAGCCCCATGGAATGCATTTCAACTACCGAGATGAAGCTTGGATGGTGGAGATGGGAGGTAGGAAGGTGGGCCACACTAGCTCTCCTCTCTCTCATAGAAATGTTAGACATTGGAGTTGCTTGGGGAGAATGGGAGATGAGAGAGAGTGTGATGTAAGAGAAGTGATGAGAGAGAGGGATGGTGAGTGATGGGTGATGTGTACTTGACATGTAAGGAATGGGTTGTAAGAGAGAGAGTTAACTTTGAGGATGGTGTTGTACTTGACATGATATGATATGGTACTTGATTGATTGATGTGATTAATGGGACATGTGTCGTATAGATTCCCTTGGGATTGCAAATGCGTGGTGTTTTCTCAAACTGAATGCAGGCCCACATCTCCTGGCCTTGGTGTCTCCTCGGCGCGTAATACGCGACGTCGGAACCGCTGCGATGGTGCGGTCACAATGGTACAAGTCTCAGATTGAGCTGATTCAGATCTATGGGATATGACTTAAGATCACGCGCAACTTCTTTCTACGCATCACAAATCACCAAAATTTGACTGGGAGGAGCGTGGTTTAATAGGTCTGGAAAGAATATACTACTTACAATTTCTTTTGTGTTATATTTTGGCAGTGTTGGTGAATGGATTTGTGTGAAGGACCTAATGCAAGTTCAAGCTGATGATTTCTTCTTCACGGGACTAGAAAAACCAGACAACATGAGTAACAAGGTTGGGTCCAATGTGACCCAAGTAAATGTAGCTTGGATAGCAGGACTTAACACCTTCGAAGTCTCTTTAGTTTGGATAGACTATTCACCCTATGGTATCAATGCACTATCAGAAAAAGTAAGACACAATGGAGGATAGAAGAAAACGATAATGAAATGATTAGATCTATCGGGTTCAAGGCATGACTTGAATAGTCAATTTCTCAAGATAGATTTGTTGTCCTTTTCTATAAATTCCAGCAAGTGCAAATGAAGAAAATCTGTAAATTGTCTTCAGGATATAATGAACTCTCAATCTGATTTTTAACATGAAAATTTGCACATTTAAGTGTTGAACAAATCTTTAGTTTTGACATCGATATGCCTTAAGACATTCAGAAAAAAAAAATCAACAAGAGATCAGATCGAGAGTAATTGCATAGAAGATGATATAATCTTAAGGATAAGAGTTTTTACTTCTAAATTATAGTATTCGGGATTTATATCAATTGAAAGGTTATGAATTTCTTCCTGAAGAAGTGCTAAAGTATCTTTTCAAGAAATCCATACCCATTCACAGCAAATAATTGCCTTCCATGAAAGGACATGACTCATTGTCCTATGACAGTTATTTCTGTACCCATTTTGATAGAAGCAGTTATCCAACAAGAAAAACTGTATCCACATAAGAGACACATGGCATAGGTGCCACATGTACAATTATGTCACAATTACTCTCAATCAACAAAAAAGGTAATAAAACATCAGGGTACTATGACCCAAAAAGTTTAAACTGAGTACCAAAAATAGTAAGGATTTTTCAGCTCCTTGCGACGATGCACACATGCTAAGTGCGCCTAATAAAGTGCCCAAGCAGCCCTACAACCCATGTCGCACACGCGGAAGGTGCTTCAAACTGTCCTCGAGGAGATTTTAACTCTGGTTGCATAAGCAAAAATCTCCTCTCTTACTGACTAGCTATACACACTATTTATGAAAAGTTTAAATAATTAATATATTTATTTACTTTCTAAAAATAACTTTTATTTTTAAAATTTATTTTTATTTTAAAAAGCATAACATGCACCTCACACGCACCCAAAGGTGACGAAGATTTTAACAGTTTTGGAGGGCACCCTTTATGTCGGATTCATCACTTCCAACCTAGATAATCGCCTCATAACAAAGGTCCTTCAAAAGGGCAATGTGTTTGTCTTCCCAATAGGCTCGGTTCACTTCCAGTTTAAAATTAGCCTCACCAATGCCATTTCCACTATAGGACTGAGCAGCCAGAGTCTAGGAACTATCACCATTGCGAATGTTGTGTTCGGATCGAATCCACCCATCTTAGACGATGTTCTTTTCGAGGCATTCCAAGTTGATAAGAACATAGTTGATTATCTCTAATCGCAATTTAGAATGAAAAACTAGAGCATGCCCCCATACAATAAAATGGGAGTGTAACTTTATTATTATTTTTTGTCATTTTTTTGTTATTTGTTTCTGTTTAATGATATCTAATGGATTTTAGCTTGTTATGAAAATATCTCTCTAGATAATAATAGTATCGATAGATCGAAAAAATGCAATTGATAATGCATTAGCAGTTGGATCAACCCATACTTTAATGTTGCATGCATGATGAAAGATCAACGATCAGATTTGAAGTACCCAGTGGGAAGTATTCACCACAATGACAAAAGGATCGAAATGGTCATGTGAAAAAACATCCCACATAATAACCCTATACAATGGAAGCCTTTAACATCGAGCAATTCAAAATCGAGGCTGAATTTTCTTTAAACTAGGGAGAAGAATGATGATACCTAGAGTGTCTGTGCTGATGGTCCAAATCAAAAGAGGAACAACTCATGCATCAGTTCGACAATCAAAACTGATCCAATGGACAAGATCAAAGAGAGGTCCACATTCTCACACTAAATCATGAGATCTAGACTGTTCGTGTAAAATATTCAGGCCATCAATAGACCTGCAGCACAAGTGACGGTAGAATGTAAAATAGCGGCGAAGACCGCTCTAGTTTAAGCAGGAATATGCCAATATGTCCTAAAGGGGGGTGAATAGGACTTTTTAAAGTTTTTATGATTTATTAAAAATCCTATTACACTAATCCTAATAATAGCCACTAATCAGGATTACTCAAAAGTAACTCTATTGGCTTCCAAGCTCGGTAGAGGATCCAATCAAAAACTATTCAAGAAGTGAACAATATGTAAACTAGTTTATGATGGATATAACTGTGTATGTGTGTGAGATGTGATCTTAGATATTCAGATATGAAAATATTAAAGTAAATCACACAAACAAAAGACAAGCAATCTCAAACACAGTGATTTTTATAGTGGTTCGACTACTTGTCTACTCCACTCCCAGTAACCACACTTAACCCTTGAGTGCATCAAATTTTACTAAGGAGGTTTCACAGCAGTTCACCTCAAACCTAAGGTTTTAAATTAGGTTCACCTTCAACCTTTACAACCTACATTGAGGGTAACTGTTTCACACGGTTCACCTCAAACCCAAGGTTTTAACTGGTTCACCTTTAACCAGATGTTTTGCCCTCTACAGAGCAAGGGTCCACACAATGCACCCACCACGTACACTCCCGTCAGAGGCCTCCTAGAGGACTTGCAAAGGGTGAGAAACACCTCAGACCCAAACCTAAAAAGGAGTGATCATAAGTGTCCTCTGAACTCTAGTTACTTACAAATAAGTGAATGAGTCTCGTTCAGCGCATTGACGAAGATCTCCTTCTTATTAATGAAAAATCTTCTGCTTCCTTGATCTATAACTCAAATGATGTACCAATACATGGCGGCGGGTTAGGTCAAGGTTCTGATGGAATCCTATTCTCAAATGTTTTTGTATAAAGGAGATAGAGCGATTCCAATCATCTATGCGTTTAAGGCATCCCAGCTTAATGATTTGTCATTAAGGTAGCAGTTGGAGGATCCTTGAATGCGAAAGTTCATTCCCCAATCAACTCTATTGAATATCAATGATGATGGTGGATTGGAGGATGAAGTCCCTTAAGAGAAAGGGCTCTGGGTATATGATATAAGGTAAAACGCTCAAAAGCACTCTCTTCTTTCTTTACCAACAATAATAGACAAGTTCTCTTTATATAGGTAAAAGGTTCCAGCGGATATCAAACAGTCACATTTATGACAGAGTTCGATATCATCAAGTGTATACTCTTGATTGTATCGATGGTCCGCTTGATGACACAGACTCAAATTTCATACGCTTTTGAAACCTCTTGCCAGCTGGTCAATGAATCGAAACACTTGTCGATGTCATCAGATTTTGAACTCCAATTACATCGATGAGAGGTTTGATTCCTTGATATTTAAAAATGAGAGAGACTTTCTATAAAATATTTCAGGTTCTTAAGAATGATCGAGGGACTTTCGATATCATCGAAATTTGAATGTCGATGATATCGATAGCTGTGTCGAGGCATCGAAAATTTTAAAGGATTTTCGTTTAAGCTTACTGGACAGTTTCTATCTCAGTTCGATGCCATCGAGACTGTACCGATATCATCGATATTTGAATATCGATTCTATCGAGTGACCCTCGATCATAGATAAACTATCCTAAAATATTTTACTGAAAATCTTTGCGCCTATGACCGATATCATCGAGAGCCTGTCAATATTATTGAGATTTAAACCTCGATGGTATCGAGGAGGGCTTCAATATATCATAATGTTCTTAAGTAAAAACAAGGGCGCCACAGATTTTCCTGTCAATATTATCGAGTCACCTTTGATGGGCTCGAGATTCAAATATCGATGATATCAATAGGAATATCAATACATCGATAATTCTGTCTAGATATATATGTAGTTGCTAGACACTTTTTGTCCTCATTCTGATGAATCGATTTTTCATCGAGGACATCGACAACGCAGGTCGATCATATCGAGACGTGGATCGATACAATCGATAAAGCAATAAAACTTCGAGATTTTCTGTTTTTGGAAAAGTTTTCTCACTTATAAACCTATGATGTTCTAACTTTTTTAAGGGTTTTATTCATCTGGTGTTTTGAGACATGGGATGTGAGGCTTAGATTTACCTATGAAGAGCTTGCACACATTCGATTGAGGCAGATGCTTTGAATTGATCTTCCTATGATGCTCTGCAGTCTATCTGACTCAACAATCATGTAATGAACAAACAATGGCACTTTCAATCTCCCCCTTTATTAATTACGTGATAAAATACCAAACGCCTTAGACAGCTTCTATACTGACATCCTAAATTGTGTGTACACCCTTACACAATTGTACAATGCTAACAATGTCATATACACAACACATCTAGAAGCTACTCCCCCTATCTGTAAAACTCCCCCTTGCTTAGTGCAGTTGCTCCCTCTAACACCTGCAACACCATACTCAAGCAAATATACATTTCCTGACGGGGTGTTTGAATCGTTCTCCCACTTTTTGTCAGTCATTGACAAAGATTGCATGATGGTAGATGTTGACTGAAGTTAAAAGACATGTGGGAGAACCAACAGATATAGATGTATAGAGATAAAATCAGTTTAAGCATACATCATTTTTAGAAAGTATGGATGGATATCAGATCAATTAGAACAGTGATCAGAGCAGATAAAATAATCATGAAAATCACGTGCACTCCATATCAGAAACTAGATAAACCAGAGGGTCTTAACATAATTATGGCAGTAAAAATAGAATTATATTTGTCAACTTTCAAACAATATATATATATATATATATATATATATATATATATATATATATATATATATATATATATATATATATATATATATATATAAACATACACTACCCAAGATTGGCAGTAGATTACCAGTCATCCAAAAAAAAAATAGGCCCATCCATGGGCACCTAGCAATAACTAGCAGTAGCAAGCCCACACGAGGTATATACAACATCCACAAATATATATATATATATATATATATATATATATATATATATATATATATATATATATATATATATATATATATAATTTTCAAACTATTAGGAGGCTATCATATTCACTCATGAGAGCGTAGAGCACAAAAAAGATACTTATGCTCATACTCATAGATAGGTGTGGGTGAATGTGACAGCGTTCTGAGTCCTGTACTATGGCGGAGGAGCAGAGGTAGATGGTGTCGTATCGTCTCGACAGGAGGTGATTATCTCAACCAATTGTTATAATGTCTGCTGCACTCCTTGGACCAGTCGTCCCAAGATGGTAAGCCTCTCGTACACCAAGTGGACATCCCTCTGAATTGCACCAATCCAATCCTAGTGGAACTTAAATCGTTTAGCATGCCCAGGAGCTAATGTCGATGGTGCTTGATGTGGTCCAGAAGCTTCTTCTTCAGCTGTCTTAGTCCCTTCCATGGGAACATTGCCTGCCCCACTTTTCCTCTCTACTTGAATGCCTTCCTCAGGTGGATCCTCAGGATATTTATGAAACTTCAAATCCATCCTTTGAATGTTACTTTTGTTGAAGGTTTGGAGAGGAAGTACAAGATCACTTATAGTTGGAAAGGCTATGACATTGCAAATTGTATTTATGATCCAGGGATATGGTAAGTGAATATCCCTAGCCCTATGAAAAGCATAAACCAACTGATACACGATGAGGGTAGGCAAACAAATCCTGATCCCTGCAGCGATCGAATAAACTATCATAGTCATGAAGCCCATGGGATCTACCCTATTGAAACCCCTAGAGTAGATGTTTGAAGTAAGGATACCATGCAAGACTCGATAGCGTGGTTCCATAAATCTGACTTTTAGGGCATTCCCTTGGTACCACTGGACGTCACGATCATGATAGAGGAATTTGGTGACCTTGGACCGAACCTCAATATCTTCCATGTCCATATCTGGAAGTCTTTCAGGAGATAAAGTAAGATTGAATATCCCTGCAACAAACTCCGGAGTGATCAGTACATCATCACCATCGATGGATACAGTGATGGATGGTGAATCAGATATCGGAGAATGACAGGCGACAAAGAAATTATAAGTCTGTTCAAGTTGATATGGTCCCCCAAAGTCGAGAACTAGTAACCAATCTAAGGCGGCAAATAGAGGTTCCAAATTATATGGAATCAAATAACTTCAGTCGACTTTTCTCTCAGGAATAACCTTTCTCCCAGCGAACTTTGCTAAGACAGGATTAACTTGCATCGGTGGAGCTGCCTGTGCCTCCGACTGGGACCCACTATGTCTTGTACGCTGCCTTGTGGGGGTCCCACGTTCTGGGGCCCTCGCTTTTACTTTAGAGACAGGCACTTTTTGTCGAGAGGATCTCAATGACTCACCCAGATCGGATTCTTTTCCTTTGCCTTTTCCCATGGGGACAAAAAAAGAATTTGAAGGATTTGGGAAAAAAGACACAACCCACTAGAAAAGGAGATACCACAAAAAAAAAAATAACTCTTGATGTTTGGAAAGGTATTACCGGATTTGTGGAATGGTTGGGGGCTACCTGAAAGAGGTCCGAGCGGTCCTGTTCAGAGGAGCGAGCAGGGAAGAGGAAAGGAAACCCTGAGACAAAAATCCCTTTTTCGTGCTCCACTAGCTTATATTAGGCGGCATCTGTCGATATCATCGATCCTCATATCGATGATATCGAGGGACCCTGATCGATTTTATCGATTCTGTCTTCGATATCATTCTCGTTCATATAGCTTTTTACATTCCAAAGAGGTGTCGATGATATCGACCCTTGATTGATTAATCGAGAATGACATATCGACAGACATATCGAAGATGAGTATTTTCAATTTTCAGCATTCAGACAACCCATCATGTATACTTTTAGTATATCAATGAATCAACAGTATACATAGCAAAATTTTGTACAGGTATTTGTACAAATCAAAATCATAAACATTAAGATGTTTATAGATAAAAAAAATTAAGGTGAGAAACTTCAAATATATTATTAAAAGCTACGAAAAATTGCATCATTTCAGCAAAAATATCCAAATCTTGATGCATGACCTAGACTAATCCTTTCATGCTTGATATCTCAGGGTATATGGATAGAGTTAGTTATCAGACAATTCAGTTTTTCTTTTACTATCCACTTTGAGACAAAATTCTTTGAAAGTGCCCTGGTTTGTTAATTAGCGTGAATGTTGGGTCAGTCAGACTGCAGAGCATCATACGAAGATCAATTCAAAGCATCTGCCTCAACCAGATATGTTCAAGCTCGCCATAGGTAAATTTAAGCCTCACATCCCAAGTCCCAAAACACCAGGTACATAAAACCCTTAAAACAAATTAGAACATCATAGGGTTTTTTAAGTTAAGAAAACTTTTTCAAAAATCAGAAAATCTTCAAGTTTTCTTGCTTTGTCGATTGTATCAATACACATCTCGATATGATCGAGTTATCGATGTCCTCGATGATCAAATCGATTCTATCGAAATGAGGACAAAAGTGTCCAGCAACCACATATTTATCTGGATGGAATTATTGATGTATCAATATACCTATCGATATCATCGATATTTGAATCTCGAACCCATCGAAGGGGGCTCGATAATATTGAGAGGCAGATCTCTAGCGCTCCTATTTTTTCTCAAAAATATCATAAGTGCATCGATATATCGAAGCCCTCCTCAATACCATCGATGTGCAAATCTCGATGATATCGGTCTTGGGCGTGAAGATTTCCAGCAATATATTTCAGGAGAGTATTTCTATAATCAAGGGTCACTTGATAGAATCGATATTCAAATACCGATGATATCGGTAGAGTATCGATGGTATCAAAATGAGACAGAAACTGTCTAGCAAGCTTAAATGAAAATTCATTGGATTTATCGATGCTTCGACACAAATATTGATATCATTGACATTCAAATTCTGATGACATCGAAGGTCCCTCGATCATTCATGAAAACCTGAAATATTTCAAGCAATTTTCTCTCATTTTTCAAGTGTCGAGGAATCGAACCTCGCATCGATGAAATCAGAGTTCGAAATCCGATGACATCAACATGTGTTTCAATTCAATCGACTAGCTGGCAAGAGGTTTCAAAAGCGTATGACATTGAGTTTGTGTCATCGAGCGGACCATCGATACAATCGAGAGTATATGGTCGATGATGAAAGTGCACCTACTACGTGCCCTGGTTTGTCAATTACGTCGTAAGATGAGTCAGTCGGACAAAAGTGCCTAACAGGAAGATCAAGTCAAGCGTTTGCCTCAACTGGATGTGTGGAAGCTCGCCAAAGGTAAATCATAGCCTCACATCCCATGTCCCAAAACACCAGGTGATTAAAACCCTTAAAAAGAACTAGAACATCTTAGGATTTTCGTGTAAGAAAACTTTTTATCAGAAAGGAAAATCTTTAAAGTTTTTCTTACACTATCGATTATATCGATTACCCCTTCAATATGATCGACCAGCTCTATCGATGTCCTCAAAAAATCAATTGATACAATCGAGTGAGGACAAAAAGCGTCCAGCAATCAAACAATCATCTGGATGATTTATCGATATATCGACTTGAGAGTCAATAGCATCGATATTCGAATATCGATCATATCTGAAGTGGATCGATAATATCGACAGACTGCTTTTCGGAGCCCCTATTTTTCTAAAGAAAACTAACATAAGCTTCGATATATCGATGACTGTCTGCTTCAATCTAAACTCAAATATCGATCATATCGGAAGTCAGTCGATCATATCGATTATGGGCGCATGTTTTCACCAGCATGAATTTCAGGTTATTTTTAATGATGATCGGGGAGCTAGTCGATAAATCGATATTCATATATCGATCATATCGAGACATAGTCGATTGGGTCGAGTCCAGACAAAATCATCCAGCAAGCTCATAGGTAAAATCTATATGATTTATCGATCCAATCGTCAAGGTCTCCGATATGATCGATGTACAAATTCTGATGACATCGACTGTTCCCCAATCATATCTTTAGAACCTGAAATTCTTCTAGGCTTCTCTCTTTTTTTCACTTGTCGATAGATCGATCCATCGCTCGATGGAATCGGAGTTCGAAATCTGATATCATCGATGTGTGTCTCGATCCCATCGACCAGTTGGCAAAAGGTTTTCAAAAGTGAAATGATAATTGAGTTTGTATCATCGAGAGGTCTGCCGATATAATCGAGAGTATACGCTCGATCATATCGACAACTGCTCGATCATATCGAACTCTGTCATAAATATGACTGTTTATATTCGTTGGAACCTTTTGCCTATATATAGAGAGATCAGTCTTTATTGCTGGTAGAGAAAGTAGAGAGTGCTTTTGTGAGTTTTAACCTTCCTATCATTTACCTTAAGCCCTTTCTCTCAGGAATTTTATCCTCCAATCCACCCTCATCATTGATATTTCATAGAGTGGATTGGGGAATGAACTTCCGCATTCAAGGATCCTTCGGCTACTACCTTAATGACAAATCATTAAGGTGGGATGCCTTGAATGCATAGATGATGGGAACCGCTCTATCCTTCTTATAGAAAAATCTTTAGAGAATGGTATTCCATCATAACCTTAACCCAACCGAAAGCCTAATATAGATACATCTTTGTGTTGTGGATCAAGGGAGCTGAAGACTCTTCATCAACAAGAAGGAGATCTTCATCACTGTGCTAAAAGGGACTCATCAACTTATTTGTTAGTACTAAGAGTCCAGAGGACACTTGTGATCATTCCTTTCTAGTATTGGGTTTTAAGTGTTGCTCACCATTTGAAGTCCTCAAAGGAGGCCTCCGACGGGAGTGTACGTGCCGGGTGCGTTGTGTGAACCCTTGCTCCGTGGAGAGCATAAACATCTGGTTAGGAGTACGCCAGCAAAACTCTAGGGTTAGAGGTGAACCGAGTAGAAACCTCCGGGTGCGTTGTATGGACCCTTGTCCTGTGTGGGCATAAACATCTGGTTAGGATTACGCCAGCAAAACTCCAGGGTTTGAGGTGAACCGAGTAGAAACCTCTGTAAAGGTTGAAGGTGAACCTTATTTAAAACCTTAGGTTTGAGGTGAACCATGGGAAACCTCCTTAGTGAAATCCATTCACTCAAGGGTTGAGTGTGGAAGTTAGGAGTGGAGTAGACAAGCCTTCGAACCACTATAAAATGACTGTGTTTGAGATTGATATTGTCTTTCATTTATGTGATTGCCTTACATGTCTTTATATATGATTATCTGAAATCACATCTTATGTACACATAGTCATATCCATCACAATCTCATCTATAAATTGTTTATCTTTTAAATAGTTTGTGATTGGATCCTCTACCAGGCTTGGAAGCCAGTAGAGTTAATTTTGAGTAATCCTAATCAGTACTCTGTGATAGGATTAGTGTGATAAGGATTTTTAATAATTCATAAAAATTTTAAAAAGTCCTATTCACCCCCCTCTAGGATATATTGACATATTCCTACTTCAACTTAGGCGGTCTTCACCGCTATTTCAATTAGTATCAGAGCGGGTCTCTCTTTAAGAGTTTCACCACCTAGAGAGTGATCTTGACTGAAGTAGAAATATGGCCAAAGGAGAGGGCTCATCTGTCACTAGACCTCTAGTATTTGATGGATCAAATTATGCTTACTGGAAGGCTAGAATGTACTACTTCCTGAGATCTTTGGATCATGAAGTTTGGGATGCAGTTGAAAAAGGATACGTGGCGCCATCCGAACAAATTGTGCTTGAAAATGAAACCACAATCACTAAACCCAAACCTAATGAGAAGTGGACGATGCTTGACAAAGAACAGCTAAATGCTAAAGCAAAAGCAATGAACGCCATCTACTGTGCCGTGTCCCAAGATATATTCAATCAAATAAGTATGTGTGGGACATCCAAGGAAGCATGGGATTTACTGGAAATAACCCATGAAGGCACAAGCACTATGAAGAGATCTAAACTACAACTCTTAACTTCACAGTTTGAAAATCTCAGGATGGAAGAGCATGAGACATTTATGAAGTTTTTTACCAAATTAAACATCATTTATAACTCCATGGGTGGATTGGGAGAGAAGGTTCCGGCACTTAAAATATGTAGAAAAATCTTAAGATCCTTACCGGAACGCTTCAATCCCAAGGTAACAACAATTGAAGAGTGTAGGAATATTGATGAAATGAAAGTAGAAGAACTAGTAGGTTTCCTACAAACTTTTGAACTACACTTCACACAACCCTAAAAATCTAAAAACACTGTCCTAAAAACTTCTAAGAAACCAAAACATGAGGAAAGTGAGAGTGAAAAGGAAGATGAAAATGAGGAAATGGCTCTGCTGGCACAAAGATTCAGAAGATTCTTTCAAAGGAATCGCGGTCGCCCCTCTAGAGGTAGAAAGGTGGATGACAAACCTCCTACAGGAAAATTTGGGAAAAGAAACAAAGAACCATAATGTTATGCCTGTCATGAGTATGGATACCTATCTACCGAATGCCCAAACAGAAAAACCAAGGGCAAGGCGATGGTTGCCACATGGGATGATATGGAAGAGTCAAACTCAGAAATATGTTACTCTGAGAGTGATGATGACCAAAAATATTTAAAAATTCTTATGGTCTCCACCACCCCAATTATTCCCATGGAATCTGAAAGAAAAGAAGAACAACAAGCCACTGAATCATTTTCATCTAGCAATGAGGAAATTGAAAAAGAAGAAGATAAAGAGGAAAATGAATTGGAGGATGCTTATAATCAACTATACATTCATAGCATCCAATCCTTAAAAAAATCGGCATGACTGAAAATAAAAGGAAATTGTTACAGAAAGACTTGGACAGAACCTTAGAAATAAACATACATTTGTCCAATGATTTGCAACAATATCTCACAGATAATGATCAATTAAAAAAAAGAAAACGTATCCCTAAAAGGAGAATTATCAAAACTTATGAACAAAGCTGAACTGCTAAAAGATGATAATGCAAAACTCAAAAATGAGAACCACTCACTTTGTATTGACTTAGAAAATTCCAGAAAATTTGTCGAGATAAACTATAAGTTTTCTCAAAGTGGTGAAAAACTTGAAAGAATGTTAGGGTTAGGAAGGCCTGGAAAAGATTAGTGGCCTAGGGTATGAGAAAATCAAAATGAAAACTGGAAAATCTGTTGCTTCAGGTAGCAATACAAGAACTTCTCCGGTTTGTCATTTGTGTGGTGATATGGGACATTACAAGTTTGAATGCTTAAAGACAACTTCTTATAACTCTGGTCAAATTCACACTGATAAACTTAATCTGACCAGAGTAATGCAAAATACCCATTTATCACCCAAAATGGAAGACAGAATGAAGAAATCACTAGATCAAGTTGGTGACATAACAAAAGTCACCACAATAAAAACTTTTGTCTCAAGGTGGAGAGTGAAAGAAAAACTGAACTCTATACCCTGAATTATTGAGCATATAAGAACACGTTCAGATTTTGCATCAAAATTTGGAGAATTTGTGAAATGATGCAATTTTTATTAAGTCCTCAATGTTACATCTAAGGTTGGAGACCTCTAATTTTTGTATATAAACATAATCATGTTTATATTTGTACAAAACTGGTGCATTTTTTTTGACATATACTGATTAAAGTCAAGAATATACAATAGCGTGTCAAAATTAGGAAAATTCTAAATAACACATACTTTCAATGCAAGTGATGGTCTTCTTCGATTTCATCGACTGAGGATCGATACAATCGACGGCTGTTCAGAATGAGAGAAGTCGTATGACCATGGATAACATCGAGGGTAGTCTCGATAGCATCGATCGACAACTTCTTGATACAATCGATAGGTTGGACGATATGATCGACAAATGGCGTCAGATAAAAGCCAACCGAACAAAAAAAAGGGTTTTTCAAAAGGCAGTTCGGTTGTCTTCCCTGTCCGATCCTCTTGACCAATCATCCTAAGCCAAGTAGGACTAGCCAAATCTCTCCACAAACCAGGTAATATTCTTCCAATATCACTAGAATCTTTTTCTCTTAGTTTGTCGGGGTTTTCTTATCATTTTTCCCAATATTTCAAATAGCTTTTTCTTTCACATGGAAAAGGACAAAAACGTGGCATCTGGTCCAAGGGAATCTTCAAGAGGTACTCGACAAAAGGTCCTTGCCTCAAGGAAGAGAATAAGAATCCCGGACAGTGGGACTCCCACACAGCAAAAATCACGACGCGGTGGGTCCCAAACGAAAATCCCTGAACTGTCTCAACCAGTGCCTCCTCCTCCTACTGTCCAACGGCCACCAAAATATGTCAATAGGAAGTTGATCTTTGAGAGAAAAGTAGACTGGGAGTGTTTAACACCCTACAAATTAGAACCTCTATTTGCTACAATTGGTTAGCTGCTCATCCTGGATTTTGGTGGACCATGCCAACTAGAAAGAACACACAACTTCCTTACTGCATGTCATTCCCCGGTGGCTGACCCTCCTTCCTTCATGGTATCCATGGATGGTGATGACGTATTTATCACCCCTGCAACCATAGCACAAATTCTCAATCTACAAATGGCTCCAGGAGGCCTTCCAAACTGGGATCTGGACCTTCCAGATGTGCGCTCCAAATTAACCAAATACCTATGTCATAACCGAGATATTCCATGGAATAAAGGGAATGCCCTGAAAGCTAGGTATATGGAGCTCCGGTTCAGAGTCATGCATGGGATTTTTACCACTAACCTGTACCCAAGAAGCATGAACCGATCAGATCTAACAAGTCTGATGGTGATGATAGTCTACTCTGTTACGACCGGGACAGATATCTGCCTTCCAACCTTAATTGTCAATCAGTTCGTCAATGCCATACATACTTCTAGAGATTTGCATCTGCCATATCCCTAGATTATCAATAGAATCTGTCAAAACATTGGCTTTCCATCCACAACTGATCTCGTTTTCTTGCTCAAAGTTTTCAATAAGAAGAATATTCAGAAAATGGATCTAATATTTCATGAGTACAAGGAGGAAACTGAGGAAGACATTCATGAAGAAGGGGAAGGAGGAGAAGGTGGTGATCCCATGAAGGAGATGCAATGGCTGACGATGCACCTCATGGTCCAGATGTTGCTCCGTCCACATCAACTACTGGGTATGGTAAAAGGCTTAAACTGGACAGGATTGGGGCCATTCAGAAGGACATGCACTCAGTAAAGGAACGACTCACTATTCTGGAAAGAATGGTTCAAGGAGTTCAGAGCAGGGTCCAAAAATTGATGGATCTACTGACATGCCGACGAGACGACACGATGTCATCTCATTTTGCTCCCTGATGCCGGATTCATACATGCTATCATGCACACCTTACTCTTATTTTTGCGTATGAACATCGGTATCTTTTTTAATGGTTTATGCTTTCATTGGTGTGTATGACAGTTTCTGTTTTTAACTGTTTTCTTTTTGGATGAATTTACCCACGGTTGGGCTAAAATACTAGTTTATTTTTGTGTGCCCTCCAATGGGCTTTATTTTTTGTTGGTTTAAATTGTTACTGTCTGGGGCAGCATTGAATATTTCTACCAATCTTGGGCAGCTTACATATGGCTGAATCTAGTTCTTTCACTCCTGCCATTTGAATTTCTGTCTCCCTGGTTTATTCCAGTTTTGGAGTTATGGTCTGCATGTTTATCTTATGCCTTAAGTGCTCTATTAACTTCATACTGTGTCTTCATTGATGTATGCTTTACACTGCTCTCATTTATACACATCTATCTATCTATGGTTCTCCCATAAGCTTCAATCTTCAATCAATATCACGTCTTATGCCTTTGCCAATGACTGATAAAAAGGGGGAGAACAATTCAAACACCCCGAGCGAAAATTGTATATCTATGTTGCAGGTGTTAGGGGGAGCAGCCACAACAAGAAAGGGGGAGTTTTTGAATTAAGGGGGAGAATTTATTGGGTGTGTACATGGAAGTTTAGAATTTGTAAAATTGTGTTAATACATGTGCACACAATTTAGGATGTATCTGTCTAGATATGTTCCTAGGGTGTTTTGGGTATTTTGTCACGTAATTGACAAAGGGGGAGATTGAAAGTGCACCTACTACGTGCCCTGGTTTGTCAATTACGTCGTAAGATGAGTCAGTCGGACAACAGCGCCTAACAGGAAGATCAAGTCAAGCGTCTGCCTCAACTGGATGTGTGGAAGCTCGCCAAAGGTAAATCATAGCCTCACATCCATTGTCCCAAAACACCAGGTGATTAAAACCCTTAAAAAGAACTAGAACATCTTAGGGTTTCTGTGTAAGAAAACTTTTTATCAGAAAGGAAAATCTTTAAAGTTTTTCTTACACTGTCGATTATATCGATTACCCCTTCGATATGATCGACCAGCTCTGTCGATGTCCTCAGAAAATCAATCGATACAATCGAGTGAGGACAAAAAGCGTCCAGCAATCAAACAATCATCTGGACGATTTATCGATATATCGACTTGAGAGTCAATATCATCGATATTCGAATATCGATCATATCTGAAGTGGATCGATAATATCAACAGACTGCTTTCCGGCGCCCCTATTTTTCTAAAAAAAACTAACATAACCTTCGATATATCGATGACTGTCCGATTCAATCTGAACTTAAATATCGATCATATCGGAAGTCAGTCGATCATATCGATTGTGGGCGCATGTTTTCACCAGCATGAATTTCAGATTATTTTTAATGATGATCGGGGAGCTAGTCGATAAATCGATATTCATATATCGATCATATCGAGACATAGTCGATTGGATCGAGTCCGGACAAAATCGTCCAGTAAGCTTATAGGTAAATCTATATGATTTATCGATCCAATCGTCAAGGTCTCCGATATGATCGATGTATAAATTTCGATGACATCGACTGTTCCCCGATCATATCTGTAGAACATGAAATTCTTCTAGGCTTCTCTCTTATTTTCACCTGTCGATAGATCGATCCATCGCTCGATGGAATCGAAGTTCGAAATCCGATATCATCGATATGTGTCTCGATCCCATCGACCAGTTGGCAAAAGGTTTCCAAAAGTGAAATGACAAATGAGTTTGTATCATCGAGAGGTATGTCGATACAATCGAGAGTATACGCTCGATCATATTGACGACTGCTCGATCATATCGAACTCTGTCATAAATATGACCGTTTATATCCGTTGGAACCTTTTGCCTATATATAGAGAGAGATCAGTCTTTATTGCTGGTAGAGAAAGTAGAGAGTGCTTTTATGAGTTTTAACCTTCCTATCATTTACCTTAAGTCCTTTCTCTTAGAAAGTTCATCCTCCAATCCACCCTCATCATTGATATTTCATAGAGTGGATTGGGGAATGAACTTTCGCATTCAAGGATCCTTCAACTACTACCTTAATGACAAATCATTAAGGTGGGATGCCTTGAATGCATAGATGATGGGAACCGCTCTATCCTTCTTATAGGAAAATCTTTAGAGAATGGTATTCCATCATAACCTTGACCCAACCTAAAGCCTAATATAGATACGTCTTTGTGTTACGGATCAAGGGAGCTGACGACTCTTCATCAACAAGAAGGAGATCTTCATCACTGCGCTAAAAGGGACTCATCAACTTATCTGTAAGTACTAAAAGTCCAAAGGACACTTGTGATCATTCCTTTCTAGGATTGGGTTTTAAGTATTTCTCACCATCTGAAGTCCTTGAAGGAGGCCTCCGACGGGAGTGTACGTGCAGGGTGCGTTGTGTGGACCCTTGCTCTGTGGAGAGCATAAACATCTGGTTAGGAGTACGCCAGCAAAATTCTAGGGTTAGAGGTGAACCGAGTAGAAACCTCTGGGTGTGTTGTGTGGACCCTTGTCCTGTGTGGGCATAAACATCTGGTTAGGAGTACACCAGTAAAACTCCAGGGTTTGAGGTGAACCGAGTAGAAACCTCTGTAAAGGTTGAAGGTGAACCTGATTTAAAATCTTAGGTTTGAGGTGAACCATGGGAAACCTCCTTAGTGAAATCGGGTCAGTCAAGGGTTGAGTGTGGAAGCCGGGAGTGGAGTAGACAAGTCGTCGAACCACTATAAAATGATTATGTTTGAGATTGATATTGTCTTTGATTTATGTGATTACCTTACATGTCTTTATATATGATTATTTGAAATCACATCTTATGCATACACAGTCATATCCATCACAATCTCATCTATAAATGGTTTATCTTTTAAATAGTTTGTGATTGGATCCTCTACCAGGCGTGGAAGCCAGTAGAGTTAATTTTGAGTAATCCTAATCAGTACTCTGTGATAGGATTAGTGTGATAAGGATTTTTAATAATTCATAAAAACTTTAAAAAGTCCTATTCACCCCCCTCTAGGATATATCGACATATTCCTACTTCAACTTAAGCGGTCTTCACTGCTATTTCATATGATATCGAACCGATCGATGATATCAAACTCTTTCATAAATCTGACCGTTTTATATCCGTTGGAACCTTTTGCCTATATAAAGAGAACTTCTCTATTATTGCTGGTAGAGAAAGAAGAGAGTGCTTTTGAGTGTCTAACCTTAGATCTTATAACCTAAGCCCTTTCTCTCAATTAAGTTTATCCTCCAATCCACCCTCAACATTGATATTCAATAGAGTGGATTTGGGAACGAACTTCTGCATTCAAGGATCCTCCAGCTACTACCTTACTGACAAATCATTATGTTGGAATGCCTTGAATGCATAGATGATTGGAATCAGTCTATATCCTTTGTAGGAAAATATTTGAGAGTAGGATTCCATCATAAACCTTGACAAAACCTGTCGCCGTATATTGGTACATCATCTGAGTTGCGGATCAAGGGAGTAGAAGACTCTTCATCAACAAAGGAGGAGATCTTCATCAAGAGCTAAAAAGGGACTCATTCATTTATCTGTAAGTAACTAGAGTCCAGAGGATGCTTTTGATCATTCCTTTTTAGGATTAGGTCTGCGATGTTTCTCACCCTTTGCAAGTCCTCTAGGAGGCCTCCGACGGGAATGTATGTGGTGGGTGCGTTGTGTGGACCCTTGATCTATGGAAAGCATAAACATCTGGTTGAAGGTGAACCAGTCAAAACCTTAGGTTTGAGGTAAACTGTGTGAAACCTCTGTTAGGGTCTTATAGAAGATCCCTGGCCAGTATGCCTAAAAGTGGGTTCGTTGTGTTGACCCTTGCTCGTGAGAGCATAAACAGTCAACATCAGTGTAGGTTGTAATGGTTGAAGGTGAACCTAATTTAAAACCTTTGGTTTGAGGTGAACCGCTGTGAAACCTCCTTAGTGAAATTCAGTACACTCAAGGGTTGAGTGCGGTTACCAAGAGTGGAGTAGACAAGTAGTCGAACGACTATAAAAATGACTGTGTTTGAGATTTTTTTATCTTTTTTGTGTGATTTACTTTAATATTTTCATATCTGAATATCTAAGATCACATCTCACACACATACATAGTTATATCCATCATAAACTAGTTTATATATTGTTAACTTCTTGAATAGTTTTTGATTGGATCCTCTACCGAGCTTGGAAGCTAGTAGAGTTACTTTTGAGTAATCCTAATTAGTGGCTATTGTTAGGATTAGCGTAATAGGATTTTTAATAAATCATAAAAATTTGAAAAGTCCTATTCACCCCCTCTAGGACATATTAGTATATTCCTGCTTCAACTAAAGTGATCTTCACTGCTATTTCAATTGGTATCAGAGCGGGTCTCTCTTTAAGGGCTTCACCACCTAGAGAGTGATCTTGATTGAGGTTTGGAATATGGCCAAAGGAGAGGGCTCATCAGTCACTAGGCCTCCAGTATTTGATGGTTCAAATTACACATAGTAGAAGGCTAGGATGCACTATTTTCTGAGATCTTTGGATCATGATGTCTGGGATATAGTTGAAAGTGGATATGTACTACCATCTGAACAAATCATACTTGATAGTGGCATAACCATCACAAAACCTAAATCCAAAGAGATGTGGATGACGTTCGATAAAGAAAAGCAGACTGCTGAAGCTAAAGCTATGAACACCATCTACTATGCCGTGTCTAAGGATATATTCAATCAAATAAGACTGTGTGGGACATCCAAAGAAGCATGGAATCTATTGAAAATAACCATAAAGGCACAAGCACTGTGAAAAGATCTAAACTTCAACTCTTGACTTCACAGTTCGAAAGTATCAGAATGGAAGAACATGAGACTTTTATAGAGTTTTTCACTAAATTAAACATCATCTGTAACTCCATGGGTGGATTGGGAGAGAAAGTTTCAGTACCAAAAATTTGTAAAAAAATTCTATGATCCCTGTCGGAACAATTTAATCCCAAAGTTACAACTATTGAAGAGTGTAGGAACATAGACGAGATGAAAGTAGAAGAACTGGTAGGTTCCCTACAAACTTTCAAACTGCACTTCAAACAAACCTAAAAATCTAAAATAACTGTCCTAAAAACTTTAAAGAAAATAATACATGAGGACAGTGGAAGTGAAAAGGATGATGAAGATAAAGAAGTAGCTTTACTGGCACAAAGATTCAAAAAATTCTTTCAGAAGAATCGTGGTCATCCTTCTAGAGGAAGAAATATGAATAACAAACCTTCTGTAGGAAAATTTGGTAATAAGGCCAAATGTAACACCCCAGATTTTGGCCAATCTGGGATTTGACGTCCTTAGGTAGTGGGTCAACTAAAACACCTGGAAAATCGCTCAGAACCCAATTCCATAGCCAAAGAAACCACTTAGGATTAATTCCTTTAGAAACTAAACATAAGTTAGCTAGCGCAACGTTGGAGTAGCTGGGAAACAGTCCCTGATCACTTTAAATACGTTCTATAAGACCCAAATCGAGTAGAACGTATAACTCTATAATACTCTATAACCTTGGATCAAACTCTAAGCCGGTTTGTTCTCTGGACCACTTTGAAATTTTGTACTGGATCTAGACTGCGCGTCGAAAGTCCGATGCCTACTATCTTAGACCGTTAGGACCGCCTAGCTGGACTTGACTATCATTTCGAAAATCAAGTCCAACCGATAATCACAGGCTATTTCATTGAGCCCGGACTGAAGAGAGTGCGAATAGGGATAGATTTGGAATTTGAAATTCAAATCTGGCACACAACTTGACGCGTCAGTATTAAGCGTTCTGACCGTCAGAATTCAGCTAAATTACACCCTCGGATCAGGAAAAAATTCTATTTCATATCATGAGATTTGCAAGCCTGATCTACGTGCGGTGACCGCTGAATCGAAACTGGACCGCCACGTGCGATCTGCGAACCCCGCCGGACTGAAAACTTGATGTGTACTAGATCCAGTATGCATGAGCTTAAGTCCGACCGTATTTGGCCAGGGGACCACCAGAAATGATCTTTTGGACCGAAGCAGCCCCGCTTTGGATAAGCATCAAGTGAACCTTGTTCCCGAGCCTATTTCGGGCAAGTTGGGGCTTATAAAAAGGGTTGAAACCCTCACTCCTCTCTCCCATCCGAAATTGCAAAAATTCGTAGATTGGGAGAGAGAAAAGGTGAGAGTTTGTGAGAGAAGATGGGAGAGAATTCCCTGCTGCTTGTGCCACGTGCTGCAAGTGGTTAAGCCACGTGCTCTAATCACCTGGCCGGTGATTTCTCCATGTTTTCAGGCAAGAAATAACCCTAATAAGTTGCTGATTTGGCATTCGTTCCATTCCATAGCATGTAAACTGGTATAACTCGTAAATTAGGTTCTCTATTCGCCGTAGACGATGCGTATACGCTCCGTTCGAATCGTTTCACCTATAAGGGAAAAGGTGCGGATTTTAGACGCTTTGATTGACTGTTTCCAAAGCTTTCAATGTCGTTTAATAGTAGATTATCGACGGCAACGCCGTTTGACATGTACAACATGCTGTCCGTTTCCTGTTTCGTAAATCAACGAAAAATATGAGATTTAGGGCATTTTAGTCATTTATAGGAAGTACAGATTTCATTCATATTTTTCTGACGTGATTGACATGATTTGTTGTCACATTAGAATGTTAGGAATGCGTGCATAATTAGGTTGGTGAAGAGATTTGCCTAAATGCGCACTTAGGGTCGACATACTATATGTAGACTTAAGTGTGTAGTGTAAGTGTTTGTATGAATGTTTGTATTAGTATGTATTGAATTAAATGATGTTATGAATTAGTTTGAGATGGATTTCTCAATTAATGTGCTGACGTAAATGATTTCCTACATGTTGACTATATGCATGATTTCATTATATGCATGAAATGCATGTGCTTGACGATTCGCTTAAGCTGTATGTTATAACATGTGCTTGATGATTTCATTATGATTTAGTTCGAGATTGAATTCTCAATTAATATGCTGATGGAAATGATTTCCTATATGTTGGAGATATGCATAATTTCATTATATGTATGAAAGGCATGTGTCAGATGATTTACTTAAGTTGTACGATATAACATGTGTTAACATGCTCACATGGTTGTGTTTCATTTCCAATACTCTCATATGAATGCTGATGTGATTCCATAATTGTTTGGGACTATACTTAGTCTAGGCAGTCGGTAACCGAGCGAATTCGTGGTTGGCTTATCTTTGCCACGAACGATGTGTCGATGAACACGAGTCGTGTTTTGGAGTTAGCGGCAGTGGTTAGGCCACGCGAGGTGTTTTACGTACTTCATGTCGTTCGACTTGAGATGCGATCGCGTTAGTCGAGCCCGTCAAGTAACCCGACTGGCCGTTGTATGTTCACCCTGCATGAGTCATAACTGCTTGAACCTAGGGTACTGAACTTACCATTGTAAACCCTGTTCACCATAGTACCTTGATCCACGAAGACTCATGAGCCGGGCATGGTGGTATGGGACACCGTGGTCGAGCTGTCGGCCTATGCTGGGGCCACAAACCTCCCCGTAGTGACCAGTGAGCACCTAGTCTCGTGAGCAAATTATGGTGGTATGGGACACTATATTCTTGCTGTCGGCCTACACTGATCAGGCGACGAGTCCTTTATAGTGACCGCGAGCGTATTCTGAGTCTACGGGAGGCGACGACCCTTCAGTAACAGTAGAGTACAGTAGGCCTATATTGATAAGGTGATGGGGGAGCGGTGCAACGAGTGCGAGCAACAGCCCTGGCAGCACTTGCAGCGACCTACAAAATATACATCGTATGAGATTACTAGGAGTGACGACCCTAGACAGGATCTGTGTTGGGATTGATATAAGGGAGGTACCTTAGTTTCCCAATCCTGCTGTTTGAATGGACTAATAACAACTTGAAAATCATATCACCATACCATTGCATGTGCCCGGAAGATGTGGAGCACTTGAGGGTCGATTGCATGCCGCGGTCGTAAGATAGTGCCGTATGAAGGAGATCGTCGATGAGGGCATACATCACGTCATGTCATATTGCATTAACAACAGTATTAGGATTGTTTGATTTACTGTTTTACTATTATCGCATGATTGATTTGAGAACATGTTAATCCTTGCTCTATTATTCCACTGAGTTAGCATTCACTCGCACGTTATGGGATGGTGTTTTCGGACACCCACCAGTCCCTTTTTGTGATTGCAGATGATGGCGCGGCCTGCGAGGTGGAGCCGGACTTGATGATGATGACGATGAGGAGGATTCCTCCTTTATGCGTGTTCTGATTGACGGGATTATAAGGAGGTTGATTAGATGCCTTGACACTTGTCATTTTATATTTTTAGAGCACTCATGTATATACTATCTTTCTATTTTGAGGTATACATGTATATGTTTAACCTGGTAACATGTTCGCACTCAAGGGACACACAACAGTTTATATATGTTATACATACTATCACAGACTTCCGCTGGTTAATTTAACTGTCTCTAGAGTATGATATGCTGTTCTGGAGTAATCCCACTCATGTTTCATACATTAATACAGGCAACATTCAATCATACGCATCTATGTTGCATAAATAACATTTTGGAACTCGGGAGTTGGGTTTTTACTCGACCCCCTATTTCGAGATGTTACAGATGGTATCAGAGCATGATTTGGATGAAACCGGGCCTGGTTTATGGTCACGCGACGTACGCTGTCGCTTCTTTTGACTTAGGTGGGTGCGAGAAAGGTCTAGAAACACTTACAGGATTGCAGAGTCGCCAATAGGCGAAGTCTATTCATATCGATCGCACGATCGAGTCCGTAACGCATCTTGGGTCGCGTGAAGCAACCCGAATAGCTCCTAGGTTGTAGGTAAGTGGGTTGGGACGTTCTTTGAACGATTCTAAACCCGTAAATGTGAATCATTGTGCTATGGGGCAACCACAACCCCTGTATTCAATCACCGGGGCTTAAAAACCCCGTTTCATCCAAAATCTTCAAAATTCTTCCTCTTACCACTCCAATCTTCAATTATTTCTTATCCATTTCATGTTAGGCATCAATCTTAATGTGAAAATAACATAAAATCATACTTTCACAAAATGTTACAGTGAATAGTAAAATTTCATGAAAAATGGCCATAAGGCCATTCTACCTTCACTTTCTTTAGTAACTAATGGGCTAGATGGATGTACTAGCTCCTTTTACCCCAAAATAATATTCTGCATGATAGGGTTTTGTATTCGGGATTGCAGAATGGCCCCGAAAAGCCCCAAACTCATGTTTGGGCCTATATAGGTCAAAATACAATGAACCAAGGTGGGGCCCATAGTTATTTGGGGTCCCTGGACCATGTGGGACCAAACCCATGTGGTCCCACCGCCCGAACAGAGGTTTGGTCAGCGATGCCATCGCCGATCCGGCGATGCATCGCCGGCCATAGTGGTCCATTTGGTACGTGCTTTGTTTTGTGAGGGTGTTTTGGGTACTACACACCCCCCATGTATGGTTCGTGTGTAGAAAACTCCTAAATCATACACTTCCTTCACAAACAGCCCTTCCCATAGCTCCATTCTCATTTTTCAGCTGCCATCTCCAAAATTCGTGATTCCAAACCACCCCTAAATCCATCCTTGGCCAAAAACGACCACCCTTTATCAATCTATTTCGGTTTGCAGCCCTCCCTTTAACAGATTTCGTCGTTTGGAGCTCTAAAAACCCCTAAATCGAGCTGAAATCGTGAAGTGCTCCATTTTCCTTTTTCATTCTCATTTCTCCTTGAAAATACATCCTAGGGAAGCTTGAAGCATCCCTCTACAACGCCTAGATCTCACTTTTTCAGTTTGGATAGCCACTTCTTTGCATTTTCTCCATTTTCCATGGCTTTCGTGGAAGCCATTTTAGGCCTTTTGTCTCTCTCCACCATCTTATCTTTGATGGGTAAAAGGAAAACTGCAGTAGATGAGGCTGGGCCAAGTCGCCCTGCTCAATTGAGGAGACCGCGAGATGGTGCCGCAAGTTCAAGCGCCGCCACAGGTCCAGCTACAGCCCGAGAGTTCCATACAAAGCGAGATTTGGATCCCCATACTCACCTTGGGCGAGTGATTCTAGCTGAGATGCCTCACGGCCAATACACTGATCGCAAAGTGTTGTTTGAGGCGGACGTGGAAGGGCGACTGTTTGGTGAGTTTTTGTTGTTCGAGCGCATTGAAGCTGCGCATTGGGGTCCGATCTTTGAAGCTCGCGCTCGTGCTAATGTGAGCACCGTTCGTGCCTTCTACGCTTGTATCCGGAATCCTACCTTGGAGCCATTGCAGTTCAAAATTCCTTTTGGTAGGGACAGGATGGCTACGATCGATGTGCGGCTGATTGCGCGACTTCTGAAAGTACCTCTTGGTGATGTTCATCCTAGTGAGAAGAATCTGAGGAGTAGGCGTGAGCGAGATCGCCGTACCAAGTTCCTATGCGGTAAGTTGGTTCCATGGTAGCCTAATAATAGCCTCAAGGTGACGTATATGTCTGATGATTTGCACCTGCTGCACCATATCTGCACGTTCAATGTGTATCCCAGGTCAACGAATCGCATTGAGTGTACGCGCCTTATGGTTGATTTCCTGTATCTGGTGGCCCAGGGAGAGAATGTGTGTATGGCCACTTTCATCTTGCGACAGATAATCCTCATAGCCAAGTCAAGAAGAACGTCCGAATCGCTTCCTTTTGGCCGACTGATATGCAAGATCGCGCTTGAGTTTGCTTACAGACTTAGGCCGAAATTGCCAGTTTCGATTCATAGCATTGATAAGTCGACTATGGTCAAGATGAAGATAGGGTCTCAGTACCGTGAGAATCAGCTTGAGGAGGATAGCGAGGATGACTTTGATGATGAAGAGGATTCAAGTGAAGGAGAACCTGGAGCAGAAGTTCAGGAAAAAGTTCAGGAAGAGACAGAAGAGGAGGCTCAGGATACAGATGAGAGCCCTCCTTCTGCTCAGGCTACTGGCGATGATTGCATTACTCGGATTGAGGAGAGCCAGATCGCCTTGCGAAGGGAAGTTCAGGAACTTCGCGCTGAAGTCGAGGATGCCAAGGCCGTTACGAAGAGAAAATTCGGCAAGGTGACTCGCACCTTGAAAGCGATCCTGTGCTGCTTGCAGGATAAGGGTGCTCCTCCCCTGTCACCCAACTCAGACTAGCGAGATCTATGATGTTGTTATCAGTAGTTAGTCGTTTCCTGCTTTATGTTGTGTAAACCTGATAAGGCTAGTAGTTTGCTTATGTTGCTGTAGTAGCTGACTGACTTAGCTCCCATGTACTTCTCGTCATGATACTTGTAGGGAGATATCCCTTGTACTATGACAATTTTGGTTTAATGAAATGTATGATGTTTTTCGGCTTGATATGTGAATGTTTGTGTTGAGGTTTGGGCTTAATAAAGCCGAATTTGGTTAGATGGAATGCATGCCGTTCCGTTCGCTGTAAGGTATTGTCCCTAGATTAGGAATATTGTAACTCCCGAGACTCAGTCTACAAATTAAAATTTTATCCCACCCCACCCTCCTACCAAGCATACCATTTCCAATCCCGCCATGGGACTAGGAATGCGGTTCCATTTAATACAACTAAACGCTACTGGCCACATAGACCCTTGGCATTTTGGACCTAGTGTTAGCACTCCTAGATTTGAAGGATCTGACGATATAGGAAACCCAATTCTATTTAGATAATCTTGACTCTAAGCAATAGAACAATTCCCTGTAGTAGAAATGGTATGGAACCATGTACCGTATAAACTTAGGCTTTAGATTATAGCTAATGAGTTACGGACTAGCCTACTAGTTACATTAAGTAATGTAAAGCCTGTATATGCTAAGGAATTGAAGGTTAGATTTGGTTGAAGTAGAACCTTATTCCTTCGATAGATCCCTTTATGACTTATAGACTTCTGTTGTTGTCCATAGGAAGGAACCATTCACTCTCAGGGAACATTTATAAATCCCTCAGATTGAACTTAGTAAGTACTAGCATGCCCCTTAGAATTGCCTTCCCCAAAGGCTTATTGCATTTGGGAACGAAGAATAAAAGAAATGCAATTATCAGCGAAGTATTCGCGGTTTGAATCGACTTCTTAATCCTAATAGTTACCACTAAATTCAATGCTCTGATCAAGCAGAAGATCGGCATCGACTAGGATTGAGGACTGATACATCAACTTTTCTGTCATCGCGGGGCAGAAGGTTTGTGTATCCGGCTCAGACCCATTACACAACTATTCTTCCGTGTTGGCCCGACCACCTACAACCACAAGTTATTGCTTTGCCCTTGGTAAATGTTAAGGACTTCAAGCCAGTAGAGGATTCGACATCTTGCCACCAACTCATACCTGCCCCTGAACTTAACCACAATAAAGATTAGGCTCATCTCTATGATCATAGCTACCAATGCCATAGAACGCATCATTAGCAAAGGAAAATGACTGTAATGAGAGATTGTTTCCCAATTCATGTCAAGGATAGGTCTTAAGTTGTACCTCGTTCCGATATACGGATCGATGCAAAGATTCTTGAACTTTAAGTAGAACCAAGTTTTAAGGGGGGTAGAACGTATTAAGTCCAATCCAGTTAGGATTAGTCAACACTGCCGTCCGATCAGAGTGGTGCAGCGGAAGCGTGGTTAGCCTCTTCCCCATTGGCCCAGGATCGAAACATTTGAGTTAGGATGTATGTACAGTTAGGTCAATAAATAGGATTAACCCTTTCTTGGAATGTTAGTACTAAAGTCTTTCTAGATGCTTCTTACCCTTTGCCAATTTTGGGGATGAAATTGTGTTTTAAGTGGGGTAGATTGTAACACCCCGAATTTTGGCCAATCTGGGATTTGACGTCCTTAGGCAGTGGGTCAACTAAAACACCTGGAAAATCTCTCAGAACCCAATTCCATAGCCAAAGAAACCACTTAGGATTAATTCCTTTAGAAACTAAACATAAGTTAGCTAGCGTAACGTTGGAGTAGCTGGGAAACAGTCCCTGATCACTTTAAATATGTTCTACAAGACCCAAATCGAGTAGAACGTATGACTCTATAATACTCTATAACCTTGGATCAAACTCTAAGCTGGTTTGTTCTCTGGACCACTTTGAAATTTTGTATTGGATCTAGACCGCGCGTCGAAAGTCCGATGCCTACTATCTTAGACCGTTAGGACCGCCTAGCTGGACTTGACTATCATTTCGAAAATCAAGTCCAACCGATAATCACAAGCTATTTCATTGAGCCCGGACTGAAGAGAGTGCGAATAGGGACAGATTTGAAATTTGAAATTCAAATCTGACACACGACTTGACGCGTCAGTATTAAGCGTTCTGACCATTAGAATTCAGCTAAATTACACCGTCGGATCAGGAAAATTTTCTATTTCATATCATGAGATTTGCAGGCCTGATCTACGTGCGGTGACCGCTGAACTGAAACTAGACCACCACGTGCGATCTGCGAACCCTGCCGGACTGAAAACTTGATGTGTGCTAGATCCAGTATGCATGAGCTTAAGTCCGACCGCATTTGGCGAGGGGACCACCAGAAATGATCTTTTGGACCGAAACAGCCCTGCTTTGGATAAGCATCAAGTGAACCTTGTTCCCGAGCCTATTTCGGGCAATTTGGGGCTTCTAAAAAGGGTTAAAACCCTCACTCCTCTCTCCCATCCGAAATTGCAAAAATCCCTAGATTGGGAGAGAGAAAAGGTGAGAGTTTGTGAGAGAAGATGGGAGAGAATTCCCTGCTGCTTGTGCCACGTGCCGCAAGTGTTTAAGCCACGTGCTCTAATCACCTGGCCAGTGATTTCTCCGCGTTTTCAGGTAAGAAATAACCCTAATAAGTTGCTGATTTGGCATTCGTTCCGTTCCATAGCATGTAAACTGATATAACTCGTAAATTAGGTTCTCTATTCGCCGTAGACGAAGGGTATCGCTCCGTTCGAATCTTTTCACCTATAAGGGAAAAGGTGTAGATTTTAGACACTTTGATTGACTGTTTCCAAAGTTTTCAATGTCGTTTAATAGTAGATTATCGACGGCAACGCCGTTTGACATGTACAACATGTTGTCCGTTTCCTGTTTCGTAAATCAACAAAGAATATGAGATTTAGGGCATTTTAGTCATTTGTAGGAAGTACAGATTTCATTCATATTTTGCTGACATGATTGACATGATTTGTTGTTGCATTAGAATGTTAGGAATGCGTGCATAATTAGTTTGGCGAAGAGATTCGCCTAAATGCGCACTTAGGGTCGACATACTATATGTAGACTTAAGTGTGTAGTGTAAGTATTTGTATAAATGTTTGTATTAGTATGTATTGAATTAAATGATGTTATGAATTAGTTTGAGATGGATTTCTCAATTAATATGCTGACGTAAATGATTTCCTATATGTTGACTATATGCATGATTTCATTATATGCATGAAATGCATGTGCTTGACGATTCGCTTAAGCTGTATGTTATAACATGTGCTTGATGATTTCATTATGATTTAGTTCGAGATTGAATTCTCAATTAATATGCTGATGGAAATGATTTCCTATATGTTGGAGATATGCATAATTTCATTATATGTATTGTAACGCCCGTGAAAAATCCGTACTTGGAATCGAGTACCGATTTGACACGAAATCGCGTATAAATAATTTCCATGAAAATTAAACGTAAGTTAGCTAGCGCAACGCTAGAGTAGCTGGGAAATAGTCCCTGATCACTTTAAATACGTTCTACAAGACCCAAATCGAGTAGAACAGACAACTCTACAATACTCTATAACCTTGGATCAAACTCTAAGCGGGTTTGTCCTCTGGACCATGTTGAACTTTTGTATTGGATTTAGACCGCGCGTCGAAGGTCCGATACCTCCTATCTTAGGCCGTTAGAACCGCCCAGCTGGACTTGACAATCATCTCGAAAATCAAGTCAAACCGATAATCACAGAGTATTTTGTTGAACCCGGACTGAAGCGACCGCGAATAAGGACGAATTGGGAATTTCAAATTCAAATCTGGCACACGACTTGACGCGTCAGAATTGAGCGTTCTGACCGTCAGAATTCATCCAGATTACACCCTCGGATCAGGAAAAATATCTATTTATTATCATGGGACTTTCAGCCCTGATCTATGTGCGGTGACCGCTGAACTGAAACTGGTCCGCTACGTGCGATCTGCGAACCCTGCCAGACTGAAAACTTAATACGAGGTACATCTGGTACCCATGAGCTTAAGTCTGATCGCAATCGACCAGGGGACCACCAGAAATCAGTTTTTGGACCGAAACAGTCCCGAAATGGATAGGCAATAAGTAAACTTCGTCCCGGAGCCTATTTTCGGCGTTTCCAAGCTTATAAAAGGGGTTGAAACCCTCATTCCTTCCTTGCATACGAATTTCACAAACCCTAGAAAAGAGAGAGAGAGTT
This sequence comes from Magnolia kwangsiensis, assembly GCA_037074715.1. Taxonomy (NCBI): domain Eukaryota; kingdom Viridiplantae; phylum Streptophyta; class Magnoliopsida; order Magnoliales; family Magnoliaceae; genus Magnolia; species Magnolia kwangsiensis. Next base: position 84,481,104 of record CM073589.1, on the reverse strand, counting down.
TGAGAGAAAGGGAAGAGGAGATTTTTCCCGCGTCCGAGCCCCTGACAGTGCTGCTTCAACACTTCATTCCAATCACCTGGCTGGTGATTTTTTCACTTTTTCAGGTATAGAAAAACCCCAAAAACTTGCTGATTTAGGGTTTACGTAGATTCTGAGCATGTTAGCTAACGTAATCCATGAATCAGGTTCTCTTACCGCCGTAGACGAAGCGTACACGCTCCGTTCAAATTCCCGCGACCGTAAGAGACTAGGTGAGGATTTTAGACGCTTTGATTGACGGTTTACAACGCTTTCAATGTCGTTTAATAGTAGATTATCGACGGCATCGCCGTTTGACATGTACAACATGCTTTCCGTTTCCTGTTTCGTAAATTAACGAAGAATATGAGATTTAGGGCATTTTAGTCATTTGTAGGAAGTACGGTCTCCATGCATAATTTGCTGACGTGATTGACATGATTTGTCGCCGCATTAGAGAGTTAGGAATGCTTGCACAATCAGTTTGGCGAAGAGATTCGCCAAGTTGCACACGTTGGGTCGACATACTATATGTGGACTTAAGTGTGTAGTGTATGTGTTTGTATAAATGCTTGTATTATTATGTATTGAATTAAATGATGTTATGTAGTAGATTGAGATTGATTTCATGATTAATATGCTGACCTGAATGATTTCCTACATGTTTACCTTATGCATGATTACACTACATGCATAGAAAGTACGCCTTGAAGATTTGCTTAAGTTGAATATACATGGGAAAGTATGCCTTGAAGATTTGCCTTAGTTGAATGTTATAACATGTGCTAACATGCTCACATGATGTGTTTCAATTCCAATACCCTGATATATAGCGTTAATGTGATTCAATAAATGTGTGGGACTTGACTTAGTCCAGGCAGTCGGTAACCGAACGAATTCGTGACTGACTGGTCATAGCCACGAACGACGCGTCGATGAATGTGATCCGTGTTGAGAGTTGGCGGCAGTGGTTAGGCCACGCGAAGTGTTTTACGCACTTCATGTCGTTCAATTCGAGATGCGATCGCGCTAGTCGAGCCCGTCAAGTAACCCGACTGGCCGATGTTTGTTCACCTTGTATGTATCATAACTGCTTGAACCTAGGGTACTGAACTTACCATTGTAAACCCTATTAACCGTGGTACCTTGATCCACGAAGACTCATGAGCCGGGCATGGTGGTATGGGACACCGTGGTCGAGCTGTCGGCCTACGCTGGGGCCACAAACCTCCCCGTAGTGACCAATGAGCACCTTGACTCGTGAGCAGATTATGGTGGTATGGGACACTATATTCTAGCTGTCGGCGTACACTGATCAGGCGACGAGCCCTTTGTAGTGACCGCGAGCGTATTCTGAGTCCACGGGAGGCGACGACCCTTCCGTGCAGTAGAGTACAGTAGGCCTGTATTGATAAGGTGATGGGGGAGCGGTGCAACGAGTGCGAGCAACAGCCCTGGCAGCCCTTGCAGTGACCTACGAAATGTACATCGTATGAGATTACTAGGAGTGACGACCCTAGACAGGATCCGTGTTGGGATTGATACAAGGGAAGTACCTTAGTTTCCCAATCCTGCTGTTTGAATGGAATAATAACAACTTGGTAATCATATCACCATAGCATTGCATGTGCCTGGAAGATGTGGAGCACTCTAGGGAGTGTGGCATACCGCGGTCGTAAGATGTTGCCGCATGAGGGTGATCGTCGGTGAGGGCATACATCACGTCATATCATCTTGCATTAACAACAGTATTAGGATTGTCTGATTTACTGCTTTACTATTATCGCGTGATTGAATTGTGAACATGCTAATCTTTGCTCTATGATTCCACTGAGTTGATCACTCATTCCCACGTTACGGGATGGTGTTTGCAACACCCACCAGACCCTGTCGTAGTTGCAGGTGAGGACGAGATCCAGGAGGTGGAGCCGGAGATTGACGAGGACCAGGATGAGTTCTCGTATATGCAGTATCACGACGGCTTCCCGTAGGTGACCTGGATCGAGGGAGACTTCAGTGGGACTATTTTGAACTTTATTCTTTTGTTTATTTACATGTATATGAGACTCAGAGATGTAGTCATACTTTGGAGACAGATGAGATTACTTTGTTTTTCCATACAGTGATATATATATATTATTTAGTCTTCCGCTTGCTTTTATCACTGGATCTGAAGTATGAATTGCAGTTTTGGTATACTTTTACTCATGTGAATGCTTTAAATCAGACAACATTGAATCATAACCATTTTTGTTGCATAAGTGACGGTCTGGAACTCGGGAGTTGAGTTTATACACGACCCCTGATTTTCAGGGTGTTACATGTATGAAAGGCATGTGTCAGATGATTTACTTAAGTTGTACGATATAACATGTGTTAACATGCTCACATAGTTGTGTTTCATTTCCAATACTCTCATATGAATGCTGATGTGATTTCATAATTGTTTGGGACTATACTTAGTCCAGGCAGTCGGTAACCGAACGAATTCGTGGTTGGCTTATCTTTGCCACGAACGACGCGTTGATGAACATGAGTCGTGTTTTGGAGTTGGCGGCAATGGTTAGGCCATGCGAGGTGTTTTACGCACTTCATGTCGTTCGACTTGAGATGCGATCGCGCTAGTTGAGCCCGTCAAGTAACCCGACTGGTCGTTGTATGTTCACCCTGCATGAGTCATAACTGCTTGAACCTAGGGTACTGAACTTACCATTGTAAATCCTGTTAACCATGGTACCTTGATCCACGAAGACTCATGAGCCGGGCATGGTGGTATGGGACACCGTGGTCGAGCTGTCGGCCTATGCTGGGGCCACAAACCTCCCTATAGTGACCAGTGAGCACCTAATCTCGTGAGCAGATTATGGTGGTATGGGACACTATATTCTTGCTGTCGGCCTACACTGATCAAGCGACGAGTCCTTTGTAGTGACCGCGAGCGTATTCTGAGTCTACGGGAGGCGATGACCCTTCAGTAGCAGTAGAGTACAGTAGGCCTATATTGATAAGGTGATGGGGGAGCGGTGCAACGAGTGCGAGCAACAGCCCTGGCAGCCCTTGCAGCGACCTACAAAATATACATCGTATGAGATTACTAGGAGTGACGACCCTAGACAGGATCTGTGTTGGGATTGATATAAGGGAGGTACCTTAGTTTCCCAATCCTGCTGTTTGAATGGACTAATAACAACTTGAAAATCGTATCACCATACCATTGCATGTGCCTGGAAGATGTGGAGCACTTGAGGGTCGATTGCATGCTGCGGTCGTAAGATGGTGCCGTATGAGCGAGATCGTCGGTGAGGGCATACATCACGTCATGTCATATTGCATTAACAACAGTATTAGGATTGTTTGATTTACTGCTTTACTATTATCGCATGATTGATTTGAGAACATGTTAATCCTTGCTCTATTATTCCACTGAGTTAGCACTCACTCCCACGTTACGGGATGGTGTTTCCGGACACCCACCAGTCCCTTTTTGTGATTACAGATGATGGCGCGGCCTGCGAGGCGGAGCCGGACTTGATGATGATGACGATGAGGAGGATTCCTCCTTTATGCGTGTTCTGATTGACGGGATTACAGGGAGGTTGATTAGATGCCTTGACACTTGTCATTTTATATTTTTAGAGCACTCATGTGTATACTATCTTTCTATTTTGAGGTATACATGTATATGTTTAACCTGGTAACATGTTCGCACTCAAGGGACACACAACAGTTTATATATGTTATACATACTATCACAGACTTCCGCTGGTTAATTTAACTGTCTCTGGAGTATGATATGTTGATCTGGCATAATCCCACTCATGTTTCATACATTAATACAGGCAACATTCAATCATACGCATCTATGTTGCATAAATAACATTTTGAAACACGGGAGTTGGGTTTTTGCTCGACCCCCAATTTTCGGGATGTTATACCAAAGAACCACAATATTATGCCTATCAAAAGTATGGACATCTCTACTGAATGCCTAAACAGAAAAACTAAGGGCAAGGCAATGGTTACCACATGGGATGATACAGAAAAGTCAAATTCAGAATTTAGTGACTCAGAGAGCAATGGAGACCAGAAATATTTGAAAATCCTTATGGTATCCACCACTTCAATCATTCCTACGAAATTTGAAAGCAAGGAAAAACAGCAAGTCATTGAATCATTTCCATCTAATATTGAGGAAATGGAAAATGAAGAAGAAGAAGAGGTGAAAAAGGATAAACTGCAAGATGCTTATAATCAACTCTACATTCATAGCATCCACATCCTTAAAAGACTTGGAATGTCTCAAAACAAAAAGGAATTGCTGCAAAAAGACTTGGATAAAACTTTGAAAATTAATAAATATTTAATCAATGATTTACAACAATATCATTCAGACAATGATAAGTTAGAAAGAATCAATCTATCCCTAAACACGGAATCATCAAAGCTTATGAAACAAGTTGAATTATTAAAAGATGAAAATGAGTAACTCAAGAATGAGAATCACACACTCCATTGTGACTTAGAGAAATCTAAAAAATTTGCTGAAATAAATTATAAATTTTCTCTGAGTGGTGAAAAACTAGAAAAGTTGTTAGGGATGGGAAGACGAGGAAAAGACAAAAGTGGTCTTGAGTATGATAAATTTAAGTCAAAATCTAAAAATGTAGCATCAGTAACTGAAAGATCTGTTGCTTCAGAAAGTAAAACTAAAACTACTCCGGTGTGTCATCTGTGTGGTGATTTAGGTCATTACAAGTTCGAATGCATGACACCTAAGAGGACTCAACATAACTCTGGTCAGAATCCTAATGATAAAGTCAAACCAACCAGAGAAATGCAAAAATTGAAGAGTCCACTTAGGAATATGGATAGAAGAAATGCACTTCCATCACCACCCAAAGTGACTAACAACATGAAAGAGTTATTTAATCAAATGGATAAACTGAACACTAAAACTAAATTCATCATAGTTAGAAACTCTTCCATGAAATGGGTAAGGAAGAACTAGTCCAGGTCATGCATCTTAAATGATGCAATTTTTTGCTGAGCTTTAAATGATATATCTGAGGTTTCTGTCCTCAATCTTTTATATATAAACATTCCAATGTTTATAATTTGGTCGTGTACAGTGATTGTACATAGTTTTTGCTGCATATACTGTTGATTCGCAAAAAAACTAAAAGTATACATGAAGGGTTAGCTGAATGCTGAAAATGAAAATCATTTATCTTCGATATATATCTCGATAAGTTATTCTCGATCAATCGATCAAGGGTCGATATCATTGACGTATCTCTGGAATGTGAAAAGCCATTTGATCGAGAATGATATCAAAGAAGGTCTCGATAACATCGGGGGAGTTACATCGATATCATCGAAACATTTGTCGATGATATCGAAGACTACCACCCGATAAAAGGCGGTCAGGTGAAAAACCTGTCTTTTTCAGAAAAAGGGCATCCCCTTCTTTTCTTCTTCTCATCCCCTCAGCCGAGTTCATCAGTGGGTCCCATAGACACCTCAAAAACTGGTATTATCCCTCCATTCCTTCCATTCTAGATTTTATCCTTTTTGGTCGGGTATTTTCAGTTTCCTTAAAAAGAGAGATTTTGTCCATTCTTTCTAAATTTTTCATTATGGGTAAGGACAAAGAAGCAGTGTCGAGTCCTGGGGAGTCGTCTAGAGCTTCTCGATGAAAGACTCTTTACTCAAAAGAAAAGGCAAGAGCTCCTAAATGTGGGACCCCCACCCATCAAAGATCTTGACAAACCCCACGTGGTGGGTCCCAGTTTGAACCACCGGCACCTCCTCCAGCTAGAGTAACTTCACAACCACCAAAATACATGGGTAAGAAGCTCATCCATGAGAGAAAGGTAGAAAGGGATTGTCTAAAACCATACAATTTGGAATACCTATTTTCTGCAATCGACTGGTTGCTCGTTCTAGATTTCTGGGGGCCATGCCAACTTGAACAAACACACAACTTTCATGCCGCGTGTCACTCACTTGTGTCTGATTCTCCTTCTATCATGGTCTTTCTGGATGGGGATGATGTGTTGATCACGTCCGCTGCAATAGCTAATATCCTCAGACTGACCATGGCACTGGAGGGTCTCCCTGATATGGACCTCGAAAATGTTAAAATTTGGTCCATGGTAACTAAGTACCTTTGTCATGGTAGGGACATCCCTTGGTATTAAGGGAATGCATTGAAATCTAAGTACATGGAACCAAGATTTTGAGTTTTGTACGGTATGTTCACCACAAATATATATCCCAGAAGTACCAACCTGTCCGATCTCACTAGTTTTATGACCATGATAGTGTCCTTAATCGCCAATGGGATAAAGATCTATCTTCCAACTCTACTTGTCTATCAGTTGGTAAAATTTGTTCATACATTAAGGGACCTTCATCTGCCATATCCCTAGATCATAAATATGATATGCAATGTTATCGGCTTCCCAACGACCACTGATCCGGTACTCCCTCTCCAAGCCTTTAACAAAAGCAACATTCGCAAAATGGACTTGAAGTTTCACAAGTACCCTAAGGACCTAAAGGAAGGTATTCAAGAAGGAGCTGGAGGTGAAGGTAAGGCTCCCATGGAAGGGACCAAAATGGCCAAAGATGAACCATTTGAACCCAATCCAACACCGTCAACGTCAATGCCCAGGTATGTCAAATGGTTCAAGCTGGCAGGATTGGAGCAATTCAGAAGGATGTCCACTCAGTGCACGAAAGGCTTATCATCTTGGAAGGGTTGGTCCAAGGAGTATAGCAGACTGTCCAATAATTGGTTGATCTGATGATCTGTCGTCAGGATGACACGGCGCCATCCTACTCGGCTCCATAGTGCGGTCTTTTAAATGCTATCACACACATCCCACTCTTATTTCAGCGTATGAACATTGTATCTTTTTGGATGTTCTACTCTCTCTTGGGTGTATGTGATAGCTCTTTAACTTGCATAGTCTAATGTTTTTTAAATTATTATATATGCCCATGGATTGGCTGAAAACTGATAATTTTCGTTGCTCATGGATGGGCTAGGAAGTCTTGTTTGAATGGCTATTAATCTACTGCCAACCTCGGGCAATGTTTGTTTTTTTTTTTTGAATGTTGGTTAAAAGTGGCTGAATATAATTCTCATTCTTACTGTCATACTGATATATGTGGTCCCCTAATTTATCTCATCTCGGATATAGAGTGCATGTGATTTTCATTATTATTTGCTCTGATCACTGCTTTATTTGATCTGATATGCCCCATACTTTCTGAAAATGATGTATGCTTAATCTGATTTTCTCTTTATACATCTGTATCTGTTAGTTCTCCCACATGTCTTTAAAACTTCAGTCAATATCTTCTATAATGTTATCTTTGTCAATGACTGACAAAAAGGGGGAGAATGACTTCAAACACCCCGTCAAGAAATATATATCCGCTTGAGTATGATGTTGTAGGTGTTAGGGGGAGCAGCTGCACCAAGAAAGGGGGAGTTTTGCTAATAGGGGGAGCAGCTTCTGAATATGTTGTGTGTATGACATTGTTAGCATTGTAAAATTGTGTAAAGTGTATATGCACACAATTTAGGATATCAGTATAGAAGTTGTTCTGGGGTGTTTTCGTATTTTGTCACGTAATTGACAAAGGGGGAGATTGAAAGTGCCCTGGTTTATCAATTAGCATGAATGTTGGGTCAGTCAGACTGCAGAGCATCATATGAAGATCAATTCAAAGCTTCTGCCTCAATCGGATGTGTTCAAGTTCGCCATAGGTAAATCTAAGCCTCACATCCCATGTCCCAAAACACCAGGTACATAAAACCCTTAAAATAAGTTAGAACATCATAGGGTTTTTAAGTTAAGAAAACTTTTTCAAAAATCAAAAAATCTTCAAGTTTTCTTTCTTTGTTGATTATATTGATACACATCTCGATATGATCGACCTGCATTGTCGATGTCCTCGATGATCAAATCGATTCTATCGGAATGAGAACAAAAGTGTTCAGCAACTACATATTTATCTGGACGGAATTATCGATGTATCGATATACCTATCGATATCATCGATATTTGAATCTCGAGCCCATCGAAGGAGGCTTGATAATATCGACAGGCAGATCTCTGGCGCCCCTATTTTTTTCTCAAAAATATCATAAGTACATCGATATATCAAAGCCCTCCTCGATACCATCGATGTTCAAATCTCGATGATATCGGAAGGGTCTCGATTATATCGGTCTTGGGTGTGAAGATTTCCAGTAATATATTTTAGGATAGTTTTTCTATAATCGAGGGTCACTAGATAGAATCAATATTCAAATATTGATGATATCGGTACAGTATCGATGGCATCGAAATTGGATAAAAACTATCCAGCAATCTTAAATGGAAACTCTTTGGATGTACCGATGCCTCGATACAGATATCGATATCATCGACATTCAAATTTCGATGATATCGAAGGTCCCTCGATCATTCATGAAAACCTGAAATATTTCAAGCAAGTTTCTCTCATTTTTCAAGTGTCAAGGAATCGAACCTTGCATCGATGAAATCGGAGTTCGAAATCCGATGACATAAACACATGTTTCGATTCAATTGACCAGCTGGCAAGAGGTTTCAAAAGTGTATGACATTGAGTTTGTGTCATCGAGCGGACCATCGATACAATCGAGAGTATATGCTTGATGATATTAAACCCGATCGATGATATGGAACTATGTCATAAATGTGACTGTTTTATATTCATTGAAACCTTTTACCTATATAAAGAGAACTTGTCTATTATTACTGGTAGAGAAAGAAGAGAGTGCTTTTGAGTGTCTAACCTTAGGTCTTATAACCTAAGCCCTTTCTCTCCAAGAAGTTCATCCTCCAATCCACCCATATCATTGATATTCAATAGAGTGGATTGGGGAATGAACTTCTGCATTCAAGGATCCTCTAGCTACTACCTTAATGGTAAATCATTAAGTTGGGATTCCTTGAATGCATAGATGATTGGAATCACTCTATATCCTTTATAGGAAAATATTTGAGAGTAAGATTCCATCATAAACCTTGACCCAACCGGTCGTCGTATATTGGTACATCATCTGTGTTGTGGATCAAGGGAGCAGAAGACTCTTCATCAAGAAAGGAGGAGATCTTCATTAAGAGCTAAAAAGGGACTCATCCATTTATCTGTAAGTAACTAGAGTCTAGAGGATGCTTTTGATCATTCCTTTTTAGGATTAGGTCTGCGATGTTTCACACCCTTTGTAAGTCCTCTCGGAGGCCTCCGGCGGGAATGTATGTGGTGGGTGCGTTGAGTGAACCCTTGCTCTGTGGAGAGCATAAACATCTGGTTGAAGGTGACCCAGTCAAAACCTTAGATTTGAGGTGAACCGTGTGAAACCTCTGTTAGGATCTTTATGGAAGATCCTTGGCCAGTATGCCTAAAAGTGGGTTCATTGTGTTGACCCTTGCTCATAAGAGCATAAACAGTCAGCCTCAGTGTAAGTTGTAAATATTGAAGGTGAATCTGATTTAAAACCTTAAGTTTAAGGTGAACCACTGTGAAACCTCCTTAGTGAAATCCTGTACACTCAAGGGTTGAGTGCGTTTAATGAGAGTGGAATAGACAAGTAGTCGAACAACTATAAAAATGACTATGTTTGAGATTGCTTGTCTTTTATTTGTGTGATTTACTTTAATATTTTCATATTTCAATATCTAAGATCACTTCTCAAACACATACACAGTCATATCCATCATAAACTAGTTTACATATTGTTCACTTTTTGAATAGTTTGTGATTGGATCCTCTACCAAGCTTGGAAACTAGTAGAGTTACTTTTGAGTAATCCTGATTAATGGCTATTGTTAGGATTAGTGTAATAAGATTTTTAATAAATCATAAAAACTTTAAAAAGTCTTATTCATCCTCCTCTAGGATATATTGGCATATTCTTGCTTTAACTAAAGCGGTCTTCACCGCTATTTCATTCTTTACTGTGGTAGATTTAGTTTTCTTGTTTGTCTTACTCACTTGATCTAATGATTCCTTTATTCTGTCTTTCATCTTAGGTGGTGATGGGTGTGTGTTACTCCTAGGTGGACTTTTCACATTCTGTATTTCTCTAGCTGGTGTGAATTTACCATTTTTTTGGAGTTATATTAAGTCCTTTTAGGTGTCAAGCATTCAAACTTATAATGTCCCATATCACCACATAAATGACAAACTAGAGTAGTTTTCATATTGCTACCTGAAGCAGCATATTTTTCAGTTGTTGGAATTACATTTCCAGTTTTTCTTTTAGTTTTAACATACCCTAGGCAACTCTTATCTTTTCCTTGTCTTCCCATCCCTATCAACTTTTCTAGTTTTTCACCACTCTGGGAAAAATTGTAATTTATTTCAGCAAATTTTTTAGATTTTCTAAGTCAATATGGAGTGTGTGATTCTCATTCTTAAGTTGCTCATTTTTATCTTTTAATAATTCCACTTATTTCATAAGCTTTGATGATTCCATTTTTAAGGATAGATTGATTCTTTCTAACTTATCATTGTCTGAATAATATTCGTTGTAAATCATTGATTAAATGAGTATTAATTTCCAAATTTTTGTCCAAATCTCTTTGTAACAATTCCTTTTTGTATTCGGACATTCCAAGTCTTTTCAGGATGTGGATGTTATGAATATAGAGTTGATTGTAAGCATCCTGTGGTTTATCCTGTTTCTCTTTTTCTTCCTCTGTTTCCTCATTATTAGATGGAAATGATTCAGTGGCTTGCTATTTTTCCTTGCTTTCAGATTCCGTGAGAAAGATTGGAGTAGTGGAGACCATAAGAATTTTTAATGATTTTTGATCTTCATTGATCTCTGAGTCACTATATTCTGAATTTGACTCTTCTGTATCATCCCATATGGCGGCCATTGCCTTGCCCTTCATTTTTCTGTTTGAGCATTCGGTAGAGAGGTGTCCATACTTCTAATAGACATAACATTGTGGTTCTTTGGTCTTTTTACAAAATTTTCTTGTATAAGGTTTGTTGTCTACCTTTCTTCCTCTGGAGGGACGGCCGCGATTCTTCTAAAAGAATTTCCTGAATAATTGTGCCAGCAAAGCCACTTCCTCATCTTCATCTTCTTTTTCACGTCCACTGTCCTCATTCATTATTTTTTTTTGAAGCTTTTAGGACAATATTTTTGAATTTTTGGGATTGTTTGAAGTGTAATTCAAAAGTTTGTAGGAAACCTACTAGTTCTTCTACTTTCATTTCATCAATATTCCTACACTCTTCAATTGTTGTTACTTTAGGATTAAATCGTTCCGATAGGGATCTTAGAATTTTCCTACAAATTTTAGGTACCGAAACTTTTTTTCACAATCCACTCATAGAGTTACAAATGATATTCAATTTAGTGAAAAACTCTATAAAAGTGTTATGCTCTTCCAATATGCATAATTCGAGCCATCAACTAGTGACTGATGAGCCCTCTCCTTTGGCCATATTCCCAACTTCAGTCAAGATCACTCTCTAGGCGGTGACGCCCTTAAAGAGAGACCCGCTCTGATACCAATGGAAATAGTGGTGAAGACCACTTTACTTGAAGCAGGAATATGCCAATGTCCTAGAGGGGCCTGAATATGACTTTTTAAAGTTTTTATGATTTATTAAAAATCTAATTACACTAATCTTAAAAATAGCCACTAATCAGGATTACTCAAAAGTTACTCTACTGGCTTCCAAGCCCGGTAGAGAATCCAATCACAAACAATTCAAGAAGCGAACAATATGTAAACTATTTTATGATGGATATGATTGTGTATATGTGTGAGATGTGATCTCAGATATTTAGGTATGAAAATATTAAAGTAAATCACACAAACAAAAAATAAGCAATCTCAAACACAGTCATTTTTATAGTGGTTCGACAACTTGTCTACTCCACTCCCGGTAACCATACTCAACCCATGAGTGTACCAAATTTCACTAAGGAGGTTTCATAAAGGTTCACCTTAAACCTAAGATTTTAAATCAGATTCACCTTCAACCTTTATAACCTACACTGAGACTGAATGTTTATGCTCTCATGAGCAAGGGTCAACTGTAACACCATGAAATTCGGGGGTCGAGCAAGAGCCCAACTCCCGAGTTTCAAAACATCACTTATTCAACGTGCATGAGTATGGTTAAGTTGTTTCCTGTGTTAGTTCTATAAACATGCATGAGATTAAACAAAAGCAGTAAATCATACTCCAAAAACAGTGTGTAATGCAAGTGGAAGACTGTGACATGTGTGTATCCATATAAGATGTTTAGACCACTGATAGTCGTCAGAGTATGAGTACAGTGCTGAGTCGAATATATATATGTACAAATCAAAATACAAAATGTCAAAACCATGGTCCAACTACATGTGGTAAACCCCATAGCCCTCGTCAATCAGGATGGCCTAAAAGAATCTGCCCGAGAACTGCATATACCAGAATGCCTCCTCGTCATCGTAGAGACCAGCTCCATCTCCTGTGTCACATCACTATCTGTAACTAAGACAGAGTCTGGTTGGTGTTTAAACACAGTCCCAAAATGTGGGAGTAAGTGATCAACTCAGTGGAGTTATAAAGCGAAGGTTAACATGTTATCAATTCAATCAAGCAGTAATGATAAAGCAGTACAACACTCAACCCTAAGTACTCTTGTTAATGCAAGGATGAGATGATATGATGCATACCCTTGCCAACACTCCCTGTTGTGACACCATCTTACGATCGCGGCATGCCACACTACCTCCGGTGCTCAACAACACCTATTGCACATGTAATGCGGTGCATGTATATGATTACAGTGTTCTTACATTTGGTTTATTCATACAGCAGGATTGGAAGGCTACGGTACCTCCCTTATATCATGTCCTCACGAGGATCCATTCTAGGATCGTCAGTCCTAGTGCATCTCATACGATGTTGTGGTTCTAGGTCACTACAAAGGGCTCGTCATCTGATCAGTGTAGGCCTAGTTATACTCTAGTTGCTACGAAAGGCTCGTCACCTCACACAGACTTAGAGTATGCTTATGGTCACTACAAAGGGCTCGTCACCTGATCAGTGTAGGCTGATAGCTCAAATATAGTGTCTCATGCCACTGTATTTGGCTCACGAGATAGGGTTGCTCACTGGTCACTACGGGTGGGCTCGTCACCCTGGCGTAGGCCAACAGCTCGACCACAGTGACCCATACCACTATGTCCGACTCATGAGTCTTAGTGGATAGAGGTACCAAGGTTTATGAGACTTTTCACTAGTAAGTTTGGTACCATGGATTCAAGCAATAACGTCCATACATGGTGAACATACATCGGGTCAATTGGGTTATTTAACGATCTTGACTGGTACGAACGCACCTCGAGTTGATCGACATGGAGTGCGTGAGCACTCCGTGTGGCCTAACTACTACCGACAACCAAAGCACGACCCGAATTCATCAAACATGTCCTGTTGTGACAAAATAACCTTAACCACCAATCAAGGCAGGTTACCGATTACCTGGACTATTCCATAGTCCCAATCACGCTCAAATCTAATAAGGAATCATATGAGAAAATCAAAGCAGTAAAGAACAAGTGATTCAATTCCTACAACCATTTTACCACTTTATGGAATACAACATAAACATGAATTCACACATATATATTCTATATGTAAAACAGACAATATACTGTACGTTGCATAGAGGAATTTATTCACATAGTTAAGGTAGTTGAGAATTACATCTCAACACCTAATACAATTCTACAAACTTGCTCATTCAAACATTTTTACAAACACTTAGACAACACCCTATAACATACAAGACATATGTTGGCCACAACATGTATTATGGCAATTCCTTTCCCCAAGGAGTTGTCGCACATACAACGAGACTATATCCATGACGGATACTCATGTCAAGCACGAATCCAAATTCTATACGTATTCAATCATTTCAACAAATACATGGAATACACTATTCTTAACATAGTTCATATATAACTGTAAAGCGAAGAAAACATCGCATTTAGTATGTGAAGCGGCACCCACGTCAGTTATAAATCATTAACCGACATTGAAAGCCTTAAAAACCATAACCTAAACATTTATAGTCCGCACCTTTTGCCGGTAAACTCGTAATGGATTTAGTTTGAACACTCACCTTGTAAACTATACTTCGGATACCTAATCAATGAAACAGGTTCGCTATTTCACTTATTTGTGTATTTGGATTCCTAAAACAAGTTAGGGTTAGAGTTTCTTACCCAAAAATGGAACTAGAATCACTGAAGTAGCGACAAGGTAGTGTGGATTCGGTACATAGAACGGCCGGGAGGAATCCCTATAACAAAACACAGACTTCCCTCACTTCTTCTCTCTCTTTCCTTCTCTTTCTTTTCTTTTCTCTCCCTAGGGTTTGCAAATTTGTGTGGGGAGAGAGAATGAGGGTTTTAAGCCCTTATGTAGGCTCAGATGTGAGCCCAATGTCCCTAGGGCCATGGTATACATATATTATAGCCAAAATCCATCTATTTCGGCTCAACGGGGTACTTCCGAAGCCCCCTTTTCTGAGTGCAGTCAGACTTAAGCTCCATGACCTTAGATCTAGGTCAAGATGAGTTTTCGGTCCGATAGGAGTTACAGATCGACCGTGGCAGACCCGTTTCAGTTCAACGGTCACAGGCATTCGATCAGGGCCACAAGTGCACTGACATGTGTGGGACATTTTCCCTGATCTGAGGGTGTAATTGGGTTGGATTCTGACGGTCTGAACCCTTATATTTGTCCCACAAGCGACACGACTCAGATTTCTTAAATTCAGATTTATTTCTTAAAAAAACTTCATGTTTCTCACACACTTCGCTCCGGGCTCAAGTAAATCGTCATGGGATACCATCTGAACTTGATTTCTGAGGTGGTCGTCAAGTCCAACAAGACGGTCATATTCGTATAATTTCATCGCTATCGGACTTCGACGTGTGGTCCAAGTATGATACGGAGTTTCAATGTGCTCCTAAGAGCAACTGGTTTTAGAGATGGATCCTAGGTTTCAGGGTAATGTAGCATTAATAATTCTATAAGTTTTAGGCCTTACAGATCGTATTTAAAGTGATTGGTGCTAATTTCACAGGTAATCTAGTATAACACTTGGTTAATTTCATCGAATTTCTAAAGGATTTGGTCTTGAGTGATTACTGCTTGAGATGGTACTCGAGTCTTTGTACAGATTGTTTTCCGAGACGTTACAATCTACCCCCCTTAAAGAAAAATTTTATCCTCGAAATTAGTACCTTTTTGTACTCCGCGAGAATCTGAGGGTAGTTCTTGTGGACCTCGGCTTCTGTCTCCCAAGTAACCTTTTCCTCCGTGTGATGCGTCTATAACACCTTCACCAACGGGATAACCGTACTATGCAACACCCGCTCCTTCCTGTCTAGGATACACGTCGGCCGCAGTACATAAGTAATATCCTCACTTAACTGCACCTATTCCCATTTAATGATGTGGGAAGGATCAGGAACGTATTTCTTCAGCATAGATACATGAAATACGTTGTGCACGCCCTCAAGTGGTGTCGGCAAAGTAAGGCGGTATGCCACCACAACCACTCGATCAAGTATCTGAAATGGGCCAATAAACCACAGCATAAGCTTCTCCTTCTTTCCAAACTGGAGGACTCCCTTCATAGAGAAAACTCTGAGGAACACATGATCTCCAACCTAAAACTCTAGCGGTCATCGTCTCATTTAGGCATAACTCTTCTGTCTGCTCTGTGTTGCTAGAAGTCGACGCGTGATAATGTCGATCTTCTCTGAGGTCACCTGAACTAACTCTAGGCCAATCAAGATCTTCTAGCCAACCTCATCCCAGCAATGCAGTGCCCAACAGGGACGCCCATACATGGCCTCATAGGGAGTCATGCTAATACTCGCCTGAAAACTATTGTTGTAAGCAAACTCTGCATAAGGAAGACAGTTGTCCCAACTATCCTTGAAATCTAACACACAAGCTCGCAGCATATCTTCCAACACCTGATTCACCTGCTCCGTCTGCCCATCAGTTTGTGGGTGGAATGCGGTACTGAACTTCAGTTTCACACCCATTGCTTCCTAGATACGAATCCAGAAGATAGTTGTGAATCGCGTGTCTCTATCCGACACGATCTCTAAAGGAACTCTATGCAAACGCACAATCTCCTTGATGTACAACCTGGCCAATTCATCCAATGAGTTCGAAGCCCTGATAGGGAGGAAATGAGCCAATTTCTTCAACCGGTCCACGATCACCCATATGGAGTCATGCCCCTTCCTCGTCTTCGGCAGCCCTGATATGAAATCCATAGAGATGAAATCCTACTTCCATTCCGCTATGGGCATGGGCTGAAATAGTCGAAGAGGTAGGCGATGCTCTGACTTGACCTGCTGGCATGTGAGACAATGGGACACATAATCTGCTATGTGGACCTTCATGTTGTCCCACCAATACGATCTCTTCATGTCTTGATACATCTTCGTGTGTAACGCCCTGGAAAAATCAGTACTTGAACTCGAGTACCAACTCGGCCAGAAATCGCGTAGGATTAATTCCTTTAGAAAATAAGTATAAGTTAGCTAGCGCAATGCTAGAGTAGCTGGGAAATAGTCCCTGATCACTTTAAATACGTTCTACAAGGCCCAAATCGAGTAGAACCAATGACGCTATAATACTCTAAAACCTCGGATCAAACTCTAAGCTGATTTGTTCTCTGGACCTCTTTGAAACTTTGTATTAGATCTAGACCGCGCGTCGAAAGTCCAATACCTACTATCTTAGACCGTTAGAACCGCCTTGTTGGACTTGACAATCATTTCAAAAATTAAGTCCAACCGACATTCACGGGCTATTTCATTGAGCCTGGACTGAAGAGAGTAAGAATAGGGACAGATTTGAAATTTAAAATTCAAATCTGACACACGACTTGACGCGTCAGTATTAAGCGTTCTGACCGTCAGAATTCAGCCAAATTACACCCTCGGATCAGGAAAAATTTCTATTTCATATCATGAGACTTGTAGACCTGATCTGCGTGTGGTGACCGCTGAACTGAAACTGGACCGCCACGGGCGATCTACGAACACTGGTGGTCTGAAAACAGGATGTGAGCGACATCTGACATGTACGAACTTAAGTCTGATCGCGTTCAGCCAGGGGACCACCAGAAATGGTCTTTTGGACCGAAACAGCCCCGATTTGGATATACCTTAAGTAAACATCGTTCCCGAGCCTATTTCGGCATGTTTGGGCATATAAAAGGGCTTGAAACCCTCAATCCTCTCTCCCATCCGAAATTGAAAAGAGCCCTAGATTGAGAGAGAAAAAAGGTGAGAGATTGTGAGAGAGAGTAGGAGAGAGTTTTCCTGCTGCTGGCCTACCTGTTGCACGTGCTTTAGCAACACGCTCCAATCACTTGGCTGGTGATTTCTCCACTTTTCTAGGTAAGAAAACATCCCTAATAGTTGCTGATTTGAGGTTCCCTTAGTTCCATAGCAAAATAGCTGATAGATCTTGTGTATTAGGTTCACAGTTCGCCGTAGACGAAGCGTATACGCTCCGTTCGAATTAACACACCTATAAGAGAAAAGGTGTGGATTTTAGACGCTTTGATTGACTGTTTCAAATGCTTTCAATGTCGTTTAATAGTAGATTATCGACGGCAACGCCGTTTGACATGTACAACATGCTGTCCGTTTCTTGTTTTGTAAGCAGACGAAAAATATGAGATTTAGGGCATTTTAGTCATTTGTAGAAAATACTGTTTTCATCCATAATTTGCTGATCTGATTGACATGGCTTCTTGTCGCATTAGGATATTAATTAGTTTGGCGAAGAGATTCTCCTAAATGCACACTTTGAGTCGACATACTATATGTAGACTTAAGTGTGTAGTTTAAGTGTTTGTATAAATGTTTGTATTAGTATGTATTGAATTAAATAGTGTTATGAATTAGCTTGAGATCGAATTCTCAATTAATATATTGATGTAAATGATTTCCTACATGTTAGCTATATGCATGATTTCATTATATGTATGAAATGCATGTGCTTGATGATTTGCTGAAGTTATATGTTATAACATGTGTTAACATGCTCACATTGTTGTATTTCATTTCCAATACTCTTACATGATTGCTGATGTGGATTCATAATTGTTTGGGACTATACCTAGTCCAGGCAGTCGGCAACTGAGTAAATTCGTGGTTGGCTTATCTTTGCACAAACGACGCGTCAATGAACGCAAGCCGTGTTTTGGAGTTGGCGACAGTGGTTAGGCCACACGAGGTGTTTTATGCACTTCATGTCGTTCGACTTGAGATGCGCTCGTGCTAGTCGAGCCCGTCAAGTAACCCGACTAGCCATTGTATGTTCACCCTGTATGAGTCATAACTGCTTGAACTTAGGGTACTGAACTTACCATTGAAAACCCTGTCAACCATGGTATCTTGATCCACAAAGACTCATGAGTCGGGCATGATGGTATGGGACACCGTGGTCGAGCTGTCGGCCTACGCTGGGGCCACAAACCTCCCCGTAGTGACCAGTGAGCACCTATGTCTCGTGAGCAGATTATGGTGGTATGGGACACTATATTCTTGCTATCAGCCTACACTGATCAGGCGACGAGTCCTTTGTAGTGACTGCGAGCGTATTCTGAGTCTACGGGAGGCGACGACCCTTCAGTAGCAGTGAGAGTACAGTAGGCCTATATTGATAAGGTGATGGGAGAGCGGTGTAACGAGTGCGAGCAACAGCCCTGGCAGCCCTTGCAGCGACCTACAAAATATACATCGTATGAGATTACTAGGAGTGACGACCCTAGACAGATCTGTGTTGGGATTGATATAAGGGAAGTACCTTAGTTTCCCAATCTTGCTGTTTGAATGGACTAATAACAACTTAGAAATCATATCACCATTACATTGCATGTGCCTGGAAGATGTGGAGCACTGAGGGACGATTGCATGCCACGGTCATAAGATGGTGCCATATGAGCGAGATCTTCGATGAGGGCATCCATCCGTCATGTCATATTGCATTAACAACAGTATTAGGATTGTTTGATTTATTGCTTTACTATTATCGCATGATTGATTTGAGAACATGTTAATCCTTGCTCTATTATTCCACTGAGTTAGCTACTCATTCCCACATTTCGGGATGGTGTTTGCAACACCCACCAAATGCTGTCTTAGATGCAGGTGAGGCGGAGATCCAGGAGGCAGAGCCGGACTATGATGAGGACCAGGACGAGTTCTCATACATGCAGTACCACAACGGCTTTGCTCAGGTGGCCTGAGTTGATGGGAGTTCTGAATGGGACTCTTTTGGACATTTGATTTTGTTTATTTACATGTATATGAGACTCAGAGATGTATTCATACTTTAGAGACAGCGAGAGCTACTTTTTTTTCCATACAGTGATATATATATGCTTTAGTCTTCCGCTTACTTTTATCACTGAATCTGGAGTATGAATTGCAGTTTTGGTATACTTTTACTCATGTAAATGCTTTAACTCAGACAACATTAAATCATAATCATTTTTTTTGCATAAGTGACGGTCTGGAACTGTAACGCCCGTGAAAAATCCATCCTTAGGCTCGAGTACCAACTCGACCCGAATTTGCGTAGAATTCATTCCTTTGGAAAATTTGACTAGGTTAGCTAGTGCAACGTTAGAATAGCTGGGAAATGGTCCCTGATCACTTTAAATACGTTCTACAAGGCCCGAAGCGAGTGGAACTAAGGGTGCTATAATGCTCTAAAGCCTCGGATCAAACTCTAAGCCGGTTTGTTCTCTGGACCACTTTGAATCTTTGTATTGGATCTAGACCGCACGTTGAAAGTCCGATACCTCCTATCTTAGACCGTTAGGACCGTCTAGCTGGGCTTGACACTCATTCCAAAAATCAAGTCAAACCGATTATCACAGGCTATTTCATTGAGCCCGGACCGAAGAGAGTGTGAATAGGGACATAGTTGGAATTTCAAATTCAAATCTGGCACACAAATTTGACGCATCAGTATTAAGCATTCTGACCGTCAGAATACAGCCAAATTACACCCTTGGATCAGGAAAAATATCTATTATATATCACGGGACTTATAGGCCTGATCTTGGTGCGGTGACCGTTAAACTGAAACTGGGCCGCCACGTGCGATCTGGGAACCCAACCGGTCTGAAAACTGGATGTATGCTAGATCTAGTATGCATGAGCTTAAGTCCGACCGCATCTGGCCTGGGGACCTCCAGAAATGCCCTTTTGGACCGAAACGGCCCCGATTTGGTTAGGCACCAAGTAAACATTGTTCCCAAGCCTATTTTGGGAATGTTTTAGGCTATAAAAGGGGTTGAAACCCTCACTCCTCTCTCCCATCCGAATTTGAGAGAAGCCCTAGCTTGGGAGAGAGAAAAAGAGTGAGAGATTGTGAGAGAGTGGGAGAGTTCTTCCCGCCACTTGTGCTACGTGTTGCACATGCTTAAGCGACACTCCTCTACCGCTTTCCCGGCGATTCCACGGCAATCCTAGGTAAGTAAAAACCCTAAATAGTTGGTGATTTGAGTTTTTCTTGTTTCCATAGCGATGTAGCTTATGGATCTTATGTATTAGGCTCCTTACTCGCCGTAGACGAACCATATACACTCCGCTTCAATTCCCGAGTCTACAAGACACTAGGTGAGGATTTTAGACGCTTTGATTGACGGTTCCCAATGCTTTCAATGTCGTTTAATAGTAGATTCTTGACGGCATCGCCGTTTGACATGTACAAAATGCTCTCCGTTTCCCGTTTCGTAAGCTAACGAAGAATATGAGATTTAGGGCATTTTAGTCATTTGTAGGAAGTACTGTTTGCATTCATATTTTGCTGATGTGATTGACATGGTTTGTTGTCGCATTAGGAAGTTAGGAATGCGTGCATAATTAGTTTGGCGAAGAGATTCGCCTAGTTGCACACTTTGGGTCGACATGCTATATGTAGACCTAAGTGTGTAGTGCATGTGTTTGTATAAATGCTTGTATTAGTATGTATTGAATTAAATGATGTTATTTGATACTTTGTGACTGATTTTTCAATTATTATGCCGACCTAAATGATTTTCTACATGTTGACAAAATGCATGATTTCATTACATGCATGGAATGTATGTGCTTGAGGATTTGCTTAAGTTGAATATGCATGGGAAGTATGCCTTGAAGATTTGCTTAAGTTGAATGTTATAACATGTGCTAACATGCTCACATGATGTATTTCAATTCCAATACCTTGTATAGTAATTCCATAGATGTGTGGGACTTGACTTAGTCCAGGCAGTCGGTAACCGAGCGATTTCGTGGCTGACTGGTCATAGCCACGAATGACGCGTCGATGAATGTGATTCGTGTTGAGAGTTGGCGGCAGTGGTTAGGCCACGCGAAGTGTTTTACGCACTTCATGTCGTTCAATTCGATATGCGATCGCGCTAGTCGAGCCCGTCAAGTAACCCGACTGGCCGATGTTTGTTCACCTTGTATGTAACATAACTGCTTGAACCTAGGGTACTGAACTTACCATTGTAAACCCTATTAACCGTGGTACCTTGATCCACGAAGACTCATGAGCCGGGCATGGTGGTATGGGACACCGTGGTCGAGCTGTCGGCCTACGCTGGGGCCACAAACCTCCCCGTAGTGACCAGTGAGCACCTAGACTCGTGAGCAGATTATGGTGGTATGGGACACTATATTCTAGCTGTCGGCCTACACTGATCAGGCGACGAGCCCTTTGTAGTGACCGCGAGCGTATTCTGAGTTCACGGGAGGCGACGACCCTTCCGTGCAGTAGAGTACAGTAGGCCTGTATTGATAAGGTGATGGGGGAGCGGTGCAACGAGTGCGAGCAACAGCCCTGGCAGCCCTTGCAGTGACCTACGAAATGTACATCGTATGAGATTACTAGGAGTGACGACCCTAGACAGGATCCGTGTTGGGATTGATACAAGGGAGGTACCTTAGTTTCCCAATCCTGCTGTTTGAATGGACTAATAACAACTTGGTAATCATATCACCATAGCATTGCATGTGCCTGGAAGATGTGGAGCACTCTAGGGAGTGTGGCATGCCGCGGTCGTAAGATGTTGCCGTATGAGGGTGATCGTCGGTGAGGGCATACATCACGTCATATCATCTTGCATTAACAACAGTGTTAGGACTTGTCTGATTTACTGCTTTACTATTATCGCGTGATTGAATTGTGAACATGCTAATCTTTGCTCTATGATTCCACTGAGTTGATCACTCACTCCCACGTTACGGGATGGTGTTTGCAACACCCACCAGACCCTGTTGTAGTTGCAGGTGACGATGAGATCCAGGAGGTGGAGCTAGATGATGACGAGGACCAGGATGAGTTCTCGTATATGCAGTATCATGACGGCTTCCCGTAGGTGACCTGGATCGAGGGGACATCAGTGGGACTTTTCTTTTTGAACATTATTCTTTTGTTATGTACATGTATATGAGACTCAGAGATGTAGTCATACTTTGGAGACAGTTGAGATTACTTTGTTTTTTCCATACAGTGATATATATCTTGTTTAGTCTTCCGCTTGCTTTTATCACTGGATCTGAAGTATGAATTGCAGTTTTGGTATACTTTTACTCATGTGAATGCTTTAAATCAGACAACATTGAATCATAACCATTTTTGTTGCATAAGTGACGGTCTGGAACTCGGGAGTTGAGTTTATACACGACCCCCGATTTTCAGGGTGTTACAGGAACTCGGGAGTTGAGTTTATACACGACCCCCGATTTTCAGGGTGTTACAAGTTGGTATCAGAGCATGAATAAGATTATATCGAGCCTGGGTTATGGTCACGCGACGTACGTTATCACTTCCTTTGACTTAGGTGGGTGCAAGAAGGGTCTAGAAACACTTATAGGATAGCAGATTCACCAATAGGCGAAGTCTATTCGTATCAATCGCGCGATCAAGTCCGTAACGCATCTAGGGTCGCGTTAAGCGACATAAGTAGCTTCTAGGTTATAGGTATGTGGGTTGAAATGTTCTTTGAATGATTCTAAACCCGTAAATGTGAATCCTTGTGCGGTGGGACAACCACAACCCTTACATTCAATCGCTAGGGCTTAAAAACCCCGTTTCATCAAAATTCTTCAAAATTCTTCCTCTCACTACTCCATTCTTCAATTATTTCTTATTCTTTTCATGTTATAAAGTGATCCTAATGTGAAAATGATATAAAATCATACTTTGACAAAATTTTACAGTGAATAGTAAAATTTCATGAAAACTGGCCATAAGGCCATTCTAAGTTTGTTATCTTTAGAAACTAACAGGCTAGATGGATGTATTAGCTCCTTTTACCCCAAAATCATATGCTGCATGATAGGGAATTGTATTCAGGTTTATAGATTAGCCCTGGAAAGCCCCGAATGCATGTTTAGGCCTTCATAGGGCAATCTACAATGAACTAAGATGGGGCCCATACATTTTTGGGGTCCCTAGACCATGGGGGACCAGACCCATGTGGTCCCACTGACCAACATGAGGGATGGTCGGCGATGCCATCGCCGTCCGATGTGGCCTACTTGATTTGAAATTTGGGACGTGGGGGTATTTTGGGTAATACACCCCCTCATATGTGGTTCATCCATAGAAAACCCCTAAATCGGGTACTTCCTTCACAACAGCCCCCTTCCCTAGCCCCATTTCAAGTTTTCTTTCTGCCCATCTCCAAACCGTGGCTCCAAATCCCTCCCAAACCCATTC
Source organism: Magnolia kwangsiensis (assembly GCA_037074715.1). Lineage (NCBI taxonomy): Eukaryota > Viridiplantae > Streptophyta > Magnoliopsida > Magnoliales > Magnoliaceae > Magnolia > Magnolia kwangsiensis. The sequence goes on along the minus strand of CM073589.1, from coordinate 84,457,252 downwards.
TTTGTTGAAAACGACCCCACTCCATCACTCCATAGTGATTTGTAACTCTCTCTCTTGTAAATCTCGTCGTTTGGAGCTCTTACAACCCCCAAAATGAACTAAAATCGTGAGGAGTTCCATTCTCCTTTTTCATTCTCTTTTCTTTCTGAAAATCCATCCTAGGGGAGCTTGAAGCATCCCTCTACAACGCCTAGATCTCCCTTTTCTAGTTTGGGCAGCCATTTCTTTACATTCTCCCATTTTTCATGGCTTTTGTTGAAGCCATTTTGGGTCTTTTATCTCTCTCCACCATCCTCTCTTTGATGGGAAAGAGAAAGACCGCAGCGGATGAGGCTAGGCCTAGTCGCCCTACTCAATCAAGAAGACCGAGGGGTGGCGTCGCTAGCTCAAGCGCTGCCGTAAGTCCAAGCACAGCCCAAGAGTTCCATATAAAGCGGGATTTGGATCCCCATACTCAACTTGGGCGAGTGATTTTAGCAGAGATGCCTCACGGTGAATACACTGACCGTAAGGTGTTGTTTGAGGCAGACGTGGAAGGACGACTCTTCGGCAAATTTCTGTTGTTCGAGTGCATTGAAGCTGCGCATTGGGGTCCGCTATTTGAAGCTCATGCTCGTGCTAATGTAAGCACCGTTCGTGCCTTCTACGCTCGTATCCAGAATCCTACACTAGAGCCATTGCAGTTCAAGATTCCTTTTGGTAGAGACCGGATGGCTACGATCGATGTTCGGTTAATAGCGCGACTTCTGAACGTGCCCCTTGGTGATGTTCATCCCAGTGTGAAGAATTTGAGGAGTAGGCATGAGCGAGATCACCGTACAAGGTTCTAATGCTGTAAACTAGTTCCATGGCAACCTAATAATAGCCTCAAGGCGTCTCACATGTCTAATGATTTACGCCTGCTACACCACATTTGCACGTTCAATGTGTATCCCAGGTCAACAAATCGCATTGAGTGTACGCGCCTTATAGTTGATTTCTTGTATATGGTGGCCCAGGGAGAAAATGTGTGTATAGCCACTTTCATCTTGCGACAGATTATCCTCATAGCGAAATCAAGAAGAACGTCTGAGTCGCTTCCTTTTGGCCTACTTATATGCAAGATCGCGCTTGAGTTTTCTTACAGACTTGGGCCGGAATTGCTAGTCCCGATTCACAGCATTGATGAGTATACCATGGTCAAGATGAAGATCGGGTCTCAGTACCGTGAGACTCAGCTTGAGGAGGATAGCGAGGACGATTTTGATGATGAAGAGGATCCAAGTGAGGGAGAACCTGGAGCAGAAGTTAAGGAAGAAGTCCAGGAAGAGGCGAAAGAGGAGGCTCAGGATACAGATGAGAGCCCTCCTCCTTCTGCTTAGGCTACTGGTGATGATCGCATTGCCCGAATTGATGAGAGCTAGGTCGCCTTGCGAAGGGAAGTTCAGGAACTTCGGACTGAGGTCGAGGATACTAAGGCCATTATGAAGAGAAAATTCGGCAAGGTGACTCGCACCTTGAAGGCGATCCTGTGCTGCTTGCAGGATATGGGTGCTCCTCCTCCGTCACCCAACTTAGACTAGCGATGATTTTAGATATTATTGTTAGTAGTCAGTAGTTTCCTGCTTTAAGTTGTGTAAGCCTGTTAAGGCTGGTGTTTTACTTATGTTGCTGTTGTAACTTTAACTGTCTTAGTTCCCATGTACTTCTTGCCATGATACTTGTAAGGAGATATCCCTTGTATTATGACAATTTTGATCAAATGAAATGCATGGAATGCCTTTGACTCTTTATGTGAATGATTACGGTGTGTTTGTGCTATTGAGACTGATAAGGTTGCGCCCTATTTTGAATATAGGGAATGCCGCCGAAGGCTACACGGAGCACAGCTCGGCTTACATTAGGTGAGCCTATGGATCAGGCTCCTTCGCAGTCTGATGCTCATGTGGACCCTACTGTGGGCCCGATTCCTGAGACAGCACGTGCGTCTCAGCCTGCTATTGGTCCTACAGCTGGACCACCGCCTTTCACACCGCCCGTCAGAGAGCAGTACCGCGCATCTTCTTCGACGCAGTACGTGCCACAGCCTGCTCCACCTCCAGATAGATTTGAGCAGATGATGGCTATGATGCAGCAGCAGCAGCAGCTCCTGACTACTATTGTGGGGACTCTAGCCCAGGGTGGGAGTGTGCCTCCACCCGCACCACCTGCGCATCCAGCTGAGGATGCCTATACATATGCTCAGGATGAGGGCATGGCTCATCCTGCACTACCTTCTTACCCTGCGGGGAATGCCACAGACACACGGAGCTTGTTAGAGCGATTCCAGCGCTTACGGCCTCCCACTTTTACGGGTTCTCATAGACCCGAGGAGGCCGAGTATTGGCTCGACCGTGTGTGAAAGATACTGCGGATGCTACATTGTTCAGAGGCTGAGCAGGTCGAGTTGGCTACGTTCTTGTTCGAGCGAGAGGCCAGCTTATGGTGGGACAATGTGTTGCGGACTGTTGTCGCCGATTTCATATGAACCTGGGCAGCGTTCGAGTTCCGCTTCCACGAGAAATACTATCCCCAAACGTACAGGCATGAGCGGGAGAATGAGTTTCTACGCCTCAGACAGGGAGGCATGACAGTCACTGAGTACGAGCATCGATTCACTGAGTTGGGAAGATACGTCCCGACTATTTTGGCAGATGAGCAGATGCGCATACGGTACTTTTCTGAGGGTTTATATTCAGTCGAAGATGTGCTGCATGAGCATTTCCTCTTATGCAGAGCTGATTCATATGTCCATGCGGGCAGAGCAGGACGTGGATCGACTTATGCGATCTCGTGGTCCTATTGTACCTAGGCCACGACCAGAGATGCAGGACAGGCCCTTTGCGGGAAAGAGGCCTCGCGTCGACCCTCCTACTAGGGCTACCGTACCAGTACCACCGATGCGGCGTCCTGATTTATTATGTACATATTGTGGGAGAGCGGGCCACTTAGCGCAGAGTTGTTTTGCTCGGATGCTGGACAGTGTGTTCTCGCCGCCGCAGAAGATCGACCGTACACGCTCACAGGAGATATCAACACTGCCTTTACGGTTGGCTCCTGCGCACCCTTCCTTCAAACCTCCGGTATCTCAGATCAGGCCGCCTCTACGGCCCAGGGCATAGCGGCCGAACCGGCCACAGTAGGCTCGGGTGCATGCCTTGACAGCTGAGGCAGCTGCGACAGAGACTTCTCAGCATTCGGCCTTTGAGGTCACCGCCCACATCGGAGGTATTCCTATTCTTGTGATGGTGGATACAGGGTCCACGATTTCATTGCTATCATGCGCCATAGTCAGGCGCCTTGAACTACCGACTATTAGGATGGATGGGGTGCGAGTTTATACAGCTCACGGGTCCTTTACAGATGCCACCCTGATGTGTGAGGGCTATTTGGTGGATCTGGGGGGCAAGACGATGGCTCTAGATCTTTTCATCGACCCCTCTCTTGTTTATCTCGACATTATTCTTGGTATGGATTGGTTGACTGCAGGGAGGGCCGAGATTGACTGCGAGACTCGTATAGTGACTGCCTACGAGCCGGAGGGCGCATCCTTTACATTTCTAGTGCGGATAAATCTCCCTTTTCGCATACTTAGTTATGCTACTTTACTACGAGACGCTGGTGTCCATATACTTGAGCATACGCTAGTCGTTTGCGAGTTTGGGGATCTGTTCAGGAAGATCCCTGTTTTGCCTCCTAGACGAGAGATTGATTTCACTATCGATCTGGTGCCTGGTTCCACGCCCGTCTCACTGCCGACGTATCGCATGGCACCGTGTGAGATGGAGGAGTTGAGGATGCAGATTGATGGTCTGTTGGAGCTTGGCCTTATACGGCCTAGTGTGTCTCCTTAGGGAGCACCAGTTCTATTCATGAGGAAGAAGGATGATTCGATGCGATTGTGTATTGATTATCGCAGACTGAACCAGATCACGGCGAAGAACAAGTACTCGTTACCCAGGATCGATGACTTGTTTGATCAGTTGAGAGGAGCGCAGTACTTCTCGAAGATTGATCTTCAGTCAGGATATCATCAGTTGCGCGTTAGGGATGAGGACGTGCAGAAGACAGCATTCAGGACCAATTTTGGCCACTACGAGTCTCTTGTGATGTCGTTCGGTCTCACGAATGGACCAACCGTGTTCATGGATCTGATGAACCGGGTATTTCGGCCTTTCCTCTATCGATTCATCGTTGTGTTTATTGACGACATTTTAGTGTACTCCAGGAGTCGAGAGGAGCATGAGGAGCACTTGCGTTTGGTCCTAGATACACTCAGACAGCATCAGTTGTTCGTACAGTACAAGAAGTGTGACTTCTGGAAGCAGAAAGTGAAGTTCCTGGGACACGTGGTGTCCAAGGATGGCATGGCAGTTGACCTGTCTAAGGTAGCTGCAGTTCAGGACTAGGAATAGCCTGGTTCTGTCACTGAGGTGAGGAGTTTCTTGGGTCTCGCTGGCTATTATTGACGCTTCATTCGGGATTTCTCAAAGATCGCGAGACCTCTATCTCAGTTGACACGGAAGGACGTGAAGTTCGCCTAGAATGACAAGGCGGAGTCAGCTTTTCAGGAGCTGAAGGACAGACTTATGTCTGCCCTTGTGCTAGTATTGCCAGAGCAAGGGGTTAGATACACTATATACACTGACGCGTCTAGCGTTGGTCTGGGTTATGTCCTTATATAGAGGGACAGGGTAATTTCGTATGCCTCGAGACAATTAAGGAAGCACGAGGAGAATTACCCTACACACGACCTAGAGTTGGTAGCCATCATATTCGTACTGATACTCTGGAGACATTACCTCTATGGAGAGGAGTTCGAGCTCTTTTGCGACCACAAGAGCCTCAAGTACATATTCACGCAGCGAGACTTGAATATGAGGTAGCGGCGATGGATGGAGACGTTGAAGGAGTTCAAGTTCGTTGTCTCTTACCATCCTGGGAAGGCAAACCTTGTGACTGACGCATTGAGCCGTAAGAAGGCGATAGAGTTTGAGGCTCCACTGATGGTTGCTGAGTGGGATATGGTTGAGTTTTTGTGAGACTTTGAGCAGAAACTCACTGTAAAGGAGCCGTATGAGTTCATCGCACATGTGCAGGTGCGATCTCCGATCGATGATCGGGTCATCGAGGCATAGAGGGAGGATGCGCATCTGACTGAGCTTCGAGAACAGGCCAGTGATGATGCAGACGCCGAGTGGCGAGTTGGAATGGATGGGGGCTTACGTTATCATGGCCACCTATGCATCCCAGATGTCCCTGACTTGAGACGAGAGATTCTCGAGGCTGCGCATTGTACTAGACTCGCGATGCATCCAGGCAGTACGAAGATGCATCGTGACGTGAAGAGGACTTATTGGTGGGAAGGTATGAAGACCCACATAGCAGAGTTCGTGTCCCGTTATCTCACTTGTCAGCAGGTGAAGGCAGAGCATCTCCGACCACTTGGACTCTTGCAGCCAATGCCGATCGCAGAGTGGAAGTGGGATTTCATTTTCATGGATTCCGTTTCAGGGCTGCCGAAGACAAGGAAGGGACATGATTCCATATGGGTGATCGTTGACTATCTGACGAAGTCGGCGCACTTCCTACCGATCAGAGTTACGAACTCTATAGACGAGCTGACTAGACTATATATCAGAGAGATCGTGCGTCTGCATGGAGTTCCGTTGGAGATCGTGTCGGACAGAGACACGCGGTTCACTTCTATTTTCTGGACTCGCATTCAGGAGGCTATGGGTGTGAAGTTGAAGTTCAGCACTGCCTTTCACCCACAGACAGACGGACAGACAGCGGGTGAATCAGATCTTAGATGACATGTTGCAAGCTTACGCATTGGACTTCAAGGACAGTTGGGATGATTGTCTTGCATATGCGGAGTTCGCGTACAACAACAGCTTTCAAGCGAGTATCGGTATGACACCTTACGAGGCACTGTATGGGCGACCTTGTCGCGCACTGCATTGCTGGGCAGAGGTTGGTGAGCATAGCTTGATTGGCCCAGAGTTAGTGCAGGCGACGTCGGAGAAGATCGATATTATTAGACGTCGGCTTCTCACAGCGCAGAGCAGACAGAAGAGTTATGCCGATACGAGACGGCGGCTGTTGGAGTTCACAGTTGGGGACATGTATTTTTACGAGTTTCCCATATGAAGGGAGTCCTTCGGTTCGGGAAGAAGGGAAAGCTAGCACCGTGATTCATTGGTCCTTTCCAAATCCTCGATCATGTAGGAGCAGTGGCTTACCGTTTGGCTTTACCCACACCTCTCGCGAGCGTTCACAACGTATTTCATATTTCTATGCTGAAGAAGTACGTTTCTGATCCTTCCCATATCATCAGATGGGAGCAGGGGCAGTTAGGAGAGGATGTTACATATATCCTGCGACCGATACGTATCCTAGACAGGAAGGAGCAGGTACTGCGTAGCAAGGTGATTCCCCTTATGAAGGTATTGTGGATGCATCACTCTGAGGAAGAGGCTACCTGGGAGACAGAAGCCGAGATAAGAAAGAACTACCCACAGCTTCTCGAGAAGTACAAAAAGGTACAAATTTGGAGGATGAAATTATTTGTTAAGGGGGGTAGATTATAATACCCTGGAAAAATCAGTACTTGGACTCGAGTACCAACTCGGCCAGAAATTGCGTAGGATTAATTCCTTTAGAAAATAAGTGTAAGTTAGCTAGCGCAACGCTAGAGTAGTTGGGAAATAGTCCCTGATCACTTTAAATACGTTCTACAAGACCCAAATCGAGTAGAACCAATGACGCTATAATACTCTAAAACCTCGGATCAAACTCTAAGCCGGTTTATTCTCTGGACCTCTTCGAAACTTTGTATTGGATCTAGACCGCGCGTCGAAAGTCCGATACCTACTATCTTAGACCGTTAGAACCACCTTGTTGGACTTGACAATCATTTCAAAAACCAAGTCCAACCGACATTCACGGGCTATTTCATTGAGCCTGGACTGAAGAGAGTAAGAATAGGGACAGATTTGGAATTTGAAATTTAAATCTGGTACACGACTTGATGCGTCAGTATTAAGCGTTCTGACCGTCAGAATTCAGCCAAATTACACCCTTGGATCAGGAAAAATTTCTATTTCATATCATGAGACTTGTAGACCTGATCTACGCGCGGTGACCGCTGAACTGAAACTGGACCGCCACAGGCGATCTACGAACACTGATGGTCTGAAAACGGGATGTGAGCGACATCCGACATGTACGAACTTAAGTCCGATCGCGTTCGGCCAGGCGACCACCAGAAATAGTCTTTTGGACCGAAACAGCCCCGATTTGGATACACCTTAAGTAAACATTGTTCCCGAGCCTATTTCGGGCATGTTTGGGCTTATAAAAGCGCTTGAAACCCTCACTCCTCTCTCCCATCTGAAATTAGAAAGAGCCCTAGATTGAGAGAGAGAAAAGGTGAGAGATTGTGAGAGAGAGTAGGAGAGAATTTTCCTGCTGCTGCCCTACCTGTTGCACGTGCTTTAGCAACACGCTCCAATCACTTGGCCGGTGATTTCTCCGCGTTTCTAGGTAAGAAAACATCCCTACTAGTTGTTGATTTGAGGTTCCCTTGGTTCCATAGCGAAATAGCTGATAGATCTTGTGTATTAGGTTCACAGTTCGCCGTAGACGAAGCGTATACGCTCCGTTCGAATTAACACACCTATAAGAGAAAAGGTGCGGATTTTAGACGCTTTGATTGACTGTTTCTAACGCTTTCAATGTCTTTTAATAGTAGATTATCGACGGCAACGCCGTTTGACATGTACAATATGCTGTCCGTTTCTTGTTTCCTAAGCAGATGAAAAATATGAGATTTAGGGCATTTTAGTCATTTATAGGAAATACTGTTTTCATCCATAATTTTCTGATCTGATTGACATGGCTTCTTGTCGCATTAGGATATTAGGAATACGTGCATAATTAGTTTGGCGAAGATATTTGCCTAAATGCGCACTTTGAGTCAACATACTCTATGTAGACTTAAGTGTGTAGTTTAAGTGTTTGTATAAATGTTTGTATTAGTATGTATTGAATTAAATGGTGTTATGAATTAGTTTGAGATCGAATTCTCAATTAATATGTTGATGTAAATGATTTCCTACATGTTAGCTATATGTATGATTTCATTATATGTATGAAATGCATGTGCTTAATGATTTACTTAAGTTGTATGTTATAACATGTGTTAACATACTCACATTGTTGTATTTCATTTCCAATACTCTTACATGATTGCTGATGTGGATTCATAATTTTTTGGGACTATACCTAGTCCAGGCAGTCGACAACTGAGTAAATTCGTGGTTGGCTTATCTTTACCACGAACGACGCGTCGATGAACGCGATCCGTGTTTTGGAGTTGGCGGCAGTGGTTAGGCCACACGAGGTGTTTTACGCACTTCATGTCATTCGACTTGAGATGCGCTCGTGCTAGTCGAGCCCGTCAAGTAACTCGACTGGCCATTGTATGTTCACCCTGTATGAGTCATAACTGCTTGAACCTAGGGTACTGAACTTACCATTGAAAACCCTGTCAACCATGGTACCTTGATCCACAAAGACTCATGAGCCGGGCATGGTGGTATGAGACACCGTGGTCGAGCTGTCGGCCTATGCTGGGGCCACAAACCTCCCCGTAGTGACCAGTGAGCACCTATGTCTCGTGAACAGATTATGGTGGTATGAGACACTATATTCTTGCTGTCGGCCTACACTGATCAGGCGACGAGTCCTTTGTAGTGACCCGAGCATATTCTGAGTCTACAGGAGGTGACGACCCTTCAGTAGCAGTGAGAGTACAGTAGGCCTGTATTGATAAGGTGATGGGGGAGCGGTGTAACGAGTGCGAGCAATAGCCCTGGTAGCCCTTGCAGCGACCTACAAAATATACATCGTATGAGATTACTAGGAGTGACGACCCTAGACAGATCTGTGTTGGGATTGATATAAGGGAAGTACCTTAGTTTCCCAATCCTGCTGTTTGAATGGACTAATAACAACTCAGAAATGATATCACCATTACATTGCATGTGCCTGGAAGATGTGGAGCACTGAGGGACGATTGCATGCCGCGGTCGTAAGATGGTGCCGTATAAGAGAGATCGTCGGTGAGGGCATCCATCACGTCATGTCATATTGCATTAACAACCGTATTAGGATTGTTTGATTTATTACTTTACTATTATCGCATGATTCATTTGAGAACATGTTAATCCTTGCTCTATTATTCCACTGTGTTAACTACTCATTCCCACGTTTTGGGATGGTGTTTGCAACACCCACCAGACCCTGTCTTAGATGCAGGTGAGGCGGAGATCCATGAGGCAGAGGCGGACTATGATGAGGACCAGGACGAGTTCTCATACATGCAGTACCACGATGGCTTTGCTTAGGTGGCCTGGGTTGACGGGACTTCTCAGTGGGACTCTTTTGGACATTTAATTTTATTTATTTACATGTATATGAGACTCAGAGATGTATTCATACTTTAGACACAGTCGAGATGTACCTTGTTTTTCCATACAGTGATATATATATGCTTTAGTCTTCCGCTTGCTTTTATCACTGAATTTGGAGTATGAATTGCAGTTTTGGTATACTTTTACTCATGTGAATGCTTTAACTCAGACAACATTAAATCATAATCATTTTTGTTGCATAAGTGACGGTCTGGAACTCGGGAGTTGAGTTTATACACGACCCCCGATTTTCAGGGTGTTACATCGTCCTACCAGGATGCATCGCAAGCTTCGAACTATGGGCTACCTCGAGAACTTCCTGTCTCAAGTCATGAGTGTCTGGGACACATAGGCGGCCATGGTAATGTAAGCCCCCATCCGTACCAACTCTCCACTTGGCGTCCTCATCGTCGCCAGCCTGCTCTTGAAGCTTAGAAAATCATTCGTCGTCCTTCTGGGCCTCGATGATCCTATCATCAATAAGTGGCCGCACACGAAAATGCGCGACGCTCTCGAACGTTTCCTCCATGGTGAGCTTCTGCTCGAAGTCTCACACAAACTCGACCATACCCCATTCTGCCACCATCAGCAGAGCCGCAAACTCTATGGTCTTCGTGCGACTCAATGCGTCTGCCACAAGTTGGCCTTGCCAGGATGGTAGGAAACTTCAAACTTGAAGTCCTTCAAGGTTTCCATCCATCGGCGTTGCCTCATATTCAAGTCTCTCTGGGTGAATATATAGCGAAGGCTCTTATGGTCGCAAAAGAGCTCAAACTCCTCTCTGTAAAGTTAATGTCTCCAGAGCTTCAGTGCGAAGATGACAGCTGCCAACTCTAGGTCATGTGTAGGGTAATTCTCCTCATGTTTCCTCAATTGTCTCGAGGCGTAAGCAATCACCCTTTCCTTCTTCATCAAGACACAACCCAAAATAACGCGAGACGCATCGGTATATATAGTATACTTGACTCCTTGCTCTGACAATACTAGCTTTTCCTTCAGTTCCTGAAAAGTTACCTCCGCCTTTTCATTCTAGGCGAACTTCAGACCTTGGAGAGGTGTGCAATCTTGGAGAAGTCTCGAATGAATCGTCGATAGTAGCCTGCAAGTCCTAGAAAAGTCCTCATCTCAGTAACCGAACCAGGCTGCTCCCAGTCCTTAACCACGGCTACCTTAGCAAGGTCAACTGTTATTCCTTCCTTAGACACCACATGTCCCAGGAACTTGACTTCCTCTTTCTAGAAGTCACACTTTTTGTATTGTGCGAACAACTGGTTCTTCTTCAGAGTATCTAACACTGTTCGCAGGTGTTCCTCGTGCTCTTCCCAACTCTTAAAATATATCAAGATGTCATCTATAAACATGATAACAAATCAAAATAAAAACGGCCGAAATACCTTATTCATCAAGTCCATGAACACGGCCGGTGCATTCATAAGGCCGAACGACATTACGAGAAACTCATAGTGTCTATAACTGGTCCCGAAAGCCGTCTTCTGCACGTCCTCATCCCGGACGCGTAACTAATGATACCCTGACTGCAGGTCGATCTTCGAGAAGTATTGTACCCCCTTCAACTGATCGAACAGACCATCTATCATGGGCAAAGGGTGCTTGTTCTTCACCATCGCCTAGTACAACCTGCGATAATCAATACATAAGCATAGGGAACCATCCTTCTTCTTCACAAACAATACAGGCGCTCCCCAAGGGGACACACTTGGTCGTATGAAGCCTGCCTCTACCAACTCATCAATCTGCCTCCTCGGTTCCTCCATCTCACATGGAAGCATACGATATGTCAACAACGAAATAGATGTCGCACCAGGCACAAGGTCGATAGTGAAGTTGATCTCACGCTGAGGAGGTAGTCTCGGGATCTTTTCAAACACATCTATGAAATCTCGAAGTATAGGCATGCTCTCTAGTGTCAATGTAACCGCAGTCTCCAACAAAGAAGTATAGCAGCTCAAATGGGAAGGGTGACTGACTTGAACAGGGAAAGTAAATGATATGCCCTTAGGTCCATATGTTGTCACCACCCTAGCCTCGCAATCTATCTCTACCCTCATCTCAGTGAGCCAATCCATGCTGAGGACAATGTCATAATGAAATAGAGGTGTGACAATCAGGTCAACCAGCACTGTCCTGCCGCCTAACTCTATAGCGTAACCCTCGAAGATCCTGGTAATGTTAAAAAAGGTGCCCGTCGTGGTAAGGAGCCTCACTTCCCTCGTAGGAGCTGTACACAATGTTAGCCGCTTGACTGCAGCGCATGAAATGATAAATGTAGTGGACCTGGTGTCCACCAACAAGAAAATAGATGTACCTTGAAGTTATGTTGTGATCTCAAAAGCCAACGGTGCTGCGTCAGCTATCTCAGATGTCTCAGCCGTGAGTGAATGTACCCTAACCTGCTGCATACGGTTCGGATGCGGCACCATAGGCCATTAAGGTGGCCTAAAATAGGGTGTCAGCGATCGAAATGATGGGTGTGTAGGTGCAATCCATAGGGGTGGAGCTGAAATGGCCTGAGGCATCGGACGGTTGATCCTCTATGGCGGCGTAAATCCACTATCCCTCATCTGCATGAAGCAACTAGACTTTGTGTGGCCTATCCTCCCACAGTAGGTACACTGCAAGTCTAGTAGCCTCACGGGTGGTGCTGTAATCCTAGGAGGTGAGTCTACAAGCGGCCTCTTACCGATGAACGGCCTACTCGGCATATCTGATCGTAGCCTAGGAACCATAGGCCCACGTGCACCAGAAAGTCTGACTCCTTCCTCTCCGCTCGTAGAGACATGTGTACCAGCTCAACATATGTGGGTATGCTAGCACAACACATCTTCGAGCGGATCTCGGGTCGTAGTCCCTCAGAGAAGTGCCGCATCCGCATCGGCTCATCACCAAGTATCAGTTGCGCATACCGAGCTAACTCCGTGAACCTATTCTCGTACTCGGCCACCGACATGCCTCCCTGCCTAAGGCACAAGAACTCCCCTTCCTTCTCATGGTGATAAGTGAGAGGGAAGTACTACTCATGGAAGCGTGTCTCAAATGCCTCCCATGTCCACACAAAATTGACATCAATCATGGGCAGAATGCTATACCACTACAAGCTTGCCTCCTTCTCGAACATGAAGGTGACAAGCTTGACATGCTCTGCCTCAGTGTAGTGCGGTGGCTTCAGCATCTTAGAGATGCAGTCGAGCCAATACTCAACCTCCTCAAGTCTATGAGTACCTTCAAATGTAGGAAGCCTCAAGCGCTGGAATCGCTCAAAGTGGCCACTGGCACTCACACTCCCTGCAGGGTGCGCAGATGGTACAAGTGGAGCCGCACCCATGCCCTGGGCAAAGGCCCTAGCAATGGTGGCCAGAAACTGGTGCTGTTGTTGCTGTTGTTGTATTTGCTGCTACTGCATCAACAACATCATTTACTCTAGCCTATCAAGAGGCGGAGTAGATTGTGGTATATGAGGCATTGAGGTAGACACACGATTCTACTCAGGAACCGATGGTGTAACAGGTTATGCCACAGGTGTCGGCCTAGCGGTGGGGCCAGTGGCTGGTTGAGAATACGGCATGGTCTCATGAATCGGGCCCAAGCTGGGGTCCGTATGGCTATCGCTTAGGGGAGGTGCCCCGTCAAATGATTCACCCAGTGAATGGCGTGCCGAGCTCTGCGTGCTCTTAGGTGACATTCCCTATTTATAACATAGGGTACAACCTGTGAGATTTTGCATATAATACTCAATTCTTCAAGCATTTTACATAGTACATAACGAAAGGGGTCACATGCATTTCATTTAACAAAATTTGTCACAATTCATGAGATGTAGTTTTACATGAATCATGACGGGAAACATATGTGAGCTATTCTAAGCAGGATTCCATACGCAAAAAACTACAAATCATTCTACCATGTTACTAAGCCTATCAAGGCTATACATAGAAATAAGAAAATAGCAACAGAGCAAACCAAAAGACGACTACGAGCATGACTAGTCGTCTGAATCAGGCGATGGTGGGGGTGCACCCTTATTTTGCACACAGCACAGGATAGTCCCAAGGGTGTCGTAGGGGTGCAGGGTCCACTTTGTTTCCCCTTGATTTGCATCGTTTGGGCCCCCAACTCCGTTTGAATCATTTCGGGTCCCATTTCAAGTATTTTTATGCTTTTCGAGTTGTTTGGATGTGGAATGGGTAGAATTTTGGTCTATACCCGTCGATTGATGGTTTAGAAAAATCTAAGGTCCCTACGCATGATCACGGATGCGTACGGGCAACGATTTCGACGGTCAGTTTCACCTAGCGACGAAACTGGGAATCCTATGATCATTTCTACGTTTTCTCGCCCCCTCCTAAGTTAAAGTACGTCAGCGTGCATCGTGTGACCATAACCCAGGTACATTTTAATTACCAACTTGTAATGCCCTGAAATTCGGGGATCGAACAGGAGCCCAACTCCCGAGTTCTAAAACATCACTTATGCAACGTGCATGAGTATGTTTGAGTTGTTGCCCGTGTTAGTTCTATAAACATGTGTGGGATTAAACCAAAGCAGTAAATCATACTCCAAAAATAGTGTGTAACGCAAGCGGAAGACTGTGACATGTGTGTATCCATATAAGATGTGTAGACCACTGATAGTCGTCAGAGTATGAGTACAGTGCTGAGTCAAATATATATATGTACAAATCAAAATATAAAATGTCAAACCATGGTCCAACTACATGTGGTAAACCCCATAGCCCTCGTCAATCAGGACGGCCTAAAAAAATCTGCCCAAGAACTGCATATACGAGAATGCCTCCTCGTCATTGTAAAATCAGGCTCCATCTCCTGTGTCGCAACACTATCTACAACTAAGACAGAGTCTGGTTAGTGTTTAAATACCATCCTAAAACATGGGAGTAATCAACTCAGTGAAGCTATAAAGTGAAGGTTAACATGTTATCAATTCAATCAAGAGTAATGATAAAGCAATATAACAAGCAACCCTAAGTACTCTTGTTAATGCAAGGATGAGATGATATGATGCATGCCCTTGCCAACACTCCCTCTTGTGACACCATCTTATGATGGCGGTATGCCACACTACCTCCGGTGCTCAACAACACCTATTGCATATGCAATGCGGTACATGCACATGATTACCGTGTTCTTATATCATACAGCAGGATTGGGAAGCTACGGTACCTCCCTTTTATCATGTGCGCATGAGGATCCATTGTAGGGTCGTCCATCCTAGTGCATCTCATACGATGTTGCGGTTCTGGGTCGCTACAAAGGGCTCATCATCTAATCAGTGTAGGCCTAAGTATACTCTAGTTGCTACGGAAAGGCTCGTCACCTCACGTAGACTCAGAGTATACTTGTAGTCACTACAAAGGGCTCATCACCTGATCAGTGGAGGCTGACAACTCGAATACAGTGTCCCTGTAACGCCCGTGAAAAATCCATACTTGGGTTCGAGTACCAACTCGACCCGATATTGCGTAGAATTCATTCCTTTAGAAAATATGACTAGGTTAGCTAGTGCAACGTTAGAATAGCTGGGAAATGGTCCCTGATCACTTTAAATACGTTCTACAAGGCCCGAAGCGAGTGGAACCAAGGGTGCTATAATGCTCTAAAGCCTCGGATCAAACTCTAAACCGGTTTGTTCTCTGGACCACTTTGAATCTTTGTATTGGATCTAGACCGCACGTTGAAAGTCCGATACCTCCTATCTTAGACCGTTAGAACCGTCTAGCTGGACTTGACACTCATTCCAAAAATCAAGTCAAACCGATAATCACAGGCTATTTCATTGAGCCCGGACCGAAGAGAGTGAGAATAGGGTTAGAATTGGAATTTGAAATTCAAATCTGGCACACAATTTGACGCATCAGTATTGAGCGTTCTGACCGTCAGAATACAGCCAAATTACACCCTTGGATCAGAAAAAATATCTATTATATATCACGAGACTTATAGGCCTGATCTTGGTGCGGTGACCGTTAAACTGAAACTGGGCCGCCACGTGCGATCTGGGAACCCAACCGGTCTGAAAACTGGATGTGTGCTAGATCCAGTGTGCATGAGCTTAAGTCCGACCGCATTTGGCCTGGGGACCTTCAGAAATGCCCTTTTGGACCGAAACGGCCCCGATTTGGTTAGGCACCAAGTAAACATTGTTCCCAAGCCTATTTTGGGCATGTTGTAGGCTATAAAAGGGGTTGAAACCCTCACTCCTCTCTTCCATCCGAATTTGAGAGAAGCCCTAGCTTGGGAGAGAGAAAAAGGTGGGAGATTGTGAGAGTGTGGGAGAGTTCTTCCTGCCACTTGTACTACGCATTGCACGTGCTTAAGCAACACACCTCCACCGCTTTTCCGGCGATTCCACCGCGATCCTAGGTAAGTAAAAACCCTAAATAGTTGTTGATTTGAGTTTCCCTTGTTTCCATAGCGATGTAGCTTATGGATCTTGTGTATTAGGCTCCTTACTCGCCGTAGACGAAGCGTATACGCTCCGTTTCAATTCCCGAGTCTACAAGACATAAGGTGAGGATTTTATACGCTTTGATTGACGGTTCCCAACGTTTTTAATATCGTTTAATAGTAGATTCTTGACGGCATCGCCGTTTAACATGTACAAAATGCTCTCCGTTTCCCGTTTCGTAAGCTAACGAAGAATATGAGATTTAGGGCATTTTAGTCATTTATAGGAAGTACCGTTTACATTCATATTTTTCTGATGTGATTGACATGGTTTGTTGTCACATTAGGAAGTTAGGAATGCGTGCATAATTAGTTTGGTGAAGAGATTCGCCTAGTTGCGCACTTTGGGTCGACATACTATATGTAGACTTAAGTGTGTAGTGTATGTGTTTGTATAAATGCTTGTATTAGTATGTATTGAATTAAATGATGTTATTTGATAGTTTGTGATTGATTTTTCAATTATTATGCTGACCTAAATGATTTTCTACATGTTGACTAAATGCATGATTTCATTACATGCATGGAATTTATGTGCTTGAGGATTTGCTTAAGTTGAATGATATAACATGTGTTAACATGCTCACATGATTGTATTTCAATTCCAATGCTCTTACATAACTTGTTGATGTGATTCCATAAGTGTTTGGGACTAGACTTAGTCCGGGCAGTCGGTAACCGAGCGAATTCGTGGCTGACTGGTCATAGCCACGAACGACGCGTCGATGAACGTGATTCGTGTTGAGAGTTGGCGGCAGTGGTTAGGCCACGCGAAGTGTTTTACGCACTTCATGTCGTTCAGCTTGAGATGCGATCGCGCTAGTCGAGCCCGTCAAGTAACCCGACTGGCCGATGTTTGTTCACCTTGTATGTATCATAACTGCTTGAACCTAGGGTACTGAACTTACCATTGTAAACCCTATTAACCATGGTACCTTGATCCACGAAGACTCATGAGCCGGGCATGGTGGTATGGGACACCGTGGTCGAGCTGTCGGCCTACGCTGGGGCCACAAACCTCCCCGTAGTGACCAGTGAGCACCTTGACTCGTGAGCAGATTATGGTGGTATGGGACACTATATTCTAGCTGTCGGCCTACACTGATCAGGCGACGAGCCCTTTGTAGTGACCGCGAGCGTATTCTGAGTCCACGGGAGGCGACGACCCTTCCGTGCAGTAGAGTACAGTAGGCCTGTATTGATAAGGTGATGGGGGAGCGGTGCAACGAGTGCGAGCAACAACCCTGGCAGCCCTTGCAGTGACCTACGAAATATACATCGTATGAGATTACTAGGAGTGACGACCCTAGACAGGATCCGTGTTGGGATTGATACAAGGGAAGTACCTTAGTTTCCCAATCCTGCTGTTTGGAATGGACTAATAACAACTTGGTAATCATATCACCATAGCATTGCATGTGCCTGGAAGATGTGGAGCACTCTAGGGAGTGTGGCATGCCGCGGTCGTAAGATGTTGCCGCATGAGGGTGATCGTCGGTGAGGGCATACATCACGTCATATCATCTTGCATTAACAACAGTATTAGGATTGTCTGATTTACTGCTTTACTATTATCGCGTGATTGAATTGTGAACATGCTAATATTTGCTCTATGATTCCACTGAGTTGATCACTCATTCCCATGTTATGGGATGGTGTTTGCAACACCCACCAGACCCTGTTGTAGTTGCAGGTGAGGACGAGATCCAGGAGGTGGAGCTAGATGATGACGAGGACCAGGATGAGTTTTCGTATATGCAGTATCATGACGGCTTCCCGTAGGCGACCTGGATCGAGGGGACATCAGTGGGACTTTTCTTTTTGAACATTATTCTTTTGTTATGTATATATACATGAGACTCAGTGATGTAGTCATACTTTGGAGACAGATGAGATTACTTTGCTTTTCCATACAGTGATATATACATTGTTTAGTCTTCCGCTTGCTTTTATCACTGGATCTGAAGTATGAATTGCAGTTTTGGTATACTTTTACTCATGTGGATGCTTTAAATCAGACAACATCGAATCATAACCATTTTTGTTGCATAAGTGACGGTCTGAAACTCGGGAGTTGAGTTTATACACGACCCCCGATTTTCAGGGTGTTACAAGTTGGTATCAGAGCATGAATGAGAGTATACTGGGCCTGGGTTATGGTCTCGCGACGTACACTGTCGCTTCCTTTGACTTAGGTGGGTGCGAGAAGAGTCTAGAAACACTTTTAGGATCGCAGATTCGCCGATAGGCGAAGTCTATTAGGATCGATCGCAAGATCGAATCTGTAATGTATCTCGGGTCGCGTAATGCAACCCGAATCACTTCTAAGCTGTAGGAAGTCAGGTTGAGACGTCCTATGAGCGGTTTTAAGCCGCAAAAGTGAATCCATAGGCCGTGGAATGACCACGACTCCTGTAATCAATCGTCGGGGCTTAAAAATCCCGTTTCACCAAAAATCTTCAAAATTCCTTCTCTAAACACTTCAACCTTCAGTTCTTTCTTATCCATTTCATGTTAGGCATCAAACCTAATGTGAAAATAACACAAATTAATACATTCACCAAATTTTACAGTGAATAGTAAAATTTCATGAAAAATGGCCATAAGGCCATTCTAACTTCACTTTATTTAGCAAATAAGGAGCTAGAAAGATGTACTGGCTCCTTCTACCCCAAATGCATATGCTGCATTATATGGTTTGGTATTCGGTATTGCGATGTGGACCCGAAAATCCCCGAACACATGTTTGGGCTCATAGAGACCAAAATACTATGAACCAGGGGGTGGGACCTAACTTTTTGGGA
This sequence comes from Magnolia kwangsiensis, assembly GCA_037074715.1. Taxonomy (NCBI): domain Eukaryota; kingdom Viridiplantae; phylum Streptophyta; class Magnoliopsida; order Magnoliales; family Magnoliaceae; genus Magnolia; species Magnolia kwangsiensis. Next base: position 84,438,469 of record CM073589.1, on the reverse strand, counting down.
CCCTGGGACCATGGGGGACTAGACCCATGGGGTCCCACCGGTCAACTTGAGAGTTGACCGGCGATGCCATCGCCGGCCGGGCGATGCATCGCCGGCCGGCGAGCTCAGTTGGTGCCGTCCTTCAGGCGCACTCCCTTAAATAGGGTCCACATCACCCCTATCTACCTCCCACATCATGAAAACCCCCAAATCCTACCTCTCCTTCACAAACAGCCCCCTTACATAGCCTAGATTCGATTTTCAGCAACCTATTCCAAACCCCAGCGTCCCACACCACCTCTAAACCCTTCCTTGGCCAAAACCGACCACCACTCATCAGTTATTGGGTGTTGACAGCCTCTTTCCTTGAAGATTTCACCATTTGGAGCTCCAAAATCCCCCAAATAGAGCTGAAATCGTGAGGTGCTCCATCCCATCTTTTTGTTTATATTTTTCCCTGAAAGTACAGCCTTGGGAAGCTTGAAGCATCCCTCTACGACGCCTAGATTTCCTTTTGTCGGATTGGGCAGCCATTTCTCCGCATTTTCGGCGTTTTCCATGGCTTGTGTGGAAGCCATTTTGGGCCTTTTGTCGCTCTCATCCATCATATCTTTGATGGGTAAGAGGAAAACTGTGACAGACGAGGCTGGGCCGAGCCGCCCTGCTCGATCGAGAAGACCGCGGGGTGGTGCCTTAAGTTCAAGCGCCGCCGCAGGTCCAGCTGCAGTCCTGGAGTGTCGTACAAAGCGGGATTTGGATCCCCATGCACATCTTGGACGAACCATTCTATCAGAGATGCCTCATGGTGAATACACTGATCGTAGAGTGTTATTTGAGGCGGACGTAGATGGACGGTTGTTCGGCGAGTATCTGTTGTTCGAACGCATTGAAGCTGCGCACTGGGGACCGATCTTTGAAGCTCGCGCTCGTGCTAATGTGAGCACTGTTCGTGCCTTCTATGCTAGCATCTAGAATCCTACCTTGGATCCTTTGCAGTTCAAAATCCCTTTTGGTAGAGATCGGATGGCTACGATCGACGTACGGTTGGTTGCGCGACTTCTCAATGTGCCTCAAGGTGATGTGCATCCAAGTGAGAAGAATTTGAGGACTAGACGTGAACGAGATCGCCGCACCAGGTTTCTGTGCGGTAAGTTGGTTCCATGACAGCCTAATAATAGCCTCAAGGCGACGTACATGTCTGAGGATTTGCGCCTGCTACATCACATCTGCACGTTCAATGTTTATCCTAGGTCGACGAACCGCATTGAATGTACACGTCTTATGGTCGATTTCTTATTTCTGGTGGCCCAGGGAGAGAACGTATGTATGGCCACTTTTATCTTACGGCAGATAGTTCTCATAGCCAGGTCGAGGAGAACATCCGAATCCCTTCCCTTTGGCCGACTCATTTGCAAGATTATGCTTGAGTTTGCCTATAGACTTGGACCCGAATTGCCGGTATCGATTCACACCATCGATGAGTCGACAATGGTTAAGATGAAGATTGGGTCGCAATACCGTGAAAATCAACTTGAAAGGGATAGTGGGGATGACTTTGATGAAGAGGAAGATCAAAGCGAAGAAGAACCTAGTGCAGAGGTTCAGGAAGAGACTCAGGAAGAAGCAGAAGAGGAGGCTCAGGATACTGATGAGAGCCCTCCTCCTTCTGCGCAGACTACTATCGACGATCGCATTGCTCGGATGGAGGAGAGTCAGACCGCTTTGCGAAGGGAAGTCCAAGAACTTCGAACAGGGGTCGCTGATGCCAAGGCCGTTACGAAGAAGAAGTTTGGCAAGGTGACTCGCACCTTGAAGGCAATCCTGTGTTGCTTACAGGATAAGGGTGCTCCTCCTCCGTCGTCAGACTCTGACTAGCGACGCGATCTTTGATGTTATTATGAGTAGTTAGCCATTTTCTGTTTTATGTGTGTAAAGCCTATTAGGGCTAGTGCTTTGCTTATGTTGTTGTTGCTTAACTGTCTTAATTTTCATGTCATTCTAGTCATGATGCTTGTAAGGATATATCCCTTGTATTGTGACAATTTTGATTAATTGAAATGCATGGAATGCCTTTGACTCTTTAGTGAATGATTGTGGTGTATTTGTGCAATTGAGACTGACAAGGTTGCGCCCTATTTTGAATATAGGGAATGCCACCTAAGACTACGAGGAGCGCGGTTCGGCTTTCATTGTCAGAGCAGATGGATCAGGCCCTCTCTCAGTCTGGCACTCGTCCGGACCCTGCTGTGGGCCCGATTCCTGAGACGGTTCGGTCGTCTCAGCCTACTGTTGGTCCTACAGATGGACCACCGCCATTTACACCATCAGTTAGAGAGCCACAGCGCGCATCTACTTCCGCACCTCATCCACCACAGCCTGCTCCACCCCCTGATAGATTCGAGCAGATGATGGCTATGATGCTACAGCAGCAGCAGCTTCTGACCACCATAGTTGGGACTTTAGCCCAGGGTGGGGATGCGACTGCATCTACTCCGCCTGCACCACCTGCGCATCCAGCTGAGGATGCCTATACTTATGCCCAGGATGAGGGCATAGCACATCCTGCGCAGCCTGCTTTCCCTGCGGGAAATCCTGCCGACACTCGGGGCCTTCTGGAGCGATTTCAGCGCTTGCGGCCTCCTACTTTCACGGGTTCTCACAGACCCGAGGAGGCTGAGTTCTGGCTCGACCGAGTGTCGAAGATTCTACGCATGTTGCACTGTACCGAGGCTGAGCAGGTAGAGCTGGCTACCTTCTTATTTGAGAGAGAGGCCAGTATGTGGTGGGATAGTATATTGCGGACTGTTGCCGCAGATTTCGTATGGACGTGGGCAGCATTCGAGTTCCGCTTCCATGAGAAGTATTATCCCCAGACCTACAGGCACGAGAGGGAGAATGAGTTTCTCCGTCTCAGGCAGGCAGCGATGACGGTTACCGAGTATGAGCATCGGTTCACAGAGTTGGGCAGGTACGTCCCGACGATTCTAGCTGATGAGCAGATGCGCATACGGCGCTTCTTGGAGGGCTTGCGACCGGATATTCGGTCGAAGATGTGCTGTGTCAGTTTTCCCTCCTATGCGGAGTTGGTTCACATGTCCATGCGGGCAGAGCAGGACGTGGATCGACTTGCCCGATCTCGAGGCCCGACTACTTCTAGGCCGCGACCGGATTTGCCAGACAGGCCCTTCGCGGGCAAGAGGCCTCGCGTTGATCCTCCTACCAGGACCACGGCGCCAGTAGGACCGTTTCGGCGCCCTGATTTATCATGCACATACTGTGGGAGGACGGGCCATTTAGCGCAGAGTTGCTTTTCCAGGATGCGGGACAGTGGGTTCTCGCCGCCGCAGAAGATTGATCGTGTACGTCCGCAGGCGATATCAGCACCGCCTATACGGTCAGCTCCTGCGCATCCTTCTTTCCGACCTACGGTGTCGCAGATTCGACAGCCTCCACGGCCCTTGACACAGCGGCCGAACCGGCCACAGCAGGCACGAGTTCATGCACTGACCGCTGAGGCAGCTACGATGCCGACTTTCCAGCATTCAGCCTTCGAGGTCACGGGCCATATCGGAGGTACTCCCGTTCTTGTCATGGTGGACACTGGTTCCACGCTTTCTTTGATATCGCGTGCCGTAGTCAGACGTCTTGGGTTGCAGACTATCACGATGGATAGCGTGAGAGTCCTTGCAGCTCATGGAGATTATTCAGATGTCACCCAGATGTGTGAGGGTTGTTTAGTTGATCTGGGAGGCAGGACGATGACTCTTGATCTGGTCGTCGATCCCTCGCTCATTTATCTCGACGTCATTCTTGGCATGGACTGGTTGACTGCAGCGAGAGCCGAGATTGACTGCGAGGCTCGTGTGGTGACGGTGTACGAGCCTGAGGGCACGCCTTTCACATTTCCAGTGCGGGTAAATCTTCCTTTCCGCATTCTTAGCTACGCCACTCTATTGCGCGACGCTGGTGCCCAGGTACTTGAGCAGACGCCAGTTGTTTCTGAGTTCGGGGATCTGTTCAGGAAGATCCCTGGTTTGCCGCCCCGACGTGAGATCGATTTCACTATCGATCTGATTCCTGGTGCTACACCCGTCTCACTGCCGACGTATCGCATGGCACCATGTGAGATGGAGGAGTTGAGGACGCAGATTGATGGCCTGCTAGAGCTTGGCTTTATAAAGCCTAGCGTGTCTCCTTGGGGAGCACCGGTCTTGTTCGTGAAGAAGAAGGATGGTTCGCTACGATTGTGTATTAATTATCGCAGGCTGAACCAGCTCACGGTGAAGAACAAGTACCCTTTGCCCAGGATCGATGACTTGTTTGATCAGTTGAGAGGAGCGCAGTACTTCTCGAAGATTGATCTTCAGTCAGGATATCATCAGCTGCGCGTCAGAGATGAGGACGTGCAGAAGACAGCATTCAGGACCAGTTTTGGTCACTACGAGTTCCTCGTGATGTCGTTCGGTCTCACGAACGCACCGGCCGTGTTCATGGATCTGATGAACCGGGTATTGCGGCCTTTCCTCTATCGATTCATCGTTGTCTTCATCGACGACATTTTGGTACTCTAGGAGTCGAGAGGAGCATGAGGAGCACTTGCGTTTGGTCCTTGATACGCTCAGACGACATCAGTTGTTCGTACAGTACAAGAAGTGTGACTTCTGGAAGCAGGAGGTGAAGTTTCTGGGACACGTGGTGTCCAAGGATGGCATGGTAGTTGACCTGTCTAAGGTAGCTGCGGTGCAGGACTGGGAGCAACCTGGTTCTGTCACTGAGGTGAGGAGTTTCTTGGGTCTCGCTGGCTATTATCGGCGCTTCATTCAGGATTTCTCGAAGATCGCGAGACCCTTATCTCAGTTGACACGGAAGGACGTGAAGTTCTCCTGGAATGATAAGGCGGAGTCAGCTTTTCAGGAGCTGAAGGACAGACTTACGTCCGCCCCTGTGCTAGTATTGCCAGAGCAAGGGGTTAAATACACTATATACACTGACGCGTCTGGCGTTGGTTTGGGTTGTGTCCTTATGCAGAGGGACAGGGTAATTTCATATGCCTCGAGACAATTAAGGAAGCACGAGGAGAATTACCCTACACACGACCTGGAGTTGGCAGCCGTTATATTCGCACTGAGACTCTGGAGACATTACCTCTACGGAGAGGAGTTCGAGCTCTTTTGCGACCACAAGAGCCTCAAGTACATATTCACGCAGCGGGACTTGAATATGAGGCAGCGGCGATGGATGGAGACGCTGAAGGACTTCAAGTTTGAAGTCTCTTACCATCCTGGGAAGGCGAACCTTGTGGCTGATGCGTTGAGCCGCAAGAAGGCGATAGAGTTTGCGGCTCCGCTGATGGTTGCCGAGTGGGATATGGTTGAGTTTTTGCGAGACTTTGAGCAGAAACTCACCGTAGAGGAGCCATTTGAGTTCATCGCACACGTACAGGTGCGATCCCAGATCGATGACCGTGTCATCGAGGCGCAGAGGGACGACGCGCATCTTACTGAGCTTCGAGAGCAGGCCAGTGATGATGCTGACGCCGACTGGCGAGTTGGTATGGATGGGGGCTTACGTTACCGTGGCCGCCTATGCGTCCCAGATGTCCCTGACTTGAGACGAGAGATTCTCGAGGCTGCGCATTCTACTAGACTCGCGATGCATCCAGGCAGTACGAAGATGTATCATAACGTGAAGAGGACGTATTGGTGGGAAGGTATGAAGACCCACATTGCTGAGTTCGTGTCCCGTTGTCTCACTTGTCAGCAGGTGAAGGCAGAGCATCGCCGACCACCTGGACTTTTGTAGCCTATGCCGATTGCAGAGTGGAAGTGGGATTTCATTTCCATGGACTTCATTTCTCGGTTGTCGAAGACGAGGAAGGGGCATGATTCCATTTGGGTGATCGTCGACCGATTGACGAAGTCGGCGCACTTCCTACCGATCAGAGTTACGAACTCTGCAGACGAGCTGGCTAGATTGTATATCCGAGAGATTGTGCGTCTGCATGGAGTTCCGTTGGAGATCGTGTCGGACAGAGACACGCGGTTCACTTCTATTTTCTGGACTCGCATTCAGGAGGCTATGGGTGTGAAGTTGAAGTTCAGTACTGCCTTCCACCCACAGACGGACGGACAGACGGAGCGAGTGAACCAGATCCTGGAGGACATGTTGCGAGCTTGCGCATTGGACTTCAAGGACAGTTGGGATGACTGTCTTGCATATGCGGAGTTTGCGTACAACAATAGCTTCCAGGCGAGTATCGGCATGGCACCTTATGAGGCGCTGTATGGGCGACCTTGTCGCGCACCGCATTGATGGTTAGAGGTCGGTGAGCGTAGCTTGATTGGCCCAGAGTTGGTGCAGGCGACGTCAGAAAAGATCGATATTATTCGACGTCGGCTTCTTACAGCGCAGAGCAGACAGAAGAGCTACGCCGATACGAGACGGAGACCACTAGAGTTCACAGTCGGGGATCATGTGTTTTTGCGAGTTTCCCCTATGAAGGGAGTCCTTCGGTTCGGGAAGAAGGGGAAGCTGGCACCGCGATTCATTGGTCCATTTCAGATCCTCGATCGTGTGGGAGCAGTGGCTTACCGATTGGCTTTACCCACGCCCCTCGCGAGCGTCCACAACGTATTTCATGTTTCTATGCTGAAGAAGTACGTTGCTGATCCTTCTCATATCATCAGATGGGAGCAGGTGCAGTTAGGAGAGGATGTTACTTATATCCTGCGACCGACACGCATCTTAGACAGGAAGGAGCAGGTACTGCGTAGCAAGGTGATTCCCCTTGTGAAGGTACTATGGACGCATCACTCTGAGGAGGAGGCTACTTGGGAGACAGAAGCCGAGATCAGAAAGAACTACCCACAGCTTCTCGAGGAGTACGAAAAGGTACAAAATTTCGAGGACGAAATTATTTGTTAAGGGGGGTAGATTGTAACGCCCGTGAAAAATCCATACTTGGGTTCGAGTACCAACTCGACCCGATATTGCGTAGAATTCATTCCTTTAGAAAATATGACTAGGTTAGCTAGTGCAACGTTAGAATAGCTGGGAAATGGTCCCTGATCACTTTAAATACGTTCTACAAGGCCCGAAGCGAGTGGAACCAAGGGTGCTATAATGCTCTAAAGCCTCGGATCAAACTCTAAACCGGTTTGTTCTCTGGACCACTTTGAATCTTTGTATTGGATCTAGACCGCACGTTGAAAGTCCGATACCTCCTATCTTAGACCGTTAGAACCGTCTAGCTGGACTTGACACTCATTCCAAAAATCAAGTCAAACCGATAATCACAGGCTATTTCATTGAGCCCGGACCGAAGAGAGTGAGAATAGGGTTAGAATTGGAATTTGAAATTCAAATCTGGCACACAATTTGACGCATCAGTATTGAGCGTTCTGACCGTCAGAATACAGCCAAATTACACCCTTGGATCAGAAAAAATATCTATTATATATCACGAGACTTATAGGCCTGATCTTGGTGCGGTGACCGTTAAACTGAAACTGGGCCGCCACGTGCGATCTGGGAACCCAACCGGTCTGAAAACTGGATGTGTGCTAGATCCAGTGTGCATGAGCTTAAGTCCGACCGCATTTGGCCTGGGGACCTTCAGAAATGCCCTTTTGGATCGAAACGGCCCCGATTTGGTTAGGCACCAAGTAGACATTGTTCCCAAGCCTATTTTGGGCATGTTGTAGGCTATAAAAGGGGTTGAAACCCTCACTCCTCTCTTCCATCCGAATTTGAGAGAAGCCCTAGCTTGGGAGAGAGAAAAAGGTGGGAGATTGTGAGAGTGTGGGAGAGTTCTTCCTGCCACTTGTACTACGCATTGCACGTGCTTAAGCAACACACCTCCACCGCTTTCCCGGCGATTCCACCGCGATCCTAGGTAAGTAAAAACCCTAAATAGTTGTTGATTTGAGTTTCCCTTGTTTCCATAGCGATATAGCTTATGGATCTTGTGTATTAGGCTCCTTACTCGCCGTAGACGAAGCGTATACGCTCCGTTTCAATTCCCGAGTCTACAAGACATAAGGTGAGGATTTTAGACGCTTTGATTGACGGTTCCCAATGCTTTCAATGTTGTTTAATAGTAGATTCTTGACGGCATCGCCGTTTGACATGTACAAAATGCTCTCCGTTTCCCGTTTCGTAAGCTAACGAAGAATATGAGATTTAGGGCATTTTAGTCATTTGTAGGAAGTACCGTTTACATTCATATTTTGCTGATGTGATTGACATGGTTTGTTGTCGCATTAGGAAGTTAGGAATGCGTGCATAATTAGTTTGGCGAAGAGATTCGCCTAGTTGCGCACTTTGGGTCGACATACTATATGTAGACTTAAGTGTGTAGTGTATGTGTTTGTATAAATGCTTGTATTAGTATGTATTGAATTAAATGATGTTATTTGATAGTTTGTGATTGATTTTTCAATTATTATGCTGACCTAAATGATTTTCTACATGTTGACTAAATGCATGATTTCATTACATGCATGGAATTTATGTGCTTGAGGATTTGCTTAAGTTGAATGATATAACATGTGTTAACATGCTCACATGATTGTATTTCAATTCCAATGCTCTTACATAACTTGTTGATGTGATTCCATAAGTGTTTGGGACTAGACTTAGTCCGGGCAGTCGGTAACCGAGCGAATTCGTGGCTGACTGGTCATAGCCACGAACGACGCGTCGATGAACGTGATTCGTGTTGAGAGTTGGCGGCAGTGGTTAGGCCACGCGAAGTGTTTTACGCACTTCATGTCGTTCAGCTTGAGATGCGATCGCGCTAGTCGATCCCGTCAAGTAACCCGACTGGCCGATGTTTGTTCACCTTGTATGTATCATAACTGCTTGAACCTAGGGTACTGAACTTACCATTGTAAACCCTATTAACCGTGGTACCTTGATCCACGAAGACTCATGAGCCGGGCATGGTGGTATGGGACACCGTGGTCGAGCTGTCGGCCTACGCTGGGGCCACAAACCTCCCCGTAGTGACCAGTGAGCACCTTGACTCGTGAGCAGATTATGGTGGTATGGGACACTATATTCTAGCTGTCGGCCTACACTGATCAGGCGACGAGCCCTTTGTAGTGACCGCGAGCGTATTCTGAGTCCACGGGAGGCGACGACCCTTCCGTGCAGTAGAGTACAGTAGGCCTGTATTGATAAGGTGATGGGGGAGCGGTGCAACAAGTGCGAGCAACAACCCTGGCAGCCCTTGCAGTGACCTACGAAATATACATCGTATGAGATTACTAGGAGTGACGACCCTAGACAGGATCCGTGTTGGGATTGATACAAGGGAAGTACCTTAGTTTTCCAATCCTGCTGTTTGGAATGGACTAATAACAACTTGGTAATCATATCACCATAGCATTGCATGTGCCTGGAAGATGTGGAGCACTCTAGGGAGTGTGGCATGCCGCGGTCGTAAGATGTTGCCGCATGAGGGTGATCGTCGGTGAGGGCATACATCACGTCATATCATCTTGCATTAACAACAGTATTAGGATTGTCTGATTTACTGCTTTACTATTATCGCGTGATTGAATTGTGAACATGCTAATATTTGCTCTATGATTCCACTGAGTTGATCACTCATTCCCACGTTACGGGATGGTGTTTGCAACACCCACCAGACCCTGTTGTAGTTGCAGGTGAGGACGAGATCCAGGAGGTGGAGCTAGATGATGACGAGGACCAGGATGAGTTTTCGTATATGCAGTATCATGACGGCTTCCCGTAGGCGACCTGGATCGAGGGGACATCAGTGGGACTTTTCTTTTTGAACATTATTCTTTTGTTATGTATATATACATGAGACTCAGTGATGTAGTCATACTTTGGAGACAGATGAGATTACTTTGCTTTTCCATACAGTGATATATACATTGTTTAGTCTTCCGCTTGCTTTTATCACTGGATCTGAAGTATGAATTGCAGTTTTGGTATACTTTTACTCATGTGGATGCTTTAAATCAGACAACATCGAATCATAACCATTTTTGTTGCATAAGTGACGGTCTGAAACTCGGGAGTTGAGTTTATACACGACCCCCGATTTTCAGGGTGTTACAGTCCCATACCACCATATTTGGCTCACAAGACAGGGTTGCTCACTGGTCACTACGGGTGGGCTCGTCACTCCGGTGTAGGCCGACAACTCGACTACGGTGTCCCATACTACCATGTCTGGCTCATGAGTCTTAGCGGATCGAGGTACCAAGGTTTAAGGGACTTTTCACTAGTAAGTTTGGTACCATAGATTTAAGCAGTAGCGTCCATACATGGTGAACATACATCGGGTCAATTGGGTTGTTTGATGAGTTCAACTAGTACGAGCGCACCTCGAGTTGATCGACATGGAGTGCGTGAGCATTCCGTGTGGCCTAACCACTACCGACACCCAAAGCACGACCCAAATTTGTCAAACACATCCTGTTGTGGTGAAATAACCTCAACCACCAATCAAGACAGGTTACCAATTGCCTGGATTATTCCATAGTCCCAATCATGCTCAAATCTAACAGGGAATCATATGAGAAAATCAAAGCAGTAATGAACAAGTGATTCAAATCCTACAACCATTTTAACACTTTATGGAATACAACATAAACATGAATTCACAAATATATATTTTATACGTAAAATAGACAATATACTATACGTTGCATAGAGGGATTTATTCACATAGTTAAGGTAGTTGAGAATTACATCTCAACACCTATATAAAGTACAATTCTACATACTTGCTCATTCAGACATTTTTACAAACACTTAGACAACACCCTATAACATACATGACGTATGTTGGCCACAACATGTATTATGGCAATTCCTTTCGCCAAGGAGTTTTCGTACGTACAACGAGACTATATGCATGACGGATACTCATGTCAAACACGAATCCAAATTCTATACGTATTCAATCATTTCAACAAATACATGGAATACACTATTCTCAACATAGTTCATATATAACTGTAAAGTGAAGAAAACATCGCATTTAGCATGTGAAATGGCACCCACGTCAGTTATAAATCATTAACCGACATTGAAAGCCTTGAAAACCATAACCTAAACCTTTATAGTCTGCACCTTTCATCGGTAAACTTGCAATGGATTCAATTTGAACACTCTCGCCTTGTAAGCTAGACTTTGGATACCTAATCAATGAAACAAGTTAGCTATTTCACCAATCTGTGTATTTAGATTCCTAAAACAGGTTAGGGTTAGAATTTCTTACCCAAAAATGGAACTAGAATCGCTGAAGTAGCGACAGGGTATCGTGGATTGATGCATAGAATGGCCAGGAGGAATCCCTATAACAAAACCGAGACTTCCCTCACTTCTTCTCTCTTTCCTTCTCTTTCTTTTCTTTTCTCTCCCTATGGTTTGCAAATTCATGTGGGGAGAATGAGGGTTTTAAGCCGTTATATAGGCTTAGATGTGATCCCAATGGCCCTAGGGCCATGGTATATTTATATTATAGCCAAAATCCATCTGTTTCAGCTCAACGGGGCACTTCCGGATCCCCCTTTTTTAAGTGCGGTCGGACTTAAGCTCTCTAACCTTGGATCTAGGTCAAGCTAAGTTTTTAGTTTGATCGGAGTTACAGATCGACCGCGGCAGACCCGTTTCAGTTCATCGGTCACCAGCATTCGATCAAGGCCACAAGTGCACTGACATGCGTGGAACATTTTCCTTGATCTGAGGGTGTAATTGTGTTGGATTCTGACGGTCTGAACTCTTATATTTAGCCCGCAAGTGACACGACTTAGATTTCTTAAATTTGGATTTATTTCTAAAAAAACTTCACATTTCTCACACACTTCGCTCCGGGCTCAAGTAAATCGTCATGGGATACCATCTAGACTTGATTTCTGAGGTGGTTATCAAGTCCAACAAGACAGTCATATTCATATAATTTCGTCGCTATCGAACTTTCGACGTGCGGTCCAGGTCCGATACGGAGTTTCAATGTGCTCCCGAGAGCAACCGAGTTTAGAGATGGATCCTAGGTTTCAGGGTAATGTAGCGTTGATAATTCTACAAGTTTTGGGCCTTACAGATCATATTTAAAGTGATTGGTGCTAATTTCACTGGTAATCTAGTTTAACACTTGGTTAATTTCATCTAATTTCTAAAGGATTTAGTCCTGAGTGATTTCTGCCTGAGGTGGTACTCGGGTCTTTGTGTAGATTTTTTTTTCGAGACGTTACATCAACACAATGTACTTACTTTTAGGCACACTGGCCAAGGATCTTCCATAAAACCCTAACAGAGGTTTCACACAGCTCACCTCAAATCCAATGTTTTAACTGGTTCACCTTTAATCAGATGTTTATGCTCTCCACAAAGCAAGGGTCCATACAATGCACCCACCACATATACTCCCGCCAGAGGTCTCCTAGAGGACTTGCAAAGGGTGAGAAAACACCTTAGATGTAAACCTAAAAAGGAGTGATCACAAGTGTCCTCTTAACTCTAGTTACTTAGAAATAAGTGGATGAGCCTTATTCAACACATTGACGAAGATCTCCTTCTTGTTGATGAAGAGTCTTCTACTTCCTTAATCCACAACTCAAATGATGTACCAATACATGGCGATGGGTTGGGTCAAGGTTATGATGGAATCCTACTCTCAAATATTTTCCTATAAAAGAGATAGAGTGATTCCAATTATCTATGCATTCAAGGCATCCCAGCTTAATGATTTGCCATTAAGGTAGTAACTGGTGGATCCTTGAATACGGAAGTTCATTCTCCAATCCACTCTATTGAGTATCAATGATGAGGGTGGATTGGAGGATGAACTCCCTTGAGATAAAGGGCTTTGGGTATATGATCTAAGGTAAAACACTCAAAAGCACTCTCTTCTTTCTCTACCAGTAATAATAGACAAGTTCTCTTTATATAGGCAAAAGGTTCCAACGGATATAAAACGGTCACATTTATGACAAAATTCGATATCATCGAGCATATACTCTCGATAGCATCGACGTTCTGCTCGATAACACAGACTCAAATATCATATACTTTTGAAACCTCTTACCAGCTGGTCGATGAATCAAAACACTTGTCGATGTAATCGAATTTCAAACTCTGATTACATCGATGAGAGGTTCGATTCCTTGACATTTGAAAATGAGAAAGACTTGCAATAAAATATTTTTGGTTCATAAGAATGATCGAGGGACCTTCGATATCATTAGAATTTGAATGTCAATGATATCGATAGCCATGTCGAGGCATCAAAAATTCTAAAGGATTTTCGTTTAAGCTTACTGGATAGTTTCTGTCCCAGTTCAATGCTATTGAGACTGTATCAATATCGTCGATATTTGAATATTGATTCTATCAAGTGACCCTTGATCATAGATAAACTATCCTGAAATATTTTGCTGAAAATCTTTGAGCCCATGACCGATATCATCGAAGCCTGCCGATATTATCGAGATTTGAACTTCAATGGTATCAGGGGGGGGGGGGGGGGGGGGGGGGTTTGATATATCGAAGCATATATGATATTCTTAAGTAAAAATAAGGGCACCGTAGATCTACCTGTCGATATTATCGAGTCACCTTTGATGGGCTCGAGATTCAAATATTGATGATATCGATAAGAATATCGATACATCGATAATCCCGTCCAGATATATATGTGGTTGTTGGACACTTTTATCTTCATTCTGATGGAATTGATTTGTCATCGAGGACATCAACAGCGCAGGTCGACATATCGAGATGTGTATCGATACAATTGACAAAGCAAGAAAACTTAGAGATTTTCTTTTTTTGGAAAAGTTTTCTCACTTATAAACCCTATGATGTTCTAACATGTTTTAAGGGTTTTATTCACATGGTGTTTTGGAACATGGGATGTGGGCTTAGATTTACCTGAGATGAGATTGCACACATTTGGTTGAGGCAGACGCTTTAAATTGATCTTCCTATGATTCTCTATAGTCTATCTGACTCAACACTCACGCAATTGACAAACCAGGGCACTTTCAGAATGCACGAGCATGTCCAAGACGTGCACGTAGACATGGACAAATGTTCATTCGAACATCCCACTTTGAAGTCTTTTTCCTATGCAACCTTCTACAGCCCATGTGGACACTTATCTAAAGATAATTTCATAGGTAAATTTTGGACACTTATCCAAAGATAATTTCGTAGGTAAATTTTCATAGGCCTTGCAATGTGATCCTGTAAATTGAGTTGGAGCTGCAACACTTGTACACAGTGGAAATACGCAGATCTGAGTAGTCGATCTTATGACCACTCCATACTTCGTCGGGAATTTTATATTCAATTGCTGTAGAAGAAGACCAGTTCACCAAATAGTATGTTGTGTTAATAGCCTCGTCCATAGGTCCTTGCCTAACGCAGCATTACTTAACATGCATTTGGCTCTCTCCAAGAGAGTTTGATTCATTTGCTCAGCCACACCATTTTGTTCATACATGTGGGGCACTGTGTTGTGCCTAATGATCCCTTCGTGCTTACAATATTCATTAAACTCAATGGAAGTAAAGTCTCCACCATTGTCAATCCTTAAAACCTTTATTTTTCGCTCTGACTGTTTTTTCACCATTGTCTTCCATTGTTTGAATATGGTGAAAACTTTAGATTTACGTTTCATGAAGTAAACCCAAACCTTCCTGGAGTAGTTGTCAATGAATGAAACATACCATGACGACCCCCCAATGGAAACCTCTGGCGATGACCCCCATATGTCAGAGTGCACATAATTAAGCACTCCCTTACATACATGTTTTCCACTTTTAAGAGATAATCTAGATTGTTTACTATATATACAATACTCGCGTATATCTAAATCAAAATTTTTAAGAACTGAAATCAAACAACAATCAGATAGTACCTTCATGCCCCGCTCATTCATGCGGCCTAGATGAGCGTGGCACATACGTACAGAAGTGGAATCTGTAACAGCTGCTACTTCTCCACCTACTAAAGTGCTTCCGATTAACTTGTAAATATTTTCATGCCGTTATACTCTCATAACTACGAGTGCCCCTTTTGAAACTTTAAGGATACCATCAATACTAGTGAACTTGCACCTTATAGCCTCAAGTGCACTAAGAGAAATCATACTTTTCTTCATATTAAGAACGTGTCTGACAGCAGTCAAGGTACGCTCCATCCCATCAAACATCTTAATGTTCACCGTACCAATAGCCACAACATTACAAGCATTGTTATTGCTCATAAAAACCTATCCACCATCGCATTCCTTATAACTGGCGAACTAACTTTAATGAGGAATCATGTGATACGATGCTCCTGTGTCAAGTATCCACTCGTCTTTATAATTATTTTGTAAGTGACCAATCATGGAAATAGACTGAACATCACCACCACTTGTCTCTTCATTAAATGTAATAACATTGGCCTCCTTGGAAGAAGCCACTGAATTTTCTTTGTTCGCTTTAGGATTTTTACAATCCTTCTTCATGTGTCAAGAAATTCCACAGTTCTAGTGCTTTAATTTTTCTTTACCCTTTCCCTTGTATTTAGATCTATGTCTAGAAGATCCTGTACCTCACTCAAAATCTTTACCCCTCGTAATCAGTACATCAGAAGATGTCCTTATGTCACCGTTTAGTTTTCTCATCGCCTTCCCTTGAAGGGTTGAGATAACGGTGTTGCACTCAGGGTTTTATTTACGGTGTACATCCTGTCTTTGAATGACTCATAAGATGCAAGAAGAGAATTCAATAATATGCATGCTTGTTCCTCATCTTTAATCGCTTCCTCCATATCCAGCAATTTACACATCAATTTATTAAACTTGCTAATGTGGGCTTCCAAATCTACACCCTCTACCATCTTGAAGGTATAACACTGTAGCTTCAAGTGTAGGTAATTTTCAGAGGACTTTTTTACATAAATGTTCTCTAACTTTGCCCATAAACTTGTCACAGTTTTCTCCCTCAAAAGATTATAGAGAACCTCATCTGTGAGACATGTATAAATGGATGGAGGCTAAAGCATTACTATCAAGGTTTTCTTATTCTTCGTCTATCATAGTCGATTTTCACTCCTTAAGAGCCTTAATCTTGTCTTACTTAGTTAATAGGCTAATTGTAACATCCCGAAAATTGGGGGTCGAGTAAAAACTCAACTCTCGAGTTCCAAAACATCACTTATGCAACATAGATAATAATGAATGAATGTTTTCTGCAAAATGGCATTAAACAAGATTGGAACTAAGCCAAAACAGCATATCATAATCCAGAGACAGTTAAATTAGCAAGCGGAAGACTGTGATAAATATATAAAATATATAAATGATTGTAAGTCTCTAGAGTGTGAACATGTTACCAGGTTAACTAATTACATATATACTCCAAAATAGAAAGAAAAGAATATACATGGGTGTGTAAAAAAAGGCAAACCACCAAGTGTATTGGCATCTAATCAGTAACCCTGTAAACCTGTCGATCAGAACCAGCATATAGGAGAAATTTTCATCATCATCAAACAAGTCCGGCACCACTACACAAGCAGCGCCATCACGTGAAACTAAAATAGGGACTGGTTGATATGCGCAACACCGTCCCGCAACGTGGGAGTGAGTAGCTAACTCAGTGGAATCATAGAGTAAAGGTTAACATGTTATCAAATCAATCAAGCAATAATGATAAAGCAAGCAATTCAAATACTCCTAAATACTGTGATTAATGCAAGAATGAAATGACATGATGGATGCCCTCACCGACATACTCCCTCATGCGACACCATCTTACGTCCGCGGCATGCTGTCTTTCCTCAGTGCTCCATATCTTTCAGGCACATGCAGTGCGATATGAATATGATTACCGAGTTGTTATTAGTCCTTTTCATACAGCAGGATTGAAAAACTAGGGTACCTCCCTTATATCAATACCCAAACAATGATCCATTCTAGGGTCGTCAGTCCTAGCATATCTCACACGAAGTACGGTTCTAGGTCGCTGTAAGGGCTGTTAAGCCTGTTGCACGCACTCGTTGCACCACTCCCCCATCACCTTATCAATACAGGCCTACTTTATATCCTTAAGACTGCATCAGGACTCGTCGCCCCCATACGGTGTCAGGATAAACTCAAGGTCACTACAAAGGGCTGCAAGGGTTATTTCTCGTACTCGTTGCTCCACTCCCCCATCACCTTATCAATGTAGGCCGACAGTAAGAATATAGTGCCCCATACCACCATAATCTGCTCAGAGTAGGGTGCTCACTGGTCACTACGGGGAGGTTTGTGGCTCCAGCGTAGGCCGACAGCTCGACCACGGTGTCCCATACCACCATGCCCGGCTCATGAGTCTTAGGGGATCGAAGTACCAAGGTTAGAGGAGCTTTCCAATGGTAAGTTTAGTATCATAGGTTCAAGCAGTTATGATGAATACAAGGTGAACATACAATGGTCAGTCGGGTTACTTGATGAGTCTGACTAGCACGAGCGCACGTTGAATCGACCGACATGAAGTGCACAAGCACTTCATGTGGCCTAACCACTGCCAATGACTCTATTACGACTCGGGTTCGTCATATACATCCTTCTTGGCGAATAGAATCCAACCATGAATTCTAAACTATTACCAACTGCCTGGACTAGAGTATAGCCCCAAGCACATGTAATGTGAATCAGTAATCATATGAGAGAGACAGAATTGAAATACAAGTAATTCCAGCATGTTATCAGCATGTTATAACGTACATCATAAGCAGTTAACCATACACAAGTATTTCACGCCCAAGGTAATCAATTCAAATACAACAAGCATGGAGGAAATCATGTGCATCATCAAAGTAGTTGAGAATCTAGTCTCAACACTAATCTACAATACCATTTACTCAATACTTACTAATACATACATTTATACAAACACTTAGACTACTCAACTCCAACATACTGGACATATGTTGATTCCAACATATAATATGACAAATCCTTATATCAAGGAGTTGTCTAATACACAACAATCATGTTCTTATATTCAAAACATATGGCAGGCATAAATCATATTGATTTAGGCATTTCAACAAACACTTAGTCTACACACATTAATCTACATAGCATATGTCGACCAATATGTGCATTAGGGAGAATCTCTTCGCCAAACAGATCATACACGTATAACTAATATAGGTACACGGTAAATACTCATGGCAATCATACCGAAAAAATAAGTACGTATACCGTATTTCCTACAAATACCCTAAATCTCATATTCTTCGTACGTATTCGAATTGAAAAATGGACAGCATGTTCTACATGTCAAACAACATCGTTATCAGTAATCTACCATTAAACGGCATTGAAAGCTTTGAAAACAGGTAATCTAAGCATCTAAAATCTGCACCTTACGCCGTAGGAGCGTAATGAATCGAATAGGAACTCTACGTCGTCGTCAACGACTGATTGGCAACCTACAACACAAGGTAAGTCAGCTACTTCTCTACTTGGATCGATAGAAACCCTAAAACAGGTTAAGGTTAGGGTTTTCTTACCTAGAACGGAGTTGGAATCGCTAGAATAGCGACGCAGGTGGATGGATTTGGCACGTGGAGCAGCAGGGAAGAATTCCAGGAGAAAGCTCCAACTTCTCCCTCACTTTCTCTCTCTTTTCTCTCCTCTCTCCTACGATTTTTCCCAAATTCGTATGGGTTAGAAGGCTAAGGGTTTAAGCCCCTTTTATAAGCCCAAACATAACCAAAACAGACTCCAAGTCAAGGTATACTTGGGTTACAGCTAAATCGGGTCTTTCCCGATCCAAAAGAACATTTCTGGAGGTCCCCTAACTAAATGCGGTCGGACTTAAGCTCATGAATGTTGGATCCTGATCACATTAAGTTTTCAGCCCGAAAGTGTTCCCAGATCGCACATGGCAGACCAGTTTCAGTTCAGCGGTCACTAAGACTCGATCGAGGATTCCAAGTACACTGACCTGAGTGGAAAATGTTTCCTGATCCGAGGGTGTATTTGGGTCAGATTCCGACGGTCTGAATGCTTATAAAATGTCGCTCAAGCGACATGTGCCAGATTTATTTAAATTGAATTAATTTTTTAAATATTTTCCTTTTCTCACTCTCTCCACTCCGGACTCAATAAAATGGTCTCAGGATATCGGTTGGGCTTGATTTTTGAGATGATTGTCTAGTCCAAGTAGGCGGTCGTAATTGTCTAAGATTGTAGATATCGGACTATTGACGTGCGGTCTAGATCCAATACAAGGTTTTAAAGGGTTCCTAAGAACAAACATGTTTAAAGTTTGATCCTGGATTTCAGGGTAAGGTAGCGTCAATGATTCTATAGGTTTTGGGTCTAACAGATCGTATTTAAAGTGGTTGGTGCTAATTTTATAGAAAATCTAGTGTAGCGCTGGCTAATTCACATTAAATTTCTAAAGAATTAGGTTTTAAATGATTTATTTGGCTTTGGAATTGGATTCTGAGAGGTTATGAAGGTGTTATGGTTGACCCATTGCCTAAGAATGTCTAACCCCAGGTTGGAAAATGTAACACCCTGAAAATTGGGGGTCGTGTATAAACCTGACTCCCGAGTTCCAGACCGTCACTTACGCAACAAAAATGATTATGATTCAATGTTGTCTGAGTTAAAGCATTCACACGAGTAAAAGTATACCAAAACTGCAATTCATACTCCAGATTTAGTGATAAAAGTAAGTGGAAGACTAAAGGATATACATATCACTGTATGAAAAACAAAATAAATCTCAACTGTCTCCAAAGTATGAATACATCTCTGAGTCTCATATACATGTAAGTAAACAGAATCAAAATGTCAAAAGTAGTCCCACTGAGAAGTCCCGTCAATCCAGGCCACCTAAGCAAAGCTGTCGTGGTACTGCATATATGAGAACTCATCCTGGTCCTCATCATAATCCGGCTCTGCCTCCTGAATCGCTGCCTCACCTGCATCTAAGACAGGGTCTGGTGGGTGTTGCAAACACCATCCCGTAATGTGGGAGTGAGTAGCTAACTCAGTGGAATAATAGAGCAAAGATTAACATGTTCTCAAATCAATCATGCGATAATAGTAAAGCATTAAATCAAACATTCCTAATACTATTGTTAATACAATATGACGTGACATGATGGATGCCCTCACCAAAGATCTCCCTAATACGGTACCATCTTACGCCCGCGGCATGCTTTCTTCCCACAGTGCTCCACATCTTTCAGGCACATGCAATGTGATGGTGATATGATTACCGAGTTATTATTAGTCCATTCATACAGCAGGATTGGGAAACTAAGGTACTTCCCTTATATCAATCCCAACACAGATCCTGTCTAGGGTCGTCACTCCTAGTAATCTCATACGATGTATATTTTGTAGGTCGCTGTAAGGGCTGTCAGGGCTGTTGCTCACACTCGTTGCACCGCTCCCCCATCACCTTATCAATATAGGCCTACTGTACTCTCATTGCTACGGAAGGGTCGTCGCCTCTCGTAGACTAAGAATACACTCGCGGTCACTACAAAGGGCTCGTCGCCTGATCAGTGTAGGCCGACAATAAGAAATAGTGTCTCATACCACCATAATCTGCTCACGAGTCATAGGTGCTCACTAGTCACTACGGGGAGGTTTGTGGCCCCAGCGTAGGCTGACAGCTCGACCACGGTGTCCCATACTATCATGCCCAACTCATGAGTCTTTGTGGATCAAGATACCATGGTTGACAGGGTTTACAATGGTAAGTTCAGTACCCTAGGTTCAAGCAGTTATGACTCATCCAGGGTGAACATACAATGGCCAGTCGGGTTACTTGACGGGCTCGACTAACACGAGTGCATCTCAAGTCGAACGACATGAAGTACATAAAACACCTCGTGTAGCCTAACCACTGCCGCCAATTCCAAAACACGACTCGCATTCATCGACGCGTCGTTCGTGGCAAAGATAAGCCAACCACGAATTTACTCAGTTACCGACTGCCTGGACTAGGTATAGTCTCAAACAGTTATGAATCCACATCAGCAATCATATAAGAGTAATGGAAATGAAATACAACAATGTGAGCATGTTAACATATGTTATAACATACAACTTAAGTAAATCATCCAACGCATGCATTTCATACACATAATGAAATCATGCATATAGCCAACATATAGGAAATCATGTACATCAGCATATTATTTGAGAATTCAATCTCAAACTAATTCATAACACCATTTAATTCAATACATACTAATACAAACACTTAGTCTACACATTTAAGTCCAAACTGATTATGCACGCATTCCTAATATCCTAATGCGACAAGAAGCCATGTCAAACATATCAGCAAAATATGGATGAAAACAGTATTTCCTACAAATGACTAAAATGCCCTAAATCTCATATTTTTCGTCTACTTACGAAACAGGAAACGGACAACATGTTATACATGTCAAACGGTGTTGCCGTCGATAATCTACTACTAAATGACATTGAAAGCGTTGAAAACAGTCAATCAAAGTGTCTAGAATCTGCACCTTTTATCCTAGAAGTGTATTGATTCGAACGGAGCGTATACGCTTCGTCTACGGCGAACAGGAAACCTATTTCACAAGATGTATAAGCTACTATGCTAAGGAACTGATGGAACCTTAAATCAGCAAGTGTTTGGGGTCTTTTCTTACCTAGAAATGCGGTGAAATTACCGGAAAAGTGATTGAGGTGCGTTGCTTAAGCACGTGCAACAGGTAGTGCAAGCAGCAGGAAATTCTCTCTCACTCTCTCTCACCTTTTCTCTCACACCAGCTAGGGTTCTAGTAAATTCGGATGGGTGAGAGAAGTGAGGGTTTAAGGCCTTTTTATAACATAAAACATGCCCAAGACAGGCTTGGGAGCAATGTTTACTTGATGCTTAACCATATCGGGGATGTTTCGGTCCAAAAAGACATTTCTGGAGGTCCCCTGGTTGAACGCGATCGGACTTGAGCTCATGCATGTCAGATGTCGCTCACATCTCATTTTCATACCAGTAGTGTTCGTAGATCGCACGTGGCGGTCCAGTTTCAGTTCAGCGGTCATCGCACGTAGATCAGGTCTACAAGTCTCATGATATGAAATAGAAATTTTTCCTGATCTAAGGGTGTAATTTGGCTGAATTCTGACGATCAGAACGCTTAATAATAACGCGCCAAGTTGTGTGCCAGATTTGAATTTTAAATTCCAAATCTAACCCTATTCTCACTCTCTTCACTCCAAGCTCAATGAAATAGCCTCTGAATGTCGGTTAGACCTGATTTTCGAAATGATTGTCAAGTCCAGCTAGGCGGTTATAACGGTCTAAGATTGTAGGTATCGGACTTTCGACGCGCGGTCTAGATCTAATACAAAGTTTCAAAGAGGTCCTGAGAACAAACCAGTTTAGAGTTTGATCAGAGGTTTTAGAGTATTATAGCGTCTTTGGTTCTACTCGTTTTGGGTCTTGTAGAACGTATTTAAAGTGATCAAGGACTATTTCCCAGCTACTCTAGCGTTGCGCTAGCTAACTTACACTTATTTTCCAAAGGAATTAATCCTACGCGATTTCTGGTCGAGTTTGTACTCGAGTCCAAGTACGAATTTTTCCAGGGCGTTACAGAAAAAATTTGGGGTGTAACAATCTACCCCCCTTAAAATAAAATTTCATCCCCGAAATTTGCCTAAGGGTAATGAGTCCCTAGAGAGACTTTCATATTGACATTCTAAGGAAGGTTCAAATCCTATTTAATGACCTAACCTTACGTATAACCTAAATCAACTTCTCCGATCCTAGGCCAGTGGGGAAGAGGCCAACCACGCTTCCGCTGCACTACTCTGATTCAACGGTTGTATTAGATAATCCTAAGTAGATTGGGCTCAATACATTCTACCCCCCTTAAAACTTAGTTCTACTTAAGGTTCAAGAATCTATGTCTCGATCTGTATATCGGAACGAGGTGTAACTTAGGGCCTATTCTTGACATGAAATAAGAAACAACCTTTCACTACATTGGTCTTCCTTTGTTAATGATGTGTTCTATGGCATTGGTACTTATGGTTGTAGAAAAGAGCCTAATCTCTATTGTGATTGAGTTCAGGGACAGGTGTGAGCTTGCGGCAAGATGTCTAATCTCTATTGGCTATATGTCCTTAACATTTTCCAAAGGCAAAGCAATAACTTTTGGCTGTAGGTGGTCAGGCCAACCCGGAAGAAAGTTGTGTAGTGGGTCTGAGCCGGATACATAGACTTTCTGTCTAGGACAGAAAATTTACAGTATCAATTCTTAATCCTAGATGATGTCGATCTTCTGCTTGATCAGAGCATTGAATTTATTGGCAACTACCAGGATTGAGAAGTCAATTCAAACCACGAATACTTCGCTTATATATACAGTTCCTTTACTCCGCGTTCCTGAATGCAATAAGCCCTTGGGAAGGCAATTCTAAGGGGAATTCTAAGGGGCGTGCTAGTTTATTCTAAGTTCAATCTAAGGGATTTATAAGTTTTCCCTGAGAGTGAATGGTTCTAAGTTAAAACAACTTTCCTAAGGGTTATAACAGAAGTCTAGAAGTATTAAAGGGATCTATCGAAGGAATGAGGTTCTACTCCAACCAAATCTAACCTACTATTCCTTAGCATGTACAGGCTTTACACTGCCTAATATAACTAGTAGCCTAGTCTGTAACTCACTAGCTGTAATCCAAAGTCTAGGCTTATACGCTAGATGATTTCATACCATATCTACTACAGGGAATTATTCTATCGCTTAGAGTCAAGATTGTCTAATTGGAATTAGATTTCCTATATTGTCAAATCCTTTGAATTCTAGGAGTACCAACTCTAAGTTCAAAACTCCAAGGGTATATGCAGCCAGTAGTCTCAAGTTGTGTTAAATGGAACTGCTTTCCTACTCCCACCTAAGAATTGGAAGCGACATGTTTAGTAGGTGTGCGGGTTGGGATTCAAATCAATTTCATGGGCTTTGGAAAATGGATCTTATGTTGGAAAGTGTGAGATGGGCTTTCCAAATCCCATGATGATGAATTCCTAAGTAAGGAACTTAAATAGAGGTAATGAGCCACAAAGAGGGGTTTGTGAACTCAAGACAAGTGAAAAGAAGGAGATGGGAGATGTATGCAACAGTGGAGGCCAGTTGGAAGCATAAAATGATGAAGGAAATCTATTTCCTAGGAAGGAGAAAATGAGATTTGAGGGTTGCACGATTTTGAGACCAAAAAGAGAGTGTAAAGGGTCTGATGAAAGGGAAAGAAGAGGAGGAGCACCCTTTCTCTTTCCCATGAGAGAGAGGACGGTGGAAAGGGAGAAAAAAAAGATAAAATAACCTCTATAAAGGCCATGGAAAATGAAGGAAAGGGGGAGAAAGGGCTGACCTAATGGGCTGCCACGAATCTAGGTCTGATAAAGGAGGGAAACAGGCCCCAGAAGGCTGGGATTGCAAAGGGAAAAGGAAGAAACGTGAGGGGTTAGAAGCTTACACGATTTGAACTTCAAATGGAGGATGGGAGAGCTCTAACGAACGAGAATGGAGAGAGAGGGGAGTGTGTATAGCTGTAAACGATGGAGGGGCGTGGGTTGAGGTAGAAAACAATGATGGGAGTGGTTGGAAACGAGATTTGAGAGGGAAAATAGAAAAAATGGGAGAAAGGGAGAGCTTGGAGGTACGTTTTGTGAAGGAGATAGGGGTTTGGGGTGGTTTTAACGGATGGCCCCTGTACCAGGGGGCTACCCTAACCCCCAAATGGTGTCGGCCCGAAGGCCCTCCCGAATGGGGCCCACTATACGACGAGGCCTCGCCGACCTCTATGGTGTTCGACAATACCTCACCATTTCGGCGAGGTCCCCCTGCCCTAAGGGCCCCAAATGTATGTGGTTCCCACCTTGGATCATTCTGAAAGTTGATCGTTTGCCCCCCCACCCCCTCTATTTGAGGCATGTTCTGGGCCAATTTGCAAATTAAAATGAGTTTATGAATCATATAGCATATGATTTTGGGGTAGGAGACGCTAATCTATCCAACTAACTCATTTATTCCATGAGATTCCATAATTGTAACGGTCAAAAGTCCAATTTATACATATATTTACTATTTATAGTAAATTTTTGTTTAAGCATGATTCTCCATCATTTATACGTTAGGATTTATGTATAGTATGAAAGGACTTCGAAAAAGTTAAAAAATGAGGTGTTGAAAGGAGAGGTTTTGAAAGAATTAGATAAAAAGGAGTTTTAGGCCTTGAGATTGAGTGTAAGGGTTGTGGTTGACCCACAACCCAAGGACATTCATTTCTAGGTTTAGAATTCTTCAGGGAATGACTCAAACCCGTCGACTGACGGCCTAGAGGCGACTTAGGTTGCTTCACGTGACCAAAGATACGTTATGGACTAAATTACCGCATAGTCTCACCTGTCGGCGAAACTGGGGGTTCTAATATGGTTTCTAAGTTCCATCGTCCCCTTCCTAAGTCAGAGTGCGTCAGTGTGCATCGTGTTACCATAATCCAGGTCCATTTTAATCCAAATCATGCTCTGATACCACTTGTAACATCCTAAAAATCGGGGGTCGAGTAAAAACTCAACTCCCAAGTTCCAAAATGTCTCATATGCAACATAGATAATGATGAATGCAGGTTTTCTGTAGAATGGCATTAAACAAGCCAAAACAGCATATCATACTCCAGAGACAGTTAAATTAGCAAACGAAAGACTGTGATAAATATATAAAATATATAAATGATTGTAAGTCTCCAGAGTGTGAACATGTTACCAGGTTAACTAATTACAGGTATACTCCAAAATAGAAAGAAAAGAATATACATGGGTGTGTAAATAAAAGGCAAACCGCCAAGTGTATTGGCATCTAATCAGTAACCCTGTAAACCCGTCGATTAGAACCAGCATATAGGAGAAATCCTCCTCATCATCAAACAAGTCCGGCTCCGATTCACAAGCAACGCCATCACCTGAAACTAAAATAGGGACTGGTTGGTGTGCGCAACACCGTCCCACAACGTGGGAGTGAGTAGCTAACGCAGTGGAATCATAGAGTAAAGGTTAACATGTTATCAAATCAATCAAGCGATAATGATAAAGCAAGCAATTCAAACATTCCTAAATACTGTGATTAATATAAGAATGAAATGACATGATGGATGTCCTCACCAACATACTCCCTTATGCGACACCATCTTACGTCCGCGGCATGCTTTCTTCCCTCAGTGCTCCACATCTTCCAGGCACATGCAGTGAGATATGAATATAATTACCGAGTTGTTATTAGTCCTTTTCATATAGCAGGATTGAGAAACTAAGGTACCTCCCTTATATCAATACCCAAACAATGATCCATTCTAGGGTCGTCAGTCCTAGCATATCTCATACGAAGTACGGTTCTAAGTCGCTGCAAGGGTTGTCAAGCCTGTTGCGCGCACTCTTTGCACCGCTCCCCCATCACCTTATCAATACAGGCCTACTTTCTATCCTTAAGACTGCATCAGGACTCGTCGCCCCCATGTGGTGTTAGGATAAACTCAAGGTCACTACAAAGGGCTGCCAGGGTTGTTACTCGCACTCGTTGCTCCACTCCCCCATTACCTTATCAATATAGGCCGACAGTAAGAATATAGTATCTCATACCACCATAATCTACTCAGAGTAGGGTGCTCACTGGTCACTACGAGGAGGTTTGTGGCCCCAGCGTAGGCCGACAGCTCGACTACGGTGTCCCATACCACCATGCCCGGCTCATGAGTCTTAGGGGATCGAGGTACCAAGGTTAGAGGGGCTTTCCAATGGTAAGTTTAGTACCCTAGGTTCAAGCAGTTATGACGAATACAAGGTGAACATACAATGGTTAGTCGGGTTACTTGATGAATCCGACTAGCATGAGCGCACGTTGAATCGACCGACATGAAGTGCACAAGCACTTCGTGTGGCCTAACCACTGCCGATGACTCTAGTACGACTCGGGTTCGTCATACACATCCTTCGTGGTGAATAGAATCTAACCACGAATTCTAAACTGATACCAACTGCCTAGACTAGAGTATAGCCCCAAGCACATGTAATGTGAATTAATAATCATATGAGAGAGACAGAATTGAAATACAAGTAATTCCAGCATGTTATCAGCATGCTATAACGTACATCATAAGAAGTTAACCATACACAAGTATTTCACACCCAAGGTAATCAATTCAAATACAAAAAGCATGGAGAAAATCATGTGCATCATCAAAGTAGTTGAGAATCCAGTCTCAACGCTAATCTACAGCACCATTTACTCAATACTTACTAATACATACATTTATACAAACACTTAGACTACTCAACTCCAACGTACTTGACGTATGTTGATTCCAACATATAATATGACAGATCCTTATATCAAGGAGTTGTCTAATACACAACAATCATGTTCTTACATTCAAAACATATGGCAGGCATAAATCATATTGATTTAGGCATTTCAACAAACACTTAGTGTACACACATTAATCTTCATAGCATATGTCGACCAATATGTGCATTAGGGCGAATCTCTTCGCCAAACAGATCATACATGTATAACTAGTATAGGTATATGGTAAATACTCATGGCAATCATACCAGCAAAATACATACTTATACCGTATTTTCTACAAATACCCAAAATATCCTAAATCTCATATTCTTCATACGTATTCGAATTAAAAAATGGACAGCATGTTCTACATGTCAAACGACATCCTTATCAGCAATCTACCATTAAACGGCATTGAAAGCTTTGAAAACAGGTAATCTAAGCGTCTAAAATCTGCACCTTACGTCGTAGGAGTATAATAAATTGAATAGGAACTCTACGTCGTCATCAACGACTGATTGGCAACCTACAACACAAGGTAAGTCAGCTACTTCGTTACTTGGATCGATAGAATCCCTAAAACAGGTTAGGGTTAGGGTTTTCTTACCTAGAACGGAGTTGAAATCGCCAGAATAGCGATGCAGGTGGATGGATTTGGCACGTGGAGCAGCAGGGAAGAATCCCAGGAGAAAGCTCCAACTTCTCCCTCACTTTCTCTCTCTTTTCTCTCCTCTCTCCTACGATTTTCTCCAAATTCGTATGGGTTAGAAGGCTAAGGGTTTAAGGCCCTTTTATAAGCCCAAACATAGCCAAAACAGACTCCAAGTCAAGGTATACTTGGGTTACAGCCAAATCGGCTCTTTCCCGATCCAAAAGAACATTTCTGGAGGTCCCAAGACTAAACGCGGTCGGACTTAAGCTCATGAATGTTGGATCCTGATCACATTAAGTTTTCAGCCTGATAGAGTTCCTAGATCGCACGTGGTGGACCAGTTTTAGTTCAGCGGTCACTAAGACTCGATCGAGGATTCCAAGTACACTGACCCGAGTGGGAAATGTTCCCTGATCCGAGGGTGTATTTGGGTCAGATTCCGATGGTCTGAATGCTTATAAAATGTCGCACAAGCGACATGTGCAAGATTTATTTAAATTGAATTAATTTTATAAATATTTTTCTTTTCTCACTCTTTTCACTCCGGACTCAGTAAAATGGTCTCAGGATATCGGTTGGGCTTGATTTTCAAAATGATTGTCAAGTCCAAGTAGGCGGTCGTAATTGTCTAAGATTGTAGATATCATACTTTCGACGTGCGGTCTAGATCCAAAACAAACAGGTTTACAGTTTGATCCTAAATTTCAGGGTAAGGTAGCGTCAATGATTCTATAGGTTTTGGGTCTAACAGATCATATTTAAAGTGGTTGGTGCTAATTTTACAGGAAATCTAATGTAGCGCTGGCTAATTCACGTTAAATTTCTAAATAATTAGGTTCTAAATGATTTATTTGGCTTTGGAATTGGGTTCTGAGAGGTTATGAAGGTGTTATGGTTGACCCATTGCCTAAGGACGTCTAACCCTAGGTTGGAAAAAATTCGGGGTGTTACACTAATCATCTTAACCTTCTATAACTCAAAATTATTCTTGCATGAGTACTTCTCAATATCAAACTTGGAATTTTCCATTATTGTTAATCATGCAGATTCAAATCTGTGCGCCAACGATTGCTCTAATACCACTTGTTGGGATTTGTGCTGTGGAATCACACAGATTTGGATCTAGGTAGCAATCTAATAACGTTAAGCAATCACAATAGAAACAGAAAGATTTAACATGGAAAACCCTTTTGGGAAAAAACCATGGCATAAAGTGATAGATCATCACTATGAAAGTAGAAATTACAAAGAGAAAAAGACTTACCCAATTCAAACAAGCTTGAATCTCACCCTTGTTACACCCTTTGATAGCCTTAGAACCCTTTTAGAAACTCTTAGAATACCTTTACGAAGCCTAAAATATCTTAGAATTGCCCTAGGGACTCCTATTTATAGATGGGAAACTCCCACTTATGCATATCCTTAGAAATCGCATCAAATTTACGTAGTCCACACACAAACTGCGCACTGTCTTGTTAACCCTCGACTAGTTGAGATAAGGCTTCAACCAGTCAAAGGGACCTTTGACTAGTCAAGATAGTCCCTCGACTGGTCGAGCGTCCCGAAAATCTAAGATTAAAGACATCTTTTAACAATATGGATGAGGCTAATATTTGTATTTTCACTTCATCTCGGTGGGAATCACCTTATAAACGGGTTGGATGGCATGTAAACATCACGGTGAGTCCTAGGAAGAATGCAATAGTAGGCATTTCCATCCACAATGTTTCCGTTCTTCTCATCCTAACACGATCTAGCATTTTGCAGTAAACTCTCTTAGGTAGCTATGGGCTATGTTATCCAATATATCAGATGTCATTTTTCATTCATTTTAGCTCTGGATTCTTTGATTTTCTTTCTCAAGTTTGATCTCCTCCATGCCAGCTATTGCAAGGAGAATGGTTAGGAGAACATCGTGGACCCCACACAACATTCATCTGAACTTCATCTTATAAATGCAAAACACCTTAATTTTCCCTTAGTTTCTTCTCAATTTGGTTCTAATAAAGATGGTTATAACTTGCACCTCACCATGCATCAAATTGCTGCTGAAGGAGAGAGTGGGTCCCACTTGAATCCAAAATCTCTCCAAAAATAACACCTAAGAATGTAGGTGTCCTTTTCGAGAGAGAATTGTATCGGACTCCACTAAGTTGTGTGTATTAGAAAAATGTTCACATACACACCTTTTTAAGTAAAAACTTATTCACACCTTTACTCACATGATATTGACACAAAATCCAAAGGATCTTTCAGGTGGTATAATGTAACACCCTGAAAATCGGGGGTCGTGTATAAACTCAACTCCCGAGTTTCAGACCGTCACTTATGCAACAAAAATGGTTATGATTCGATGTTGTCTGATTTAAAGCATCCACATGAGTAAAAGTATACCAAAACTGCAATTCATACTTCAGATCCAGTGATAAAAGCAAGCGGAAGACTAAACAATGTATATATCACTGTATGGAAAGCAAAGTAATCTCATCTGTCTCCAAAGTATGACTACATCACTGAGTCTCATGTACATATACATAACAAAAGAATAATGTTCAAAAAGAAAAGTCCCACTGATGTCCCCTCGATCCAGGTCGCCTACGGGAAGCCGTCATGATACTGTATATACGAAAACTCATCCTGGTCCTCGTCATCATCTAGCTCCACCTCCTGGATCTCGTCCTCACCTGCAACTACAACAGGGTCTGGTGGGTGTTGCAAACACCATCCCGTAACGTGGGAATGAGTGATCAACTCAGTGGAATCATAGAGCAAAGATTAGCATGTTCACAATTCAATCACACGATAATAGTAAAGCAGTAAATCAGACAATCCTAATACTGTTGTTAATGCAAGATGATATGACGTGATGTATGCCCTCACCGACGATCACCCTCATGCGGCAACATCTTACGACCGCGGCATGCCACACTCCCTAGAGTGCTCCACATCTTCCAGGCACATGCAATGCTATGGTGATATGATTACCAAGTTGTTATTAGTCCATTCCAAACAGCAGGATTGGGAAACTAAGGTACTTCCCTTGTATCAATCCCAACACGGATCCTGTCTAGGGTCGTCACTCCTAGTAATCTCATACGATGTATATTTCGTAGGTCACTGCAAGGGCTGCCAGGGCTGTTGCTCGCACTCGTTGCACCGCTCCCCCATCACCTTATCAATACAGGCCTACTGTACTCTACTGCACGGAAGGGTCGTCGCCTCCCGTGGACTCAGAATACGCTCGCGGTCACTACAAAGGGCTCGTCGCCTGATCAGTGTAGGCCGACAGCTAGAATATAGTGTCCCATACCACCATAATCTGTTCACGAGTCAAGGTGCTCACTGGTCACTACGGGGAGGTTTGTGGCCCCAGCGTAGGCCGACAGCTCGACCACGGTGTCTCATACCACCATGCCCGGCTCATGAGTCTTCGTGGATCAAGGTACCACGGTTAATAGGGTTTACAATGGTAAGTTCAGTACCCTAGGTTCAAGCAGTTATGATACATACAAGGTGAACAAACATCGGCCAGTCGGGTTACTTGACGGGCTCGACTAGCGCGATCGCATCTCAAGCTGAACGACATGAAGTGCGTAAAACACTTCGCGTGGCCTAACCACTGCCGCCAACTCTCAACACGAATCACGTTCATCGACGCGTCGTTCGTGGCTATGACCAGTCAGCCACGAATTCGCTCGGTTAC
The DNA here is from genome assembly GCA_037074715.1 of Magnolia kwangsiensis. Lineage (NCBI taxonomy): Eukaryota > Viridiplantae > Streptophyta > Magnoliopsida > Magnoliales > Magnoliaceae > Magnolia > Magnolia kwangsiensis. The sequence continues at coordinate 84,406,763 of CM073589.1, read as the reverse complement.
CGACTGCCCGGACTAAGTCTAGTCCCAAACACTTATGGAATCACATCAACAAGTTATGTAAGAGCATTGGAATTGAAATACAATCATGTGAGCATGTTAACACATGTTATATCATTCAACTTAAGCAAATCCTCAAGCACATAAATTCCATGCATGTAATGAAATCATGCATTTAGTCAACATGTAGAAAATCATTTAGGTCAGCATAATAATTGAAAAATCAATCACAAACTATCAAATAACATCATTTAATTCAATACATACTAATACAAGCATTTATACAAACACATACACTACACACTTAAGTCTACATATAGTATGTCGACCCAAAGTGCGCAACTAGGCGAATCTCTTCGCCAAACTAATTATGCACGCATTCCTAACTTCCTAATGCGACAACAAACCATGTCAATCACATCAGCAAAATATGAATGTAAACGGTACTTCCTACAAATGACTAAAATGCCCTAAATCTCATATTCTTCGTTAGCTTACGAAACGGGAAACGGAGAGCATTTTGTACATGTCAAACGGCGATGCCGTCAAGAATCTACTATTAAACGACATTGAAAGCGTTGGGAACCGTCAATCAAAGCGTCTAAAATCCTCACCTTATGTCTTGTAGACTCGGGAATTGAAACGGAGCGTATACGCTTCGTCTACGGCGAGTAAGGAGCCTAATACACAAGATCCATAAGCTACATCGCTATGGAAACAAGGGAAACTCAAATCAACAACTATTTAGGGTTTTTACTTACCTAGGATCGCGGTGGAATCGCCGGGAAAGCGGTGGAGGTGTGTTGCTTAAGCACGTGCAATGCGTAGTACAAGTGGCAGGAAGAACTCTCCCACACTCTCACAATCTCCCACCTTTTTCTCTCTCCCAAGCTAGGGCTTCTCTCAAATTCGGATGGAAGAGAGGAGTGAGGGTTTCAACCCCTTTTATAGCCTACAACATGCCCAAAATAGGCTTGGGAACAATGTTTACTTGGTGCCTAACCAAATCGGGGCCGTTTCGGTCCAAAAGGGCATTTCTGAAGGTCCCCAGGCCAAATGCGGTCGGACTTAAGCTCATGCACACTGGATCTAGCACACATCCAGTTTTCAGACCGGTTGGGTTCCCAGATCGCACGTGGCGGCCCAGTTTCAGTTTAACGGTCACCGCACCAAGATCAGGCCTATAAGTCTCGTGATATATAATAGATATTTTTTCTGATCCAAGGGTGTAATTTGGCTGTATTCTGACGGTCAGAACGCTCAATACTGATGCGTCAAATTGTGTGCCAGATTTGAATTTCAAATTCCAATTCTAACCCTATTCTCACTCTCTTCGGTCCGGGCTCAATGAAATAGCCTGTGATTATCGGTTTGACTTGATTTTTGGAATGAGTGTCAAGTCCAGCTAGACGGTTCTAACGGTCTAAGATAGGAGGTATCGGACTTTCAACGTGCGGTCTAGATCCAATACAAAGATTCAAAGTGGTCCAGAGAACAAACCGGTTTAGAGTTTGATCCGAGGCTTTAGAGCATTATAGCACCCTTGGTTCCACTCGCTTCGGGCCTTGTAGAACGTATTTAAAGTGATCAGGGACCATTTCCCAGCTATTCTAACGTTGCACTAGCTAACCTAGTCATATTTTCTAAAGGAATGAATTCTACGCAATATCGGGTCGAGTTGGTACTCGAACCCAAGTATGGATTTTTCACGGGCGTTACAATCTACCCCCCTTAACAAATAATTTCGTCCTCGAAATTTTGTACCTTTTCGTACTCCTCGAGAAGCTGTGGGTAGTTCTTTCTGATCTCGGCTTCTGTCTCCCAAGTAGCCTCCTCCTCAGAGTGATGCGTCCATAGTACCTTCACAAGGGGAATCACCTTGCTACGCAGTACCTGCTCCTTCCTGTCTAAGATGCGTGTCGGTCGCAGGATATAAGTAACATCCTCTCCTAACTGCACCTGCTCCCATCTGATGATATGAGAAGGATCAGCAACGTACTTCTTCAGCATAGAAACATGAAATACGTTGTGGACGCTCGCGAGGGGCGTGGGTAAAGCCAATCGGTAAGCCACTGCTCCCACACGATCGAGGATCTGAAATGGACCAATGAATCGCGGTGCCAGCTTCCCCTTCTTCCCGAACCGAAGGACTCCCTTCATAGGGGAAACTCGCAAAAACACATGATCCCCGACTGTGAACTCTAGTGGTCTCCGTCTCGTATCGGCGTAGCTCTTCTGTCTGCTCTGCGCTGTAAGAAGCCGACGTCGAATAATATCGATCTTTTCTGACGTCGCCTGCACCAACTCTGGGCCAATCAAGCTACGCTCACCGACCTCTAACCATCAATGCGGTGCGCGACAAGGTCGCCCATACAGCGCCTCATAAGGTGCCATGCCGATACTCGCCTGGAAGCTATTGTTGTACGCAAACTCCGCATATGCAAGACAGTCATCCCAACTGTCCTTGAAGTCCAATGCGCAAGCTCGCAACATGTCCTCCAGGATCTGGTTCACTCGCTCCGTCTGTCCGTCCGTCTGTGGGTGGAAGGCAGTACTGAACTTCAACTTCACACCCATAGCCTCCTGAATGCGAGTCCAGAAAATAGAAGTGAACCGCGTGTCTCTGTCCGACACGATCTCCAACGGAACTTCATGCAGACGCACAATCTCTCGGATATACAATCTAGCCAGCTCGTCTGCAGAGTTCGTAACTCTGATCGGTAGGAAGTGCGCCGACTTCGTCAATCGGTCGACGATCACCCAAATGGAATCATGCCCCTTCCTCGTCTTCGGCAACCGAGAAATGAAGTCCATGGAAATGAAATCCCACTTCCACTCTGCAATCGGCATAGGCTGCAAAAGTCCAGGTGGTCGGCGATGCTCTGCCTTCACCTGCTGACAAGTGAGACAACGGGACACGAACTCAGCAATGTGGGTCTTCATACCTTCCCACCAATACGTCCTCTTCACGTCACGATACATCTTCGTACTGCCTGGATGCATCGCGAGTCTAGTAGAATGCGCAGCCTCGAGAATCTCTCGTCTCAAGTTAGGGACATCTGGGATGCATAGGCGGCCACGGTAACGTAAGCCCCCATCCATACCAACTCGCCAGTCGGCGTCAGCATCATCACTGGCCTGCTCTCGAAGCTCAGTAAGATGCGCGTCGTCCCTCTGCGCCTCGATGACACGGTCATCGATCTGGGATCGCACCTGTACGTGTGCGATGAACTCAAATGGCTCCTCTACGGTGAGTTTCTGCTCAAAGTCTCGCAAAAACTCAACCATATCCCACTCGGCAACCATCAGCGGAGCCGCAAACTCTATCGCCTTCTTGCGGCTCAACGCATCAGCCACAAGGTTCGCCTTCCCATGATGGTAAGAGACTTCAAACTTGAAGTCCTTCAGCGTCTCCATCCATCGCCGCTGCCTCATATTCAAGTCCCGCTGCGTGAATATGTACTTGAGGCTCTTGTGGTCGCAAAAGAGCTCGAACTCCTCTCCGTAGAGGTAATGTCTCCAGAGTCTCAGTGCGAATATCACGGCTGCCAACTCCAGGTCGTGTGTAGGGTAATTCTCCTCGTGCTTCCTTAATTGTCTCGAGGCATACGAAATTACCCTGTCCCTCTGCATAAGGACACAACCCAAACCAACGCCAGACGCGTCAGTGTATATAGTGTATTTAACCCCTTGCTCTGGCAATACTAGCACAGGGGCGGACGTAAGTCTGTCCTTCAGCTCCTGAAAAGCCGACTCCGCCTTATCATTCCAGGCGAACTTCACGTCCTTCCGTGTCAACTGAGATAAGGGTCTCGCGATCTTCGAGAAGTCCTGAATGAAGCGCCGATAGTAGCCAGCGAGACCCAAGAAACTCCTCACCTCAGTGACAGAACCAGGCTGCTCCCAGTCCTGCATCCCAGCTACCTTAGACAGGTCAACTGCCATGCCATCCTTGGACACCACGTGTCCCAGAAACTTCACCTCCTGCTTCCAGAAGTCGCACTTCTTGTACTGTGCGAACAACTGATGTCGTCTGAGCGTATCAAGGACCAAACGCAAGTGCTCCTCATGCTCCTCTCGACTCCTAGAGTATACCAAAATGTCATCGATGAATACAACGACGAATCGATAGAGGAAAGGCCGCAATACCCGGTTCATCAGATCCATGAACACGGCCGGTGCGTTCGTGAGACCGAACGACATCACGAGGAACTCGTAGTGACCAAAACTGGTCCTGAATGTTGTCTTCTGCACGTCCTCATCTCTGACGCGCAGCTGATGATATCCTGACTGAAGATCAATCTTCGAGAAGTACTGCGCTCCTCTCAACTGATCAAACAAGTCATCGATCCTGGGCAAAGGGTACTTGTTCTTCACCGTGAGCTGGTTCAGCCTGCGATAATCAATACACAATCGCAGCGAACCATCCTTCTTCTTCACGAACAAGACCGGTGCTCCCCAAGGAGACACGCTAGGCCGTATAAAGCCAAGCTCTAGCAGGCCATCAATCTGCGTCCTCAACTCCTCCATCTCACATGGTGCCATGCGATACGTCGGCAGTGAGACAGGTGTAGAACCAGGAACCAGATCGATAGTGAAATCGATCTCACGTCGGGGCGGCAAACCAGGGATCTTCCTGAACAGATCCCCGAACTCAGAAACAACTGGCGTCTGCTCAAGTACCTGGGCACCAGCGTCGCGCAACAGAGTGGCGTAGCTAAGAATGCGGAAAGGAAGATTTACCCGCACTGGAAACGTGAAGGATGCGCCCTCAGGCTCGTACGCTGTGACTATACGAGTCTCGCAGTCAATCTCGGCTCTCGCTGCAGTCAACCAATCCATGCCAAGAATGACGTCGAGATAAACGAGCGAGGGATCGACGACCAGATCAAGAGTCATCGTCCTGCCTCCCAGATCAACCAAACAACCCTCACACATCTGGGTGACATCCGAAAAATCTCCATGAGCTGCAAAGACTCGCACGCTATCCATAGTGATAGTCTGCAACCCAAGACGTCTGACTACGGTACGCGATATCAAAGAAAGCGTGGAACCAGTGTCCACCATGACAAGAATGGGAGTACCTCCGATATGGCCCGTGACCTCGAAGGCTGAATGCTGGAAAGTCGGCGTCGTAGCTGCCTCAGCGGTCAGTGCATGAACTCGTGCCTGTTGTGGCCGGTTCGGCCGCTGTGTCAAGGGCCGTGGAGGCTGTCGAATCTACGACACCGTAGGTCGGAAAGAAGGATGCGCAGGAGCTGACCGTATAGGCGGTGCTGATATCGCCTGCGGACGTACACGATCAATCTTCTGCGGCGACGAGAACCCACTGTCCCGCATCCTGGAAAAGCAACTCTGCGCTAAATGGCCCGTCCTCCCACAGTATGTGCATGATAAATCAGGATGCCGAAACGGTCCTACTGGCGCCGTGGTCCTGGTAGGAGGATCAATGCGAGGCCTCTTGCCCGCGAAGGGCCTATCTGGCAACTCCGGTCGCAGCCTGGAAGTAGTCGGGCCTCGTGATCGCGCAAGTCGATCCACGTCCTGCTCTGCCCGCATGGACATGTGAACCAACTCCGCATAGGAGGGGAAACTGACACAGCACATCTTCGACCGAATATCCGGTCGCAAGCCCTCCAAAAAGCGCCGTATGCGCATCTGCTCATCAGCTAGAATCGTCGGGACGTACCTGCCCAACTCTGTGAACCGATGCTCATACTCAGTAACCGTCATCGCTGCCTGCCTGAGACGGAGAAACTCATTCTCCCTCTCGTGCCTGTAGGTCTGGGGATAATACTTCTCATGGAAGCGGAACTCGAATGCTGCCCACGTCTATACGAAATCTCCGGCAACAGTCCGCAATATACTATCCCACCACATACTGGCCTCTCTCTCAAATAAGAAGGTAGCCAGCTCTATCTGCTCAGCCTCGGTACAGTGCAACATGCGTAGAATCTTCGACACTCGGTCGAGCCAGAACTCAGCCTCCTCGGGTCTTTGAGAACCCGTGAAAGTAGGAGGCCGCAAGCGCTGGAATCGCTCCAGAAGGCCCCGTGTGTCGGCAGGATTCCCCGCAGGGAAAGCAGGCTGCGCAGGATGTGCTATGCCCTCATCCTGGGCGTAAGTATAGGCATCCTCAGCTGGATGCGCAGGTGGTGCAGGCGGAGTAGATGCAGTCGCACCCCCACCCTGGGCTAAAGTCCCAACTATGGTGGTCAGAAGCGGCAGCTGCTGTAGCATCATAGCCATCATCTGCTCGAATCTATCAGGGGGTGGAGCAGGCTGTGGCGGATGAGGTGCGGAAGTAGATGCGCGCTGTGGCTCTCTAACTGATGGTGTAAATGGTGGTGGTCCATCTGTAGGACCAACAGTAGGCTGAGACGACCGAACCGTCTCAGGAATCGGGCCCACAGCAGGGTCCGGACGAGTGCCAGACTGAGAGGGAGCCTGATCCATCTGCTCTGACAATGAAAGTCGAACCGCGCTCCTCGTAGTCTTAGGTAGCATTCCCTATATTCAAAATAGGGCGCAACCTTGTCAGTCTCAATTGCACAAATACACCACAATCATTCACTAAAGAGTCAAAGGCATTTCATGCTTTTCAATTAATCAAAATTGTCACAATACAAGGGATATATCCTTACAAGCATCATGACTAGAATGACATGGAAATTAAGACAGTTAAGCAACAGCAACATAAGCAAAGCACTAGCCCTAATAGGCTTTACACACATAAAACAGAAAATGGCTAACTACTCATAACAACATCAAAGATCGCGTCGCTAGTCAGAGTCTGGCGACGGAGGAGGAACACCCTTATCCTGTAAGCAACACAGGATTGCCTTCAAGGTGCGAGTCACCTTGCCAAACTTCTTCTTCGTAACGGCCTTGGCATCAGCGACCTCTGCTCGAAGTTCTTGGACTTCCCTTCGCAAAGCGGTCTGGCTCTCCTCCATCCGAGCAATGCGATCGTCGATAGTAGCCTGCGCAGAAGGAGGAGGGCTCTCATCAGTATCCTGAGCCTCCTCTTCTGCTTCTTCCTGAGTCTCTTCCTGAACCTCTGCACTAGGTTCTTCTTCGCTTTGATCTTCCTCTTCATCAAAGTCGTCCCCACTATCCCTTTCAAGTTGATTTTCACGATATTGCGACCCAATCTTCATCTTAACCATTGTCGACTCATCGATGGTGTGAATCGATACCGGCAATTCGGGTCCAAGTCTATAGGCAAACTCAAGCGCAATCTTGCAAATGAGTCGGCCAAAGGGAAGGGATTCGGATGTTCTCCTCGACCTGGCTATGAGAACTATCTGCCGTAAGATGAAAGTGGCCATACATACGTTCTCTCCCTGGGCCACCAGAAATAAGAAATCGACCATAAGACGTGTACATTCAATGCTGTTCGTCGACCTAGGATAAACATTGAACGTGCAGATATGATGCAGCAGACGCAAATCCTCAGACATGTACGTCGCCTTGAGGCTATTATTAGGCTGCCATGGAACCAACTTACCGCACAGAAATCTGGTGCGGCGATCTCGTTCACGTCTAGTCCTCAAATTCTTTTCACTTGGATGCACATCACCTAGAGGCACATTAAGAAGTCGCGCAATCAACCGGACGTCGATCGTAGCCATCCGATCTCTACCAAAAGGGATTTTGAACTGCAAAGGATCCAAGGTAGGATTCTGGATGCTACCATAGAAGGCACGAACAGTGCTCACATTAGCACCAGTGCGAGCTTCAAAGATCGGTCCCCAGTGCGCAGCTTCAATGCGTTCGAACAACAGATACTCGCTGAACAACCGTCCATCTATGTCCGCCTCAAATAACACTCTACGATCAGTGTATTCACCATGAGGCATCTCTGATAGAATGGTTCGTCCAAGATATGCATGGGGATCCAAATCCCGCTTTGTACGGCACTCCAGGACTGCAGCTGGACCTGCGGCGGCGCTTGAACTTGCGGCACCACCCCGCGGTCTTCTCAATTGAGCAGGGCGGCTCGGCCCAGCCTCGTCTGTCGCAGTTTTCCTCTTACCCATCAAAGATATGATGGATGAGAGCGACAAAAGGCCCAAAATGGCTTCCACAAAAGCCATGGAAAACGCCGAAAATGCGGAGAAATGGCTGCCCAATCTGACAAAAGGAAATCTAGGCGTCGTAGAGGGATGCTTCAAGCTTCCCAAGGCTGTACTTTTAGGGAAAAATACAAACAAAAAGATGGGATGGAGCACCTCACGATTTCAGCTCTGTTTGGGGGATTTTGGAGCTCCAAATGGTGAAATCTTCAAGAGGAAGGGCTTCCAACTCCCAATAAATGATGGGTGGTGGTCGGTTTTGGCCAAGGAAGGGTTTAGAGGTGGTGTGGGACGCTGGGGTTTGGAATAGGTTGCTGAAAATCGAATCTAGGCTATGTAAGGGGGCTGTTTGTGAAGGAGAGGTAGGATTTGGGGGTTTTCATGATGTGGGAGGTACATAGGGGTGATGTGGACCCTATTTAAGGGAGTGCGCCCGAAGGACGGCACCAACTGAGCTCGCCGGCCGGCGATGCATCGCCCGGCCGGCGATGGCATCGCCGGTCAACTCTCAAGTTGACTGGTGGGACCCCATGGGTCTGGTCCCCCATGGTCCCAGGGTCCCAAAAAGTTAGGTCCCACCCCCTGGTTCATAGTATTTTGGTCTCTATGAGCCCAAACATGTGTTCAGGGATTTCTGGGTCCACATCGCAATCTCGAATACCAAACCATATGTTGCAGCATATGAATTTGGGGTAGAAGGAGCCAGTACACCTATCTAGGTCCTTAGTTGCAAAAGACAGTGAAGTTAGAATGGCCTTATGTCCATTTTTCATGAAATTTTACTATTCACTGTAAAATTTGGTGAATGTATTAATTTGTATTATTTTCACATTAGGTTTGATGCCTAACATGAAATGGATAAGAAAGAACTAAAGGTTGAAGTGTTTAGAGAAGGAATTTTGAAGATTTTTGGTGAAACGGGGTTTTTAAGCCCTGGTGATTGATTACAGGAGTCGTGGTCATCCCACGGCCCAAGGAGTCGCCTTTGTGGTTTAAAACCGCTCATAGGACGTCTCAACCTGACTTCCTACAGCTTAGTAGTGATTCGGGTTGCATTATGCGACCCGAGATACGTTACAGATTCGATCTTGCGATCGATCCTAATAGACTTCGCCTATCGGCGAATCTGCGATCCTAGAAGTGTTTCTAGACTCTTCTCGCACCCACCTAAGTCAAAGGAAGCGACAGCGTACATCGCAAGACCATAACCCAAGCCCAGTATACTCTCATTCATGCTCTGATACCAACTTGTAACACCCTGAAAATCGGGGGTCGTGTATAAACTCAACTCCCGAGTTTCAGACCGTCACTTATGCAACAAAAATGGTTATGATTCGATGTTGTCTGATTTAAAGCATCCACATGAGTAAAAGTATACCAAAACTACAATTCATACTTCAGATCCAGTGATAAAAGCAAGCGGAAGACTAAACAATGTATATATCACTGTATGGAAAGCAAAGTAATCTCATCTGTCTCCAAAGTATGACTACATCACTGAGTCTCATGTACATATACATAACAAAAGAATAATGTTCAAAAAGAAAAGTCCCACTGATGTCCCCTCGATCCAGGTCGCCTACGGGAAGCCGTCATGATACTGCATATACGAAAACTCATCCTGGTCCTCGTCATCATCTAGCTCCACCTCCTGGATCTCGTCCTCACCTGCAACTACAACAGGGTCTGGTGGGTGTTGCAAACACCATCCCGTAACGTGGGAATGAGTGATCAACTCAGTGGAATCATAAAGCAAATATTAGCATGTTCACAATTCAATCACGCGATAATAGTAAAGCAGTAAATCAGACAATCCTAATACTGTTGTTAATGCAAGATGATATGACGTGATGTATGCCCTCACCGACGATCACCCTCATGCGGCAACATCTTACGACCGCGGCATGCCACACTCCCTAGAGTGCTCCACATCTTCCAGGCACATGCAATGCTATGGTGATATGATTACCAAGTTGTTATTAGTCCATTCCAAACAGCAGGATTGGGAAACTAAGGTACTTCCCTTGTATCAATCCCAACACGGATCCTGTCTAGGGTCGTCACTCCTAGTAATCTCATACGATGTATATTTCGTAGGTCACTGCAAGGGCAGCCAGGGCTGTTGCTCGCACTCGTTGCACTGCTCCCCCATCACCTTATCAATACAGGCCTACTGTACTCTACTGCACGGAAGGGTCGTCGCCTCCCGTGGACTCAGAATACGCTCGCGGTCACTACAAAGGGCTCGTCGCCTGATCAGTGTAGGCCGACAGCTAGAATATAGTGTCCCATACCACCATAATCTGCTCACGAGTCAAGGTGCTCACTGGTCACTACGGGGAGGTTTGTGGCCCCAGCGTAGGCCGACAGCTCGACCACGGTGTCCCATACCACCATGCCCGGCTCATGAGTCTTCGTGGATCAAGGTACCACGGTTAATAGGGTTTACAATGGTAAGTTCAGTACCCTAGGTTCAAGCAGTTATGATACATACAAGGTGAACAAACATCGGCCAGTCGGGTTACTTGACGGGCTCGACTAGCGCGATCGCATCTCAAGCTGAACGACATGAAGTGCGTAAAACACTTCGCGTGGCCTAACCACTGCCGCCAACTCTCAACACGAATCACGTTCATCGACGCGTCGTTCGTGGCTATGACCAGTCAGCCACGAATTCGCTCGGTTACCGACTGCCCGGACTAAGTCTAGTCCCAAACACTTATGGAATCACATCAACAAGTTATGTAAGAGCATTGGAATTGAAATACAATCATGTGAGCATGTTAACACATGTTATATCATTCAACTTAAGCAAATCCTCAAGCACATAAATTCCATGCATGTAATGAAATCATGCATTTAGTCAACATGTAGAAAATCATTTAGGTCAGCATAATAATTGAAAAATCAATCACAAACTATCAAATAACATCATTTAATTCAATACATACTAATACAAGCATTTATACAAACACATACACTACACACTTAAGTCTACATATAGTATGTCGACCCAAAGTGCGCAACTAGGCGAATCTCTTCGCCAAACTAATTATGCACGCATTCCTAACTTCCTAATGCGACAACAAACCATGTCAATCACATCAGCAAAATATGAATGTAAATGGTACTTCCTACAAATGACTAAAATGCCCTAAATCTCATATTCTTCGTTAGCTTACGAAACGAGAAACGGAGAGCATTTTGTACATGTCAAACGGCGATGCCGTCATGAATCTACTATTAAACGACATTGAAAGCGTTGGGAACCGTCAATCAAAGCGTCTAAAATCCTCACCTTATGTCTTGTAGACTCGGGAATTGAAACGGAGCGTATACGCTTCGTCTACGGCGAGTAAGGAGCCTAATACACAAGATCCATAAGCTACATCGCTATGGAAACAAGGGAAACTCAAATCAACAACTATTTAGGGTTTTTACTTACCTAGGATCGCGGTGGAATCGTCGGGAAAGCGGTGGAGGTGTGTTGCTTAAGCACGTGCAATGCGTAGTACAAGTGGCAGGAAGAACTCTCCCACACTCTCACAATCTCCCACCTTTTTCTCTCTCCCAAGCTAGGGCTTCTCTCAAATTCGGATGGAAGAGAGGAGTGAGGGTTTCAACCCCTTTTATAGCCTACAACATGCCCAAAATAGGCTTGGGAACAATGTTTACTTGGTGCCTAACCAAATCGGGGCCGTTTCGGTCCAAAAGGGCATTTCTGAAGGTCCCCAGGCCAAATGCGGTCGGACTTAAGCTCATGCACACTGGATCTAGCACACATCCAGTTTTCAGACCGGTTGGGTTCCCAAATCGCACGTGGCGGCCCAGTTTCAGTTTAACGGTCACCGCACCAAGATCAGGCCTATAAGTCTCGTGATATATAATAGATATTTTTCCTGATCCAAGGGTGTAATTTGGCTGTATTCTGACGGTCAGAACGCTCAATACTGATGCGTCAAATTGTGTGCCAGATTTGAATTTCAAATTCCAATTCTAACCCTATTCTCACTCTCTTCGGTCCGGGCTCAATGAAATAGCCTGTGATTATCGGTTTGACTTGATTTTTGGAATGAGTGTCAAGTCCAGCTAGACGGTTCTAACGGTCTAAGATAGGAGGTATCGGACTTTCAACGTGCGGTCTAGATCCAATACAAAGATTCAAAGTGGTCCAGAGAACAAACCGGTTTAGAGTTTGATCCGAGGCTTTAGAGCATTATAGCACCCTTGGTTCCACTCGCTTCGGGCCTTGTAGAACGTATTTAAAGTGATCAGGGACCATTTCCCAGCTATTCTAACGTTGCACTAGCTAACCTAGTCATATTTTCTAAAGGAATGAATTCTACGCAATATCGGGTCGAGTTGGCACTCGAACCCAAGTATGAATTTTTCACGGGCGTTACATATAACTTCTACCCATATTCAAAACTTTGGTGGGTCTTAGCAAAGGGAAACAATTTCCTCCCTTGATCTTCCTCTTCCTTTACTATAGCTAACTGAAGTTTTAAATAAAGCTAAAATTTAATCCTTAAGGGTTTCACGGAGTGTCACATCACATGAACCATTCAAATTTTGTACCCATGACATGTGTGTAACTGTGTGCATGAGTTCTCACCTAAAAAGTTGTGCAGGTGAGTATCTCTCTCTCTCTCTCTCTCTCTCTCTCTCTCTCTCTCTCTCTCTCTCTCTCTCTCTCTTTATATATATATATAGTAGGTGTGTAGAGAGGCGGGTTGTGGAGGGGATTAGGTGCTACTTTAACCGTTGATTTTAATTATTAGCTTAATCAAACCATTCTTTTCTAATTCAATAAATCATTGATTTGTATTATCCACCTTGTGTGTGTTATCAGTGTTATATCTTATTTTTTCCAGTTCCTACAAGAGCCAATTAAAAAGGGGCACATGTGATTTTACAAGAGTTACGTGGTTTATTCGAGATCTGTGGAGATACTCAAAGAGGATTTTATGGCAACATAGCTAGTTTCTATCAAGTAGTGTCACATCATCCACAAAACAAGAGTGGCCGAGCGGAATATAGTCAAGTCGATAAGGAAGCTTGGGGCAGTTATTGGTGCTCCGAAAAGCCAGCAATGCTAAAATGGTTATAACAACCATCTTAACATGGGAAGCATCCAGATGATCAATTTAAGGTTATAAATAGCAAGGGAATTTATTTGAAGAAGGCATCTTATACTAACCAAATCAAATCAAATCTATCTTTCAATTACTTTATGCTCCTTAGCATTATTAGTCATTTATATTCCTCAGTGTAATCGGTAACAGTAATTAAGTGATCGTTAACTTTAGTTGTAATTTAAGTCTACGTTTATACGCTGGATTTAATTCGAATATCAAGCAAATTCTTCATTCAGAAAGGCTTTTTGCATTTGTTTTCCATGCCTGACTGTAAGAATTTCCTTTATATATATATATATATATATATATTGAAAAAGTCCTTTCATATGGAAGGCAAAGGTGCGACCTATCTTCAAAGGATGAACCCCATCTTCTGATAATCACCTAATCATCTTAAACAACATTGTGCAAGTGGTTGAATAGGCGACCGATATTCAATCTTAGTCACATACAGTCGATTCCGACGTATCTGCCTATCTTGGAGTTTAGGGTAATAGTTGTTTGATTTGAATTGAGCCGCGCATTCAATTTTGGCACACTTGCACAAACCCTGTGACCAAATTTAAAACCAAGAGGCAACATATTTTGGCATGCCTAGTGGGACCCTTTCTCAAGTTTAATTACCAGTGTAACGTTGTGATTGGCCAATCATAAATATGAATAGAATGAGCAATGAAATTGTTGAGGCTGAACCTTCAACACCAATCACACCACATCTGATCGAGGATGTACCGGTTCAAACAGCCCCCAAATTATTGAATTTAAATGGTAATCCAACACGCAAGTCCCATTAACCAGGAAGGGGCATTGACCTCTCAGACCGTTTCTCTTGAAGAGATAATGGTTGGACTTCAAGATGTGCAACTGAGTATTCAGCATGTTCAGGAATATGGGAGAGCTCAGGAAGAGTTGGTACACGCTCAAGCCAAGCAATTATGTATTCAAATTAAGAATGTTAATAGATGGATGACTAACTAGAGTGAGTCCATGCATCAATTAATAGCCATCATTATCGAAAGAACACCTGTGGTGACACAGTATAATGCCAAAGGAAGTTCTGTCCGTAACATGAATCAACCATCATCGATACCTCTCCTATAATGGAACACACTTCCTGTTCTAACCTAGGATGGACGAAATACTCCACTACCCACCAAATTCAAGCAACCAAAGCAGGAAGTCAAGAATTTTATCCCCGAAGCTCAGAATTAGGGTATGCTGGGAGGACAATCTTTCAAGCATTTTCTTATAAATCCATTGTTCCGTGAGGGAAAGAACCAAGTGGGTCTTGATCCACCACCAATGGTTAAACTTAAACATGTGAATCGTAACCAAATCATGCAAATGGTCCAAGAGGTGACAGGCCAAGTACTCGACTGAATACTATCTCAATCTACCATAAGCTGTATCCCAAATGGATTGATCGACGACAACCATTGCTGAAGAATTATCGACCGTATTTTTCACTATTCTCTGGCGATCCTGGTCAATCGACCATTTAACCCATAGGTCGATTCACTATGCATTGTGGTGAACTGGCTAATAATGACTATCACAAGTTACAATTATTTGGTCCATTAGCAGCAGCAACCTTTACGTGATACTTCAACTTACTATTAAATTCAATCCATACTTAGTAGGAGACGAAGGAAAATTTTCATGTTTATTTCTTTTCTAAGGACATGGAGATGACCATAGAGGATTTTGCACGCTTTCAACACATAGAAAGGGAATCTTGCGAGAGTTACATTACCCAACTCAAGAGAGTAAAAAGTCGGTGTAAAGTCATCGTAACTGAGGTCGAGTTTGTGCAACTTGCATAAGATGGCCTGGAATACAAACTCTGAAAGAAATTCATTAGAATGGAGTTTGTAGATTTGTATGATCTAGCTAGGAATGTTTCCAGATATGAAGAACTTCTTTAGGAATGAGCCATGCAAAGGAACTCGATAATCGGGACATATTATCATTACCCTAACTACGAGGTTACTATTACCGAGGTAGTGGAAAAAAGGCCACTTATATGCTCAGTATTGGTCAAAGCGGAAACAACTACACTGGTCACACAAAAGGCTTAGAAGATTTACACATTTGATATTATCCAGGCCGATGAAATATTTGAAATACTATTAGTCGAGAAGTATATTAAAGTTCCCAGTAATCACAAAATACCCACGGATGATGAATTGAAAAAGGTTGAGTACTACAAATGGCATGGGACGTGTTCTCATTCCACTAATAAGTGCGTTGTGTTCAAGAACATCATCCAGGATAACATCGATTGATGATTGTTGAAATTCCCTGAGAAATATGAAAAAGCATTGTTGTTCGATACTGATTTGTTCCTACCTAATCTTAACATCAACATAGAAGCGGTGAATCAACGAAAATTGGATTGACAACAGCAAATGATTGATCTTTGTCCTGCTAGTTACCATGGCACGCCACGACGACTGACGTTAGGGTGATATCAGTCCTATGCAATGACCATCGATTTCACAGAGAGATTGAGAGCAGTATAACGTAACAATTGAGACTCGCAGCTATGTGGCCGATGTGTTGGAATGGTCCAAGACTTAGAAGCTATGGCTCAACCAATGAGGCATGTCAGATATGCAAATCCAAGAGGGACTGACAGGGGGATCCCTATCAACCACCAATGGCGTTTTGATCTCATGATCACCAGCCCCAGTAAATAACTCTGAGGCAAAGAATGGTCAAGCCTAGACCAACTTAAGAGGAAGTCTGGAGAATGGTCAGGTATCCTAAATTACCTTTCACCTTTAAAGTAATGACTTGAACCCAAAAACATCTTTGGTAAGAAAGTTAAATAACTAGAAAAAAGAATTGATAGAGGCTAAGAATGTATCTCAGACGAAGGTCATACAGCCACGTCCATTCTGGAGAATTCCTCAACCAGAGGAATAGTCAACCATAAACACTATTGATGTTGAAATCTAGATGTCCTCTTTAGACTACTCGAGACCTGCAAGAAAAGACAAGGATGAAGACCCTGGATGCAGCAAGGGACCCTCCGATGCCAAAGTCAGACAGGCAAGTTAGGTCTATTAGAACGTAAGATTTTTGGATGTATTTTCCTAGGTAGATTATGTGTGCTTTCACCATTAGGGATACTCCTATTTATAGGTGAGAGATGGAGGTGGCATAGGGGATGATCTTCTTATTTAACATGAGTGTATTGTAGAGTGATTTGGATCCCAAGCGTATCGCAATGATCTTTCAAGATCTTCAGCGAAGATCTCGAACAGACCCATATTACGGTTATTTCCCGAGATCCTCAGCTAAAATCTTGGACAAGTAGTTTTAGTAATATTAGGACAGTCGGTACCAAGTCGAAACTAGTGGAAGTGCTCAGAAGGAGGCCAAGGTGAAGAGTCCAAGGTAACTTACATTGTTACTTCTGAGAGCAGTTTACCGACCTAAATTCTGTAGTGAACCGTGGTCGGGATTTCCCTCGGTATCAAGTGGATGGTCGACCTGCCAACCTGCCTTTGTCTGAGCACAAAGGCCGAGGTCATTTCTTTAGAAAAATGTAGATAGAATCTGGGATGACCATTCTCTTCATCTTGTCGCACACGGCAGGAGTTGTTCTCAAGAAATGACCCGAGTAGTAGCTTAGAAATGTACGAGAATGTGGAAGAGCTCGATGCCAAAAGATCGAAGTGGGCACTTCATGTTCTGGCAGCTGAGCTCATGACGCGCACGGATGTCCAACCTGACCTCATCTTATTGGTCAGTCTATTTTTACCCATGATAATAGCCCCCTGCTTCTAACCTCACGCAGCGGGCTTAGGAAGTAAGTTGGTATTGGTGAGGTCAGACATTCTTGCACATGGGGCGTCGGACCTACTTGTCATTAATGTGAAATAAGGTAGCGTGCATGGGAATCGGGGCATATTTGCAATCATGATATGGCACGCTCAAGGTTGCGTGCCTCGGCTTAAGGTCATATGCACTGTCAGGATGCCTATTCAGTCCACAGCATATGGGGCACTGACGTGTGGCGTATTCTGGAGAGTCGAGTCGACCAGAAAGTAGGAGATCTCCCTGTGTTTGAGTGCATGTGTCGAGGAGCCATTTTGGATGTTGCATTAAGTGCGAGTATTAAATGCTAGGAAATTTATGACAATCTTTAAAGGCCTTCTCCGGTGAGCTTTATCTCTCTCGTCTTCCCTCACTTTTTCATTTTTCTTGTAGGCCCCTAATTTGTGATCATAATCTTGGCCAAAAATGTCGAATCTGTAGAATCAGTGGGAAGAATCAAGGACGTTCCAGCACGACATGGAACTGGAGGATTTGGACCTGCTGGAAAATCCGCCATCTCCGCTCGTGATAATGAACGATAAGGATTTTTGGGCGTCGAGGATGGTTGCTCAGTCCTTGGCCGAGCAACCAATAGATGCTGAAGGGTGTCACGCCCCAAACCCGAAAATCGGATTCACATGAATCTCGATTGCCGAATCCGGTGCTGACAGCCTCCGTAGTGCCCCATTCTCGGCTCCTGACAATCAAATGCCAGATTCTGATCCTGGGATCCTACAAGGAGGATTTTCAGAATGATTTTTTTTTTTTTGTAATGGAGCATAACCACAAGCATAACTAAGTCACAAAACAACATCACCACATATCCACTATATCAAAATCTTTTAAGTACAATGTGAAAAGGGAAATACAAGATGATCAAAAGCTCTAAAATGGTTTGAAACGCGCTCCTGCCTCAGCGCTGCTGTTGTCCAACGCTACCTGCACGCAACGGTCGTACATAAGCTTACAAAAGCTTAGAGGGTGGTGTAAGTGTATGCGTAAGGCAAACGCTAAGTGTACAGTATCAGAGTAGTGCGAAAGTATGCGGTAAGTCCATGAATACATTCAACCATACCAAGGCTATGTAATGCAAGGCATGATGCGAGATATGAATGTCATCGGCCACACCGATGTAATGCAAGGCCTACATAGCCGAATGTCATATGCAAAATGCAATCTAAGCAAGTCAGTACTCATCAAGTATATATATCAGTACAATTCCTCTCTGGATATCACCGGGGTCTAATACACTTCGCAGAGACTGCCACCTCCCTAGCTGCACAGTCAAGCAAGCGGAATAGACCTCACTATCCGCCTGACCAATAGTCTGTCAATACCTATCCGGCTCGTCGATAACGGACTCATTTACGAGCTGGTCAAACTCAGCCTAGCTTATAGCCCCCTCACTCAGGCGGATAAGGCCACACCCCTTTCCAACCGACCACGACACAGTGGGAGACGCGGCCTACTGGTATTCGGCACTCGGGCGCTCATGTATCCACTCAGTCTAGACATTGGAGCATCTCCTGGTACCAAAAAGGTTCTGGGACTTTCACCCAAGGACATCCTAAGTGCCCACAGTGCTAGAATAAGTATTTTCGGTATCCAATACGGCCATCCACGATGTACCTATGGAGCTACGGCCCTGATGCCGCTAGGGTGTGCAGTGATCAAATCATACATATGCGAGATGCATGAATCATGCCGTCAAATCATGCAGAAATCCAGCGTGTACTGCGCGATCATGTGGGGCACTCCATCTCATAACGGGTCCCATAAATGGTCTACCAAATGACATATGCTATGATCAGTCGATACTCAAACCAAGCATACATATGATGCGTATGGGCATGAGTCATGAGATTATACTAAGCATGTTATAAGGTGATGGATAACAACGAGCATAGGCCTATCAATGGGCCCTAAGGGGAGTTACAATGCGAACATTTAACCAACATTGTACATACAATATGGACATCAAACCAACATTGTTCCCTAAGCACGACCCGCCATATATATCATTACATGAACATGGGAAGTCACACATTGCAATGGACCCTAAGGTCATTCCGTTGGGCCTCGACCTATGGGCCTTAGATACATCAAATGGGCTGCGTTAATGGGCCTCACCAATGAGCCTTATGTACATTGCAATGGTCCATGATTCATGGGCCTTGGAATACATCAAAGTGGGCCTCGCAACTTGGGCCTTAAATATATCAGATGGGCCTACACACATGAGCTTTAAATATATCAAATGGGCTGCTCCATTTGCGCCCCATGCACATCAAATGGGCTTGAATCCCGTGGGCCTTATATAGAATAAATGGGCTGGATCTCATGGGCGTTGCATATGTCAAATAGGCCCAAGCCCATGGGCATTACATATGCCAAATGGGCTTAATCCCATGGGCATTACATATGCCAAATGGGATTAATCCCATAGCCTTAGATGTGCACCAAGGTGGGCCAAATGAATGGCCATAAATGGATCAACATGGGCCCTATATACATACCAAAGTGGGCCCATTTGAACCATAAATTTGACTCATTTTTAGCTTAAGAAATGAGTTTTCAAAATGGATAGACGGTGAGATGCAACACATGCATCATGGTGGGGGGTGGGTCCACATAGAGGCCCACCAATGAATGGACGGTTTAGATATAATACAACATGAGGGTGGGGGCCACTGACCGTCCAGCAGCCCCCAAAAATGGCTGGACGGTGTGGGTAATACATATAAAGCAGTGGGCTCCACCGTTCGAGCGGACGGTGGGATTTAAGGCACATGCTTCATTGTGGGTCCCATGTGGGGCCCACCATAATGTTTACATGCCATCCGACCCGTCCATTAGGTCATGCAGACCTGAATGAAGGGTGAAAATAAATTTTAGCTTGATCCAGAACTTCTGTGGGCCCCAAAAAAAGTTTCAATGGTAGACTTCACTTCACACTGTTTCTTATGGTGTGGGCCACCTGAAATCTGGATCAAGCCCATTTTTGGGTGGGGCCTACTTAAGGTAGGGACCCACCATTTGGACGGATTGGATAGACAAAAAAACATCACAGTGGGGCCCATATGCGGGCCGTGGGCTAGCTGGCGTCCGCCCGCTGGCCGTGCTGCTGCGTTTTTATTTTTATTTTTTTGAAAATTCGATTTTCTGGGATTTTTCCCATGTGGGGCCCATATCAGGCAGATCCATCCCAGCCATTAGATTCTCCTGCCCATGACCATTCAATCAAGACCAATATTGGCCCTTTTTGAGTGTGTAGGGAAGATCTGGGTGGATTTCAATGGTAATGATACTATTTTTAAAACTATGGCCCACCAAATGCTCCGATCAACCCCATATTTCATTTCAACGCTTAAAATGAACCGTTAAATGGGATGGACGGCATGGATTGAATACATACATCAAGGCGGGGCCTATGCAATCGATTTACCCCAATGGCTTGTAAAAATCAAGCTATTATTTGTGGTTTCCTTCTACGTCCAGCGTCCAGACGCTGGACGTTTTCCTTTTCTCCCTTTTTTTTGTATGCTTAGGTGGGCCACCACAGGATGGATGGTGTAAGTACAATACGTCTAAGATGGGCCCCACTCATGGAGGCCTTGGATAAAATACATATTTCATGTGGGGCTCATTCAAGTGGGCCACCTGGCCTCATCAACATTCAAGAAAAATAAATAAAAATGCGAGGGAGAGAGAGAGAGAGAAAGGTGGGACACACGTGTGATGGAGGGACCCCGATACTATGGGCCCTCCGTCTCAACCATCCAATCATACATCAATGGGTGTCATGGCATATGTGACCATCCAAATAAAGGATCAACGGTGGAGATCCCACTCCACCCAAAATGAACGGTCTATATGACCTCTTAATGCAAGAAAAGTAAACATCATGATGGGGTCCATGGAGAATGGCCCCATCATAGAATGATTTGATGATCAAGATGGGCCATCGGCCACATCTTAGGGTCTCAAGTGAGATCCAAACCATTGATCGGTTGGCCTCACTTGGCCCTTCTTAAAAACATGAAAATTAGACTATGGAGACACCCACCACTTGATCTTCTTGGTCCGTCGGGATGCCGGTCTCCTAGAGCTTCACTTTGATGGTGGAGATGGGAAATGGATGGCTAGGATGAGAGCTTTTGGGGATGGGAAGGTGGGCCTCACAAATGCATGTTTCTCTCTATGGAAAGTACTTGGACGTGAGAGCCTCTCCTTTGCTTGGAAATGGTGTTGGAAAATGAGGGAGAGAGGTGTGATGTAAGGAGAGATGTGAGTGATGGATGTGAGTGATTTGGTACTTGACAAGTATGGGTGGTGTAAGATAGAGGGTGAGAAAGAGTTGACTTTAGGGGTTGCTTGAGAATGGGGTGAAAGGTGATGTGTACTTGACATAAAGTGATTGATGGGTGATTGATTGATGGGATTGATTTGACACTTTGTAGAGATTCTCTTGGGATTTGTAACGCGCGGTGTTTTTTCTCGAACTGAACGCGGGTCCGCATCTCATCATCTGGGTATCGGATAGGTGCATGAGTTGCGGCGTTGGAACAGCGGCGACGGTGCGGTCGCAATGGTACAAGTATTGGATTAAGCTGACTCAAATGTGTAGGATATGACTTACGGTCGTGTACAACATCGACTACAGGTCGCAGATTACCGTAATTTGATGAGAAGGATCGCGGGAAGTGACGGAACAGTACGGATTAGGATACGGGTCTTACAAAGGGTCTACCTTAGCCAAGGATGAGGCCGGTCAGTCTTCGATATAATCAAAAGAAACCAGGCTGATCAGGTTAAGCTGATTGTAAGACTCGTAACCTAGTCCGCACTGTTCCATCGACTCCCGCGATCCTTCTCGTCAAAGACCGGTAATCTGCGATGTATAATCGATGTTTGCGTGTGACCCTAAGTCGTATCCTATATATTTAAGTCGACTTAATCTGAGACTTGTACCATTGCGACCCACAGTCACCGCGGTTCCAACGCCACAACTCGTATACCAATCCGATACCCTGGCAGGGAGATGTGGACCCACGTTCAATTCGAAAAAAAACACCGCGCATTACAAATTCTAAAAGAATCTCTACAATATGTCCCATCAATCAATCAATCAATCCATCCATCAATCATCTCATGTCAAGTACAAGCAACCATTCCCCTCTTACATCATCCTTACCTAAAGTCAACTCTCTCCCTCTCTCTCTCCTACATACCCATACATGTCAAGTACATGTCCATCACCCCATCACTCACTTCTCATCACTCCATCACTCCTTACATCCCATCTCTCTCATTTCTCAACACATCCCAAGCAAGAGAAAGAGCTCACGTCCAAGCCTTCCCATGGAGAGAAAATGCATGTGCGAGGCCCACTTCCCACTACAAAACCCATCATCCTAGCCATCCATTTCGCATCCTCTCCATTAAAGTGAAGCATAAGGAGACCGGCACTCCAACGGACCAAGAAGATCAAGTAGTGGGTGCTTGTATAGCTTAATTTTTCATATTTTTAAGATGAGCCAAGTGAGGCCTACCAATCAATGGCATGGATCTCACTTTGGACCCTAAGATGTGGCCGATGGCCCATCTTGATCATCAATATCATTCCATGATAGGGCCATTCTCCATGGACCCCATCATGATGTTTACCTTCCTAGCTTGCATATGGGTCATCTAGACTGTCTAATTTCATGGAGAAGGGATCTCCACCTTTGGATGTTAATTTTATGGGCCCACATGTAATGGGACCCACTTGATGTATGTTGTAGATCATGGAAGGGAGGGCCCATAGTGTCAGGGTCCCTCCATCATGCGTGTCCCACTCCCACTCTTTTTCTCTCTCTCCCTCTCTTTTTTATATTTTTTTTAGTGATGATGATGAGGTTGTGTGGTCCACTTGAATGGACCCCACCATGAAGTGAGTATTTTATCCAAGCCGTCCATGAGTGGGGCCCACCTTATATGTATTGTACCCGCACCACCTACCATTTGGTGGCCCACCTAAACAGGGCCCACCTTGTGCGTGAGCTAGACCCACACCGTCCAGCGTCCAGGGACGCTGGACGTGATTGGAAAAACACAAATACTAGCTTGGTTCCAAGCTAATGGGGGTGGCCCACTTGTGTAGGCCCCATCTTAATGTATGTATTCAATCCACGTCGTCCATCCTATTTACCATCTTATTTTAGGCGTTGAGCCGAAAAGTGAAGCTGATCCAACTTTCTGGTGGGTCATACCATAGTAAACAATGATCTTCACCATTTAAATTCACTTGGTTTCTTCTTACACGCTGAAATACATTGGATATGGGGCTCGTTTAATCCGTCTTGAGCTGAGGGATGCAATGGATGGGTTGGATTTTTCGAATGCGGGCCCTATCTAGGAAAAATTACGAGAAAGCTCGATTTTTTTTTAAAAAAAGGATTTTAAAGCAGCAGAGGCTGCTGCCTCTGGACGCCAGGAGAGGAGAGGACGCGTAGGCGTCCTGCGCTGCGGGCGGACGCCAGGGAACCCACGGCTCCAGCCGTGGGCCCCACCTTGATGATTATTTACCATCTAACCCGTCCATATGGTGCGCCCCTGCCTGAAGCAGGCCCCACCCAAAAATCAGGCCCATCCAAGGCTCAGGTGTCCCACATAAGAGGAAACAGTGGTGATTGAACTCTACCATTGAAACCCTTTTTGGGCCCACGGAAGTTTTGAATCAATCTGATATTTGTTTTTCCTATTCATCCAGGTCTTTGTGACCTTATCAATAGGTTGGATGGTAAGTAAACATTTTGGTGAGCCCTCACGTGGAGCCCACAGTGATGTATGTGTTGTACTCTGTATGTGTTGTATTCCCACCGTCCAGCAGACGGTGGAGCCCACTATGATGTATGTGTTTATCCGCGCTGTCCATTGTTTGGACAGTGGGACCCACCATGATTTATGTGTTCTATTCACTCTGTCACACTATGCGTGTGTGAAAACTTGAAAATTGGATTCACAGGAATCCCGATCATCAAATCCGATGTCGACAGCCTCCGTAGTGCCCCATTCTCGACTCTTGGCAATCATATGCCAGATTTCGATCTTGGGATCCTACAAGGAGGATTTTCAAAATGATTTTTTTTTTTTTGTAATGGAGCATAACCAAGTCACAAAACAACATCACCACATATCCACTATATTAAAAACTTTAAGTACAATAGGAAAGGAAAATACAAGGTGATCAAAAACTTTAAAATACCTAAATGCGCACTCCTGCCTCAATGCTGCTGCTGTCCAACGCTACCTGCACGCAACGGTCATGCATAAGCTTATAAAAGCTTAGAGGGTGGTGTAAGTGTGTACGCAAGGCAAACGTCAAGTGTACAATATCAGAGTAATGCGGAAGTATGCGGTAAGTCCATGAATGCTATCAGCTATACTAAAACTATATGATGTCAGGCATGAATGCTATCGGTCATACCAAGGCCACTTCGTAGTGACTGCCACCTCCCTAGCTACATAATCAAGTAAGCGAAATAGACCTCACTATCCGCCTGACCAGTAGTCTGCCAATACCTACCCGGCTCGTCGATAGCGAACTCATTTGTGAGCTGGTCAAACTTATCCTAACTTATAGCCCCCTCACTCAGGCGGATAAGGCCACACTCCCTTCCAACCGACCACGACACAATGGCAGACGCGGCCTACTGGTATTCGTCCCTCGGGAGCTTGTGTATTTACTAGGTCTAGACATTGGAGTAACTTCTGGTACTAAAAAAGTTCTGGGACTTTCACCCAAGGACATCCTAAGTGCCCACAGTGCTAGAACTAAGTATTTTTAGTATCCGATACGGCCATCCACGATGTACTTGTGGAGCCACGGCTCTGATGTCGCTAGGGTGTGCAATGATCAAGTCACACATATGCGAGGTGCATGAATCACACCGTTAAATCATGCAACAATCCAGAGCGTACTGCACGATCATGTGGGGCACTCTGCCTCATAACGAGTCCCATAAATGGTCTGCCCAATGGCGTATGCTATGATCAGTCACTACTCATATCAAGCATACATATGATGCGTATGGGCATGAGTCATGGGATTATACTAAGCATGTTATAAAGTGATGAATATTAACGAGTATGGGCCTATCAATGGGCCCTAAGGAGAGTTACAATGTGGACATTTAACCAACATTGTACTTACAATGTGGACGTCAAACCATCATTGTTCCCTAGGCACGGCCCACCGTTAAACATCATTACACAAACCATGGAGGAATCACTCATTGCAATGGACCTTAGGTAACTCCCATTGGGCCTTAAATACATCAAATGGGCCATATCACATGGGCTTTCTGGTTATCAAGTAAGTGGGGTGCATTAATGGGCCTGATGTACATTGCAATGGGCTATAACCTGCGGACCTTAGAGTACGTCACAATGAGCCTTAACCCACGGCCTTGGAATACATCAAAATGGGCCCAATCCCATGGGTCTTATATATGTTAAATGGGCCTAATCCCATGAACCTTATATATGTCAAATGGGCCTAATCCCATGGGCCTTATATATATCAAATGGGTCTGATCCCATGGGCCTTATATATGTAAAATGGGCCTAATCTCATGGGTCTTACATATGCCAAATGGGCCTGATCTCATGGGTCTTATATATGTCAAATGGGCCTGATCCCATGGGTCTTATATATGTTAAATGGGCCTGATCCCATGGGCCTTATATGTACACCAAGGTGGGCCTCAATGAATGGCTACAAATAGATCAACATGGGCCCTACACACATACCAAGGTGGGCCCACTTGAACCATAGATCTGACTCATTTTTAGCTCAAGCCATAATATGAGCTTACAAAATAAATGGACGGTTTGGATGCAACACATGCATCATGGTGGGGGTCCACATAAAAGTCCATACATATATAATATATATAATATATACAATATTATATATAATATAATATGTATATATATACACATTCACACATGCATAGTGTGACAGAGTGAATAGAACACATAAATCATGGTGGGTCCCACTATCCAAACAATGAACAGCGTGGATAAACATATACATCATAGCGGGCTCCACCGTCTGCTAGACAGTGGGAATACAACACATACAGCACCGTGGACTCCACCGTCCTCTTGGACGGTGGGAGTACAGCACATACATCACTGTGGGCTCCACGTGAGGGCCCACCAAAATGTTTACTTACCATCCAACCTGTTGATAAGGTCACAAAGACCTGGATGAATAGGAAAAACAAATATCGGATTCATTCAAAATTTCTGTGGGCCCAAAAAGGGTTTCAATGGTAAAGTTCAATCACCGCTGTTTCCTCTAATGTGGGACACCTGAGCCTTGGATGGGCCTGATTTTTGGGTGGGGACTGCTTCAAGTGGGTCCCACCATATAGATGGGTTAGATGGCAAATAAACATCAAGGTGGAGCCCACAGTTAGAGCCGTGGGTTCCCTGGCGTCCGCCCGCAGCGCATGACGCTTGCACATCCTCTCCTCTCCTGACGTCCAGAGGCAGCAGCCTCTGCTGCTTTAAAATCATTTTTTTTAAATCAAGCTTTCTCATGATTTTTCCTAGATAGGGCCCGCATTCAGAAAATCCAACC
Source organism: Magnolia kwangsiensis (assembly GCA_037074715.1). Classification (NCBI taxonomy): domain Eukaryota; kingdom Viridiplantae; phylum Streptophyta; class Magnoliopsida; order Magnoliales; family Magnoliaceae; genus Magnolia; species Magnolia kwangsiensis. The sequence goes on along the minus strand of CM073589.1, from coordinate 84,380,091 downwards.
CATCCATTACATCCCTCGGCTCAAGGCGGATCAAACGAGCCCCATATCCAATTTATTTCAGCGTGTAAGAAGAAACCAAGTGAATTTAAATGGTGAAGATCATTGTTTGCAAAGGTATGGCCCACCAGAAAGTTGGATCAGCTTCACTTTTTGGCTCAATGCCTAAAATAAGCTGGTAAATAGGATGGACGGCGTGGATTGAATACATACATTAAGATGGGGCCTACACAAGTGGGCCACCCCCATTAGTTTGGAACCAAGCTAATATTTGTGTTTTTCCAATCACGTCCAGCGTCCCTGGACGCTGGACGGCGTGGGTCTAGCACACGCACAAGGTGGGCCCTGTTTAGGAATGGTAGGTGGTGCGGGTACATTACATATAAGGTGGGCCCCACTCATGGATGGCTTGGATAAAATACTCACTTCATGGTGGGGTCCATTCAAGTGGACCACACAACCTCATCATCATCACTAAAAAAAAATATAAAAAAAGAGAGGGAGAGAGAGAAAAAGAGTGGGAGTGGGACACGCGTGATGGAGGGACCCCGGCACTATGGGCCCTCCCTTCCATGATCTACAACTTACATCAAGTGGGTCCCATTACATGTGGACCCATAAAATTGAAATCCAAAGGTGGAGATCCCTTCTCCATGAAATTAGACGATCTAGATGACCCATATACAAGCTAGGAAGGTAAACATCATGATGGGGTCTATGGAGAATGGCCCCATCATGGAATGATATTGATGATCAAGATGGGCCATAGGCCACATCTTAGGGTCCAAAGTGAGATCCATGCCATTGATTGGTAGGCCTCACTTGGCCCATGTTAAAAACATGAAAAACTAAGCTATGGAAGCACCCACCACTTGATCTTCTTGGTTCGTTGGAGAGCGGGTCTCCTTATGCTTCACTTTAATGGAGAGGATGAGAAATGAATGGCTAGGATGATGGGTTTTGGAGTGGGAAGTGGGCCTCACTCATGCATTTTCTCTCCATGGGATGGCTTGGACGTGAGCTCTTTCTCTTGCTTGGGATGTGTTGAGAAATGAGAGAGAGATGGGATGTAAGGATTGATGGAGTGATGGGAAGTGAGGGCTGGGGTGATGGACATGTACTTGACATGTATAGGTGTGTAAGAGAGAGAGAGGGAGAGAGTTGACTTTAGGTAAGGGTGATGTAAGAGGGGAATGGTTGCTTGTACTTAACATAAGATGATTGATGGATGGATTGATTGATTGATTGATGGGACATATTGTAGAGATTCTTTTGGGATTTGCAATGTGCGGTGTTTTTCCTCGAATTGAACGTGGGTCCACATCTCCCTGTCAGGGTATTGGATCGGTATGCAAGTTGTGGCGTTGGAACCATGGGGACTGTGCGGTCGCAATGGTACAAGTCTCGGATTAAGTCGACTTAAATCTACAGGACACGACTTAGGGTCACACGCAAACATCGATTATACGTCCCAGGTTGCCGGACTTTGATGAGAAGGATTGCGGGAGTCAACGGAACAGTGCCGACTAAGATACGGGTCTTATAGCTCTCCCCACCTAATAAAAATTTTATCCTCGAAATTTAAACTACCATCACAGCTACGATATAACTCATTAGGGAATAGAAAACATAACATCATATATAATCATTACGCCATATATCATACAATCAAACGTCGAAAAGATGGGGATAACGCTCACGGATCTCTGCCTCGCGCTCCCAAGATGCCTCATCCACATTATGATGGCCCCACTGCACCTTTACCAAGGGGATGACCTTGGTCCGCAGGACCTGCTCCTTCCAATCGAGGATACGAACAGGGTGTTCAATACAAGAAGCGTCCTCACGAACCTCCAACGATTGTCAATCAATAACAGGAACGACGTCTGACTCACACTTCCTCAGCATAGAGACATGAAAAATGTTTTGGATGCCAGACAACTGAGGTGGAAAGGCAAGCCGATAGGCCACGATGCCAACGTGCCTGGTGATCTCAAAAGGTCCTATGATTCTCAGGGCAAGCTTGCCCTTCGCTCCAAAATGAACCACACCCTTCATGGGTGAGACCTTGAGATACACATGATCCCCAACTGCAAACTCCAACAGACGACGTCAACGATCAATAAAACTCTTCTACCAGCTTTGAGTTATGCGCATCCTCTGCCTGATGATGTCGATAGCCTCTGATGTCTACAGCACAAGCTCGGGACCTAGGAGACGCCGCTCTCCAACCTCGGTCCAACAACTCGGAGATCTACACGGTCTGCCATATAATGCCGCAAAAGGAGTCATGCCAATGATCGTCTGATAGCTGTTGTTGTACGCGAACTCAGCCAATCGCAGGTACTTGTCCCAACTATCCGAGAAATCAATCACGCAAGCCCGAAGCATATCCTTAAGGATCTGGATGACCCTTTCAGTCTGCCCATCGGTCTGTGGATGATACGTGGTGCTGAGCTGCAAATCAGTCCCTATCGCTCTCTGAAAGCTCTTCTAAAACTGAGACGTGAACCTCGGATCTCAGTCTGAAACAATCGAGACAGGAACACCGTGTAATCTCACGATCTCATCAACAAACATCTTGGCAAGTCAATCCGTATGTCAAGTCTCACGAATCGCAAGAAAATGTGCCGACTTCGTCAGACGGTCCACAACAACCCAGATGGCATCATGACCGTGCTGAGTCCTCGGTAAACCCATGACAAAATTGGTAGATATGTACTCCCACTTCCACATCGGGACACTCAGTGGCTGCAATAGACCAGGGGATCGCTAATGATCAGCCTTGACACGCTGGCAGGTGTCACACTCGGCCACAAAACTGGCTATCTGACGCTTCATACTTGACCAAAAATACTGACACCTCATATCGCAATACATCTTTGTCGAGCCAGGGTGAATAGAGAACCGCGATCGATGTGCCTCGGTCATAAGATCTCGGCGTAACTCAGGAATATCCGGGACACATAATCGGCCTCTAAAGCGAAGTCCACCATTAGAACCAATCTGTCAATCCGTCTGACTCTCAGATGCTGCCTTTGCTCGGTCATCCTGTAACGACTCGTCTGTCTGCTGAGCCTCGATCACCCTTACGACAAGAGAGGATTGAATCGACAAGCTCGATAGCTGAACGATAGATGACTGAAAACCAAACTCGAAGTCGTACTCTGTTATATCCTCGAGCATCCTCCACTCCTTAATCATCATATGCGCCACCAGGCCTCGTGGCTGACGGCTGAGGGCATCTGCCACCACGTTCGCCTTGCCCGGGTGGTACTGAAGATCAAAATCGTAGTCCTTTAGGAGTTCCATCCAACGCCTCTGCCTCATGTTCAGCTCGGACTGAGAGAACAGATACTTTAAGCTCTTGTGGTAGGAGAAGAGCTCGAATCTCACCCCATAAAGATAATGCCTCCACACATTCAGTACAAAGACAACCGCTGCCAGCTCCAGATCGTACGTGGGGTAGTTCAGCTCATGGACCTTGAGCTGACGGAACGCATAAGCCACCTGCTTCCCGTGCTACATCAGGACAGAACCAAAGCCAACTCGTGAGACATCGGTAAATACAATAAATCCATCACTCCCAGAGGGAAGAGTAATGACAGGACCGGACGTGAGGTGGTCCTTCAACTTCATAATGCTCGTAAGCGTCACTCCAAATGAACTCGGCACCCTTACAGGTTAACCTGGTCAATGGGGTTGCGATGCGAGAGAATCCCTCAATGAAACGTCGGTAATAGCCCGCCAAACTAAGAAAACTACAGATCTCGGATGCGTTTGTGGGCTGGCCCCACTGACGCACGGCATCAATCTTCGAGGAGTCTATAGCGACACCCTGTCTCGTCACCACATGACCGAGGAACTTCACCTCCTCCTGTCAGAACTCGCACTTCTCCAGCTTCGCGTAAAGCTGGTGTGCACGGAGGGTCTACAATGTAATCTCAAGATGCCGCTCATGTTCCTCATGGGTCTTCGAATATATCATAATGTTGTTGATGAACACCACAACCAACTGATCGAGATATGAACAAAAGACCTCGTTCATCAAATGCATGAATACTACGGGCGCATTGGTCAGTCCGAAGGACATGACTTGGAACTCAAAATGACCGTAGCACGTCCTGAAGGCTGTCTTCGGGATATCCTCATCTTGAACCCGAACCTGATGATAACCGGACCACAAGTCTATCTTTGAAAACAACTGCGCCTCCTGCAGCTGATCAAACGAGTCATTGATCCTCGGGGGTGGGTACTTGTTCTTGATTATGACATTGTTGAGCTCGCGGTAATCTACACAAAGCCTCAATGAGCCATCCTTCTTCTTCATGAAGAGCACCGGCGCTCCCCACGGTGAACTGCTCGGATAAATAAAGCCTAGCTCGCGCAACTCGTCTAACTGCTTGTGCAGTTCCTGTAACTCCAACCGTGTCATACGATACGGGACCTTCGAAATAGGCGTGGTACCAGGCACAAGATCAATCTGAAACTCGGTGTGCCGACGAGGTGGTAACCTCGAAATCTTGTAGAACACATCGAGAAAATCACAAACAATAGGCAGCTGGTCAATAGTCAAAGTAGATAACTCCTCAACGGCACACGATAACAGACAGGAAAGCTGCTCTCCTCTGGGCTCGGTAACAAACTGAAACTCTTGCACACCATTTATGCAGAACGTGACTGTCCTCGCAGAGCAGTCTAATATGGCGTAGTACTCGGCAAGCCAATCCATGCCCATGATAACATCAAAATCGGACATCGGTAATACAAATAGGTCGGCAAGCAAGAAGATATCCCCAATCAGAACGGGGCAAGATAAGCAAACTCGGTCTAATACTATAGTCTTCCCCAAGGGTGTCGATACTGATAAACCCTCGCAGGCAGACTCCATCGGTAAACTGGTCGATCGACAGAAATCATCAGCCACAAAGGAATGCGATGCAGCAGAGTCAAATAATACACGTGCAATACACGCAGAAATAGGGAGAGTACCCTCGACAACCCCTCCTGATGACTGAGGGTCCTGCTGGGCGGCATAGAATCTACCTTGGGCCTGCTGGGGAGGTGCAGGTCCCCTCTGAGGTCTCTGCTGATGCTGCTCGCTGTGGCGGCCTAATCCGCTACCTCTACTGCTGTGGGGGAGGTATAAGAGGCTGGTGCTGCGGTCGTTACTGCTGTAGTAGCTGTCGTGGAGGTGGATGTGGTTCCCTCGGCTGCTGCTCCCGCGGATGGGGACACTCATGCCTAGATGTCCTGTCCTGCCGCATTTAAAGCAAGTACTTGTAAATGGTCCCGAAGGTGGCGCTAGGGGTACTACTAGTGCTTGGAATGCTGGGCGTGTCGTGCATCGCTGCTATGAATGATGCTGCTATCGATCAGGCCACAGATGCCCACCAATGCTGAGCCTCACCCTGGAGAAGGAATACACCTAATGGAATCGTTGTTGGGTCGTACATCTCATGGTGGTCGAATATCTTCTCCACCTCGAAGCACTATATCTCTGCAGCAGTAGGGTCTGGCTTGCCCCGAAAACACGGGGGATCGTACTGTCGAAAATCCTTGAGAAGGCCGCTCGCACGCTTCTACTCAGCCTTGACTGGTGTAACAGTGGGACGCCTGCTCTGCCCCTGAAGAATAGCAGTCATCACCTGTAACATCTGCTGCAGCTGAGTAGCACTCACACGTATGGTCGGATCTGCACCGGTCTCAGGTAAAGGAGTGGCATCCTCAGGCTGGAAGGAAGGAATATCTGGTGGTGGAGCAGGAGTAGCAGGTGGTAAAACGGGAGCCGCAGGTGGTGGGGCGGGAGTCGCAGGTGGTGGAGTGAGATTCGCTTGGGTCGTTCTTCTAGCCATAATGTCCTACAGGAAGGAACAATGGCCTATTAGCCTTGAGAATTCTCGAAGGTATAAACGTTAAGGGTCTATGTCAAAAAATTATTATGTCATTCGGACTTGAAACCTATTTATAGTAGATATGTGATGTGATCCTCAGGTATTCCCAAGTTATGCTCTGATACCAACTTCTGTCACGCTCCAATCCAGAAAATCGGATTCACAGGAATCCCGATCGTCGAATCCAATGCCGACAGCCTCCTTAGTGCCCCATTCTCGGCTCCTGACAATCATATACCAGATTCCGATCCTGGGATCCTACAAGGAGGATTTTTAAAATGATTTTTTTTTTGTAATAATGCATAACCACAAGCATAACCAAGTCACAAAATAACATCACCACATATCCACTATATCAAAAACTTTAAGTACAATAGGAAAGAAAAATACAATGTGATCAAAAACTCCAAAATACCTAGATGCGCACTCCTGCCTCAGCGCTGCTGCTGTCCAAAATTGCGTTTGCAGGTAGCGTTGGAAAATGGCTATTTTCACCTTCGCAGGTAGCCGCACAGTCAAGCAAGCGGCATAGACCACACTATCCACTTGACCAGTAGTCTGCTAATACGTACCCGGCTCATCGATAGAAGACTCATTTACGAGCTGGTCAAACTCAGCCTAGCTTATAGCCCCCTCACTCAGGCAGATAAGGCTACACCCCCTTCCAACCGACCACGACACAGTGGGAGATGCGGCCTACTGGTATTCGGCACTTGGGCGCTCGTGTATCCACTCGGTATAGACGTTGGAGTAACTCCTGGTACCAAAAAGGTTCTAGGACTTTCACCCAATGACATCCTAAGTGCCCACAGTGCTAGAACCAAGTATTTTTGGTATCCGATACGGCCATCCACGATGCACCTGTGGAGCCACGGCCCTGATGTCACTGGGGCGTGACACTGATGGAATCTATCTTGGTGTAGATTAGGTCAGAGTACCACATTCCAGACTTAATGGTGCTCCGAGCTCCCGTACTTGGCAAAATTTCAAGCGAGCCCAAGGACGAAGAGGCGGCCATATTCCTCGTTGCCCTCCAGTGCAACTTGTGGCTCCCTCTCCATCGCATAGTCAAGGAGGTCCTCTTGCACCTGGAATTAGCTCCCGAGCAAATAACCCCCGAATGCATGGAGGGCCTTGGTGGGGTCGTTGATTCTTCAGGCTGATCTTGAATAATCCAAGCTAACCGTGAATGAATTTCTCCACCTATACCAGGTGAAGTCCAACCCATACCATGAGGGTTGGTATTACTTTTCGGCTTGGCTGCACACGAGTAAGGCCATTATCACGGACGCCCAAACCTCGAACAAAAACTGAAAAAGTAAGTGGTTCTGAATGTCGAGAGATTGGGAGAGTCCAAAAGCTTCTGGGCTACCTATATCCTGCTCACTCACTCTAACAGGATATTCAAACTGACCTTTTCCTTAGTTTATTTTTTCCTTTCCTATTTTTTGCTGTAGTTTTCTTTGGCAGCTCTCCCCAAGTAACCTGCTAGAGTGAGTGAGTCGAAGCATAACCGAATAGTTAAGGTGAGGTTGGTGGATGCCAGGGTAAGGTCTTGAAGGCCACACCCGAGCTGCTCTATAAATCATGTCTTGCCTTGTCCATATCAGGTATACCATGGTAGATATTCGAAAAATCATTTAATCTTTATCCGTTTGTTAATCATTCCCTTTTGTCGTGTAGGGATGCCTATGTAACACCCTGTACTTTCCAGTACTCAAGTGTTACCATGTAATTTAATTTAATATAAATACAAAGAATAATACAACCTAAATATATATATACACTATGAAGTGTATATACTTTGTAAATATTTAAAGTTTCATGGTAAAATGATATATACGCGTGAACTTAATGTATATAAGACAGTATGAAAATAATATTATATTAAATAAACATAATGAATAATGATTTTACAATATACAGTTGAGATATGAGTGTTAAGGTAGTATTAAATATCTTACAAAAGTCATTATATACTTTAATGAAATTTTATATTTAACAATATTATTAAATAAAAATATAATTTTAATTAAATATGATATTTTATATTAATTAATGTGTGAACAGCTGCATGTAATTAGTGGTATGTTAATATTAAAACTATATTTATATATATGTATGAGACTTTAAATATTGTAATTGTAAGTAACAGACAAAAATATTAAAAATTATATTAATATTAGTATATATTAGTAATATTTGACGAAAGCCTTCCAAATGGCCCATTAAGATCTTTTAACCATTGACGTCCACCTTCAAAATCATCCGACCACTAGATTGATGAGAATCCCACCACCATGACCTGAATCAAGTTATGGGCCCCACATAGACCTTAGATCTTCCTATTTTGGGGTTAAAAGACCTAACTGACGTCTCCAAGAAGAATGGACGGTGTGGATTTCTCACAAACATCCTATGGACCCCACATTGTGCGGCATGTATGCATGTCCTATGTGCAACAAAGGTGCACCAGACCTAACTCTGACCTGACGTTTCCAAGATAAGGAAACTTCCTTCTTCACGTTTCCGCCTGCAACAGCCACAGACAGGCCGTTTCTGTCTAATCGATCAGTGGCCCACCTACATCGACCCTATAAGTGATCTAAACCGTCCATCGTGTTCCGAGGTTGGGTCCTGCTAAAACCCAATCTTCACAATAGATTTTCATGCATGTATGGACGCACAATCTCTGCTGTAAACCAGCCCTACAAACACTTGTTTCCATAAATGGAGGTTGTTCCCCATGCGAGCACGCTGGAAATCCGCGTGCTCTACCTTCCCTACATCTCAGTCGTTCTTTTAGGCCTAACCATCCACTTCAAAACCACCTTGAAGTTTTCTACCCACCGTAAAGAGAAACCATAGACGGTTTCAGTTATATTAGCCGAACTCGAGGCAGTTTTAGATAGAATGAATCCTGATCGTTTGGGTTAAATCCAATGATCTAGGCAGGGCCAAAAACATCATAAGATGGGCTGGGATCAAGCTCAAACAAACCCTACCACCATTCCTGCAGCAACCCAAGAAAAATAACTGTTTCTTTCTCCCTTTGAACCCATCGAGTAAACGCCCTGAAACCTTCAGTTTTCTGTATCCCCAAGCTCGGTTAGACCTCTAGAAACCCTCCCATGCTGACGGAATGAAGGAAAGAATAATGGGAGAGAATCTGCCATTAATGGTTGTCTTCTCCTCCACCGAGAAATAGGCGGTGGCTGATGGTTTTGGCTTTCATCTGGCCTCGTCCGGGCCTCGTGGGACAAGTCTAAAAAGAAAAAGAAGAGAGAAAGACTAGAGGAGAATAAAGTAAAGAAGAAGGAAGTGAGGAGGTGCGGCTGTTGCACCGCACCAACTCGAACCGAGCTGAGTTCGACTCGCTGACGGGTTCTATCTGAGCCCTGAAATGAGCTGAATGTGGCCCGTAAAATGGACCATGAGTGAGCTGAAAAATGGCCCAGAAAAGTGACATGGTTGAGCTAGAGATCAGGCCGGAAAATGGCTTCCAAAACAGCCTGCAACAAGGCCGATTTCCACCTTCGCAGCTGACGAGCCGCTCAGACAGTGGGCCTCACCAAAATGCAGGTGGGCTGCACTGTGTTGGGCCTCACCAAAATGCTGGTGGGCTACACTGTAGGATCCCCACCTTGATGTTGGATTCATCCATGCCGTCCATCTGTGACCCCAGCAGCAGAACGACTACTGTATTGATGTTACCAAGTTACGTGGTTATGAGTGAGGTATGTGTTATTCAACACTGTCCATCCATTTTGCTTGAAGTAGGACCCCACCTAGATGTATGTTACGTTTCCACCGTCCATCCCATTTCCCACCTCATTCTAGGCATTGCCCCGAAAAATGAAGCCGACCTAACCCTCTGGTAGGCCACACCAGCAGAAAGACTAACTTAGTAGTGGTAAATCATTGGGGGCCGCTGCGATATTTTGGTGCATCAAGACATATCCATATTGGACCCATTGGACCTGTCCTGAGCCTGGAACCCAATCAACAGAGTAAATCATCCTTAGGCAGGTCCCACCTATCAAAAAAAAAAAAAAAATACAAGAAACTTTCACGTAAACGTCCAGAGGACGCATCGAAATTTTGGCCAGAATATGGCCCCCACCACAGGCCCTACCATGACGTGTGTTGAACATCATCTCCATCCATTTGATGGGTCTCCTTTGTATATGAGGTGCCTCCAAAAATCAGCCATACACAGAGCTCAGGTGGCTCACACCATCTGCAATCTTATGAAGACATGTTAAACTATATAAAAGCACTTGCTGGGGTCCATCTGAGATCCGGATGCACCTGAAACTTGGTTTGACCCATTAATCTAGTGGGACACACATAATGGATGGGTTGGATTTGTGAACCCCAACTTGGTGGGCCCAATAAATGATGTTAAATGCTCTAATGTGGATAAACCTCCTAACTGTTATGCATGGTGCGGCCCATATAAGCCACATATTGACCTTATTTTTCTTGTCCCAAGTCCACCATGATGTGTGTGTGTTTCACACAATGCCCATTTATTTTTGGGCCTTGGACTCCATTGCTTTGAGAAGCCCATTTGTGTACATAAAAAGCCCATTATATTGTGTCAGGCCCATTGTGGTGTGTATAGGCCCATGTGTGAGGCCCAATTCATGCCTTAGTTATGGACACACTCTAGGCCTTTACAACTACCACCCTTATTACTATTATCATAATAATTTTTTTTAATATAGACATGATTAGCCATTAGTAGACTATTTACACTGATTTTAAATATTATAAACATAATTATAATTATTAAATAATAATATTTTAATTATCATCCTTAAATATTACCATTAATAATGGCCTATACTAGTTGTCATTATCATAATGATTATGATTACTAAATTGGCTAATATTAATTGAATCATCAATATTAATAAGCACCTCGTAACTATCAAATTAACCCTTTAATTAATTGTACAACTAACTAGGGTCCAAACCCCAAGGTCCAAGTCTAGACCTAGACTCTTGGGTGAAACCCTAAAAACAAAGGTAATCCAAACCCTAGGTTAAGACTTTGACCAAGAATAAATCTTGAATCTAACAGTATAACTTTACAATTCATGATAGGGTTTGATTTTAAGGAAACATGCATTCTCTAGCGACACGGGTAGGCGGTTCAAAATATAAGGTGATGATTCTTCCCCTTGAGCTTTCCATCTTCTCATTAGATTAAGTTATAGATTTTATTTAAATTCATATTTGACATCTCCCTTTACAATCATATGTGTTAGCTAGTGAAAATTGAATTGCTGTATTACATGCTTTATGATTATCCTGTAGAATTGTTCATGCTTATGGAATTTTCATTGTGGATTGCTTATGGAACCTAAACTGGTGCATTAGTGGAAAATTTCTACCTGTAGATGTACACCCATACTTGGGATGAACTTGATTGATGGTGATTACAATGGACCTTCGATCTAGTGGTTATTGAGTGGTGGTTTAGATGGATCATTGATGTGGGCCTACCATCCAGGGTTGTTGTGTCCCATAATTTTTAAGGATGGTCTTTCATCGCATGGTTTTAATTCTCGCCTTACGTGGCTTATTTTGATAATTGCCTATGTGGCTTGTTTAATATCGCCATATGTGGCATATTTTGATACTCGCCATACGTGGTTTTGTTTTGATATTTTTTCTATATGAGTTCGATGTTTTATACTGTGCAATTAGGCGATGGTAAGCCCCATATGTTGTAATATGATTGGCCACTACTCGATGGGTTTCCATTAAACATCCTAAGATGGTAGTTTCATGGGCCGGAGATGGTGGTAATGGGACACTATGCCCGAGCCGTCGGCCTACGCTGGGCTCTGAACTCCCCGTAGTGACCTTGAGCTTAATCTAAATTGGCTGATTGTAACTGGATTAATAACGGTTTGGCTAATCATGCATCCATAGCATGTTGGCGATGACGGGTGGCTAATTCTGGATGCTGTAGCACGTGCCCTTAGAATCTTCGGGGTATTGTTTCGTTAACTCCCAGACCACCGACTATCGACCCCTGTCCGACTGGATGATTTTCCCAGGTTGATGATTGCATGGGCGACGAGCCCAAGTCCGGCCGGATGTGCATCCCCAGGCCGATGTGCATTCATGCATCCATGCATTTAAAAAGACTGCATCATGTATTGTTTTGATTGCTTTGTCGTTTTATAACTATGCTTACCTAATACGGTAGTGTGTAATCTTGAGGGAAATTCACACAGAGCTAGCCACTCATCCATTAAATATATAACCGTACAGGTAGAACAGGTGGCTTAGATGATGTATATGATTAGACTTGACGAGGAGCTGTGCAGGTGTTATGGATGCACGGCCGTATTGCTAAGAGGAGTTATGTGGTCATACGGCTTACATTTATATTCTTTCTGTTAATTCTTATGTATGCAAATCTTGTAATCGTTAATGTTGGGACATTGGTTTGTATAAGTCATTATGAGCTACTTGTATATTTGAAAGATAATGAAACTTTCCTTATGTTGATTTGTTCATTCTTGGCTCATCTGCCTACTCTGATAAAAGAAAAAAAAATATACTCGAATTTGACCATCCTTTAAGGTTAACACTCGAGTTTTTAGGAAACGAGTCATATACTCGGGTCCTGAAAACATGGGGTGTTACAGCCTAAGAAGACCCGCTCCAAGTGTCATGCTCCTTCTAAGTCCGAAGTGGCCCAGAAAAAACAGAAGCCATCTTCAAAGAGGAGGGGAACCACTGCCCCCTCATCCATGGCAGGTCAGTTGACGTATTTACTAACCTTGCCGCCACCTCTTTAGACCCGCCAACGTCTCTGAGGCGGTGGAGGTCACCCCGTTGAGGGAGGCGGCCCCTATCGTCGAAGCCCAACCTTCTGAGGTCCAGGTAGTTCATGTTCCTGAGGCTCAGCCCCTAGCAACCTAGGCTCAGGTGGGCGGTCCAGCTGGTTGCCAAGGGTGCAAGACCCTGGGGACCCTCAAGTCTTCTTCCACCACGACAGAGGACCTCTTGCCATGGATAGCTTGGCATGTTCCTGATGTCAAGTTCACCAAGGTGATGCGGACGCCACCATCAATCGCTATAGGCCAATGGCCACACTTTTTTACAAGCTAGGACGCTTCCTTCATAGTTGTTGCCTTTTTGTACTTAGAGATTTTTTGGCCCTGCTATTTTATCTACATTTTTTGGCCCTGCTATTTTATCTACTCTTTGAGAGATCTTGTATGTCGAGGAGTGCAAGGAAGCAGAGGAAGGTCTTGTGAGGAAGATCGTCAAGTCTGAGCAACTCAGCTATGAGGTCGATGCCCTACAGATCCAGATGGAAGCTCACGCGGAGGAGGCATCTCAGGTGAAGACCGAGCTAGAAGCGATGGGTTCGCTTCTGAAGGTGTCTTAGACAAAGACCGAGCTGGAAGCGATGGGTTCGCTTCTGAAGGAGACCCAGGAGAAGGGTGGACGATGGAAGGGTGAGCTGGTTAAGGTGAAGATCAGTTTGGGAACCAAACCAAGGCAACTATTCCGTAGGCTAGGGCGGCGGCTGTGAAGGAGTTCAAGGCCTCCAAGGATTGGGAGGAGGAGAGGGACGTGTTCTATAATCTCGAGTACGACAAGTGCCTTGATGATGTTAAGGGGTTATACCCCGAGCTTGACCTGACCCCTCTCGAGGACAACCCTGCTAAAGAGATGACTCCACCGAAAGCCAAGTAACCAACCTCAATAGGACTTTGATTGAAAATTTCAGCCTCTTTTTTGTATTCTCCCCATATGTACAATGTTTTTATCATCAATGAAAAGGGAACTTTTTGCGATGATTTGTTGTGTACGAGATTTAAAGTAGATTTAGTAGGTTGATTTGCTATACATCGGTCATACTAATGGACCGAGCATATTAATCAAGTGGGAATGTTGGGACAAGCTCTTGAGCCCTTCCTTTTATTAAGGGAATTTTGCTGTTGCAGAATAGATGGACAAGCTGCAATGGTCCCTTCATAGAGGACCGAGTAGTTTGCTTAGGAGGATTGTTTTCCCTCGTATTAAGCGGTTCTCATTGTAAATTGCACAATCCGAGTAGCATTATTAATTAGTGGTCCGACCTCTTCTTTAAGGGTCAGGCAACTGGTCGAGAACTATTCTTCCTTTACACTAAGGGAAGTCCTCAGTAGACCATGTACTAGATTTGATTAATGGCCTAACCTCTTTTCTAAAGGTCAGACGGTTAGTGAGGGATATTTTTCCCTTGCACTAAGGGAATCCCTCAGTGGATTCATGTAAACCGAACATTATGGACAACGAGTAGAATATAAAATTTCTCGACCTCAGAATATTTATTGTGGATTCTAAATAAGATGTAGATCTTGACCTTATGGGTCATTTATTGTAGATTCTAAATGGCAGACATGTAGATTTTAACCTTGCAGGTTATTTTTTAAGGGTAGTAGATCTTCAGATGTTCAATGTTCCATGGATGCGGCAAAGGTCATCCATCCATGTCATCAAGTCGGTAGGTTCCTGGTAGGGTTGTGCCCGTTATCTTGTAGGGTCCTTCCCAGTTTGGCCCTAGAGTCCCTTAACCATGCTCCTTGGTGTTTTGGAAGGTTTGGTGGAGGACCAAATCTCTATCTTGGAACCTTCTTGTTCTTATTCTTAAATTGTAGAACCGGGTGACCTGTTGTTGCCGAGTGAGTTGCGACCTTAGTTTGGGCTTTCTCCCTTTTTTCTTCAAGCAGATCGAGCTCTAGTGTCATCTGCTTGGTATTTTGATTTTCATCGTAAGAACGGATCCAAGCAGTAGGGAGCCCAATCTTAACTGGGACAATGACCTCAGCTCCAAAATCGAGGGAGAAAGTAGTTTCTCTTGTGGTCGTTCGAGCAGTGGTCCAACACTAAACCAAAATCCCACTTTAGGAACAGTTTTCAATTGTGGCTAAATAGGGCATTGCTAAAAATTAGGGACGGTTCAAAACAGTCATAGAAATAGGTAGGGCATCACAAAAAAATAGGGACGGTTGAAAACCGTCGCAAATTTTCAATTTCCAACTTCTGTCTAAATCCTCAATTTTTGCATCTAATAGCTCACATTGCTCGCTGAACATGCAGTGCAACTCTGGGCAATCTCATTCTCACTAAGAAGACCCACTCATTACCATGAATGCATAGAAGATGGTATTTAAGTATCATTGTTATGCTCTACAGCTCTAAGCTTATGTCATAACTTGTGCCATAACTTTCATCTTGGATCCAAACCAAATCTCATTGATGTAACCACCCATGGTTCAAATCTCATTAGAAGTCCTTAATCAATTTCAACCAACAGTGAAATTGAAGCCATTTTTTCAGGCATTTTGATTCTTATGCATATCCAAGTCCACACTCATTCTTGTGCCCATGTTCACAGCACATTTGCACAAGTATAATTCACACGGCTATGAGAACATGATCCCAATTTTACTGTCTGAGCAATGACATTTTACAAGTAGCAGCCACCAATGAAGAATGAAGAAATACAAAGAAAGGTGGAACCAAAAGCACGAACCAAGAGCATCTTAACTCTCCGACATCCAATATATATAAAAGCAAGAAACCTAATCCCACCCAAACTATCTAATTCATAATGGCTAACAAGGAGCTGCCACATAAACATTATTACCTTTAGCCATCCATTTGTTGTGTAAGCACACCTGAAATTAGTAATTGAACACCACTAAATCATGCAACGCAAAAGGATATGAAAAGGGTTTTAAGTAATGATTTTAGTCCAAAATAAATGGTACATAAAAAAGCAAGAATCTTACCTGACATGAACACACAAAATAATGTCATTGATTCAAAATTGTAATCTGTCACACATTGCGAGATCTGGACCGTTCATCAGGTGGACATATCATGAAGAATCCTTAGCTCACAAATCCTATATATTGATGGACAATCCTAACCATCCAACTGGATTCCTCAAATTAGTAATAATTTTGCTAGTACTTGGATTAGGATGTGAAACTTGGAGCCAAAATCCTACAAAACAAAACACAACTACTGGTGACTAAGATGCAATTGTAAGCAACATCAGTTGAAGCAAGGAAGATACAAAAGTGTGTTGGAATTACACCATCATTTTGTGCATGATGCTATCTAGCTTCAAGTCCAGAAAGGATCTGTGGAATATGAATAGGAACCTGCATTTTATTAGATACCCAATTTTTGTTATCAAATATAAAAGCCATTGCAGGCACATCAACTAAGTTTCATTATGCAGCAGAAGTAATGATGGAAATCAAGACAAACAAATAAAAAAATGTAAATATTTTTTTCCATCTAGAAAAATGGACGTGTTCATGACAAGATAATCATACCTTCAGAAAAACACTCGTTTTCATTCTTCGAAGAAGATCCACATGCTGGACCATTATTCAAGAATGAAATTTTCAATATATTATGGTCTTAAGGGCAGGGACTAGACAAATCAGTTACTGGGCCTAAAATTCGAACAATCCACAATTCAAGATGAAAGTTCTTACCACCACAATACAGATCTGAAATTGTTAAAATCCAATACAGCTGAGATGAAAAACAAAAGAAAAAAAAAATAGACCAGAATACTTTATCAAATAGTTCAACACAAATAACCAATCAAGAAAATAGATCATCGATAGTATAAAAGATGTTTCAAAAGATACTTCTGTTAAGTACCTTTTAAAGATTTTCCTGTGAATTCCGTTCATCCTTCATCCCAAACTCCGCCTATATCTTTAATCCATCATCCATGCATATACACAGCTCTCAATTTACTTTCAAAGTGAGATAAGTTGTCAAAGAAGCATATGTACAGAAATTATAAAAACTAGGCTTACAACACTGAGCAGGACTAGATAATCTGCAAGCAAAGAGCGCATCCAAAACCTTGGCTAATCAGCAGCATGTAGACCTGAAACAAGAGCTCCCTGCATTGTGAGAGACTACGGATTGTGCTAGCACTGAATTACCAGATATAAGAGACGACAACCGAGTCAGGGGAATAATTCAGTAGGTGCTTTGTCGGGGCTATCTACACTGGACATGGCCAATTCTGGCACTAATCATCGTCATGATGCATTTCATCTCTAGAGGAAGGTCTGCCTGCTAGCTCCTGCCCAACTGAGCCAATCTATCTGCACCCACCTTGCTTTATCTGTATTCATGTGCCATTTGATACTAAAGCTTGCGAGTTCCTGATCAGCTAGGTCTCCTAGGATATACTAGAGCTTCGGAGAACCAAAGACACAATTACATTAATAAATCACAATATCTGATGGCAATTGGTAAAGCAAGATTTGTACATCAACCCAGGGAATTATGATGATTGACGCCAAATAGCTAGTACAAGGCCACAAAGAAGATATGAGAGTCATATGCTGCCGAGTATTTAAAAACTCCCCATTCAGACCACAACCAAAATCGAGATTCATCGAGCAAACAAGAAGCTTACAGTTAGATGCATGCAAGAGCATGTTTCAGATAGTTATAAATAACTTCAAGCATGAAACAAGAATAGAAGGCTTAACAAGTGAAGATACATTGTTCAAGCTCCAAATATCAAAACATAAAACAGAACCAACTTCCACAATGCATTAGAATTTAGGAACACCTAAAAGAGAATGCACGATGAAAACAACAAAGACATCTGGAAAATTCAAATTTTGAAACTTAAATGACCCCAAATAGCTATGACGATGATGAAATTGGAGAGCTGAGAAAGTTCTCATCAGCTACACGACCCACAAGTTGGAAGTGTCCATTGTCAAGGCCATTCATCAGGCAGGTCCCACCATGGATGAAATTAGGGAGCTCAACAAGTTCTTATCTGATGACCTGCTCTCACGTTGGACACGTGTCATGACCATCCATTGTCAAGACCATTCATGAGGTGGTTCCCACCACGGATAGGATACTGTTTTCCGATCACACAATGTGCAACCTCACCTGCACAATTGGGGGAATATAGAGTTTGCCAAATTATAAAGAATGAAATCTTTCAAAAATCTCCTGATTGTGATGTTTCCTAGTGTTCATATAGAAGTAGCCCTCAAATGGGAGTTGCACTCCTTTAAAACCCAACTTGAGAATCACCTGATCTCACCAAGTGACTAAAAAGCAGAACATGCATATAGACTAAACCAATTTCAATAACTCTTTTTCTTTTTCTTTTTTTGAAGGAAACCAGTGGAATCAGCCCACATGCATTTTATTGCCAAAAAGAAATATACAGCCAAGTACTTCAAAATTATAATACAAAACAAGAAAAACCCAGAAATATTTCCAGTCAAGAAATTAAAAAACCAAATATATATATATATATATATATATATATATATATATATATATATATATATATATATATATATATATATATATATATATATAAAGGAAATTTCATACCTTGCCAGGAGAAGGTTCATGGCCATTCCAGAAAACATGTCTGGATAACATCCAAGCCTCCATAGAAGTTCCAAAGCAGAATTCATAAACGACTTCCGCTTGAAGATACAATTTATCTTTAGGGAGAACGATAGCTAAGAGGTCATTTAGAACCAAAAGTGCATCAAAATTCAAACTCACACAATAGTTCTTCTCTATGATATAAGACACTAACAAGATCACTTAATATAGGGTATTATTCACAAATTGAAGTCGACAAAATCAGGTGCAGATCCAAGCAAAAAGGATCAGAACACTCACCTTGGATCAGGGAAATGGCTTTCTTTTAAAGAGAGGCATGGAAACAGGCTCATCTGGATTCAAATCCTGTGGTGGTTGCACATGGGAAAATGGCTTTCTTTTAAACAGAGGCATGGAAACCATGTCTAAACCCAAAGTCGTGCACCAAAGAACCCAAATCGCAAAACCTGCTTCCTATAAAACCCACAAAGATTTTAGCCACATAAAAGAAGCAGAGTAAGAAGCAACCATTAAATAATTCTCTCCCACAAGAATTTTCTTCCTACAACCCCGCAACATTGAAGTGTTGGTCCGAGTCTAGCTCCCGAAGTTGGCATCTAATGATAGATGGTGGTACTCTAATGGAGATTTTCGATCAAGAAAGCACAAGATTCCTGAAATTTAGGACATCAATTCACATGAAATGGATTCAATGATTGAAATGGACTGCAATTTGAATTTGAATGGCAAACTTTTACAAATCATTCCACATCAAGAACCTTATAAGCTACTAAGAAATTTCCAACCCATAGTGACAGATGATTGATTTGCAGGATGAAGGAAATCCATATTAAATCAATCAGTACAAGGAAAAAAAACAAATAGATTATATGGTTGCTACAAATATAAACAACAAAAATGGCAATATCTTTGCATTGTTGTATATCAAGAAGCTTCACAGAAAGCTAAAAATTCATCACTCACAGTAACAGATAATCAAAATAGCTATAAAAAACTATAATCTGTTTATATACAATATTGAAGTTGCAAGCCAAAAATGGTTTACCTCTGATTCTTGAAATTCAAAATGATTAGTAGTTCCGATCATGAAATATTCCAATTGCCGATAAAGGTTCTCCACAGGTTCTCATAGCACATGCAGAAGACCTTCATAGGTGGACTGAAACTTATCAACAATTAGAAGTTGGATCAAAAGAAGATTGACCAAAAAAACTAGGTGCTTTGATTGTAAAGAAAAGTATTTCCAATAAAGAAGACCCACTCATTACCATGAATGCATAGAAGATGGTATTTAAGTATCATTGTTATGCTCTACAGCTATAAGCTTTAATAAACCAGACTAGGACATGTATGCCTCAAAATAAGACACAAGTTTAGACACATCCTTATCACTCTCTCCATCAAAATGAATAAATGAAACAAAAGCTTAAATTACAACTGATACAGAGACACAAATGATCCATGAAGAATCTTACATGGATTAACTTCTACAAAATCACCAAAAACCCACATCCGTGTGAACAGGGCGCTGCTCAAAAAAAAAAAAAAAAAACCATTATTAGGATCCATGGGCCACCAATCCTTCATGAATTGCCTTGACTACATTGCATCATATAATACCCATAGCCATATATAGAATCCCCCATTCAGTTGGTAATATAGAAAGATAAATGTGCATTGGGAAAAGCATCCAAAATGCCAGGCTAGCAGAAACATTTCTGCCCAAATGATATGCAGAGTTTAGGAAATGCAGAAGTTAGAAAAAGACCACCCAATAGAAATATAATCCTAAATGCACCCTAAACTAAGACCATCATATTCCTAAATACTGGATAAAAGTTCTTGAATCCATCTCTAATCCAGGATCAAGGAAAATACATCTAATTAAAAACCATAAATAAATACAACAGAAATCCATTCACACAATGAAGCCATCAAATTTTGAGAGAGAGAGAGAGACTTGCCATCCAAATGCAATCAACAAGAAAAACAATCTACATAATAAGTGCACCAAGAAAATCCTAGCCATTCAAAGCTACTTAAAAGCAATAGCAGATTCAACTCTAATGCAGTCTGACTCAAAAGATGCAATTTTGAAGTGCACGTACCTAATCCATCATACACTGCCAGAGTAACCAAGATTTCTTCTGCCATCATCAACATATCGTGAGCCCTGTTTCCTACATTGACGTCATATCATCCGATATGCCATTATTAGAGAATCATAGAACCGCCGTACATGACCTGGCCAAATAGACCAAAAAAAAAAAAAAGTGAAGAGAAAGAAACTAATACTCTGCCCCATTGTAATGTTGATAAGCAGGCACTTAGAAATTACTTATAAATTGCATATGGGTTAGAGAAGTTTTACAATGGGGCCCACCTGACAAATCGGACCAGATCTGGAAGTACCGTTCTCTTCTCAGGAATTTAGATAGAAAATCTTGCTTTGTTATAGTTCAAATTGGAATCATGAAATTTCATGATTACTCAGCCTGATGTGCTGCAACTAAACACATTACTTCATAAAACTATATTAAAATAAATTACGAAATACTGATTTTTCACCAAAAGTTTTTTCACACAATCACCACTGACCCTTCTGGTCTACCCAACTTGACAGCTCTTGAATTGAGGTTTCAACCCATGGTTAGAGATCTTGGCCTCAAAACCAGGCTGTTAGCTCGGACAGGTGACAGCTTATAAAAAAAAGGTGGACAGCTAGAGAAAGAAGATTCAACCATCTGTTGAAATAGCCTTGTTGTTTGAGGCCAAAAGATCAATAAGCAAATCTTACCTGATAGAAAGCTTGGTTCTTGTACACATGACATTTCGACACATGTTTGCTCCCTAAAAGATCAATCAGCATATCCTCCAAAAGAAGCTCATAACCCTCCAATAACTTCTTCTCCTTGCAGAACCCCCGAATCGGACAACCAACAGTCTCGAGATCGCCTGCAACACCAGACTCCATCATCTTACCATACAATTCCCACACTAGATTAGTTTGTCCAGCCAGGAGAGAAGCCAGCAAGACCACATTCCAGACCATAAGATTCAGTAGAGATTGAACCTTCCTCGATTCTGAAAACATGTATCAGACCTCTTCAATCTTCCCCTCTTCACAGAGACAATTTATGTACGTTTCTAAGGAAGCAGGCTAAGCTCGGCATTTTGTCAAACACAAGAGGGTCGTTGCAGTATTTGGGACCTTGATAGTTAGAAGAAAAAAGGAATTCAAGAGAAATCAATGAAATGGCTTCAACCATTAAAAAGCTCAAGAGATTTCTGCAATGAAATTTTAAACAAACCTTAGTATATTACCTCCAAGTTGACTCGCTAATCAAGTGGAGAATAAAAGCCCAAATCATCAAACTTCTGCAAAACTAGTTAGTATAAGATAGATTTCCAAATGAAATAGTCCATTACCGAATAGAAACAAAGAACCACTGATTGCGGTTTTGGAGGTTGAGGCGGTCGCTAGAGAGCGCAAAGACGGGGTTGGGGATTTTGGGGCATTAGGATTTGGGGGAGGTTGTTACCAGATCTGAATTTCGGGAAGAAACCCTATGTGATTTGGGGAACAAACCCTCTGTTTCACTATTTCACTAGCTGATTTTCACGATACGGGTGATGGTTGCATAGCCACAGGGACAATGGTTGCACAGGCAGAGAGAGAGAGAGAGAGAGAGAGAGAGAGAGAGAGAGAGGTGTGGGTTGTAGGAATGAGAGGGATAGAGGGAGAGGGAGAGGGAGAGGGAGGGAGAGAGGGACCTAATTTTTAAACAAGACTATCCATCGTGTGATTTGTTACATGTATTTTCCTTTAAAAGAATCACTGAATAACTCTTTATTTACAATTATTTAGATGTAAGTTTTTTTATAAAAATATTTAAAAAAGTGTATATAACCATGTAGAATCATTAAATTTCACAAAACTCTTAGATCAGCAATAATTACGAAAATATCATTAACCTATACCCTTAAATTCCAAACCACATGGTTCTCATGATCCGTTTCATGTGAAATTTTATACCAGGCCTAATGATCATAAATTAACCATACATGTCGATTTTTAGCCATTAAATCATCACAGAAGTGGTCAATCGACAAATCAACCCTTAATCGTTGGTTTTAGTCTCCATCAAGTGAGAAAAACTCATAAGTAGTCATAATAGGGTGTTTCTATCCATATAAACGACTTGGATTTCACAACATATAGACCAAGTGAGAAATATGAAGATCTCACTTTAGTAGACTTTTACCAAGGCACGAAGTTATCCTTTTAAAGGTTTACCAACTCGGTACAAACCTAGATCTTTAGATTTAACCACTTTCTGTCATTCATCAAAGCTCAAACTTGGACCACCCCTAGTCTCACATGACTACGATAAAATAAAAAATGTACACCCCAATCTATAATCCTACACCGTCAAACGTTGAAGCCAGTTCCTTCATTTTGACACAAAAGGTGATATGTTAGATTTAGACTTTTCCCACCATCGATTCACCACCAAACTTTGCCTAATCATCTACCAACCTTAACTACACATTTCCCTCAAAATTGGGCCTTGATCATTGAATGTGGACCATTAATTAAGATCCAAGTCTGTTTCAACACCTGCCAGGGGAACTACCAAGATAAACATATCTAAGGCTCAAATATGCTTCATAATTAGGCTCATGGGCCAACACGACCTAACTATAGTAAGGTGTGGAATGGATTTTGCGATGAAACCACATAATGGACCCCACTTATCACGTGCAAAGAGAATCCATGGTTAAAATCTAAGACTTTAAACCATGACCCACTCAAACTTTAGAATAACCCCATTCTTGGATCTCCAAGGGTCCTACGTGCACAAACGATCTAATGGACAGAGTGAATTCATCAAGAACATCTTGATGGACACCATACTGAAAGTGTGCGTGCACAAACCGTGTGTAGTTGTGGAGTACCAAAGGCTAAAGGTGGTCAAACCTTGTTCGACCTGGCTATTCCTGAAGAGGAAAACTCATCTTCCTCTTTCCCTTTTTTCCCTCTAACAGAAAGTTTCAAACGAAACAAGTCCCAGCGAGATCGCAACCCACCATTATGTCGAGATGAATTATTAGAGTTGTCCCTTAAGCACAGGTCCCATCTCTAGCCAAAGCCCAACCATTTACTCATGCGGGAGAGCAGGAACGAGCACACCATTTCCCACTAAATCAGGAACTACGCGAGACCATCTGGCGAAGACAGGGAAACTTTCATCCCTTGCACGTACTGATCTTTGCCGACCTAGACCATTCAATCCACACCTAAGGAAAACCGATTCCCTCCATGATGTCCAGAAGAAAAGGGAAGACCTTCGCAATCCCAGAAAACCGGGACTCCCTCCGCAAGAGGTCTCATTGAGAAGCCAGCCATGTTCCAAGAACTTCCTCACTTGAACCTGGGAACCCAGCTCAAATTCGAGCCGTTCATTCCCTAGAGATAAGGGTTTCGACCACATCCACATTGACGGTGGAGGAAGTAAATCTTGCAGAAGGGTTGGCGCTCCCCGATTCCACGAAGACCACTGCAAAATGCAGCAACCGCGATCGTGCAGATCACGTTACAGGCCACCTCTTAGTTAGTCAATTGAGCACTCATGCACCCAAGAACATGATCACAACCTCCTATCTGTGGGCCCTATCTAAAATAATCCGATTCCGACAGAAAAGAAAGGAGGAGAAAAGAAGAAGCATGATTCAAAATGTCTTCCTGCGCATAACTTGCGTAACCTATTCGCGCAAGGCACACCCCGCATATAATATACGTAGGAATGTTCTAGAGGTCCTAAGTTAGGATAAATACCCCATGCCCAACACTGGAGAGCGTGCCAGAAAGAGAGGAAGAGAGAGAAAGAGAGAAAGAAACAGAGAGAGAGTTCGTGTTGGACCGAGTCAACTCGGTTGGGATCAGATGGGTTAAGGCTTTGGCCCATTAGAGTTCTCTCCTCTACCCTGGACAAAAAGAAGAAGAAGAAGAAGAAGAAGAAGAGAGAGAAAGAAAACATGGGTGTTGCACACCAAACCCAAACTCGCTGAGTCACAGGACAAGTCCGAATTTGAATCAAGTCTGAATTTGCCAAAGGATATAGTTTGATGTTAAGGTGTATACGTGGACATCTAGCCACGAGTGAAGACGATTCGATTTAAGAAGTGAGAGATTCCTTTAAGCTTATATTAACTTGAGTTAGTTTGATTAACTATGTTCCCTCACATGCTTTAAATCCTTCTTGCAAATATTTAATTTACCACCATCAATATTTATTTATCCTTTAGGAATAATGGTTAAGGTGTGATGTTAAATATACATGATCTTTCTAAATTTATGTGAGAGATTCCTTTAAGCTTAACTTGATTTAAGTTGATATGATTATTATTGCCTTTTACATACTTTTATATTACTATGATGCTCTCCCTGCAATTATTTGTTTTACTACCTTCATTTATTTAACCTTTGAGAATTACGTCATGATGTTAATTACGAGTGATCTTTATTATTTTATGTGGGACGATGGTATAAGCCTTGCCCTTGCCTTTACCATTTTGTTGAGTTGGCTATTGTCACTCTCCTCTTTGTTGAGTTGGCCATTACTACTCTCTTCTTTGTTGAGTTAGCCATTGCCACTCTCCTCTCTATTGAGTTGGTCATCGCCACTCTCCTCTTTTTTGAGTTAGTCATTGCTACTCTCCTCCTTATTTTATTAGCCTTATGCTATCTATTTTTATGGCTTGGGCATGTGTCTTGGAATTTCAAAGCTTCCATGATTCAATTGATTTCCTCTTTGGTGCAAGTGCTATGTTGGAAATCTCACTTCTAGTGATCAAGTAAATATCGTGGACATGATGCAGTTTGGTTAGCGGCCCCATAGGTCGACACGTAATTCCATGAATTTTGGATAGCAGTGTACAAATCGATGTAAGTAATTTGTAATGCATGTTACATCACTTCTGAGATTGGATGCCACAAATAGTCGCTACATGAACAAATCGTGTCACGTAATTCATCCAAGTCATGCGTTGTGTCATCTTAGGATAATCATGTAAATTTATGTTAACGTGGGACACACCAACAAATCTCTATAGAATGGGATGTAGGGTGAGCTGGATAACTCTAAATCATTTTCCACATATGGCAATCGCTAAGTGTGATGAACCGCATATACTTTGCTAGGCATGCATCTCATGTCGGTTGCTTTCGCATATTGATACCTCTCATAGTTATGGAGTACGGGACGTATCAGATGATGTAGGTGATGCACAGATCGAATACTTAGAGGACCATCTCCCTATGAAAGATTATATTAAAAGAATAAGAAAATAGTGCTATGATTTAACTTTATATTCCGTTGCGAACTCGATAATGTAATAGACTCCCATTCACTACCAGAAAAAGGGGCAAAGGCTACGGATAAAATCTGTAGCCATAGACCTATGGCTACGGTTCTAGTCCATAGCTGGTCCGTAGCACGACTGTAGTCGTAGGTGCCGTAACAATAGTCTGGAACCTAAATCCGTAGCTATAGGTTAAAACAGCTACAGATATAATCCGTAGCAATTATATCTGCAGCGATAAGTATAAACAGCTACGGATATTATTTGTAGCTAAAAGTCCGTACAAATTTAATAATGGCTACAGCTGTCGGATTACCGGCTATGATCAATATCTGTAGCTATTTCGTACTTTAAAAATATATATATATATATACAATCATTTGTTCATTCAATTACCACTTGCATAATCATTCATTCACTCCATTACAATCAATTATAATCATTTAATTACAATCCTTCATTCAATCAATTACAATTACAATCAATTATAATCCTTCATTTAATCAATTACAATTACAATTACAATCCTTCATTTAATCAATTACAATTACAATTACAATTACAATAATACTGAAAATACAAATCTTTGGCGTCATTAGAGAAATTTGCTCTACTTCACCCTGAAATTTCAATGATAAAGAATTGAAAGAGAAGATATATTTTGACGGTATGATATTTTTTTCAGAAGTAAATAGGCCTTTTTCAGCCATCACCCACCTAAAGAATCAAAAACCGATTGTTGTCCAAGTCCACTCCTTTTCCTTTCAATTTCTTAGTGACCTCTGTAAAATTACTTCCACAGTCATTTATGTAGTACTTTGAAGAGTTGTCTCGAAATGCAACTCTAGTAATGACAAAGTCATTTCCTGCAACAGCTTCATATATTCCATCATCCTACAAATAGTCATGGCATTCATAAATCAGAATGACCATTGGGGGAAAGAAAAACAAAGTAAAAGAAGTGCATCATGTATAGCCATTTTTTTCCTTAATGAATTAATAAAAACTCAAAAAGGAATGAAAATGACACAAAAGGAATGGTCTCACCATATGGTTTGTAGGGCCAAAATAAACGTTTGGATGATTTCCGCAAGGAGGACCATCGATAGCCACAAGTACCCACTTCCCCAAGAATGGTATTACCATATGGTTTAAGTTATAAGTTTATGTTGATGTCGTAGGTTATAGGTTTAGGTTTAGGGATTTAATAATACATTTATGTTTTAGGTTTAGGTTTAGGTTTTACATTTACGTTAAGGTTATAGGTTTAGGTTTAGGTTTAGGTTGTAAGTGTAGGTTATAGGTTTAGGTTTAGGTTAGGTTGTATGTTAACGTTTAGGGAATTGAGTTTAGGTTATAGGTTATAGATTATAGGTTAAGGTTTAGGTTTAGGTTTAGGTTATAATTTTGGGATTTGAGAATAGGTTTAGGTTATACGTATAGGTTTAGGTTAATGTTGTAGGTTATAGATTTAGGTTATAAGTTTATGTTAATGTTGTAAGTTATAGGTTTAGGTTTAGGGATTTGAGAATACATTTAGGTTTTAGGTTTAGGTTTAGGTTTTAGGTTTAGGTTTAGGGAATTGAGAATAGGTTAAGGTTTAGGTCTAGGAAATCAGGTTCGGGTTCAGGATCGAGTTTAGGTTTGGGTTTTCAAGTTTAGGTTTAGGTTTAGGTTAGGGAGTTGAGATTAGGATTAAGTGTAAGTTTAGGTTTAGGGATTTGAGAATACATTTAGGTTTTAGGTTTAGATTTAGGTTTAGGTTTAGGTTAATGTTAGGTTATAGGTTATAAGTTTAAGTTATAGGTTATAGGTTAAGGTTTTGGTTATAGGTTTTGGTTTAGGTTATGGTTATAGGTTTAGGTTTAGTTTAAGGTTTAGGTTTAGGTTAGGGTTTAGGTTTAGGTTATAGGTTATATGTTATAGGTTATATGTTATAGCTTTTAGGAATTGAGAATAAGTTAAGGTTTAGGTTTAGGTTTAGGAAATCGGGTTTGGGTTCGGGATTGGGTTTAAGTTTGGGGTTTCAAGTTTAGGTTTGGGTTTAGGTTAAGGAGTTAAGATTAGGATTAGGTGTAAGTTCAGGTTTAGGGATTTAAGAATACATTTAGGTTTTAGGTTCAGGTTTAGGTTCTATGTTTAGGTTAAGGTTTGGTTATAGGTTATAAGTTTAGGTCATAGGTTATAGGTTATAGGTTATATGTTAAGGTTTAGGTTATAGGTTAAGGTTATATGTTTAGGTTTAGGTTTAGGTTTAGGTTATAGGTTTAGGTTAAGTTTAGGTTTAGGTTATAGGTTATATGTTTAGGTTAAGGTTTAGGGATTTGGGTTCGGGTTCGGGTTTGGGTTATAGGTTTTGGTTTAAGTTATAGGTTATAGGTTTAGGTTATGGGTTTTGGGATTTGAGAATAGGTTTAGGTTATAAGTATAGGTTTAAGATGGGTTATAGGTTAAGGTTTAGGTTTAGGTTACAAGTTTTGGGGTTTGAGAATAGGTTTAGGTTTAGGTTGGGTTATAGGTTAAGGTTTAGGTTTAGGTTTAGGTTTAAGCTATAGGTTTTGGGATTTGAGAATAGGTTTAGGTTATAAGTTTAGGTTTAGATTGGGTTATAGGTTAAGGTTATAGGTTTTGGGATTTGAGAATAGGTTTAGGTTTAGGTTGGGTTATAGGTTAAGGTTTAGGTTTAGGTTATAGGTTTTGGGATTTGAGAATAGGTTTAGGTTTAGGTTATAGGTTTAGGTTAAGGTTTAAGTTAAGGTCATAGAGTTTAGGTTAGGGTTTAGGTTATAGGTTTAGGTTATAGGTTATAGGTTTAGGTTTAAGTTATAGGTTTAAGTTTAGGTTTAGGTTTTAGGTTTAGGTATAGGCTTAGGTTATAGGTTATATGTTATATGTTTTGGTTAAGGTTTAGGGATTCGGGTTCGGGTTTGGGTTTGGGTTTGGGTTCAGGTTTAGGTTATAGGTTTTGGTTTAGGTTATAGGTTATAGGTTTAGGTTCTGGATTCTGGGATTTGAGAATAGGTTTAGGTTATAAGTATAGGTTTAAGTTGAGTTATAGGTTAAAGTTTAGGTTTAGGTTTAGGTTATAGGTTATAAGTATAGGTTTATGTTTAGGTTAAGGTCTAGGTTTAGGTTATAGGTATAGGTTTTGGGATTTGAGAATAGGTTTAGGTTAAGGTTATAAGTATAGATTATAGGCTAAGATTTAGGTTTAGGAAATTGGTTTCGGGTTCAAAATCGGGTTTAGGTTTAAGTTTAGGTTTTAAGTTATAGGTTATATGTTTAGTTTATAGGTTAAGGTTTGGGTTATTGGTTATAAGTATAGGTTTAGGTTTAGGTTAAGGTCTAGGTTTAGGTTATAAGTATAGGTTTTGGGATTTGAGAATACATTTAGGTTAAGGTTATAAGTTTAGGTTAAGGTTATAAGTATAAGTTATAGGTTAAGGTTATAGTTTAGGTTAAGGTTATAGGTTTAGGTTTAGGTTATAAGTTATAAGTATAGGTTTATGTTTAGGTTTAGGTTTAGGTTATAAGTTATAAGTATAGGTTTATGTTTAGGTTAAGGTCTAGGTTTAGGTTATAGGTATATGTTTTGGGATTTAAGAATAGGTTTAGGTTAAGGTTATAAGTATAGGTTATAGGTTAAGGTTTAGGTTTAGGAAATTGGGTTCGGATTTGGGATCGGATTTAGGTTTGGGATTAGGTTTTAGGTTATAGGTTATAGGTTTAGATTTGGGTTATAGGTTAAGGTTTAGGTTAGGTTTTAGGTTATAGGTTAAGGTTTGGGTTATAGGTTAAGGTTTAGGTTATAGGTTATAGGTTATAATTATAGGTTTAGGTTTAGGTTATAGGTTATAGGTTTAGGTTTAGGTTATAGATTAAGGTTAAGTATAGGTTTAAGTTATAGTTTATAGGTTATAGGTTTAGTTTATAGGTTATAGGTTTAGTTTATAGGTTGAGGTTTGGGTTATAGGTTAAGGTTTAGGTTATAGGTTATAGGTTATAAGTATAGGTTTAGGTTTAGGTTAAGGTTTAGGTTTAGGTTATAAGTATAGGTTTTAAGATTTGAGAATAGATTTAAGTTAAGGTTATAAGTTTAGGTTAAGGTTATAAATATAGGTTATAGGTTAAGGTTATAGTTTAGGTTAAGGTTATAAGTATAGGTTATAGGTTTAGGTTTAGGTTTATGTTTAGGTTAAGGTTTAGGTTATAGGTTTTGGTTTAGGGTTAGGTTTAGGTTATAGGTTATAGGTTATAGTTTTAGAGAATTGAGAATAGGTTTAGGTTATAGGTTAAGGGTGTGGTTTAGGTTAAGGGTGTGGTACCTATAAATACAGATATAAACACGGCCTGTCCAAATGGCCAGGCCCCTCCAATGCTATCCATTGAAAATGGACAGCTTCATTATGGTCATAACAGTGGTTCCCACCTTTCAGGGACCCCCGCTTATTCGGATAGCTCTGACGCACATCCGGATCTACTCTATTAATTTCGAGCAAATACATAAATACGACCTGTCCAAATGGTCAGGCCCCTCCAATTTTGTCCATAGAAAATGGACAACTTTATCATGGTCATAACAGCAGTTCCCACCTTTCAGGGACCCTTGCTCATCCAGATAACTCCGACGTATATCCGGTTTTGCTCCATTAATTTCGAGCAAATACATAAACACGGCCTGTCCAAATGACCAAGCCACTCCAAATGTTGTCCATAGAAAATGGACAGCTTCATTATGGTCATAACAGTGGTTCCCACCTTCGAGGGACCCCCGCTCAACATCCAGATAGTTTCGACTCACATCTGGGTCTGTTCCATCAACCAGAAGAAAACCAACAACCCAACAAACCAAAGGAAAATTAAAGAAGATCATCTGTCATGATAATCATGGAAAGGGAAGTACTATTCATGCATAATAACTTCAAAATTAGAATAGACAAGGCAACAAGCAAATAGAGCTTACTTCAATAACATGAAAAGCATCTCATGCACCTTCTTGCAAATAACTTCTTCGGCCATGCCCTGACTTTGAGCCATCTTCATCCCCAACAACCATCATAAATCAGTGCAATCATATAATTTTTTTTTAAACAAAAGGACATGCATTCTTTGTTGAAAAACTGACCTTTCTTTATTAGGAAGCAAGCCACAAAGTCTTCATTATCTTTCCACATGTATACTGATGAAATCCCCCCTTCATAATACCTGTCAATGCAGTTGTGCAAAAGAATTGCTTTTACTTCTTCAAAAACAGAGAATAGTTTCTTTTATTTTCTACGTATTGGCATTACTTGCCAAATCATTAGATGAAGGTCATGGATAAAAAATTAAGCCTATTATAATAGATAAATAGTAAATCAAAGATCTAATCTTGCAACATTTTGTTCTGAATAGAACAAAACAGTGAATGTGCACTAAAGAGTATCCAATATCTGAAACATGATTTCCAAGAAAAGTATGCACTTCTGGAGAATAACATCCACTGACATGTAAAGCACTTATAGGGAAATTGGAATAATTGATTTAGGGGAGCACGATGTGAAGGGACTTATATATCTGAAAAATTAGAACATTTGGATGGACCATCAAAACATGATCAAAGGATGCATGCGGTCCTACTCATTAGACATCTCTAATTCATAGATAAACACAAAGTAGTTGAAGAAGGCAAGAAGAAAAGAAAAAGACCAATGACTCACCAGAAAGTCATTTGTTTTCTTAAAACTTTCATCCTCACAATCTGTTCTTTCGACTGCACCATTACTAAACCCATGCTCTGATGCCTATAAAATTCAAACTTCTAATCACCATCTACCAGGTTAATACATCCAAGCCAATGACCTTCTTATATTGGGTTGAAATGCTTCGATGCTCTCAGAGCACTACATGTTATAGTGCTCCTAGTTGCATTTACTTGTATTAGGGCACTTCAACTGTTGAAATTCACTCATTCATCTACTTCAATGAGGTCACAAGCAGAAACAATAAATTGTTTACTCTAAATAGTTTCTGCCATAAAGAAATCCAGAAGCATAAAAATCTAATCTTAATCCCATAAAAAATAGCTCCATTTCCGAACTCTCCCCCAACACATAAGCAGAACTTACTACACAACCAATAGAAAGAAGGCCGATGACAAACTACATTGCACTATAACAGGGAAACTTAAAAAGAGAATATACCTAATAGGAGTGTGTAATGACAGATTCAGGTTTCCTTTTGGCCAGTGCAGAACAATCTAAGGAAATTTGACAAGATCCATTACAATACATACTGAGTAAAGACTTCAACCTAGATTCAAGACAAGTAAGATAGTCGTGACTAGCAAGCAACTGAAATAAGAAAAGTCATCATACCTTGGTGAATTTCAGGAATATTGATAATTTTAGATACCACTTGCTTAAGGCCAAGTAGTCCCTTTCAATGTCCACCAAACAGGATGGGTAAACCTAAAAATAGAGTATAGTTCAATTAACCTACCTAATAAACTCCAAAGACACCACGATTCCCATATAGAGCAAAAGCAAGAAGTAAATGAAGCAAATTGTTTGAATAAGCTCTAGATGGAAAAAAAAAGGCAAAAAAATAAAATAAAATTAATCTATGAAATATTGTAGTTGTTTCCTGACTCTCAGTTGTTTGAAGTGTTCAATGGTTGTTGAGTGGGTAGCATTGACAATTGAAAGGGTCGAGAATATTTTGTATTTAATATCAAGGCTATCAAAAAAAAAAAAAAAAAAAGGATCTGCATATGAATCTATAAGCTATTGGGAATAATTAACTAGCTAAATTTTGAAAAGAACGGTGCAACAGGATTCACGTAGCTGATCCCCAATTAGTGGGGTAAAGCTAAGATGATGATGACTATCTAAAATTGAAAAAGAAGCAATATCTGCTCATTTTAAATTGTACTTAGAAATGAAGAGGCTTGACAAGGAAAGGAAAAACACGCATTTTGAATTCTGACACTGAACAACACGAGAAATCATGAGATACAGGCAGCATAATAGGAAAAGGTTACCTGTCTAGAAATGGCATGAGAATGTAGTCATGAACCACAAAATCTAAAGCCCATGGTTTGATGACCAATAATGCCAAGAACTTCGCCTGGAACATATGACAAACAATGAATAAGCCTCACCATCCTCTATTTCCTATGTCAACAGTAACATGTGTGTCTGAGAAAATATGTAACTGAATGTATCGACTAATGGAATTAACTGTACCACATTTAGATATTTCAAATGATGGAGCCTCATTATAAATGGTCACATAACTTTCATAAGAAATTGAGGAATTCTAAGGAGTTGGAAGTCTAGAATTGATGGATAAACATGAAAAAGCAAAAGAAAAGAAAAAATAATTTTTTTAAAAAAGGAATCCAATTCATGAAGAGGGTGTTAACAATGGTGAGATGTCAACATTCTAGGGCACTGTTACCAAGGAATGATATGGATACTGCATGGGCATGTCAATCATTATTACCTAGATTTCTGCATACTATAATACCATATATAGACTTCTACATACTCCAATACCATACAAAATGTGTTATGACTTTGAAGAAGACAACTACTAAATATTCCCATATATAGAGTGACACAACCTACAAAAAAATTAAAAAAAAAATTTAAAAAAAATTCCCTCTTCTTACTGCATAATTACCTAAAGAGTAAAGACCCACATATTAATACATTTTATTGTACTCTAAAATCTTCCATACTTTATTTATGTCATAATATCCTTAAAAATATGCCTACTCGCATGAGAGGATGACATATAGGTCAACAAAAATCCTATTAGGTGGCAAAGATATCAAGTATTTTCTCTCTTTTTTTACTCCTTTTTTTTTCTAAGAGAGACGGAGAGATGACAACAAAATTTTATAAATAGAAGGCACCAATACAAAAAAAACTATACAAAAAAAAAGAGCATGAGGCGAAATAATTAAAAAAATAAAAAACATTTAAGCCCCTTTCTCTCATCATCACCCACCCCAAAGAGTGACTCGAATTTTTGAAACATCTCCCATTTCTTTCTTCCCAAATACCCACCATATGCCTTTCATTTCCTTTACAAGCTCCGACCTATGCCAACCCAAAAAATAGAATCCAACAGAGCTCATATAGGCCCAAGAGATATTAATATCAAGTAAATAATACTCACTAAGAAATCAAATATAATTGTCAAAAATCAAACTAGGTCACTTGATCAATCTATATCTTGTAAATCATCAATATTTCACTTGGAAATTCCAATTTAGCAATTAAGAGGTAACAAATTTTGTCAACACATAATATCGTGTGCTAGATAAAAAGGTAGGGCATAACATTATACGAATATACACAAAAGCATAAGAGAATACAGAAGGCAATGAAATTATTTAGTTATGCTTTTACCATAGAAAAACTATAACTATAATGACATATGTAAGTGTTTTTTTCTGAGCTACTAAATTCATAGAAAGGGTAGGAAGATTACAGCCCATCAATGACCCACGTGCCAATGTTTTTATTAAATTGGAAGTCCACTCTACTCCACGAATGTTGTTGGGGAAGACATGGATCCTCATTCCACCCAAAATGACGAGGAAGTCTCAAGGCATTCTTCACACTTTACAAAGTCCTTATTGTAAAAAGACAATAAACAAATCATATTAGCAACCATTTGCAAATATTAAGGGCCATATCCCTTAAGTAAAAAAAATTTGAAATATATAAAAAATAAATAAATAAGACATTGAATCTTCTTGTTTATTAATGCTTCTCTAAATAATCTTCTATATCCAACATTCTAATTCTAGTATCAAAAGTTCAGAAAACACATCAAATCTACTAGTTTCTAGAGCATTTCAAGACGGAGACTTACATCTCGAGAGCTTGGAAAATGTAGCAAATCTGGTGGATTTTTTGAGCAATTTAAGTGAAATCTAGGACATCCCAAGTTCTAATTATGACATTGGAGGGCTGAGAAAATTCATCAAATCTGCTGGTTTTCAGAGCATTTCAAGCAGCCTTTTCCACATTCGCAGTTCTACTTTTGACATTGAAAACTCAGAAAATGCATTGAATCTGTTTGTTTCTAGGGTAATTCCAATGTCGAAAGCTTGAAAACTGAATGAAATCCGTTGGTTCTCAGATCATGTCGAGTCAAATCTCGAACACCTGAAGTTCAACTACCGACATTGAAAACTCATAGAAAATATAAAATCTGTGGGTTTTCAGAGCATTTCAAGTCAAAAGTACCACATATGAAGTTTAAATATCAACGTTGAAAGAAAATGTATAGAATCTGATGGTTTCCAGAGCATTTCAAGCGAAAATGCATAAAATCCGATGGTTCCGACACCGACAATGGAAAAAAAAAAGAAGAAGAAGAGTAGTCTGTTGGTTTTTGAAGCATTTCAGTGAAATCTTTGATACCTGAAGTTCTAATCACAACATCAAAAACTTAGAAAATGCAAAAAAAACTACAGGTTTTCAGAACACTTCAAGCGGTAACTACTATAACCAAAGTTCGAATTCCGATGTTGAAAGCTCAAAATAACATAGAAAAATGCCCTAAATCTAGATATCTTCACTAGCATTCCTACAAAATACACGGCCGTAACAAGACAAAGGAAGAACAAAGGAATATACCTTTAAAAGAAGCAACGAGAGATCTAAAATGTGCAAGAATTTCCTTCAAAGAATTGTGTAAGGATGCTATAGGTCCACCATTAAAGCCGCAGAGAACTTCACTGCACAAAAACTCCTTGAATCTCTAAGTTTCTCTCACAAATCCCAAATTCAAACCTCTAGATTCTCCATTTGGGCCAATACCAATGCAAAAGGAGCTCAAAATCTATAGATTTCTCCCAAAATCCCCTATAACTCTTCTCGTAATCGAACAACAGAGCTTTCGCTCAACCACTGGAGCTCGATTCAGCTGAAATCGCACCAGAGAGCTCGAAATAGCGAGATTTACATCAAGAATCCATATTGGTTGATGGGTTAGGGTTTGTTGTAGAACATAGACCAGACATGGTACTCTTCTTGTGATGGTGGTGTGGCAGGCGACTAAGGTTTGGAGATAGCAACGATCAGGGGTTTGGAGAAGAAGAGGGCTAGGATTTGGAAAATGAGGGCGTTTGATGTAAGAAGTAAAAAAAAAAAAACAACGGAAGAGGAAAATAACCACATTTCTTGTAGTGTGCGCGTGGGAGATAAGGGTGGACGGGATTTCATTTTCGGGTGATGGACGACACTTTAAGTGCCTAGTTTTAGCACTCGTGGGGCCCATCATGATGTATGTTATTTATCCACTTCGTCCATTCATTTTAATGGATCATTTTAATGGTTGATCCAACAAAGGAGTTAGATTGAAGCCGTAAGCAGACCACATAACATATTAACGATGGAAATTTATTTTTTATTATTTCTTATGGTGTGGCCCACTTAGACCTTCAATCTACTTACTTTTTGGGCTTATCCATTGAAATTATATATTAGAATTAATGGATGGCTTAGATAAAACATTTATATTCCAACGGGCCCCATGGAGCCCCTTAAGCTCCATCAATATCTAATAAGAACCCGGTGGGGATGTAGGTTTTAGCTACGGATTAAATTTGTATCATAATAGCTATAGTTTATATCCGTAGCCAAAACCTTCCAAAGTCTGTAGCCTTTACTCAATTTTTTGGTAGTGATTCAGAGGGCATTTGATAATTTGTTGAATTCTTTTACTCTAATGGAATAATAAATATGGTTGATTTTACTCTCGTGAATGGTTACCATCGTGAATGTATCTGGATGTGATTTAAATGAAACAAATAGAGTGCGGTATCAAAGCATCCAGTTTATACATTATTAACACCCGATTTTCTCGGACAAGAGTATAAACTCTGGTTGTGGTGTTTCTCAGACTTTGTGAATGGCAATGTAATTGTAAATGAATCTAATATGTTCTTTTTCTTAATTTTCTTCTCTATTGTCACATAAATTTCTCACTAGTCTAATGCAGTCATGATCAGAAAATGTTGAAGCATTGGGTCTAGTGTTATGTATATACTTGATGTAATGTGAGTCATGACCATGCTTCAAAGAGACTCGAGAGTGGCGAGTATTCACTCCCCAAGTGCAGGGTTAAGATGTAGTAATAAACTCGGTAAGACCGAGGTCGAATCCCAAGGGACTGAAACCTATACGTTATCTGAAACTAAGTAAAATTGAAACTAGACTAAGATGTACTCTAAATCGAATAGTATTTAAGAAACAATGGTGAAATTTTAAATTTAAAACTTAAGGAATTTAGAGCAAAGGAAACTAGAGATTCAGAGGATCCACTTGTAGAGATCAGGGAGATCTTATGCCTGCATAAAAAACTCAACTAACTTAGAGTCCATCTTCATCCAGTTGAAGGGTGTAACCATGAAAATTAAACTGAACTTCCTTTGATATAGTTTTAAAGAGATGAAAAGTATATAAATTAGAATGGATTACATCACCAAACCCTGCCCAGGAGGCAAAGTAAACAACAGAATTAAACTAATTACCAACCAATCAACAAAGTATGAAGGTTACGAAGGGTACCGTCATCCGACCATGCTCAGGAGACGATGGTGAACAACAAGGCTTTCTGACATCATAAACATAAAAAGGAAAAGGAAATACTTAAAGCCATAGCAAATCCATTGTAATTTCAGTCACAACAGACCATTAAAAACTAAAAATTTTCCCTTAATTAACTATAATCAACATCAGTTCTATATAAACAAAAGGCATAACAAAAAGTCCCCATCACGCTACAAGCTTCACCTCTTAGCCCTAGCTAAGAGGTTAGCTAACCACAGGCATGATTAACTAATTCTAAAAAGAAAGAAAGAAAAAACTAAATTAGAAAAACTAGAAGAAACTCCCCCTCTTGTACTCCCCCCACCTGGCCTTCACGGCTGCTCCTCTGATCCCCTTGGAAATTGAATGCCCCCATATTACACTCTCTCTCTCTCTCTCTTATAACTATCAAAGGTCGGTCGGTTCCATGCTGGTGTGACAAAGAGTCAGAGATAGAGTCGGCTGCAGAAGATTTACGCACTCCCTACGGAATGCATTCATCTGACGCACCTAGATACCACAAAAATCGGTCCTGTTGTGGGATATGAGCCATTTAGGCTCCTTGGCGACGAACGATTACCCATTGAAGGTAATTTGGATGGTCTTGATCACATCAGAGAATGGGTTGTTGATCGCAGACCAAACGCAAAAATGAGTTGCGTTCAACTCGGATTTTCGGCCCCAACATCAGCATGAAATCTATTTTCTCTTCATGATGGGGTTCAAAACTCTATTTACATACGTCTAGATGGTTTGGATTACCAATCCGATGGCGATCAGAAGCACTAAAGGGCCCACAACGACCAAATTTTCTAGACATCCGCAAAACAGGGACCTGCATAAAGCTTTACGCTATGAAGCTCGGTGGGCCATGATCGGTGTCTTTGAGAAAATGTACTTCGTCTATTAGTTTTCCCTCGAAAAATCATTTGGGAAGGAACGGTTTTGGATTGGTTTCAGTGTGGGCTATAGAATCTGATACTCCGCTGCTTGCCCTGCGTTTGAATCCCCATATACATGCAATGTCCGCAAAAATCAGGCCTCCAATCAAGGTACGGTCGGTTTGGCCTACTGAGTGTAATGAACGGTTCCTATCATCAACCTGGATGATGATTGTGGCCCACCTGCACCCAACCGCAGGTCCCTGCTCGCTATTACGCGGGTAAGGATTTTCAATTTCAAATAGTCGAGTCAGGGCATGCCGACCGACTTAATGTGTTTGGTGCATCGCAAGTGCACATGTGTTGTGCACTTCACTTTTCATAAAGTGGGCCCCGCCTTAATGTATATGCAAAATCCAATCCGTCCATCCACTTTTTCATCTCATGTAAACCATTGAGATCAAAATTGAAGCATATCCAGATATCAGGCAGGCTCCAATTCACAGATCTATGGGCTGATTTGTCCATTGGGCCACTTCGAGAGAGATCTAATAGCTGATACAGTTAATTTATGGTCCTCAGGCCACATATAAAGTTTCGAGCTGAACGGATGGTGAGAACCTTGTGATCTTATATTCTGAATGATTTTTTGGGCCATTTGAGCTTCAGTTTCTCGATTTTTATGGATCTCTGGCATGTAAATTCATCGCTCTTGGTCCCATGGAGTCCGTCCCTTGCTTTGGTTGCTTCAGGTCTTCAAATCCACGCTCTTAGCGTCCTTTCCAGTCCTATGCTCATGAATTCACCTTGCACAGCAAACACAATTAAAATAAACCATTAAGTAGTATCATGTTCGTAAATTCAAGTAGTAACTAGGGTCTGATATGCGATATTTGACCCTTAACATAATCCCCAACTAGCATCTTGCTAGTCCCGTGCAAAGTATGCGAAAAGTAAGTTGAGAATTACAGGACAATTTCTATGAAACCGAGTGATATTTGAAAACCAATAGAATTCTAAGATTCATACATGTTGGGCATTACTATCTCCTGGACTCGAGCACATGGTAAATTCCATAGTTAAGTTCAAAGTATTAATCCATTAATAAGTAAAAATTCTAAACATTCCATGGGTATATAGACTTATCATCATTGAAATTCAGTTCTCTATTTTAGGATATCATTGGTAACCAATAAGAGAATTCATGATAACCAAGACTTAAATCAAAACTTGCCTCACAGATCATCTTTTCATTTTTCCATTAAAAGTAATGCCAATAAGGGAAATTAAATCCTCACCTACAGGGAGCAAACCTATGGTGAAGACCGTACACCCAAACCCTTTTCACATATCATCCATGGGAAATTAAATCTACACCTATAGGGAACAAACTTATGGTGAAAATTATTCGCCCAACCCTTTACAAAGGTATCTATTTTTTATTTTTCTTTTTCTTCAATTGATCATGATGAAATTTTTTTTTTTCAGGTTGGTTCCTTACATGCTTAGTGATTACCCAGTTAACCCTTCAATATCAAACTGAAACCTTAATGTGAAAGCAAGATGTGACATGTGATATCATGACTCAATCAATGTTTACAACTTCTAGTTCTGGATTAACAATTCAACTTAACTGTGAAATTTAATAGATACTGAATCCAAGAGAGTCATAAATTACTAACGTCATGTATCTTGAAATTTTAAATCAAGGATATCTGTCAAAATCACTTCGAATTCACAAGAAATCCCAGAAAATTTTAAAAATTTTCACAATTTTTACTTTGCTCAAACAAAGAAAACACTGATTAGGTAACCTAATCTTCCACTGCCAACCTAAAATCTACATTGTCCTCAATGTAAAAGGTATGAGCATGCAATGCACATGGGACATTGAAAGTAAATGAGAAGTGATGGAAAGATAGTACCTGATAACGAATCGAGAGAGACGTTTCCATGAGATCGCAGTATGAAAGCCGGTCAGCACGAGAGTGAAGACACAAAAGAAAACTATCCTAAAATAATTCAGGAAGCAAACTAACCTAATGGCATAAAACCGTTTATCCTTGAACAGCATAAAAAAAACTACCATAGTCCTATGAAAGTAAGGAAAAACTACTCGATCATGCCACAGGGTTCCTCTTCCGGCCAATATCTTGATAAGTTTCTCGGTAAGTTCCTCAACAGGATCATCCAAAAGCCCTTTGTGCAATAGGCTAAGATGCCCTAGAGCTTGATTTTTTAGAGAAACTTATGTACCTCATTAAAAATTTATCGTTGATTTGCTTGAAGTATCCAAAGTATATATGATTCACTTGTGTCAGAAAAATTTTCAAAGTTAGTATCCCATGGTGAATCAGAGACTACAGGTAAATCAAATTGAGAAAAATTTTCAGGAAGTGGTGTAGCTCAACACATTCCGAAGTAGCAAACTTCAGTTCAATTTTCAGCTCCTCCTCCCCTAATGGCAAACATTTAGGATCTGTGGAAGAAGGAGCTTCAGAGTAAGGGTTCTCTCGGTCAGTGATGACTACCGAGATGTTGTCTTGTAAGGCATTCACTATGTCTCTTATCATGAAATCATTTGAATCTGCAAAGTGTGCCAAGCACTCATCTAAAGAGTTGGAAAATTCGGTTAAGCGTGACTTATGTTCCACATTGAAGCTCGTGTGATCTGCCCAAGGAATCTCTCATCTTTAAAGGTAAACGAAGGTTTTCTCTCTTACTCCAGCCCTGTACAGACAGATTGAGGGTCAGTATATGAAGCATTGATGTGC
Source organism: Magnolia kwangsiensis (assembly GCA_037074715.1). NCBI lineage: Eukaryota > Viridiplantae > Streptophyta > Magnoliopsida > Magnoliales > Magnoliaceae > Magnolia > Magnolia kwangsiensis. The sequence continues at coordinate 84,339,133 of CM073589.1, read as the reverse complement.
GGACTCTGTTCATTGATACTACTCAAAAGAGGCATTAAATCGTCAATATTCAACAGTTCAGATGGTGGCCTCAACTAAGTAGTTTCAAATTCTAGAGTCGTATCGAGTAACTCATCCATCTTCCGAAGCATATCATCATTCAATTCAGGGGAGTAGTCCAAACATATCTCACAAGAGATGGAAGGGTCGGTTGTAAGAAGCTCATTCACTTTTAGATCAGACATGTCAAGTGAGTGCAGTAGCTCATTATGACCGTTCTCTTTGTGTACTTCTCGATCATTGACCTGGACCAAACTTGAGATTAATTCTAGGGGAACTGTGGCTGCACATTTAGGATCATTATCCCAATACTCATTATATTTTAGTTCAGTGCAGTGCACATTTGAGATGAGATCACTTTCCTCACATTCTATTCCCATATTGGGTTGAGGTTCATATAAACTAACCTCTTCCTCATAATTGAACTCGAGTGTGCCATGTGAGTGAAGTGTGTCATCATCATTATATTTGAAAGACACCCATGTCTCTTGACCATTCCTTTGGACCATCATCAAGATTGACTCTTCAAAAAATTGAACCACATGCTCATTAATTTAATTCAACTCTTTATTCTAAATTTCAAAGTCTTTCAAAAGTGAGTAAGGATCACTTTTCTCGCATTGTATTTCAGGATTGGGTTGTGGCTGAGACGAACTAGTCTCCATTATCTCATCATAAGTAGGGAATCTAAAGGAATAATCAACAGAATCAACGGGTTGCAGTTAGGATGAATTAGTCTCTATTAGCCTATCAAGGCATGATTCAAGTGTTTCTAATAATTTCCTCATGTTAGTAACATAGTCTGTGTAACTCGGAGATGACTCCTCTTGGATCGTTTCTGGTGGATATTCAAAAGTGGCTGATCCACGAGGGTTCTTACTATGATGTTTTACTAACTCAATTTCAAAATATTTGTATTTCCACTGATCATAATCATACAGGTCATATGTCAGGAGTTGATACGTGTCATCATTCCAATAATCACGTATTGTTTTCTTCACTTGTGAAACGTAATTATTCTCTCGCATATAATCACTGAAAGACTTTTTAATCGGTGAAGCATCATATTTCGATTGGTTCTCGAAGATATTTCAGAAGAATTTTGAGGCAAAGGTTATTTTTTGTAAGCTATCTCAATATACTGACGTGCCCACTCATTCAGATACATGGTGAAACCTTAACTCTGAACCTAATCCTAAAAAAAATAAAAGAAAGGATCCTACAATAATATGGAAAGTAAGAGGGGGATAAGTTAGAAAGAAGTTACCAGGATAGAGATTCCTAAGTTAAAATCAATTTAGACGATCTATTAACGACCCTATAAAATAAGAAAGTTAGTTCTAAAAATCAAATAGAAAGAAAAATCTAATTAAACTAAAGTTAGTAAATCTTAATCTTAATCTAATTCTAAAACCAATTAATTTCAGAAAATGCAACCGTCAATCCCTGGCAACGGCGCCAAAAACTTGTTCACTCCCCAAGCGCAGGGCTGTGATGTAGTAATAAACTCGGTAAGACTGAGGTCGAATCCCAAGGGACTGAAACCTATACGTTATCTAAAACTAAGTAGAATTGAAACTAGACTAAGATATACTTTAAATCGAATAGTATTTAAGGAATAATGGTGAAATATTAAATTTAAAACTTAAGGAATTTAGAGGAAAGGAAACTAAAGATTCAGAGGATCCACTTGCAAATATCAGAGAGATCTTATGCCTGCATCAAAAACTCAACTGGACTTAAGAGTCCATCTTCATCCAGTTAAAGGGTGTAATCATGAAAATTAAACTGAACTTCCTTTGATATAGTCTTAAAGAGATGAAAAGTATATGAATTAGAATGTATTCCATCACTAAACCATGTCCAGGAGACAAAGTAAACAACAGAATTAAACTAATTACCAACCAATCAACAATGTATGAAGGTTCAAAAGGGTACCGTCATCCGACCATACCCAGGAGACGATGGTAAACAACAGGGCTTCCTGACATCATAAACATAAAAAGGAAAAGAAAATACTCAAAGCTATCGCAAACCCATTGTAATTTCAGTCACAATATACCATTAAAAACTAAAAATATTCCCTTAATTAATTAAAATCAACATCAGTTCAATCTAAACAAAAGGCATAACAAAAAGTCCCCATCACGTTGCAAGTTTCACCTCTTAGCCCTAGCTAAGAGGTTAGCTAACCACAGGCATGATTAACTAATTCTCAAAAGATAAAAAAAACTAAATTAGAAAAATTAGAAGAAACTCCCCCTCTTGTACTCCCCCTACCTGGCCTTCACGGCTGCTCCTCTGATACCCTTGAAAATTGAATGCCCCCATCTTACGCTCTCTCTCTCTCTCTTATAACTATCAAAGGTCGGTCGGCTGCATGCTGGTGTGACAGAGAGTCAGAGATAGAGTCAGCTGCGGAAGATTTACACACTCCCTGCGAAATGTATTCATCTGGTGCACCTAGATACCACAAAAATCGGTCTTGTTGTGGGAACTGAGCCATTTAGACTCCTTGGCGATGGACGATTACTCGTTGAAGGTAGTTCAGATGGTCTTGATCACATCAGAGTATGGGCTGTTGATCGCAGACTAAATGCAAAAATGAGTTGCGTTTAACTCAAATTTTTGGCCCCAACATCAACATAAAATCTATTTTCTCTTCATGGTGGGGTTCAAAACTCTATTTACATACGTGTGGATGGTTTGGATTACCAATACGATGGCGATCAGAAGCACCAAAGAGCCCACAACGGCCGAATTTTCCAGACATCCGCGAAACAAGGACCTGCGTAAAGCTTTACGCTGTGAAGCTCGGTAGGCCATGATCGGTGTCTTTGAGAAAATCTACTTCGTCCATTAGTTTTCCCTCGAAAAACCATTCGGGAAGGATCGGTTTTGGATTGGTTTCAGTGTGGCCTACAAAATCTGATACTCCACCATTTGCCCTACGTTTGAATCCCCATATACATGCAATGTCCGCAAAAATCAGGCCTCCAATCAAGGTACGGACGGTTTGGCCTACTGAGTGTAATGAATAGTTCCAATCATCAACCTGGATGATGATTGTGGCCCACCTGCACCTAAGTGCAGGTCCCTGCTCGCTGTTACGCGAGCAAGGATTTTTTATTTCAAATAGTCGAGCTAGCGCATGCCGACCGACTTAATGTGTTTGGTGCATCGTGAGTGCACGTGCTGTGCACTCCACTTTTTGTAAAGTGGGCCCCGCCTTAATGTATATGTAAAATCCAATCCATCCATCCACTTTTTCATCTCATGTAAACCATTGAGACCAAAATTGAAGCATAACCAGATATCAGGCGGGCCCCAATTCATATATCTATGGCCTAATTTGTCCATTGGGCCACTTCCAGAGAGATCCAATGACTGATATTTGATGTGTATGGTTAATTTATGGTCCTCAGGCCACATATAAAGTTTTGAGCTAAATGGATGGTGGGAACCTTGTGATCTTGCATTTTGGATGATTTTTCGAGCCACTTGAGCTTTAGTTTCTCGATTTTTACGGATCTCTGGCCTGTAAATTCATCGATCTTGGTCCCATGGAGTTCATCCCTTACTCTGGTTATTTCAGGTCATAAATCCATGCTTTTAGCATCCTTTTCAGTCCTATGCTCATGAATTCACCTTGCACAGCAAACACGATTAAAATAGAACATTAAGCAGTATCATGCTCGTAAATTCAGGTAGTAACTGGGGTCTGATATGCAATATTTAACCCTCAATAGTGAGTATGTCTTGTTTCTAGTTCTTGCTGAAGGATGTGTTTAGTTGCACCATATACCAGGAATTTTCATGATATTTCATATTCTAATTATGTACCAATAGTGGGTGCAACCCAATGCATCTAAAAGCATTTTGTTTCAAAGTGTTGTTAATCATATGAAATGAGAGAGGTGGTTGGTGATCAATAGAGTCAGATAAAATGGGGAGTACAAACTTTGACTGAATCATTATAAGATTGGAATGATACTCTGTTAGAACTTAGAAGTCATGTGACATAACTTCTTTATGGTCCAGATTTCTCAGCTGACACACCTCATTTTTCATTAGAGATAACCCAACAAATTTCTCCACTCATTGCAACTGCTCTTGCAGATGGATGGTTAAAATAACAAAAAAATTCAACAGACATAGGTCCCAAAATCATATGGTTAAGATTGATCCTTTAAGAATTTTAGGCTATGGTCCATATAGTAGGATGGTTAACATAGGATGAAGAGTTCATATAACATAAACATTGTCTCAGTGGGCCAAATCACAATGATTTTAAAAGATCTTATAAGAGGCTCCGATAGTATCATTCTCCAAACCGAACCACAAGTAAAGCATCAAATATAACTACGACATCGTTATATGCTGCAACAAATCCAAATTTCATTGGTCACAGATCTTCCTAATCTTACTACAAGTAGAAATATATCAGATCTCATGAATGGTTTGACATAGTTGATTTTTATTGAGTCTCGCAAAAGCTTGGGCCTACAAATATTTGAGCATATCTCACATTCAATGCATGTAGGACACAAAAGTTTTTGTCATATATTCTATATTTCTATTGCAACATGTAGCCTTATCCAACATAAAAGAATTACTAATGGGCAATCCACATTATAAGTTGTATCAACCCATACTTTAATGTTGCATGCATGATGAAAGATTAACGGTTAGATTTGCAATGCCCAGTAGGGAGTATTTGCTATAATGTTAAGAGAATTGAAAGATCATCTCCTATCACGCCCTAAACTCGGGATCTGGGTTCACAAAATTTATAGCCATTAAATCTAATTCCGACAACCTCCGTAGTACCCCATACTCATCTCCCAACTCTCATATGCTAGGTTCCGATACTAGAATCCTACAAGGAGGATTTTTAGAGTGATTATTATTATTATTTTTATTATTATTATTTTTTTTTGTAAAGGAGCATAATCACAAGTGTACCGGAGTCACAAAACATTATCACCACATATTCACTAATATAATATTTGAGTATAGTACTGAAAGGGAAATATATGATATAACAAAACTCCAAAAGATCAGGCAACTGCTCCTGCCTCAATGCTACTACAATCTAGCATAACCTACATGTAACAAATGTGCATAAGCTTACTAAGAAGCTTAGAGAGTGTGTGCGCAATGCATGTGTCAAACATTCAAATGTCAGAGTAAGCGAAAATGACTGAGGGCTAAACTGGCAAGTTTATAAATGATGTTAGTCACATCAAGCCTCTGCAATGCAAGGCCTACGTGGCCAAATGTCATGTGCTAGAGATGCAATGTAAAACATGGCAATACTAGTCCACATGTAAGTATAGTTAGTATATGGAAACATCACCGGGGTCTAGTACACTCCAACATTGGTTGTTGCTCATGATGCACACTACCAAGTGAGTGGAAAAGACCTCACTATCAACCTTACTAGTGGTATGTTAATGCCCACCCGACTCACCAATAGCGGACCCATTTACGAGCTGGTCAGACTCAACCTAGCTTACAGCCCCCTACCTTGGGGCGGATAAGGTTACACTCATTTTCAACTGACCATGAAATAGTGGGAGATGCGACCTATTGGTATTTGGCACTTGGATGCTCATGTTATCCACTCAGTCTCAACGTTGAAGCATTATATTGATATCACAAGGGTTTAGGTACTTTCACCCATGGACATCTTAAGCCCACTAGCGCTAAAACAGATATTTTCAGTATCCAATCTGACCATCCATGATAAGCCTGTGGAGACCACAACCCTAATGTCACTAGGGTGTAAAAGTAATCGCGACATACAGATGCAAAATGCATGAGTCATTCTATCCAAGTCATGCACCAAACCTAAGCGCACCGCGCAATCATATGGGGCAACCTTATCTTATATGGGGTCCCCAAGTATCTCAAGCCAAAAGGCATATGCTATGATCAATCGTCATCCACAACTGGCACACAAATGATGTGTATGAACATATAATTGAGCATGATATCAATTATACTAGACATGTTGTTAGTGTGTCCGATCAGGTTAAATATACCAGCATGTTATCAAACATATCATGAGATAATTAGCCTTAATCGGCACATCATATATAGAAAGTAGGAACCGAACGGCAGGCCCCACTAGAAATATAAAGGTGTATGTGGTGTGGCTCACATTAGACTAACATCGGCTCCTCATGTAGTGTATAAGGCATGGATAAAATACATACACGAAGGCGGGATCCACTGGGAGTGACCTGGATGGACACCTACATGTACAACATACATCCCACTAGGCTACCAGTCTATTGACCCATTGATGATATCCCAAAACAATCAGATTATCAATGACATCTCTATAATTAATTTATTAGGATGATCTACAACATCTGAACATTTCTAACATAAATCGATAGTTAGTCACTAGGATGTGATCATTTGCTTATGGCCATCTGAGTCTAGGGATTTCATCATTTCAGCCGAGGTATATGCTTCAATACATTTAACATAACCATAGTCTTAACATTACACGCACCCACTAATTAGGGATTTAAATCGATTTAATTTCAAACCTGTACAAGTATATTATGCATATCACTTTGGGATTATAAGGATTTTGAATCCAGTATGCCAAACATAACCAAATTATAATGGATCTTGAATCTAGGAATTTTCAAGTCCAAAGAATCCCAAGTCCAAGAGGTTTCTACCCTCATAGTTCCTTGTGTGTGGCTTACTTGAGATTTGGATTGGCCTCAACTTTACGCCCCTAGCGTAGATGGCACATAAACATTAAGGTGGGTCCCACAAGTGGGGCCCAAGTGCTGCCAAGATGGGTAGCCCTCCCTGCCCAATGATTCCATTGGTGTAGTCCACCTAATATTCGGATCACCCTCATTTTTGGGCATGTGGCCTAACATGATCTATTAAAATGGATGAATGGCGTGGATGAAACATAGACATCATAGATGGTCCCACGAGTGGGCCCCACTTCACGCCCGTGGTTGGGCGTCTGCCTGGTGGAATATATATATATATATATATATATATATATATATATATATATATATATATATATATATATATATATATATATATATATATATATATATATATATATATGGAAATTGTACTATGAGGTCGACCTCATGGGAACTTCCCATGAGGTCAATCTATGTGGGCTCATCGTGATGTGTGTCAAACATCAAAACCATGCATTTGATGGGTTCCATTTAGGTTATGGGAAATCCCAAAAATCATTTGTATAAAGCAATCAGGTCGGCCATACCATTTAAAACCATGTAAATACATGACTGAAACATATATAATCACTTGGTGGGGCCCAATTGAGTTTTGGATGCGGCTAAAACTTGCTCTAACCCCTCATCCAAGTGGGACACACACAATGGATGGGCAGGATTTGTGGACTACTTCTCGGTGGGCCCAATAAATGATTATGAATGTTTTAATGGGAGGATAACCCCTTTCAAATATTATGTGGTGTGGCCCACCCAAGTCATAGATTGACTTGATTTTTAAGCCTGTGGCCCACCATGGAATAGTACATCTAACTGATGGGGCAGATGTTTGACACACATCAGGGTGTGGTCCACACAGCTCATAGTACCATTTCCCATGTGTGTGCATGTGTTGTTCGTTTTGGTCACACAATTAGATTGGGCCCCACTTGGATAATCTACTCTGCTACCCACGTAGGCCAGCTTGAGTGGGGTCAATGAGCTCTAATAATTTGTGCTGATTTAGACGAACATGAACTTACGGTGGGCCTTGGAAGATTTCAATAGTAGGAGTTTGTTTCCTTCAGTGCGGCCCATTTGAGACTTGGATTTGTCTCATTTTTTGGCCCATGGCCTAAAATGATATGGAGAAGTTGGTGGTTGACTCAGATTAAATATATACATCAATATAGGTCCCACTTGTGAGAGTCATGCTCGGGGTTAACGGCCAGCATGCAGGGCTACTCTTTGTATTATTATATATGTATATCTATTTTGCATACACCATCAAGGTTGGCCCCATGTGAATGATCTACTCCATCACTCCATCCACCATCTTGGTCATCTCGAACAGAGCCCAATAGGCCCTGACTTGGGACGGTTTGGATGATCAGTGACCCCACTGCAGGCTTTGGAAGGTTTCAACTGTAAGACTTTATTTCGCTTAATGCGGTTCACTCAAGACTCGGATCCGCCTAATTTTTCGGCCCATGGCCTAAAATAATCTGGAGAAACTGGTGGACGATGTGGATTAAATATATACATCAAGGTGGAGTCACGGCTAGGATGCCCCCACCCCACGTGGCCATGGCTGAGGTGAGGGGGTGCTCCCAACTCCCCACTGTCGCCTCTGGTGTGGTCCACCTGATGGTTGGATCAGCTTGATTTTTAGGCTCCATCACTAATATGAGACGAGAAACAAATGGGTAGTGTGGATCTATGAAATACTTCACAGTGGGTCCCATGAGTGGGAACCCACTCTCCCAACTCTCCCATATAGATACGATGGGCTTAACAGCCATGATAATCACGGTGTGGCACACTTGAGATTTGTCTTGCCTTCAATTTTGGGTCCAACGGCCAAAATCAGATGGAAGTTCGGATGAACGGCGAAGATGGGACATAAGTATCATGGTGGAGCTCATGAGTGGAGGCTCCAATCCCCTTTGTATTAATGGAGTCTCACGCTAAGAACATCCCAGCATCTGGAAATGTTTTTTTTTTTTAATTTTTTTTTTTTTTTTTTGTTTTAAAGAAAGGGCAAGTATGTGGGATCCACCTGTGAAATCTAGGCCGTCTAGTGAGCCAACTCATGGTGTGCCCAAGAACTACTAACCAATCCAAAATTTGCATCTTTGCTTCTTCAATATATGTGTGATCTAATCAACATGTAAATGGGAAATAATCATCATGGTGGGCCAGACAAGGTGGTCTACATTGTGATATTGTGCGGGGCATGCTCTCCAACAGCCGACTGATAGATGAAATGTTAGATTATGTTGCACAAGACACCAAAGTTGGGCCCGCAGGAAGAATGGCTCAAATCTCAGACATACACAGTGCACATATTTGTCTCATTGAAAAGGTCTTGGGAAACCTCGATTTAAAAGAAGTAGATGAAGTATACCTTTTCTAATTATCTTTGATTAATTTTTAAATGAATGCTTAGATTAGTGTGATTAGGTAAATCTCATGAACGATGATTAGTCAAGAGGGCACATCAGGAACCCTTTTTTACCATATCACCACCGGTGGCATTGTGACTAAGCTTATTATATTCCTTCTCACATAGTTAGCATTTATAAAATCTAGAATTAGTAAATAAATGATGATATTTTCTACACGTAACTGAGCCAATTCCTTCTTTCACACAGGACTTGAAGAGGAAGAAGTCTTGAATTTCAAATAATAATAAAAATAATAAGACCATATCAATGACAAACATTTCTGTAACCCCATTATAAATACTAGCCTAATTCTCTTACATAACCCACAGCCAAAAACCTCCTCATTTTATAACATTTAGAGTTTCATAGCATATATACACAATCCTAGACAGATTTTCAAGATGTCCACGGGCTTTCTTCTCTTACCATTTTTTTGCATTCAGTTTCTCCTTTACCTCCGCATCCGATCCCAGCCCTTCACAGGGTTTCTGTGTCGCTGTGCGCAACAGCCCGGGTATTTTCACTCCACTGAAAATAAATAAATAAATAAAATAAAATAAAAATAAAATCAAGTAACTGCATCATTGCTGCAAATAATATTACATGTAAATGCAATCCACCCCATTCGTGAAAGGATTCACATGATGAATGGGATACAACGCCAACCTCATCGTCTGTTATTTTCTGTTTATATTGTTTTAATAATTCTTGAAAGAATATGCTGCTTACAATCTCTTTTGTGGTATATGATGGCAGTGTTGGTGAATGGATTTGTGTGCAAGGACCCAATGCAAGTTCAAGCTGATGATTTCTTCCTCACGGGACTGGACAAACCAGGCAACACGAGTAACAAGGTTGGGTCCAATGTGACACAAGTAAACGTAGCTCAGATATATAGTAGGACTCAATACCCTCGGAGTCTCTTTGGTTCGTATAGACTATGCACCCTATGGTCTCAATGCACCCCACACGCACCCAAGGGCAACAGAGATTTTAACAGTTTTGGAGGGCACCCTTTACGTCGGATTCGTCACTTCCAACCCAGACAATCGCCTCATAACAAAGGTCCTTCAAAAGGGCGATGCGTTTGTCTTCCCAATAGGCTCGGTTCACTTCCAGTTTAACATTGGCCTCACCAATACCATAGCCATTGCAGGACTGAGCAGCCAGAGTCCAGGAACTATCACCATTGCGAATGCTGTGTTTGGATTGAATCCACCCATCTCAGATGACGTTCTTGCCAAGGCATTCCAAGTTGATAAGAACATAGTTGATTATCTCCAATCGCAGTTTGGAATGAAAAGCTAGAGCATACCCCATACAATAAAATGGGATTGCAACATTATTATTATTATTATTATTTATTTATTTTGTCTCTTGTTTTCTTTCTTTATTTGTTTCTGTTTAATGATATCTAATGGATTGTAGCACGTTACGAAAATATCTGTCTAGAAATTATAAAAATGCAATTGATGATGCATCAACAGTTGGATCAACCCATACTTTAATGTTACATGCAGGACGAAAGATCAACGGTCAGATTTGCAGTACCCAGTGGGGAGTATTCGCCACAATGACAAGAGGATCGAAATGGTCATGTGAAAAAACATCCCACATAATAACCCTATACAATGGAAGCCTTTTAAGGTTGAGCAATTCAAAATCGAGGCTGCATTTTCTTTGAAACAGGGAGAATGATGATATCTAGAGTGTCCGTGCTGATGGTCCAAATCAAAAGTGGAATACCTCATGCATCGGTTCGACAATCAAAACTAATCCAATGGACAAGATCAAAGAGAGGTCCACATTCTCACACTAAATCATGAGATCTGGACTGTTCGTGCAAAATATCCAGGCCATCAATACACCTGCAGCAGAGGTGACGGTGGAATGCACGAGCATGTCCAAAACATGCACGTAGAAATGGACGGATGTTCGTTTGAACATCCCACTTTGAAGTCGTTTTCCTATATATGCTACCTTCTACAGCTCATGTGGACACTTATCCAAAAATAATTTCGTAGGTAAATTTTCATGGGCCTTGAAATATGATCCTGCAAATTGAGTTGGAGCTGCAACACTTGTTATTAAGCAAACTTCCATATCCAAAGTCAAAATATGTACGTTTCATCACTGTTAGCTCGGTTTAGAAAACTTGTTCAATAGACTTAACTTTTCTATATATCATGAATCCTCACCAAAACTAAATTAGATATTTCTAGGCAAAAACAGGTGCGTTTATGCTACTTTATGGTATGAGAGTCTTAACCGACTCGATTTTCAGCTTACACCATAAAATTATCTCGAAATATGGATTAACGCTGTGGATCTAATACAAACATCATGATGGCCCCACAGAAGCTCTGCTTCTCCAAACATGTCCATCCTTTCTTCCTTCCCACGCAGTCGGCTTCCTGTCTCTCCAAACCCTCTGGGCGTGGATTTCCCTCAAAATCCTTTCGCAGTAACGTGGACCGATGGCTGGGGCCCACTTTTATGTTTGTGAGAAATTCCTAATGTTAAAACCTCTATACAGTCAACTGTGATATTTATATGCCATCTATACCGTTCATAAGTTCATACTTACTGGGATGAACTGAAAAGTCAAAAATATTAGCCTGATCCAAAACTACTGCGGCCCTATAAATGATTCTATGGTGGACGTTCAATCTTCACTGTTTCCTGTCTTATAGCCCACTTGATAGCTAGATCTGGCTCATTTTTGGGCCCTTATCCTAACATGATTTGTTAAAACTGATTAACGGGTCGGATTTCTTGAAAAAATCACGATGGTCCCATTTAGGTTGCAGTTGACCTATATTAGTGCGAAAGGCATACACCCGCAATCCACGTATCCGGAGGATTCGGAGAGAGACGCCTCTTGCGTTCAGACAGAACAAAGGATGTCCATGTTACAAGGCGTGGAACTTGTGTGAGCCCCACCATGTGTTAGATCCACAACGTCCATCCATATTTCAAGGTCATTTTATGGCACGTACCCCAAAAGGATGCAAATCCAAATCTCAAGAGGACCACAAAACAGAAACAATGGTAATTGTATACCCGCCGTTGAAAACTACTCGGGGGTTAACAATCTTATATTTTGTTTTCCCTTTATTCAGGTTTGTGTGGTCTATTTGAATCAGGTAGAATAGCAAATAAACGTCATGTCCGCCTAGGAAGGTTCGGACGATCCCTGGTTTCTGTGACGTGGTTCAATTTCGCTCCAGATCTGCCTCATTTTCTAGTTCATGTCCTAGACTATCTTGAAAAATGGTTCAATAGCGTGGATCTAACCTATACATCATGGTGGGGCCCACTAAAGATCCAAGCTCCAAAAGATTTCATCCTGTGAAACAGAGAAAATCATCGTACACAGGAAAAACGCATATTTCCACGTTTGTGTATATATATATATATGAATGCTCAGTTACACATATGTATGCATGTCATTACGTGTAAATCTTCTTATCAACTGTCGGATAAAATATACGGATAAGGTAGACGATCTAGACGAAGCTGCTTTTAGCGCGAGCTCGAAAGAGCGAGTTTCCTATGCTAGGTGGGTTCCTCTAAGATGTTAGTGATAAATCCACGCTGTCTATACATTTTTAAAAGTAATTTTATGGTATGAACCCAAAACTGAGGTAGATCAAATTCTCAAGTGGGCCACACAGTGTTGATTGAACTCTCACCATTAAAAACTTCCTGGGGCTACTAAATTTTTGGATCAAGCTGATATTTTATTTTATTTTTTTTCCATCATCCAGCTCTGTATGACCTAATCTACAAGTTAGATGTCAAATAAATATCACAGTGGACCCTAAAAAATATTTAACGGTGAGAATCATTATTACCGCTGCTTCCTGTGGTGTGGTCCACTTGAGATTTGAATTTGCCTCGGTTTTGAGATAATGCCCTGAAATGATAAGGAAAAATGGATGGACAGGGTAGATTTTTCAAAAACATCATGGTGGGCCCCACTTAGATTTCCAATCAACTTTGCAAATTGTGTGCGTCATTAGAGGACGCAAACCGGATTTCCTGCTAAGGCCTTTTGTAGGAAGTTCCTGCGCTGGGAACCCAGGTGGGGCCCACTGTTTTATTTGTGAGAAATCCTCTCCGTCCATCCATTTTTTGAGATCATTTTAGGGGATAAGACCAAATTTATCAGATAAAAGACTCAAGTGGGCCGCACTAAAGGAAAAGGTAGTTAGAGAAATTTCTATCGTTGAAACCTCCCTAAGTTTGACCATGATGTTTACATGCCATACATACCATTAATAACATCAATTGTACTGAGATGAACTGAAAACACAAATAATAGCATGATTTAAAACTTTTTTAGCCCCACGAATATTTCAATTATGGACATTCAATTATCATGTTTTCGGCCCACTTGAGAATTGGATACGGTTCATTTTTGGCCTCATATCTTAAAATAAACTTAAAAAACAGATGGACGAAGAGGATTTCTCAAAAATATAACAGTAGGCCCCACCTGGGTTCCTAGTGCAGGAACTTCCTGTGAAAGGCTTTCGCAGAAATCCGCATCCTCGATAGAGGTTGAGTAGCTAACGCGGGTTGGATAATGATTAATGATAGAGGTTGAGTAGCCAGAGTCGCTACTGAAGTGACGTCACCAAGTTCTGTGTGCCCCACATGATGTGTGTGGTGTATCCCCACTGTCCATACATTTAGAGAGATCATTTTAGGATATGGTCCAAAGAACGAGGTATATCCAAGGCTGGGGTGGACCCCACTATAGAAAACAGTGGTGAGAGTAACGCCCACCATTGAAACCTTCAAAAGGTCCACCATAATTTTTATTTGAGATCCAATCTATTCATGTCATGCCCCAAACCCAGAAATCGAGGTCACAAAATCTTCGATTGCCGAATCTGGTGCCGACAGCCTCCGTAGTACCCCATTCTCGGCTCCCAGCATCCATACGTCAGGTTCCGATCCTAAGATCCTACAAGGAGGATTTTTCAACGTATATTTGACTTGTAATAAGCATAACGATAAGATTACCCAATTCACATAGGCAATATCATCATTAGATATCCACTAATATAATCATTGAGTATAATACTGAAAGGGAAATACATAAATCAAAAATCAAGCTCTAGAAGACCGCTGCACGCTCCAAGCTCAACACTGCTGCAACCTAACATCATTTGCACGCATCTATCGTGCATAAGCTTATAGAAAGCTTAGAAGGTGGTGTAAGTGTGTGCATAAGGTAATTGTCAAGTATTCAATATAATGCCCTCATCATACAATACCGAAAATACTGATAATCTATAAATCATACATTATTGGAATAAGCAGAAATACTGACAAGATCATGAATTATCAGAGTATGCCGAAATACTGAGAAGATCATAATCATACAATAATAGAGTAAACGGGAATATGAACGAGTCCATGAGTCAATTAATATCAGAATACGCAATATGGAACAACTATGCAAATGAAGAGTCATAAAGAGTCAAATATCAAATGTCGAGGATATGATGCAATATGTAATTCTGTATGGGTTCACGAATAGCGTCGGTCATATCTAAACCATATAAATGCAGAAACACAGTAACCCAAAATGTCATGTACCACGGATGTAATGCAATATGGTGCGAATGGAATGACCATATTAGAGTGTGAAGTCAGGGTGATAGTACGTAGTATCATAGGCTATGGGGTCCAACACAAGGAACTTTTATTAAAACCAGTCTCAAACCTAAATTTGGGTAGTCAGACTGTCACGCCCCAAACTCGGAAACCGTGCTCACAAAATTCTCGATCGCCGAATCCGGCGCCGACAGCCTCCGTAGAACCCCATTCTCGACTCCTAGCGCCCATTCTCTAGGTTCTGATCCTGGGATGCTACGAGGAGAATTTTCAACGTCAGTATGATTCGTAATAAGCATAACCAAAGGCATAACCCACAAACAACAACCAAGAACTCCATTACATTTCCACTATGATCAAAAACTTTACAAGTACAATGAACATAAAGGGAAATACAATGGTAAAGAATAAAAACTCCAAAACGATCTGCAACGTGCTCCTGCCTCAGCGCTGCTGCGAACCAACGTCACCTGCACGCAACGGTCGTGCATAAGCTTATAGAAAGCTTAGAGGGTGGTGAAAGTGTGTGCACAAGGTAGTAATATGATCATGCAATATCAGAGTGATACGGAATATGCATATGAAACCATAATATCATGAGCCGTACCAAGGCTATGTGATACAAGACATGAATGGTATCGGCCATCCCAAGGCCATGCGATGTGCAATGCAACTCAAGCATACAGATCCTCATCTATGTCCACACATCAATACAGCTCAAATATGAGATATCACCGGGGTCTAGTACACTCTAAACCAGATTGCCGCCACATCACGCGCAATAAGGTAAGTGGAAGAGACCTCACTATCCGTCTGCTAATATCGGGCGTGACTCATCGATAGCGGACCCATTCCTCGAGCTTGTCAAACTCAGCCTAGCATTGCCCCCTATACTCGGGCGGGTAAGGCCGCACCCCCTTCCAACCGACCACGACACAGTGGAGAGCGCAACCGTCTGGTAATCGACACTTAACACTCATCTACCCACTCGGTCTAGACGTTGGAGCAACCTCTTGGTACCATAAGGGTTTAGGGACTTTCACCCAGGGATATCTATAGCACCCCATGTAGAACAAGATTTCTGGTATCCAATCCTGCCAACCACGATGCGTCTGTGGAGGCTACGGTCCTGATGTTGCTAGGGCGTATAATAACCATGTCACACAAATGCAAAATGCATGAATCACGCTATCCAGTCATGCAACAAATCCTGTGCATATCGTGCGCTCATGTAGGGCAACACCGCCTAACCGGGAGCCCATAAACAACCTGCCCGAAGGCATATGCTATGATTAGTCAATTTTCATATCAAGCATACATATGATGCGTATGATCATGAGTCATGAAGCTATATTAAACATGTTATAATGAGATGAACTATCCTTACAATGCAGATGGGCTTGGGCTGCCTATACACAATAAGTACGAGCCTAATAATGGGCCCTAAGGAGAGTCGTAATGTGGACATCCAACCAGCATTACACTTGAAATGTGGACGTCAAACCAACATTTCTTCCAAAGCACGATCGTCGTAAACATCATCACATACTCCGAGTTGGGTTTACACATTGCAATGGACCTTAGGTTTATCCTATTGGGCTTTACATATATATCAGATGGGCCATATCATATGAGCCTTTTATTCATCAAATGGGCCACATAAATGGGCCTTACCAATGGGCCTTATGTGCATTGCAATGGGTCAAAACTTGTGGGCCTTAGATTGCATCAAATGGGCCCAATCTCAAGAGCCTTATACATATCAAATGGGCCTAATCCTGTGGGCCTTATATGAACCAAATTGGCCTAAACCCATAGGCCTTATATAAACCAAATGGGCCTAAACCCATAGCCTTATATATAAATCAAATGGGTTTAGTCCCATGGGCCTTAAAATATATCAAATGGGCCTAGTCTCATGGCCTTGGAACATATCAAGTGGGCCTCAACAATGGGCCACAATTACATCAAATGAGCCTACACACATGGGCCCATAAATAATAAAGTGGGCCTTAGTGGGTGGGCCACAAATACATTAAGATGGGCCTCTACAATGGCCTTAAGATGATCTCAAAATGATTGGACGGTTTGGATGAAACTCATGCATCATGGTAGGCTCCCATGTGAGCCCACTATAACATTTATTTTCCATTCAGTCCTGGGCCCACTAAAATGTTTATTAACCACCCAACCTGTTAGTAAGGCTACGTGAGCAAGGGCTCCATTGTAATGTTTACTTTACATCCAACCTGTTGATAAGGCCATGTGGCAAGGGGCCCACCAAAATGTTTATTTTCCATTCAAACCTGTTGATAAGGTCATATAGACCCAGGGCCCACCAAAATATATATTTTCTACCCAACATGGGCCCATTGTAATGTTTAATGCCATCCAAACCTGTTCATAACGTCACGTGGGCCAGGGCCCACAATGATGGACGGCGTGGACACAATACATGCACTAGGTGGGGGCCACCGTCCATTGCCGTGGACGGACGGCGTGAGTGAAATACTTGCATCACAGTGGGTGTCACCACCCATTGTTGTGGACGGTGTGGTAAGCCACACATATCGCAGTGGGTCCCATGTAGGGCCCACCAAAGTGTTTATTTGCAATCCAACCCGTCCATTATGTGTGCCCCACAAAAATAGGGGTCCAAAACAAGTTTCAGGTGGGTCCAAGCTTCTGGTGGACCCCAGAAATCATTTTTTTCAAATTTTAAAGGAAAATACTAATATTCTTAATGCCACGGCCTGCCAGATAATTCGATCGGTCTCATTTTTCGGCTCAACGCCTAAAATGATCCCGAGAATATAATGGATGGCTTGGATTAAATATATACACCAAGGTGGGGCCTACACAAGGGGACCACCCCAAAAGCTTCTTTCTTTCCTTATTTATTTATTTTTTTTCTTTCTTACAGGGACGTCCGGCGTCCCAGACGCTGGATCGGTTTGGCTTTTAAAGAAATTATATCATGGTGGGCCCTGTTGAAGTGGGCCACCACAGATGAATGTTGTGGGTACAGCATGTAAGGTGGGCCCCACTTGAGGAACACTTGGACCAAATAAATACCTCAAGGTGGGGTCCATTCAAGTGGGCCACACAACCCTATTACATAAAATAACATAAAATAAAATAAAAAGAAATAAAAAGAGAGAGAGAGAGAGAGAGAGAGAGAGAGAGAGGGTTGGACACGCTTGATGGAGGGACCCCGATACTATGTGCCTTCCCTTGCAATGAATCATACAATCAAGTGGGTCCTTTAACACATGGGACCATCAAAATTTAGAATCAACGGTGGGGATTCTTTCCCCACCAATATGGACGGTCTAGATGACCTTTTTTAAGAAATAAACATCATGATGGGGTCCATGGAGAATGGCCCCATCATGGAATGATCATGATGATCCAGTGGGCCATCGGCCACATCTTAGGGTCCCAAGTGAGATCCAAACCATTGATCGGTTGGCCTCACTTGGCCCATCTCAAAAACAGGAAAAACTAGTATGATTAAACACCCACCGTCCGATCTTCTTGCTCCTAGGGGTTCCTTGACACCTTAGCTTGGATTTCAATGGAAGAGATGATGAATGGATGGCTAAGATGGGAGATGATGGGGTAGAAAAGTGGGCCACGCTTGGAGTTTAGGAAGAGAGGGAGAGGCTCATACGTAGGAGGGGTTTTTGCTTGAGAGAATGAGATGAGAAAATGAGAAAGAGAGAGAGTGTTATAGAGAGAGATGGATGGATGGATGAATGATGGTTGTGCAAGAAAGTCTTGACTTTTGTGGCCTTTTGTGTAAGAGAGGTATGGGAGGTGTAAGAAATCCTTGACTTTTGAGGCCTTTTGTGTAAGAGAGGTATGGGCATGGAAGACTTTTGTGGCTTGCTTGGGAAAAAGGGTGAAAGTGATGTATACTTGACATGTACTTGACATGTGATGGATTGATGGATGATTGATTGATGTGATTGATGTGACATATCGTAGAGATTCTCTTAGGTTTCGCAACGCGCGGTGTTTTCTCGCACCGAACGTCGGCCCACAACTCTTGACCAGGGTATCGCCTCGGCGCGCGAGTCGCGGCATTGGAACCGCTGCGACGGCGCGGTCGCTAGGGTATTGGTCTTGGGTTGAGTCGACTCGGGTTGTCGGCATATGAATCAGGGTCGTGCGTAAGTATCGGTTAAGGGTCGAAGGTTGCTGAAATTCGACCGGTAAGACCGTGGAAGTCTACGGAACGGTACGGTCTAGGATACGGGTCTTACACAGACACAATGTAGTAAACTCCTGATCTCAGGTTAGTCATGCACCCCAATCGAAATCTTGACCATTGAGAAGGTACACGTAACAAATAGTTACGCACTATCAGCTCGAGTGGATAGAGAATGAATGAATAAATGAGTATGCAACTCCTGCTCAATAAGTCCACATATCTGTACAGTTCATCTCTGGGATCATCACCGAAATTTAGTACACTCCAAATGGCACTGCCCCTCTCCCAGCAGCACAGTCCAAGTGAGCGTAAGAAACCTCACTATCCACCTGACCAATAGTCTGTCAATACCTATCCGGCATGTTGATAGCGAACCTATTCACGAGCTAATCAACTCAACCTAGCTATGCCCCTTACTCTCGGGCAGATAAGGCCACACCCCCTCCCAACCGACCATGATACAGTGGGAGATGTGGCCTCCTGATATTCGGCACTCGGGCGTTCATGTATCCACTCGATCTTGACGTTGGGGCATCCTCTGGTACCAATAGGGTTTAGAAATTTTCACCCAGGGCCATCTATGGCAGCCCGATGCTAGTAACAGATTTTCGGTGTCCCATCTGGCCATCCACGATATGCCTGTGGAGGCCACAACCCTGATGTCGCTAAGGCGTGCAGTAATCATAACACACAATGCGAGATGCATGAGTCATACAATCCAGTCAGACATCAATCATGCACATACCGTGCGCTTATGTGAGACAATCTCCGCCTATCAGGGAGTCTCATGACATCCGACACTATGACATATGCAATGGTCAATCATATCTCATAATAAATATATAAATGATGCGTATGAGCATATATCATGATGCTATGCTGTCACATACTCGTAATCGGTATCAATAACCGTCATCGACAATTGACCTCAACAATGTGGACATACAACCAACATTGCCCCCAAGGAATGACCCATATAGAGCCTAACATATAGTGGACTCATGGCCTCACACAAAGGCCAAATGTATAATACCATGGGCCCCACTTAA
Organism: Magnolia kwangsiensis; assembly: GCA_037074715.1. Classification (NCBI taxonomy): domain Eukaryota; kingdom Viridiplantae; phylum Streptophyta; class Magnoliopsida; order Magnoliales; family Magnoliaceae; genus Magnolia; species Magnolia kwangsiensis. The sequence goes on along the minus strand of CM073589.1, from coordinate 84,319,023 downwards.
GAGCTTAATACACATCACAATGAGCCTCTCACATGGGCCTAACATACATCATAATGGGCTCCATCACTCGGCCCTCAAATGCATCACAATGGGCCTCATCACATAGTCCTCACATACCCTACATAGGCCTCAAATGCATCAAGCCGAGGCCGAATGCTCATCAGAATGTGCCTAAAATACGGGCTGCATATATCACAATGGGCCTCGACAATTGGCCTCGATAATCGGAGTCGGCCTTGATAATCAAATTCGGTAATTGGTAATCGGAATCGGCCTCAACCCCGATAATCGAAATCGGTAATCAGCAATCGTAATCATCCTCGACCTCGATAATCGAAATCGGTAATCGGCAATCAGAATCGGCCTCGACCTTAATAATCGAAATCGGTAATCGGCAATCAGAATCGGCCTTGATCTAGATAATCGAAATCAGTAATCGACAGTCGGAATCGGCCTCAACCCTGATAATCGAATTCGTTAATCGACAGTTGGAATCAGCCTCGACCCCGATAATCGAAATCGGTAATCGACAGTCGAAATCGGCCTCGACCCCGATAATCAAAATCGGTAATTGGCAGTCAGAATCGGCTTCGACACAAGGCGGGGACCATAAATGGATGACCGATGATGGATCAAGCAATATCAGTGGGGCCCAAGCATTTGGGTTAACCCACTAGAGAACGATGAAAATGGGCCTATCTAGGCCCAAGGAAAGGTCACAATTTGGCCATTTAACCAACATTGCTCCCAAGGGGTGACCAACATAAGGCCAAACATATAGTGGGCCCAAGGCCTCACATACAATCATGATGAGCCTCATTTACGTCACACCGGCTTCGTCATATGGGCCGACATACATTACATCGGGCCCCAAATACACAATAGGTGGGCCTTGCGCCTGGGCCTCAAATATATCATATGAGCCTCATCGCACGGGCCTCAATACTAGGTCTCATATATCAAGTGGGCCTCATTACATAGGTTAACAATACAAATAGACGGGCCCCGCCCATGAGCCAAAATACATCATGACGGGTCGCACCAATGGGCTTCATGTATATCAAATCGGGTCGCACCAATGAGCCTCATAAATATTAAATCGAGCCACACCAATGGGCCTCATAAATATCAAGTGGGTCGTATCAATGGGCCACACCAACGGGTCACACCAATGGGCCTCATAAACATCAAGTGGGCTGTATTAATGGGCCGCTCCAATCAAACATGTACGTCATGGTGGGCCACATCACATGGGCCTAATACACATCATGATGGGCCGCATCATATAGACCTCGACTACATCATAATGGGCCTCGCTATGGGCCTTAGATTCATACAGGTGGGCCCTATCATATGGGCCTTCAAGCTATCACAATGGGCTTCATCAAATGGGCCGTAAATGAATCATCATGGGCCTCATACGTGGGCCTTATATACAACAAGTGGACCGCACTGCTTAGGCCTCATATGCATCAAATGGGCCACGTTACACGGGCCTAACAATACAAACAGGTGGGGCCCCACACCTGGGCCTCAAATAACTCATATGGGCTTCATCACACGGGCCTCAAATACACAACAAATGGGCCCCACACCTGGGCCTCAAATACCTCATATGGGATGCAATACACGGGCCATACCAATGGGCCTTACGTGCATTAAGTGGGCCACATCAATAGGTCGCACCATAAATAACCGCGAAGAGATTAAAAGATCATCTGGGCCGTACCATAAATAATAGTGGGGATAATGATTTTCACTGTTTAAATTGTAAGACCCACCACTTTATTTTCCATCCAACCTAATCATAAGGTCACGAAGACTTGGATTAAGAGGAAATAAATCTCATATTGATCCAAACTTCCGTGACCCCGAAAGGGTTTCAATGGTGGACGTTCACTTAACACTATTTTCTGCAGTGTGATCCTTGTGACCATCAGATCTGTTTCATTTATTTATTTATTTATTTTGTCTCAACCCTTAAGATGAGCTTGCTGAATGGATGGACGGTTCAGATCTAACACATCACTTGTGGGACCCACAGAACTACTGAGTACAGCAGCTATATTACTGGTGAGAGGTACATCAGCCAATCTGCTGTGCCGCGCACCATTCCATTAAAATGGACAGACGGTGAGGATAAACAATGCATTCACCAAGGTGGGTCCCACCTTCTGATGGACGGTGTGAATGAACATATATCATGGTGGGCTCTACATAGGCTTGCTGACGTCATACAGTGGGGCCTACGGAGCTTGCTGATGGATGGTTTAAATATAACACATACCACATGGTGGGGTCCCACTGCACGGACGAACAGAGTAGCTAAAACACTACATCATGGTAGACCCCACAGGGTTTGCTGACGTCAACCAGCAATGGGACCAACCGTCCTGACTTTAGACGGTGTGGATATGAACCACATGCATCAGGTGCGCCAAACACCACCCGTTCAGATGGACGGGTGTGGATAGAAAAAAGATACATCAAGGTGGGTCCCATCCACACGTGTCACATGTGTGGGATGGTCCACATATCAAAATAGATGGACGGCTTTGATAAAGCACATACATCCTATATATGGATGATCTGGACAATCAGACCCTAGAGCTGACGTCAGTACAATGGGCCACCATCCAAAACGGACGGTCTGGATTAAACGCATACATCAAGGGTCCCACCTCACACGTGTCACACGTGTGAGGTGGTCCCACATCACAAGGAAAAAATAAAAATAAAATGAATGGACGGTATGTATACAATACATACTCCATGGCGTCCCCACAGCCCTTGCTGCGTCAGGTCAGCAGCTGTAGGCTGCTGATCGTCCAACAGATGGACGACCCATATGTGGCATACATGTATGAGGTGGGTCCACATGTGTGGCCCACCAGCAGTTTTGGATCAAGCAAATATTTGCTGTTTCCTTCTCGTCCAGGCTGCTGGACGGTGCCAGCAGCCCTAGACCGTTCAGCCACCTGTTGTAAATCAGGAAAGTGGGCCCCACGGTTGGCTGGCATGGGTAAAAACATACATGCTCTGTGGTGGGGTCCATCAAGGTGGGCCATGCAGCCCCAGAATAGAGCCGGTATAGCGTTTTCCCTTCACCTGGGCTGGCCCAAAAATGGGCAGCAAGATAGGCCCTTCTCGGTGAATGGCTAGATGGTCCCCACTGAATGGATGGCCTGGATATCACGCATCATCATGTGGGCCATATATCATCAACACCAAAATAAGAGAGAGAGAGAGAGAGAGAGAGAGAGAGAGAGAGAGAGAGAGAGAGAGAGAGAGAGAGAGGTACCCCGCCACTTTGGGCCCTCCCTATACGATGCATACATCAAGTGGGTCCCAAATCATGTAGACCCTTCATCAAACTCAAATGAAATGAACACCCACCATTAAATCTTGGACTCTTTCTTCTACCGATGTGATCTAGAGCTCCAAGGGCGCATTTCAGTGGTTGAGATGATCTTTAGATGGTGGAGATGGGAGCTAGGAGGTGGGCCACACCAAGCTTTTTCTCATGGAGGGGTTGAGACGTTGGAGTTGCTTGGAGAATGAGAGAGAATGAGAGAGATGTTGTAAGAGAGAGACGGATGGGTGTGAGTGATGGAGTGATGAGGAGTGACTGATGGGTGATGAGCATGTACTTAACATGTAAGAGAAAATTGACTTGGGTAATGGCTTGTGTACTTAGGGATGAGATAGAGTGATGGGTTGTACTTTGATTGATTGATGAGATTGATTTGACATGTTGTAGAGATTCTCTTACAAACACGCGATGTTTCCTCGAACTGAACGCGGGCCCACATCTCTTGGCCTGGGTATCGTCTCGGCGCGCGAGACATAGCGTTGGAACCATGGCGACGACACGGTCGCACTGGTACAAGTCTCGGGTCGAGCCGACTCTGGAATACGAGATACGTCTCGGGGTCATGTGCAACTGTCGATAAAAGTTCGCGAGTCGCCGAAATTCGACCAGGAGGACCGCAGAAGCCTATGGAATGATATGGGCTAGGATACGGGTCTTACAGTTCATGTGTTAATGCAGACATGAAAGAAGGGAAAACACAAATATTAGCTTGGTCAAGAACTTTTGTCACCCTCAGAACTTTTTAATGGTGGGCATCACTCTCCTCACTATTTTTTATGGTGGGGTCCACTAGATCTTTGGATCCGACTCATTCATTGGATCATGCCCTAATATGATCCCTCCAAATCGATGGGCGGTGTAGATACAAAACATACATCATGGTATGGCTCACAGAACTTGGTGACGTTGACCTCATTAGGGAGTTTGTTATCAACCTATCAGGAGCTAATCCGCGCGGGAGGTGAGGGACGCATATCGCGTCCAACCTCCGCCCGTCTTTGGGATAGGCGGTAGCTTTGAGTGGCCAGAATTTGATTTCTGGTGAAAGCCTTTGGCAGGAAGTTCCTGGGTACGTTGGGTGGGGCCCACCACCATGTTTTTGGAAAATATACTCCATTCATCTGTTTTGCAAGCTAATTTTAGGACAAGCGACAAAAAATGAGGTGGATCCAAGATTGGACTGGGCCACATGAGAGGAAAAGTTAGGGATTTAGTGAGAACCGTTGAAACATTTTTATGACCATAAAAGCTTTTTTTTAGGATAATTTTTTTTTTTTGTATTTTCACTTCATTCCTGTGTTAATGACCTTATAAATAGTTTTGATGGCATATAAACATCAAGGTGAAGCCCAGGAAGGTTTCAACAGTAGGTATTTATTTCCCCAATTTTCCCTCTTGCGTGGCCCACTTTAGTTTTAGATCACCTCGTTTTTGGTCGATTTTCCTAAAATGAGCTCAACAAACGGACGAACGGAGTATATTTCCCAAAAACATGGTGGCGGGCCCCACCCAGCATCCTTACGCAGGAACTTCCTGCGAAAGGCTTTTGCAGGAAATCAAATCTGCCTGTAATAACGTACAATGACGTACGCAATTCGCAAAGTTAGTTGAAAATCTATGTGGGGCCCACCATGATGTTTTACAGAAATCTACCCCGTCCATTCATTTTCCTTATCATTTCAAGGCATTATCCCAAAACTGAGGCAGATCCAAATCTTAAGTGGACCACACCACAGGAAGTAGCTGTGATGATGATTCTCACCGTTAAATATTTTTTGGGGCCAACCATGATATTTATTTGATATCCAACCTGTTGATTAGGTCATACAGACCTAGATGATGGAAAAAAGCAAATATCAGCATGATTCAAAAATTTGGTAGCCCCAGGAGTTTTTAATGGTAAGAATTCAATCAACACTGCGTGGCCCACTTGAGAATTTGATCCACTTCAATTTTGGGTTCATAACATAATTATTTTTAAAAATGTATGGGCAGCTTGGATTTATCACGAACATCTTGGTGGGACCCACCTAGCATCCCAGTAGAAAAATTTTATGTGAAAAGGCTTACACTGCATCCTTCAGAGAGTGTATAAGATAAAGAGGCATGCGAGAGAAGGAAATTCATGCTAAGAGCGCATTCATCTAGACCGTTTATTTTACCTGGAGTTGATAGGAAGGTTCGCAAGTAATGCTGACCATTCCTCTCTCTCTCTATATATATGTGTGGGAAATGGTAGAGCGTATGCAATGTTACCGTGAGGTCTGAGTCATGTCTTCTCACTAGCCGTTGAATAAGAGTTTGTAAAGTTCACGGTGTAGATAACTCGCTAGTAATAAGGAAGCAAAGATGGAAAAATCGGTTGATGTTTTACCCTATTGCAACTTCCATGGATGGGGAAGCAGATTGCGTGGTGCACCCACAACCTTAACGATGTGTTGACGTAAACATCATAAGTGGCCTCACCATGATGTATGTGTTATATCCAAACCGTCTATCCATTTGGAGTGATCATTTTAGTACATGATGAGGCAGATTCAAAGGTTAGGTGAACCAATACCACAGAAAATAATAGGGATAATGATGTCTACCATTGAAACCTTCTTAAGATACATCATGATATTTATTTTCCATCCAACCTATTCAGAAGGTCAAACAGACCTAGATGAAGGTAAAAAACGAATATGAGGTTGATCCAAAACTTCTGATGCTCCTAAAAAGTTCTCAATAGTAGACATTAAATCCTCAATGTTTTCTATGTTGTAGTTCACTTGAGCTTCGAATCTACCTTAATTTTTTGTATCATCCTCTAACATGATCTTGAAAAATGGATGGATGGCGTGGAAATAACACTTACATCATGTTGGGCCCATATAACTTAGTAACATAAACACACTCCCAAGTTTGAGTGTGCCACTCAATTGGCAGACTGAGTGAAGATACTTCGTTTCAACACTTGAGGTCTTGGTATCGATCCCTAGTGGAGGTGGCTAACATGGAGTGTGTTTACTGACATGAGTGTGTACTAACGGGCTAAACCCCCACTCCAATTAAAAAAAAAAAACAAAACGTCTGCGTGTGGCACACCACGCAATCCACTTCTGAGATCCGACCGGACAACATCTCGTTCCTACGCATGATAACATACCTTCTAGCGTGATAAATCCGCTATGTTATCACGCTAGAACGTATGCCCGAAATGAAGTAGGTGGAGGCCACAGTGATGCATGTGATAAATCCGCTATGTTATCACGCTAGAACGTATGCCCGAAATGAAGTAGATCCAAAACTCAAGTGGGCTGCACAATAATAGGAAAATGTCTACCGTTGAAACCTCTCAAGCGTCGACAGTGATGCTTATATGCCATCCATTCCGTTCACAAGGTCATTTCTATTGAGATGAACTGAAAACACATAAATATCAACCTGATCCAAAACTTCTGTATCCCTGCAAATATTCAATGTTGGACGTTCATTGTTTATTGTCATGCAGTCCACTTGAGTTTTGTATTTGCCTTATTTATCAGGCAATGTTTTAAAATAACTTGGCAATTAGATGAATGGTATAGATTTACATCACGGTGGCCACAACTAGGCTGTCCGATCCAATCTATGTCTCACTACTAATATCTGGCTCTCTCCGTGCAAGTATATCTCTTGTTTGAGAATGGTAGTGGATTGCCCTAGTTTATTTAATGCCCATTAATTGGATGACTAAAAATGCTTGATAAGTATCATTTTAGTATATAATTAATCCAAAAGGGGACCCACAATTTGGATGGTCTAGACGTACAATCCTTATCGATTCCCTCCATCTAGGTCTTTTTGACCTTATTAATTGGTTGGATGAAAAATAAACATTATAGTGGGCCGGAGAAGTTTTTAATGGTAGGAGTTCAGTCACCATTTTTTTTCTGATTTGTGGTCCACCTAAGTTTTGGATTTGCTTAATTTTTGAGATCACATCATAAAATGGGCTGGAAAGATGGACAGACGGCATGGATATGCAAAAATTCATCAAGGTGGGCCCCATGGTAAGGGTAACACCCACATAATCCACTCCCACCTTCTGTATCTTCTTCCTTTAATTTGATTGCATGGTGTGCACAACACCACCGACTTCGGCCCCTTCCCTGCTGTATGTACTATATCCACACTGTCCATCCATTTGAGATCATTTTAGAGGATAGACTTAAAAATTAGTCAGATCGAAAGCTTAGGTAGATCCCACCACATAGAGCAGTGAGGATGACACTCACTGTTAAAACCTTCTAGGAACCTACTTGATTTTTATTTTTATTATTTTTTTATTTTTTTATTATTTTGTGAAATCCAACCATTCCCTAAGGTCACACATAGCCTGGATTGAAGGAGGAAAACAAATATCAGCTTGATCCAAAACTTCTAAGAGCCCTAGGAAGTTTTCAATAATAGCAATTAATCCCCACTACTTTCTTTGGCGCTATCCATTTGAACATTGAATCCGTCTCATTTTTGAGCTCATGTCCTAAAATGATCTACCCAAATGCATGAATAGTTTGGATATAACACATACGTCATTGTGGGGTCACATAACTTCATAACGTCAACACACAGAAGGACACCATGCAATCCACTTCTTTTAAGCCTTAAGAATCTTTATTCAACACGACTCGATCGCATGGTAACATTGCATACGCTCGACTGTATAGTACCATTTCCCATATATATATATATAGTACCATTTCCCATATATATATATATATATATGGAAAAAGGTACCATGCGCTTGACCTCACGGGTCCGTCCCATGAGGTCAAGCTGTGTGGGTCCTACCGTGATGCGTTTCGAACATCTACCCCATTAGTCAGATGCACCATTCCATCGTGGATCTAGGTCTCACAAATCAAGTCAATCTGTGACTTGTGTGGGCCACACCACATACAGAAGTGGAGAGGGGCCGTGCACCATTAAAACATTCATAATCATTTTTTGGGTCCCACCGAGATGTGGTTTGCAAATCTAGCCCATCCATTATGTGTGTCTCACTAGGATTAGGGCCTGTTTGGACGAGCATGCTGGATGGGATTAGAAGGGATTAGGTGGGATTAGAAGATAGATCTCGGGATTGGCAAGGCATGCCCAAACAGACATGGGGTCGTGATCCCGGAATATAGGAATCCCATGGATCTTAAGACAATCCATTGACATCACCATCATTACCTTAAATCCCATCTAATCCATCCTAATCCCTTCAAAAATGCCTGGACGTGTTTGGTTAGAGGAATTAAAAGGGATTGGAAGGTTTAATCTCGGGATTGGCCAGGGGTGCCCAAACAGATCGGGTATAGCAATCCCAATGGATCTTAAGACAATCCACTGACATCACCATCATTGCCTTGAAATCCGTACAATCCAGTCTAATACCATCTAATCCCAACCAGTGTGCCCGTGCAAACAGGCCCTTAAGGGTCATACCAAGTTTCAGCAACATTCAAAACTTAGGTGGGCCCCACCAAGTGCTTTTATATGTTTTAACGTGTCTTCATATGATTTTAGATGCTATGGCCCACCTGAGTTCCGTATACAGCTGATTTTTGGGATATCCCATAATTTAAAGGGGATCCATCAAATGCACGGTGTTGATGGTCGACACGCATCATAGTGGGGCCCACACAGCTCGACATATATATATATATATATATATATATATATATATATATATATATATATATATATATATATATATATATATATATATAGGGGAAAGGTACTATGCGCTCGACCTCACGATAAGCTTATCGTGAGATCGAGCTGTGTGGGCCCTACTGTGATGCGTGTCGACCATTACCCTTTAAATTATGGGATATCCCAAAAATTAGCCGTATATGGAACTCAGGTGGGCCATACCATCTAAAATCATCTGAAGACACCGTTAAAACATATAAAAGCACTTGGTGGGGCCCACCTGAGTTTTGAATGCTGCTGAAACTTGGTATGACCCCTCATCCTAGTGGGACACACATAATGGATGGGCTGGATTTGAAAACCATATCTCAGTGGGCCATTAAAAAGATTATGAATGTTTTAACGGTGTACGGACCCTCTCCACTTCTGTATGTGGTGTGGCCCACACAAGTCACGGATTGACTTGATTTTTGAGACCTTGGCCCAAGATGGAATGGTGCATCTGACTGATGAGGTAGATGTTCGAAACGCATTACGGTGGTGCCCACACCGCTCGACCTCATGGGACGGACTCGTGAGGTCGATCGCATAGTACCTTTTCCCAAATATATATATATATATATATATATATATATATATATATATATATATATATATATATATATATATATTATGCACTTACGTCAGGATACAATAAAGAAAGGCACAAGATTTCCGAATTGGGATTGACTGGTGTACCACACATAACCAATATTGCTGGTGTGTTGACGTCTTCTGTGGGTACAATCATAAAGTATGTATTATATCCAAACCGCCGGTTTATTTGGAGAGTTAGTAATAAAGCTTGGGCAGAAAAATAAGATAGATCCAATCAAGTGGAGCACACTGAAAAACGTAGTGGGGATTGAACATTCACCAGTGAAACTATTTTGGGGTCATAGAAGTTTTGGATCAATATGATATTTGTTTTTCCTCTTCATCCTGGTATGTGTGACCTTATGAACAGATAGGATGGAAAATTAACACGATGGTGGGCCTTACAAACGTTTTCACTATGATAATCATTGTCCCACTTCTATTTGTAGTGTGGTCCACTTGAGCTTTGGATGTGACTCATTTTTGGATTCATGATCTAAAATTATCTCGGCAAATGGATGAACGGGGTGGATATAATAAATACATCATTGCGTGGCCCATATAACTTTGATCTCCTTTGAGCCGTTTACAACTCTCCAAAAAGTGTCAGCGCTCCTCTTCGCACAACACGTACCCACACCAGCCATATTGGTGGTGTGTGGTACACCAGCCAATCCTCTTCCCTAATTGGACCATCAGGCATCAGTATTGGTCCAATCAAACCATTCAACTCCAATTTCAGCCCAATCAGATGGTTCATCTTTCATATCGGTGAATTCCAGCCATGGACCTTTAATATCAACTCAATTGGACTATCAGTCTCATATATCAAACCCATTGGACCACTCATCTCCAATTTTGGCCCAATCAAACCATCGATCTTTGATATTGGTCTTATTAGACCATTGATTTTTAATTTTGGCCTAATATGACAGTTGATCATCAATATCATTTGAATCAGACGGATTGAGTTCAACATCAATCAAATCAAACCAGTCATATTCACCTCAATCCATTTCATCCTCAATGGTTGTGCAATAATTTCTTTAATCCTATGTAATGGTAAAATTGGACCATTCTCTAATTTCGGCCCATTCAGACGGTTCATCCTTCGATAACTGTCTACTAGATATGGAACAAATTAGACAGCAAATCTTGAAGTTCAGAGCAATCGAACCTCTCATCTCCAATTTCAGCCAAATCAGACCATTAATCTTTTATATTAGTCCATACAAACTAGTTATCTTCGATATCAGCGTAATTATACTGTTGATCTCCAATATCGTTCAAATTCGACCATTGGACTTCATCATCAATCCAACTATACCATTCATGGTCAATAAAGGCACCCAATTAGACTGCTTACCATTAACTTTACCTAAGCTGACAATTCGTCTCTAATTTTGCCCATAAGACCACTTGTCATTGATCTCGATCCATTGCAACCTTTGATCTTCAATATCGATCCAATTAAACCACTGATCTTAAATATTAGCTTAATCAAGTAATTCATTTCCAATTTCTACCAATGACTGATTTGTATCAACCACCTTTGCCTGGTCTACCTTTGACCGACAATCTGTACTAAAGAAATAATCTTGCTATTTCCACGTTACTGTGGATTATTTCATGCATATGGACTGATTGATAAACGAAATACCAGATTATGTTGCACAAGACACTAAAGTTGGGGCCTACATGATGAATGGCTCATATCTAAGGCAGACACAGGGCACACAATTGTCTTGCTGAAAAGGTCATCGTTTCCAATTCAAATGAAATAGACCAAGCATATATGCATTTACTTAGCTTTGGTTAATTTTCTTTTGTTGACTAAATGCTTAGCCTGGTCGTGTGAATAGGTAAATCTCATGAGCGAGCAAATCAAGACCCATTCCGACCACATCACCACCGTTCAAAGCATGACCAAGTCTAGTATATTTCATGCCACTTATCTGATTTGGACTAGTTAGCATCAAGGAAATCAAGAATTAATAAACAAATGATGATATTTTCTGCACGTAACTGAGCCAATTCCTTCTTTTACATAGGACTGAAGAGGAAAAATTCTTGGATTTCAAATAATAATAAAAATAATACGACCATTTCAATGACAAACATTTCAGTAACCCCCATTATAAATACTAGCCTGATCCTCTTACATAACCCACGGCCAAAAACATTTCTCATTATAACATTTAGAGTTTCCTAGCATACATACACAATTCTAGACAGATTTTCAAGATGTCTACTGGCTTTATTCTCTTAGCATTCATTGCATTTAGTTTCTCCTTTAGCTCTGCATCGGATCCCAGCCCTTTACAGGATTTCTGTGTCGCTGTGCGCAACAGCCCAGGTATTTTCACTCCATTGAAAAAAAATCAAGTAACTGCATCATTGCTGCAAATACTATTTCATGTAAATGCAATCCACCACATTCGTGAAAGGATTCACATAATGAATAGGATACAGCACTTGTCTCATTGTCTGTTATTTTCTATTTATATTATTTTAATAATTCTTGAAATTAATAATATGCTGCTTACAACTCTTTTGTGTTATATGATGGCAGTGTTGGTGAATGGATTTGTGTGCAAGGAGCCAAAGATAGTTCAGGCTGATGATTTCTTCTTCACGGGACTTGACAAACCAGGCAACACAAATAACAAGGTTGGGTCCAATGTGACCCAAGTAAACGTAGCCCAGATAGCAGGACTCAACACTCTCGGAGTCTCTTTGGTTCGGATAGACTATGCACCCTATGGTCTCAATGCACCCCACACGCACCCAAGGGCGACCGAGATCTTAACAGTCTTGGAGGGCACCCTTTACGTCGGGTTCATCACTTCCAACCCTGATAATCGCCTCATAACAAAGGTCCTTGAGAAGGGCGATGTGTTTGTCTTCCCAATAAACTTGATTCACTTCCAGTTTAACATCGGCCACACCAATGCCATAGCAATTGCAGGACTGAGCAGCCAGAACCCGGGAACCATCACTATTGCGAACGCCGTGTTTGGATCAGATCCACCCATCTCGGATGATGTTCTTGCCAAGACATTCCAAGTTGATAAGAAAATAATTGATTTTCTCCAATCGCAGTTTGGAATGAAAAACTAGAGCATGCCATCTTACAGTAAAATCCCTCAGCATTGTGAGGCATATCCACAAGTAGTTTCATTACTAATGTAGTTGCTTGAATAAAATGCGAGTGCAACACATTTTTTTTTTTCTTTTTCTTTCTTTCTTTCTTTCCTTTGATTTCTTTCTTTATTAGTTTTTGTTTAATGGTATCTAATGGATTTTAGCATCTTTGGAAAATCTCTCTCTCTCTCTCTCTCTCTCTCTTTGCGCATTCGTAAAAAATATTAAAAACTAAGAACCTACCAAAGTGACTGTAGAGATGGTGATCTTGGTAATTGATGATGAATCAACGGTGAGATCAACCCATACTTGTAATGTTGCATGTATGATGAAAGATTAATTGTTTACCGCCCCAAGTATAGGATCGTGATGTAGTAATAATCTCGGTAAGATCGAGGTCAAATCCACAGGGACTGAATCTTGTATGTACTCTGAAAGTAACTAGAACTAGAACTAAGAAGAAGATGTAATCTAAATTCAAAATATTTTTTAAAAATAATGGTGAATTTTAAACTAAAACTTGTAAAATTCAAAGGTGGGAAACTAGGGTGCCAAAGATCCACTTGTAGCAATTAGGAAACTACCTTGCATGATTCATGGACACAACTGGAAGTAAAGTCCTATCCTATCCAATTGATAAGAAGATCAGATTTGTTAGATCTCTAAACTTCTCATGGATCTAATCATTAAAGGATGAGAGTGGTGAAGATTTGGAAGTGATTCCATCACCAAACCATGCCCAAGAGACAATACAAACAACAACAATATACCAAACTCACAACCAATCATAAGAGAATTGGGCACCCTTTATGTAACCGGGTTCAATATACACATGTATTGTTTCAAAATGAATAAAATGAATATGTAAAAGTGTTCGACTAAGCCCAGATGTCCCAGTGATCCCTGCGTATTGGTACGAGGTCTACATCGACCCGCCCGAGAGTTGAAAGTAGGGGAATTTCTCCTTATCATCCAAGAAGTCCTGCTTAATTACATAAACTTCATCTGCACTTGCATCTAAATCAGAGTCTGGTTGGTGTTTTAAAACACCATCCCAGAGTGGGAGTGAGTGATCAATTTAATGGTTCCATAAGGCAAAAGTTACACATGTTATTAAGTCAATCAAACTAGTAATAATAAAACAATTATAACAATCACTTCCTAACTACTCTTTTTAATACAAAAAATGGCATGCAAGTAATGATGCATGCCTTCACATCAAAGCTCCCTCACGAGCGACTCCGACAACCTATTTCACATATGATAACACTTCCTCAAAACGGTGCAACTCTAATGTCTTCTTGACACAACCTAACTAATGCAGTGCGGTGAATGCTTATGTTAGCCAATTAATTATTAAATTCAATTCATATAGTATATTGGCGAGGCTAGGATACGGATGTTATATCACGAGTTCTTATTTAGATCACATGTTTCATCATCTCATGCAGCAACTCCTTACCAGTGTTTCTTGATCCAAATTTAGGCGTCGCTTATTTTTCTCATTGTAGACACCCCACCCAAGCTAACATCTTGAGAAGGCTAAGATAATCCAAGAACCATGATCACACCATACCCTAATCCTAGCTTAAACCTAACCCTGACCCAAAAATCTCAAAAGCCTTCAAACCGAGACCCAAAACCTTGATCCAAACCGTTCAATCCACACACAACTCCCGCCTATACCTTATACCGTGATTAGAACCCTTTACCCAAGACTAAACTCATTTGTCCGAGCCATAAAACTCTAAAAGGAGGCCACCGTGCGAACCCGCACATTAGACAAAGCCCGCACGAGCGAGCCTGGTCCAAACGGAGCCCGGGCAGCAGTCTGACTGCCGCTTGCGGTACTTCAAATGCCGCTGCTCGCGGCTCGCGTGTGGATAACTGTCCCAGTGTCCAAAAGTTAACTTTTCTCTGGATTTACCCCCCCCCCCCCCCAGCCTTCACTATTTACCATTTTATCGCCCCCCATAACAAATGAGAGAGTGCCATGTGACATTCCTCTCTCCACAACCAACCATAACTTGCCACCTTAGCTTTTATCCCTCTCAAACTCAAAAATTACAGTAACGCCATTGGAGAAGGCTATAAATAGCCCTCTCTGTAAGTGCTATGATTTCATATCCCTTTGGTTGTCAAATTTTGTAGTGCCAAAATCTATATCTATGTCTTGTATATCTTGTGTTTCATGGTTGAGACTATTCATTGCTTCAAAACATCATATTTCAAGATAAGAACTTAAATGAAGAAAGTTTCAAATCATGGATGAAGAATTCAAGAATAGAAGTCTCCAAGTATGCATGTTCAAGATTCAACCAAGTACAAGTATCGTAGAAGACTTTGTCAACTTAAGAAAGGATCAAGCTCGAGAAGGCCTACTACAAGATTCGTAAATTCTCAAGCTTCTCTTAAGGGTCATCTGAGTGTACAGACTTTCAATGTCCATCTCACTTTTAAGGTTTGTTTGACCTTAGATTGACCTTAGGATGAGCTTTACTGTAGGTCATTCTGGGTACATAATTCGTATATTTTAATATGCTTGTTTGGGATGTTCTAAGACCAGTCCTAGGGACTTCAAGACTAGTCCTAGCTCTGCTACGGCCAGTGTTTAGTTTTTCAGGACCAATACTAGGTTGTTGAAGATTTTTGAATTTTTCTAATTGTCCTACGACCAGTCCTAGACATCCTACGACCAGTCCTGTGAGCTGTACGACTTGTCCTTCGACCAGTTTTAGCCCTACGACTCAAACTCCAGCAACTAAATTGGGGGTCGTACGACCGGTCGTAGGTGACCCACGACCAGTCATATGTGGCCCACGACCGGTCGTAGGCTACTCAGGACCAGTCGTGGAACAACTAATTCTTATCCAGCGGAAATCTTTGAAAATCTTTGATGCTACGACTAGTCTTAGGATCCTAAGACCAGTCGTAGATGGGATTTTTCAGGTTATAAATAGAGCACGAACTTCAGAGTTTTTTAATTTAATTCAATTCTATTCAAGCATTCTTTAGGCTATACTCTAAGATAAGTTTGTGTTATTTTTATGCTACTTTGTGCTCATTTAATATTCCTTTTGCTAGTTTGTTTATTATTTGATTTTGATCTACATTCCAATCTTATTTGAAAAGGAAAATTTCTGATATTCCTTCTTCTTGGATTCAAAATCAAATAGAACTAGCCCTTTTGATTTAAAATCAATTAGACTTAGAACCATTCTTAAAGTGAATATTGGACTTTGAACGTTGAATCGAACTTCTACTCTGATTGGTTCTACCGGGCTACTTCAAAAGGAGATTCAAGTATTTTACATTTGTGTAATTTACTTTCTTTGGTTTTGTTTGAGATTTTTCAGAAAAATCTCATTGTTTTGGTTATCTGAGGAGAGCCAGAAAACTCAGATTGTGTGGGTTTTTGGATTGTGTAAGCCCGAGATAAAAAGAAACAATTGTGAAGGTTTTAGGTAAATCTGTGAAACCTATTTTGATAGTGCATGCTAATATCCCCTGTGTGAGGATATTAGGAGTGGAGTAGCATTCTATGTGGCTGTTAGATAACAGTTGGTGTACACATAGGCGAACCACTATATATCGTTGTGTTATGGATGTGCTTTATTCTTTCATTCCTTTATTCAGTTTTGTGGATTGTATTTGTGGATGAATGTTGTAATCATTTTATTTCAAGCAAGTGTGAGGAATGTTGTAATAACTTAGGATTTATTTCTGCAAGTTATTTTGGTTGCTTTGCTTTTTATTCCTCATTGGTTTGTGATACAAATGACGTTCTAGAAATAAGATTGTCCTACCTTAAACCTTTGGTTTTTGGTGTAAGGTTGTCCTTAAAACTGATATAGTATCATTCTCTTAAATCTAGTTTATTGAGATTGATTTTTAATTTAGCATTGTGCTTTATTTCTTTTATTATTCTGCTGTTTTAAGTTTTATTTGACATTGCCCTATTCACCCCCCCTCTAGGGCATATAGCTAGGCCCTTTCACTCTCCTCTTCTCATTTTAAAACAACAACTCTTCACTTTCAAGCTTAAGTGAAAAGGAGAGTGAAAGGGAGAGAGGGGGAAGAGAGTGAGGGTGAGGGGTGCTCCAAAGTCTTAAAGTCCAGATTTTTTTAGCTATCTTCTTAGCCCACTCCTTGCCTTCCTAGCCATCCTAATCTCCCAGCCTAGCCCAGTTGATCATGGTTCAACCTACATCTTAGCCTATTCAAGATCAAGCCAAGGATCCATTTACATACAAGTATTCATCATGACATATACTCCATTCTCAACCCCCCTGCTTCTCTAGATCACTAGTAAATGTATGCTTTGTGGCTTGCTGTATATCGGATCCTGTCACATCAAAAATTTATAGTGACCTAGTCCATTTTTCCTTTGCATAAGTATCATCACATCTGCCTTCTAGACACGTCGTTGGACGTATGCTCTGTGGCTTACCGAAATCTCGGATCTTGTCACATCAAAAATTCACGTGTGTGCCTAGTCCTATTCCGACCACATCATCTATCCCTTAAGATTTTTTTGCTACACAAAGTAGAGACCGTACATTTGTACGAGCAGAGAGGGTGCCTAACACCTTCTCTCTCTGTAACCGAGGTCCCTTACCAGGAATCCCGGATCGCAGACCAAGAGTCAATTTAAGGTAGGGAAATCTTCGGATTTCCCTCACCTTACGTATTTCGTGGTTCTAACCGACCATGAGATTTCGAGATTTTTCGGCTAGTAGTGACTCCAACATTCATAACCAGCCTACCATCCCTAATCAACCCCCTTAAAATCTAAAAACAGCGTGGGCACCGATTTTTCAGTATCTATAGAATGGCGACTCTGCTAGGGACTTGCTAGCTCATACTAGCTGAGACCCGACTCGAAAGTATTTGATACTTTAATCTCAAGGGACATCATTACTGCATTCATACGAAAAAAAAATCTTTGGCTTGCGTATTCCTGGGCATAGATCCGAACCATGAACACCCGATTCCGCGCAGCCATGACCTCTCAAGCTACCCACGAAGGAGAGCTGGCAGCTCAGCCAACTCTCGAAATATCAGCACTTACGCTGCCACCTGCACTACTACCACCAACGGTTTAAGCGGACCCCCAAGCTAATGCTTCCACGCAAGAGATGCTGCTTCGAACAATGCAAGAGTTACTACTTCCCTTGGTGCCAAATCCCTCCCCAAATACACAGGCAACTCAGCCTAGTGTACAGAATAGCTCACTCCCACAAAGTCCCTTTGCCTTCTCTCTCATTCCTCCAACAAATCTCGTGCTCCCTCTCCTAGAAGTGTTGACACAAGAACAACATCAACCAGCAAACGGGAGCAACCCTCTCACACATCTTTACTCAACACATCACAATAATCAGGTTACAACATAGGCTCCCCCTAATGGGAACTACAGATAAGAATTGGTGGATGCCCATGAAGGGGGCTAGTTTCGAGTCCAATTCACTCCCCCTAACGGGATCAACATCCTGGACTTGGCAGATACCCCAGGCAGGAGTCATTTTTGAACATCACACCCTCCTCCGAAAGGGAGCGGTGCACAATTCCAGCTACCTCCCGCCACCAGAAGTCCACCATCTTTCCAGCAAACCCCCATTCTCGATCCATATGAAGAAGAAGTAGCACAAGCTCTACAGCAAGGGGCAAGATACTCGCAGTAAGGCAAATCAGAGATTGAGGAACTATGAGAGTAATTACAAATGGTGCAAAGTCAGCTTCAAAGACAGCAAGGAGTGGATCACCCATCCACCAACTTTAGGGACCTTTGTCCCTTCCCAGATGTCCGGGTACTCCCGAACTTCGAGGTACCAAAGTTCAAAACGTATGACGGTAGCGGGTGCTCACAACACATCTAAAAGCATTTTGTAGGGAACTCAATGCGATAGCATGGAATGATGGAGCCTTGATACGGCTCTTTCAGAAATTCCTCAAGCACGACGCTTTGGATTGGTATACCTCATTGGACAGCCATCAAATCAGACTTGAGAAAAACTCTTCCAAGTATTCATTGATAGATTCTCGTACAATTTAAACATGGCTCTAAGAAGGTCTGACTTGGTTGCCCTAAGATAAAAAATGACGAATCATTGTCACCATACGTGGGACAATGGTGGGCCATGGTAGCCTGAATGAGAAACTCCATTGATGATGAAGAGCAGATATCCATGATCGTACACTCCGCAAATCTCAGCATTTCAGGATATTTAATCTCGTATCCCTACGTAAATTTCTCCCAACTATCCGAGTTGGTGAACAAGTGGAAGCCGGGATCAGAGCCAGAACCATTTCCCCATGGCCACATCAGACCCTCTTAGTCAAAAGAAACAGAGTCGAAGGGAAACCTATAGGATATGGGAATGGAAATGGCACTACTCCCGCGCAGCGCACCACAAAGGTTAACAATATCGTCACTAACATTTAAGGCAATCAGTACGCTCCGCAACCAGAGTCACAGCAAGATAGGCAATACCAGCCACAGTCGAACAGGTAGTATCAACCACAGCAAGCCCAACAGGGATACCAGGGACAGTTGTATAAAAAATAACAGCAACAGCCTCGAGAGAATGCACCAGGTCCATACAAATAGGCAATTTTAGGAAGTTCACCCCTTTAGCACGAACATACAGGCAGATTCTGATAATGATAATGCAAAAGAAACTCTTAACATCGCTCCAACCACGACTTCCCCCTAATCCTTTGCCACCTGGTTACAATGAGAATCAGTATTACGCATACCATCAGGCTCCTGGCCATCTGACAGACTGTTGCTTCACTTTGAAACATGCAGTCCAAGATTTAATCGAAAGCCAGAAAATTACGATCGCTTCCCAGGCTAATAATGCGGCTCAGGCCAACATCCTCCAAAATCCCCTGCCACCACACCCAGCAGGGCCTAGTACATCAGGCACCTCTACCGTCAATCACATCAAAGAAGGGCAATCCATGTACCCCTCTCCACATCATTCCATACAAGCAACCATGACCGATATAGAAAATCGGACATGGGCGTACCAACATGCGCCAACACCGGAGCCACAACTAGTCCTTGAAGCAGCACCAGCAACACAACCCCTCGTATTTCTGGAAGCAGCACCGAAAATTCAACCACTCGTAACCCTCGAATCCACGCCTAACAGGTCACACTTGCAGCATCTTGTCCTTCAAGGGGCACACCCCGCACCCATATATTCAAAAAGGTCGAATTCTGAACCTGTCATTCTCCTAATAGGTCTCCCTGATCTAGCTTCGCTGACTTTGCAAGGGGCACCCCTGGTTTAAGGTCCAAAATTCTTGATGCCTCATCAATTGACACATGGCCAGAGGACCTCTCTTGCACATTCAGGAGGGGAAGAGAACCCCAACGTTAAATCTTGCCAAAACTCGGTGGTACCTCAAGAGAAACCACCAAGTCCACCACAAAATGTTTCAGCCACCACCCCTCAACCTCAGGAACTATTAATATACTTGGAAGGAAGGATGTTCCATCTTACAACCAAAAGGCAGTCCCATGACATTACCCAGAATGTGCTGAAGTGGACAACAATGGGAGATACTTCAGGAGAGATAACCAGAATCCAAAGGAAACCCAGGGAACTTTGTCGGGAACCACTTGCAAAACCGACGCTGCTTATGACATAGTAGCCCAGCTTCAAACCATTCCCGCACAAATATCCATCTGGGAACTCCTATGCACATCAAGATCGCATCGAGAAATCTTTACGAAGACTTTAAATGATGCACATATCTCTCCTGACGTACCCCCCGAAATGGTGGCAAGTATGATTGGATAACTCCTCGCACCACGAGCCATCACTTTCTTCGATGATGAATTACCACCTGAGGGACGCAAACACGGGCACTCACTGAACATAGTGACCTGTCATAAGAATTTTAAAGTCCCACTTGTGCTCATTGATAATGGATTTAGCCTTAATGTTTTCCCTTTAAGGACTGCCGAATGGTTAGGGATAGAACCATCCTCTTTTAGGCCCAACACCATGAGTGTCAAAGCTTTCGATAATTCTAGAAGGCAGGCCCAACTTCAACTCCTAGGCGAAGAGATCGAATCAGATTCTGACTCTGAGCCCAGCCCCGCAGACATCATGGTCATCAAAGTAGGTGACCCACAGGAACACATAAGTCAGTACAATAGGATTGGAAGGGGAAAGAATCACCATGGACGGCTATCCCCCTAACAATTGAGTTGGTCGATGAATCCTCCATAGATGCTGACATAAAAAAAAAATACCAATATAAATAGCAGTTGGTACCCTAAATTAGGATAGGTCCAATCCTGGTTCGCAACACCGTCCTATTCAGGACCCCAAGGCGACACAAAAAATTTAAAAAATTTTTAAAATATGAAAACATCATATATTCCAAAAAATATATATAAAAAACATATATTGCTCAAAATCCCAAAACATTAGAAAATTTTCAAAATACTAAAACAATAGAAAAGCTTTCAAAAATTACTGTGCCAAATACTCCACACACATCACAGGAGTTTGAAGTCGACTCGTATGATTTCGATCTAGATTTGGACTTTGAGCTCATGGGTTTGGACAAAACCCCGGATGGCGAAAATGATGATATAGCTCTCGAATTCGAGGACTCCCTCGAAAAATTTGAAACCAAGGCCAATGTTGTAGGAGACGACTTCGAAGTTGTGAACCTAGGGTCAGCGGAACTCCCCAGAGAGGTGC
This sequence comes from Magnolia kwangsiensis, assembly GCA_037074715.1. Classification (NCBI taxonomy): domain Eukaryota; kingdom Viridiplantae; phylum Streptophyta; class Magnoliopsida; order Magnoliales; family Magnoliaceae; genus Magnolia; species Magnolia kwangsiensis. Next base: position 84,297,477 of record CM073589.1, on the reverse strand, counting down.
GCGTCGGACGGTCACTCTCCCAGGAATACAAGCAGAGGATGATGGAATTTCTGAAACCGAGGTTATCCAACTTTGCCTTCTCATACGAGGACATGCCAGGACTCGACAAAGATCTGATAGTACATCGTCTGCCAACAAAGCCAGACATGAGGCCAGTCAAACAAAAGTTGTAGAGAATGAAGCCAGAATGGGCCCTGAAGGTCTGTGATGAAGTCATCAAGCAATACAACGCGGGATTCTTGGTAGTCTTCAACTACCCGGAGTGGCTCGCAAATATCGTACCAGTTCCAAAGAAAGATGGGAAAGTCAGAATGTGCATCAACTTTAGGGACCTCAACAAAGCAAGCCCTAAAGATGACTTCCTTCTACCTCACATTGACACACTGGTAGATAACACTGCTGGACACAAGATCTTCTCATTCATAGATGGCTTCTCAGGTTACAATCAAATCAAGATGGCCATTGAAGATTTTAAGAAGACCTCCTTCATCACACCATGGGGAGCCTTTTTCTACTAGGTTATGCCCTTCGGGTTGAAAAATGTTAGAGCCACATATCAGCGAGCCATGACTGCCTTGTTCCACGACATGATAAACAAGGAAATGGAAGTTTATGTGGATGACATGATTGTCAAGTCTTGCATGATCGAAGGACATTTCAAAGACCTCGAGAAGCTCTTCGACAGGCTAGAAAAGTTCAAACTCCCTTAATCCGCAAAAGTGTGTTTTCGGTGCAACCAGAGGCAAGCCGTTAGGCTTCATTGTTAATGAAGAAGGTATTCGGGTGGATGAGACCAAGACCAAGGCAATCATCGAAATGCCACCACCCAAGTCTGAAAAAGAAATTCGAGGCTTCCTCAGAAGGATCCAGTACATCAGCCGATTCATCGCATAGCTCACCTTGGTCTGTGAGCCCATATTCAAGCTCCTGCGGAAGAACTCACCAAAGGAATGGAATGACGACTGTCAAGTGGCCTTCGACAAAATCAAAAGATATTTGCTAAATCCTTCAGTGCTCATGCCACCTACTCCAGGTAGGCCATTGCTCCTATGCATCTTCGTCGCAACAAAAGCAATCGGATGCGTCCTTGGTCAATACGATGATACAAGAAGAAAGGAACAAGCGATCTACTATCTAAGCAGGCGATTCACGAGTTATGAAGCTAAATACTCCAGCTTAGAGAAGACATGCCTCGCCCTAGTCTGGACCATGCAACGATTGCGGCAGTATATGATCGCCCATCCGTTCCTTTTGCTCGCTCGCATAGATCCATTGAAATACTTGTTCGAAAAGCCAGCACTAACAGGCAGGATCGCAAAATGGCATTGTTCACTCCCCAAGTGTAGGGTTGTGATGTAGTAATAACTCAGTAAGACTGAGGTCGAATCCCAAGGGACTGAAACTTGTACGTTATCTAAAATTATCTAGAACTAGAACTAGGCTAAGATGAATTCTAAATCAATTAGCAATGGTGGAATACTTGTAGAATAATTAATCTAAAACTTAGGAAGCAAATCAGAGATAGGAAACTAGGGATTCAGAGGATCCACTTGTAGAGATCAGGGAGAACTTATGCTTGCATCAAAAATTATGGAAATTACTGAACTGCCGTTGATCTAGTTTTCAACGAGATGAAAGGTGTATGAATTAGAATGGATTCCATCACCAAACCATGCCCAAAGACTATGGAAAACAACAGAATCAAACTAATTACCACCCAATCACATGTATGCAAGTTAGGAAGGGTACCGACATCCAACCATGCCCAGGAGACTATGGTGAACAACAGGGCTTCCTGACATCATAAACATTAAAGAGAACGGAAATATTCAAAGCCATTACAGACCCATTGTAATTTCAGTCACAACAGACCATTAAAAACCTAAAACATTTCCATAATAATTAACTAAAATCAACATCAATTCATGCATTAAAATTAAAATAAAATCAAATCTCCCATCTCACTACAAGCTTCACCTCTTAGCCCTAGCTAAGAGGTTTAGCCAGACATGGATGGCTAAATCCAAATAAATAAGGAGAAAAAGCAAAGGAAACGAAAAGCGAAAATAAAAAAAAATAAAAAAATAAAGAATTTCTCTCTCTCTCTCTCTCTCTCTCTCTTTCTCTCTCTCTCTCTCTCTTTCTCTCTCTCTTTCTCTCTCTCTCTCTTTGCTCCACTTCCAACCCCCAAGCCGTGGATCCTTCCTTATTTTTTTTCTTTTTTTTTTCTCGTCTCTCCTCTCTGTTTTATAGTACCAGGGAAGTCGGTTTGGAGAGCTTACGCACTCTCTCTGTTGCTGCGCAGAGGAAAAACGCAGGGGCGGTTGCGTTTTGGAAACGTTTTGGGACAGATGGCCATCCCATCTTTGTTTCAGCCCTCATGGCGCTGGGTGTGGTCCCCTGTTGGCTATTCTGATCGGTCCGGATCGGTTATTCGATCAATGATAGTGGGCCACATCTTCCCGGAACTTCCGAAATACTTGGACGTGCGCTGCTTACGCACGTCAGCCTGTAACGAACCCTGTTGGGCCCACAACCGGACGTCAGTGAAGAAATACACTCCGTCTGTTGGAATCACGTCGGAAAAATGGTAAGAAATGATGCGGTTCATCTCTGATTCGGTGTGGCCCACCAGGACTTTTACTCTACCGTCCAGACGGCGTTAGATCTGTAGTCTTTTGCGTGTGTATGCATGGGTTCAGAAAATCTTCCTGTGTACGGTCGGTTTGACCTTCTGGAGTGAATGGACGGTCCAGATTGATGGCCTGATCGAAGGTGGTGGCCCATTGACGCTCGTCCGACGTCCGGCTGCGAAATAGAGTTTCGCATCCATCGCTATGATGGCTGGTGGGCCCATGGTTAATGTCAATGGGAAAATCCACCCCGTCCATTAGAATCCTCTTGAAAAACCCTTTGGAAATGTATTAATTTGGTTCGTATAAGGTGTGGCCCACAAAAATTTCTATATCATCGTTTATTATCTGTTTGGTCGCGATACTCACGCGTTCGCTTGCATGGGGTAAAACCGACGCCTAGGTGAGGGTAACACCCACCTCCTGAGACCATTTAACGGTTCAGATCCTCCATATATAGAATGTATGGGGCCCACAATGCAGCTCAGCGTCCGCACCTTGCGGACGCTGTGTAAACAAGACCCGGATCGGGTCAAAGTCGGTCAAACCGACTTTGGTTTGCCGTGCGTCGCGCGTGCACTTGAGCACGTTGCACTCACCACTCAGGTGGGGTCCACTGTGATGTTTATGAGAAATCCATGCCAACCATCCACTTTGTAGTATTATTTTAGGCGTTGGGACCAAAAAGGAAGCATATCCAGATGACAGGTGGGCCTCAGTTCACTGATCTATGGGCTGATCTATCTGTTGGCCCACTTCTGTAGGGATTCAGGAGCTGAAAATTTACATGTACGGCTCATTTGTGTTCCTTAGGTGATTTATGAAATTCAGAGCTAATCGGATGGTGGGAACTAGGCAATCTTACGTTCTTGATGATTTCCCAGCCACTTGAGCTTCAATTTCTTAGATTTCACGGATCCCTATCGTGTAATTCCATCGATCTTGGTCTCCTGGAGTCCGTCCCTTACCTTTAGTATCATCAGAGCATTAAATCCAAACTTTAGGCACATATTTCAGTCCAAGCTTGTAAAATCACCTTGCAACATAAGCACGATAAAAACACTTCATTAAGCAATATTATGTTTATAAATCCAGGCAATTATTGGGGTCTAATATGCAATATTTGACCCTCAACACAACCCCCAACCAACATTTTGCTAGTCCCGAGCAAATTATGCGAAAAATAAGTTGAGAATTATAGGAGAACTTTCTATGAAATCGAGTGAGATTTTGAATAAGATACGAGAAATTTAATATTCATGAATGTTAGAAATTGTTTTCTCCTGAGCTCAAGCGCGCGGTAGACTTCATAATCAAGTGTAAAGTATTAATCCATCAATTAGAAAAATTTTAAACATTGAGATCCATGGATGTATAGTCTAATCTCGACTTATCATCATTAAGAGATCCAATCATCAATTTCATGATATCATTGGTAACCAACAAGAAAATTCATGACAACCAAAACCTAATCCAAAACTTGCCTCATAGATTAACCTATTAACTTGTGATTTTTCTATTCAAAGTAATGCCAAGGAAGGGGAATTAAATCCTCACCTATAGGGAGCAAACCTATGGTGAAGATCGTATACCTGACTCTTTTTCACATATCATTCATGGGGAATTAACTCTACACCTATAGGGAGCAAACCTATGGTGAAGATTAATTATCCAACCTTTCCAATTTTTATACCATGATATCAAGATATTTCAGGCTGGTTCCTTTCGTGCTTAGTGATTACCACGTTAATCCTTCGATATGGAACTGAAATCTTAATGTGTAAGCAAGACGTGTCCTGAAATCATGATTCAATCAATGTTTAAAATCTCTAATCATAGATTGATAATTCAAAATCAACTGTGGAATCTATCAAGTAGCTAAATCCAAGAGTCATAAATTACCAATATCACGTATCTTGTAATTCTAAATCAAAGATAGATGTCAAAATCATGTTGAATTTACAAGAAATGTCAGAAAAATTTTAAAAATTTTCACAATTTTTATAATTTTTTTCATAATTTTTGCTTAAGACCAAGAAAATACTAATTAGGAAGCCTTAGGAAGCCTAATCTCCCACCCCCAACCTAAAATCTACATTGTCCTCAATGTAAAATATATAAACATGCAATGCACATGGGACAAAGAAAGTAAAGTGATGGGAAGATAGTACCTGGATAACGAATCAAGAGAGATTTTCCACGAGATCACAGTATGGAAGCTGGTTAGCACGAGAGAAAAAGAAAAATAAAAATAACAAAAATAAAATCCTACCTATACTACTTTCACAGGTGCTCTCGATTGCATTTAGCGTATGCAACAAGCCTTTATACCCCTAGGTTACCCCTAGCGGACGAGTTGTAGTCTCGTGAGGGTTTGCAGTAATGGTACCCACAAACATTGAATCATCTAATTAGAAAAATGAAATGAAAAGCTGGGTTGCCTCTCAGGAGCGCTAAATTTACCGTCTTCAGGCAGACAAATAAAGCAACAATCCTAGTCCTATGAAAGTGATAAACCTACCTATACCTCCATCAGACTAGGAGATCAGTCCTGGTAAATAGGAGCAATCAGAGGCATGGACATGTCCTCTGAATCAAATGTCTCGAAAAATGGCTTTAATCGATGTCCATTTACTTTAAATTCCTTACCATTGTCGGGATCTCTTATCTCGACGGCCCCATGAGGATAAGCAGTAACAACAATGTAAGGGCCGGTCCAACGAGATCGAAGCTTGCCCGGAAAGAGATGTAGTCGAGAGTCATACAAGAGGACTTTCTGACCTGGCGTGAATGATTTTTGGAGAATATGTTGATCATGAAACGCTTTCATCCTGTCCTTGTAAATTCTCGAGTTTTCATATGCATCGTTCCGGATTTCTTCAAGTTCATTCAACTGAAGTTTGCATAGCAAGCCAGCGTTGTCCAGATTGAAATTCAGATTTTTGATCGCCCAGTATGCTTTATGTTCCAATTCCACAGGCAAATGACAAGCCTTTCCGCAGACAAGTCTAAAGGAAGATGTTCCAATAGGAGTTTTAAAAGCAGTACGGTACGCCCATAAGGCATTGGTCAATCGGATTGACCAGTCCTTACGATCAGGGTTAACCGTTTTCTCTAAGATATGTTTGATCTCTCTATTGGAAATCTCAGCTTGTCCACTTGTCTGTGGATGGTATGGGGTGCTCACCTTATGAGAGATACCGTATTTCTTCATTAAGCTCTCAAATGGTCTATTGCAGAAGTGTGAGCCCCCGTCACTAATGATGGCTCGAGGCGTTCTGAACTGCGACAGGATATTTTCCTTCAAAAATTTAATGACCGTGCGATGGTCATTTTTGCGGCACGGAATTGCTTCGACCCATTTAGTGACATAGTCTACGGCAAGCAAAATATATAGATTTCTAAATGATTGGGGGAATGGTCCCATGAAATCAATGCCCTAGCAATGAAATGCCTCAATGATAAGGATGGGATTCAAAGGCATCATATTTCGACAGGACAATGCTTCCAATTTTTGACAATGCTCACAAGCTTTGCAAAACTCATGAGTGTCCCTGAACATAGTGGGCCAGTAAAAGCCACACTGTAGAATCTTGGCCATGGTCTTTTTAGCAGAAAAGTGACCACCACAGGCCTGTGAGTGACAGAAGGAGATGACACTCTAATGCTCATCGTCTGGTACACATCTCCTTAAGATTTGGTCTGGGCAATATTTAAACAAATATGGATCATCTTAGAAAAAGTTACGCACCTTGGTAAAGAATTTCTTCTTATCTTGTGACGTCCAGTGTGTCGGTATGGCACCTGTAGCAAGATAATTAGCAATATCAGCGAACCAAGGTGAATGAGAGACTCTAAACAGTTGTTCATCAGGGAACATGTCATTGATATGGGTCGCCTCAAGGGAATCAGAAAGATGATTGGCCACAACGTTCTCTACTCCCTTTTTGTCTTTAATTTCTAAATCAAATTCTTACAGTAGAAGGATCCATCGTATTAGGCGGGGCTTAGAATCATTCTTGGAAAGAAGATACTTAAGTGCCGCATGATCTGTATAAATAATGATCTTGGATCCGATCAGGTAGGACCACAATTTGTCCAAAGCGAACACTACGGCTAAGAGTTCCTTTTCTGTAGTCAAGTAGTTCACTTGGGCAGGATTTAGAGTCCTACTTGCGTAGTGAATAACGTAAGGCTGCTTATCTTTTCTCTGGCCTAGAACCGCTCCAAGACCATAATCAGAGGCGTCGCACATAAGTTCAAAAGGAAGACTCCAGTCGGGTGGCTGCATGATAGGTGCAGTGGTTAACATGCCCTTAAGCTTAGTGAAAGCTTCTTGGCATTGCTCAGTCCACTCGTATGGTGTATCCTTTTGAAGAAGATTACATAAAGGACGAGAGAGGAGACTAAATTTCTTTATGAATCGTCTGTAAAAGCCTGCGTGTCCTAAGAAGGATCGCACGTCTCTGATATTCTTAGGTGGAGGTAGGTTAGAGATAAGATTTATTTTTGCCTTATCTACCTTGATTCCTTTGGACGAGATGATATGCCCAAGGACAATTCCCTTTTGAACCATAAAATGACACTTCTCCCAGTTAAGTACCAAATTTTTTTCTTCACATCTTTTCAGCACACATTTAAGACTTGCTAAGCACTCGCTGAAAGATGAACCGAAAATAGAGAAATCGTCCATGAAGACCTCTAAATATTTCCCCACCATGTTAGAAAAGATACTTATCATGCATCGCTGAAAGGTGGCAGGGGCATTACATAACCCGAATGGCATCCTTCTGTAAGCAAAGGTGCCATAGGGACATGTAAATGTGGTCTTTTCCTGATCTTCAGGGGCGATTTCAATCTGATTATAACCTGAATACCCGTCAAGGAAACAGTAATAGGAATGACCAGCTAGCTTTTTCAGGATTTGATCAATGAAGGGCAAAGGAAAATGGTCTTTCCTTGTGACGGTATTCATCTTTCTGTAGTCAATGCACATTCTCCAACCAGTAGTAACTCTGGTCGGCACAAGTTCATTATTAACATTGGCTACGATGGTGATCCCAGACTTCTTAGGAACCACCTGAGTTGGACTCACCCATTGATTATCGGATATGGGGTAAATGATCCCCACTTCCAATAGTTTGAGAACCTCGGCCTTAACCACTTCCTTCATGTTTGGATTTAGTCTACGTTGTGATTGTCGAACAGCATTTGCATTGTCCTCAAGATATATACGGTGAGTACAAATTGATGGGTTAATTCCCTTGAGGTCCGCTATCGTCCATCCAAGAGCTCCCTTATGCTCAATGAGAGTAGATATCAGCATACTCTCCTGTTCTTTCTCCAGGTGGGCAGAGATCACCACCGGGTATGTCTCATCTTGACCTAAATAGACATATTTTAAATCAGAGGGCAAAGGTTTTAGGTCAAGCTTCGGTAGCTTGAGGTTAGACGGTAGAGGCACTACATCAGTTTGAGGCAATTCTTCAATTTGTGGCCTCCACCGGTTAACTTCAATTATCGGTGCAGTATCCAGCTTGGCACACGTTTTCCTAATTATATCATCATCAAGATCATGGGAGTGGGCCAGGCACGTCTCTAGAGGATCAGAGGATAAGGTGAGAGGTGTTCTATCTTCCACAAAAGAATCAATCATGTTAACATCGTGGAAATCGTTATCATCCTCTGAGTTGCTGCCGTTATTGAAAAAGATATTCGATTCCAATGTCAAATTTCCAAAAGACATAGTCATGACACCATTCCTGCAGTTGATAATTGCATATGAAGTGGACAGGAATGGGCGACCAAGAATGACAGGAATCTGAGTGCTCGTGTCATTAATGGGTTCGGTGTCCAAGATGATAAAATCAACAGGTAGTAGAATCTATCCACCTGGACCAACACATCCTCGATGATCCCTCTTGGTATACGAACAAAATGATCAGCAAGTTGTAGTGTGGTTTGAGTGGGTTTTAATTCACCTAAACCTAACTGTTGGTATACCGAGTAGGGAATCAGATTGACGCTTGCTCGTAAGTCAAGAAGTGCGTGATCAATTCGTTAGTTCCTGATTACACATGATATGGTTGGGCAACCGGGATCTTTGAATTTTTGTGGCACATCTTGTTTCAGGATGGCACTCACTTTCTCAGTCAAGGAGATCTTCTTTTGAACACTTTTCCGTCGTTTGGTAGTGCATAAGTCCTTTAGAAATTTAGCATATAAAGGAATCTGTTTTACAACGTCAAGCAGAGGAATGTTGACCTTCACTTGTTTCAACACCTTTAGGATATCCTGAGAGTTAGATAGACGTTTTGGTTCAACCAACCGTTGGGGAAACGGAGCAACTGACTTTTCTAGAGGTTCCGGTTCAAATTTTTGTGGGGCGCCACTAGATCCATCATTGTTATCCTCTTCTGGTTCTTGAGGCTTTTCGGGCCTAACCGGAAGGGTTTTATCAATAAGCTTCCCACTCCTAAGAGTGGTGATAGATTTAGCGTGCCCCATTTGATTTGAAGAGCTGGGATCACGTGTCTCGTATTGCGGTTTCAGATTAGGGAGTGATTGTGCAGGGAGCATCCCTTTTTCCATAGCCGTCATACGTGAATTTGTTTTTTACATAAAATCTGAAATTCCTTGCATTGTCCGAGCCAGTTCTTGTATGAAAATTTGAACTGATTCTTCTTGAGGTTTCCCATGATTTGGATTTTGATTGAAGAAACCTTGAGGGGTAGTAGTTTGTCCGTTCCTCCAACTAAAATTCGGATGATTTTTCCAGCCAGAATTGTACGTATTAGAGGGTGGTCCATCGAAAGGTCTTTGATAGTTATTTACGGCATTAGATTATTCATTCAATACTTCTCGAAAGGCAGGTATTGAAGGACAATTTTCAGTAGTATAAATGTTGCAATCACAGATGCCGCAAACACTTTCATTAACCTTTTCCTTCCTTCCATGGCCTCAAATTTTCTAGTGAGATTGGCCACCTTAGCGTTAAGATCATTATCCTCTTTCAGGAGATATATTCCTCCTTTTTCCCTTGAATGAGTCGGCCTAGATGTAGTATTCGTCCTTGGGTAATAGTCCCATGATTGTGTTTTTTCAGCGAGACTATCGAGGTAATCCCATACCTCGTCGACATTTTTATTGATGAATTCTCTGTTACACATTGTCTCGACCATTTGGCGCATGGAAGATGTTAGCCCATCATAGAAAAAAATTTTAATGCGCCATATATCAAAGTCATGTTGTGGGCATGCATTAACCAGATCCTTGAACGTTTCCTAACATTGGAAGAATGTTTCATCTTTCTTTTGGGCAAAGTTCATGATTGCTCTCCTGAGGGTAATTGTCTTATGATGTGGGAAAATTTTCTTTATAAATTCCCTCTGCATATCATTCTATGTGCCAATGGATCTAGGACGCAGTGAATGTAACCACGTTTTGGCTTTTTCTTTCAGGGAAAATGGAAAGAGTTTCAGCCTAATAGTATCCTCAGATACATTAGGAAAGTATAAGGTGCCTATGATTTCATCGAACTCTTTTAGATGCAAGCATGGTTCTTCAGACTCAAGCCCATAGAACTTAGGAAGGATTTGGATAACCCCTAGCTTGATGTCCATACGTCTTGTATTCTCAGGAAAAATCATGCATGAGGGCGTACTCACCCCCGCCGGTTGTAAATAATCTCATAAAGTACGAGGCGGGGGTGCCTGATGCACCTCATTCTCATCATGTACTTCCTCAACCCTTGGTTGGGGTAGTGCTTGAGGTTGATTTTCAGCCATAACGTCTTCTAACTCAGGAGAATTCAAGTGGTGTCTAGTCTTGCGATGGACAGTCAACCCCTTAACTAATCCTCCTTCAGTCACGAGACGTCGAGTGTTGTCGCGTGCCCACTTGGGCATAAAACACACTCAGCCCTCAAATTCTAACTTAAACCTAAGAGAAAGGAAGAAGTAGAAATCTAGAAAATAAAAGGAAAAGATGGAAAGAAGTTACCAAATTTGGAGGCCTAGGTTAAGAATCTGCAAAACAAAACAAAATAAGTTAGTTTCTAAGAGTAGAAAGTCCTAATTAAAAGTAAACTAATTTCTAGAGAAAATAAAAATTTTCAAAGAAAGGGAAATTAGAAAGAGCTTACTAAATTAGAAGTTTCCTACAAAATAGAAAAATTGGGTTAGTTCCTAAAAATCAGATAGAAGGAAGAATAGAAAGTTTCTAAAGTTAGGAAAAATTTCTAATAAGGAAAATAACTAAGCTTCTAAACCTAGAATTAAAAATTTCTAAAAAGAAAATCTAATCCTAAACTAATCCTAAAACTAATTAATTTTAAAAAAATGTAGCCGACAGTCCCCAGCAACGGCGCCAAAAACTTGTTCACTCCCCAAGTGCAGGGTTGTGATGTAGTAATAACTCGGTAAGACCGAGGTCGAATCCCAAGGGACTGAAACTTGTACGTTATCTAAAATTATCTAGAACTAGAACTAGGCTAAGATGAATTCTAAATCAATTAGCAATGGTGGAATACTTGTAGAATAATTAATCTAAAACTTAGGAAGCAAATCAGAGATAGGAAACTAGGGATTCAGAGGATCCACTTGTAGAGATCAGGGAGAACTTATGCTTGCATCAAAAATTATGGAAATTACTGAACTGCCGTTGATCTAGTTTTCAACGAGATGAAAGGTGTATGAATTAGAATGGATTCCATCACCAAACCATGCCCAAAGACTATGGCAAACAACAGAATCAAACTAATTACCACCCAATCATATGTATGCAAGTTAGGAAGGGTACCGACATCCAACCTTGCCCAGGAGACTATGGTAAACAACATGGCTTCCTGACATCATAAACATTAAAGAGAACGGAAATATTCAAAGCCATTGCAGACCCATTGTAATTTCAGTCACAACAGACCATTAAAAACCTAAAACATTCCCATAATAATTAGCTAAAATCAACGTCAATTCATGCATTAAAATTAAAGCAAAATCAAATCTCCCATCTCACTACAAGCTTCACCTCTTAGCCCTAGTTAAGAGGTTTAGCCAGACATGGATGGCTAAATCCAAATAAATAAGGAGAAAAAGCAAAGGAAACGAAAAGTGAAAATAAAATAAAATAAAAAACAAAGAATTTGTCTCTCTCTCTCTCTCTCTGTTTCTCTCTCTCTTTCTTTCTCTCTCTCTTTGCTCCACTTCCAACCCCCAAGCCGTGGATCCTTCCTTCTTTTTTTTTTCTTTTTATGTTCTCGTCTCTCCTCTATGTTTTATAGTACCAGGGAAGTCGGTTTGGAGAGCTTACGCATTCTCTCTGTTGCTGCGCAGGGGAAAAATGCAGGGGCGGTTGCATTTTGGAAACGTTTTGGGACAGATGACCATCCCATCTTCGTTTCAGCCTTCATGGCACTGGGTGTGGCCCCCTGTTGGCTATTCTGATCGGTCCGGATCTGTTATTCGATCAATGATAGTGGGCCACATCCCCTCAAAACTTTCGGAATTCTTGGACGTGCGCTGCTTACGCACGTCAGCCTGTAAAAAACCCTGTTGGGCCCACAACCGGACGTCGGTGAAGAAATCCACTCCGTCTGTTGGAATCACGTCGGAAAAATAATAAGAAATGATGCGGTTCATCTCTGATTCGGTGTGGCCCACTAGGACTTTTATCTACCATCCAGACGGCGTTTGATCTGTAGTCTTCTGTGTGTGTATGCATGGGTTCAAAAAATCTTCCTGTGTACGGTCGGTTTGACCTTCTGGAGTGAATGGACGGTCCAGATTGATGGCCTGATCGAAGGTGGTGGCCCACTGACGCTCGTCCGACGTCCGGCTGCGAAACAGAGTTTCGCATCCATCGCTATGATGGTTGGTGGGCCCATGGTTGATGTCAATGGGAAAATCCACCCCATCCATTAGAATCCTCTCGAAAAATCCTTTGGAAATGTATTAATTTAGTTCATATAAGGTGTGGCCCACAGAAATTTCTATATCATCGTTTATTATCTATTTGGTCGCGATACTCACGCGTTCGCTTGCATGGGGTAAAACCGACGCCTAGGTGAGGGTAACACCCACCTCCTGAGACCATTTAACGGTTCAGATCCTCCATATATAGAATGTATGGGGCCCACAATGCAGCTCAGCGTCCGCACCTTACTGACGTTGTGTAAACAAGACTCGGATCGGGTCAAAATTGGTCAAACCGACTTTGGTTTGCCGTGCGCCGCGTGTGCACTTGAGCACGTTGCACTCACCACTCAGGTGGGGTCCACTGTAATGTTTATGAGAAATCCATGCCAACCATCCACTTTGTAGTATTATTTTAGGCGTTGGGACCAAAAAGGAAGCATATCCAGATGACAGGTGGGCCTCAGTTCACTGATCTATGGGCTTATCTATCTGTTGGCCCACTTCTGTAGGGATTTAGGAGCTGAAAATTTACATGTACGACTCATTTGTGTTCCTCTGGTGATTTATGAAATTCAGAGCCAATCGGATGGTGGGAACTAGGCAATCTTACGTTCTTGATGATTTCCCAGCCACTTGAGCTTCAATTTCTCAGATTTCACGGATCCCTATCGTGTAATTCCATAGATCTTGGTCCCCTGGAGTCCGTCCCTTGCCTTTAGTATCATCAGAGCATTAAATCCAAACTTTAGGCACATATTTCAGTCCAAGCTTATAAAATCACCTTGCAACATAAGCACGATAAAAACACTTCATTAAGCAATATTATGTTTATAACTCCAGGCAATTATTGGGGTCTAATATGCAATATTTGACCCTCAATAGGCATTTATTGCTCTCTGAATTTAACATCACCTATGTCACTTAAAGGGAAATCATGGGGCAAGCATTGGCCGATTATCTAGCCGCACATTCTCTGCCTGACTATCAACCACTGAAGACCTTCTTACCTGATGAGGACATCCTCCTCATTGAGGTAGAAAAAGAAAGAGAGGTAGGAGAGTGGAGACTCTTCTTTGATGGAGCTGCAAATTTGAAAGGGAGTGGAGTAAGCGCCATACTCTACTCTCCCAAAGACGTCCTAGTTCCCATATCCAAAAGGCTAGCATTCCAGTGCACTATCAACGTAGCTGAGTATGAAGCATGCATCGCTGGTCTAAGAGAAGCCATAATCCTTAATGTGAAGAAGTTACGAGTCTTCGGGGACTTGTAACTCATCATCAATCAGAAAAATGGTGACTAGAAGACCAAGGATGAAAAGCTGATCCCATACCACGTCTATCTGGAGAATCTAATCGAAGAGTTTGAAGGGATCTCATTCTCTTACATGCCCCGAGTCAAGAATCAGTTTGCAGACGCTTTGGCTACCCTCGCCTCGATGCTGGAGATCCTGAAAGAAGTTGCTGAATGGGAACTCACTGTCGAGCTTTAGGAGGAACCAGCATTCTGCCTACAGATCCACGAAGCCGACCCACCCGTGAATGATCGGCCATGGTACACAGACATCAAGGAGTACCTCGAGCACCAGAAGCACCCAGAAGGAGCAACACTGACAGATCGTTGTACCATACGACGGCTGGCGGCACAATTCGTGATTACCGATAACATCCTTTACAAGCGATCCTTCAATCAAGTCCTTCTCCGTCGTGTGGATGAAACAGAAGCAACGTGTCAGAAATCTACAAAGGACTATGCGGCCCACACATGAATGGGCACATGATGGCAAAGAAGATCTTACGACTAGGCTACTATTGGCTCACAATAGAGACAGATTGCTGCAAGCATATCAGGAAATACTTCAAGTGTTAAGAACACGCAATTCAGATCCATGCACCTGCATCTGAACTCTACAACCTGACATCCCCATGGCCCTTCTCTGTATGGGGGCTAGACATCATCGGCAAGGTCAACCCCAAAGCTTCAAATGGGCATGAATACATCCTGGTGGCGGTAGACTACTTCACTAAATGGATAGAGGTAGCATCTTACACCACCATCGCAGCATCTCATGTGGTCAAGTTTATAAAGAACAACATCATTAGCCGTTATGGGGTCCCTCAGACTATCATTACTAACAACGGAACTCCGTTCGTTAATAAAAGGATGAGCGATTTTCTCGACAAGTTAAAGATCCAACGCCATCGGTCGAGCCCATATCGTCCTCAAATGAATGGTGGGGTCGAAGCTTCCAATAAAATTATCATCCACATACTAGAGAAAATGGTGAAAACATACTGCGATTGGTCAGAGATGCTGCCTTATGCACTCTGGGCCTATCGGATATTTGTACGATCTGCTACAGGTGCAACTCCATATGAGTTCGTATACGGAATGATAGTAGTATTACCGGTCGAGATAGAAATCCCATCACTCCGGATACTGCTAGAAAGTGAAGTTGAGGAAGGCGAGTGGCTACAAGCAAGATACAATCAATTGCATCTGGCAGATGAGAAGTGCATGCGAGCACTAAGCCACTCCCAAAGTTATCAGAGAAGGATCGCCCGAGCTTACAACAAAAGGGTCCGCAAGCTAAGTTTCGAAGTTGGCGACATGGTCATGAAGCGCATCCTACTATCGCACTTATCAGACCCCCGAGGAAAGTTTAAACCCTTGTGGGAAGGACCACTGATTATTCGAGAAGTACTCCCAGGAGGTGCTCTTCGACTCACCAATCTGAAGGGAGAAGACCTTCCCGAGCCCATCAACGCCGACAACGTGAAAATCTATCATAGGTAACCCTACCTGACTTTGTCAATGATTACAATTGTGAGGCTGTTTCCATCACTCCCTCAAAAAAAATCTATATCCACCACCTCCCCTATCAGAAACACCAATCGCCCCTCCCACAAAAAGAGAGAAGGTAGAAAGAAACAAAACAAAAAGAAGAAAGAAAGAAAAGAAAAAAAAAGAAGAGTAAAGGAAGGAAAAGAAAGGAAAAGACAAGAAAGTCTCAAAAGGAGACCCTCGAAAAAAATTCATCCCCAAAACCACCATGCATCTTACAATTGTACCCAAAAACAAGGATTGGCAGGTAACCAGTTGGCCAGCTATGAAGGAAGTCTCTCTGTCCCCTCCATCACTCTTGGTGCTCCAAAGAGAAATGTATATAAAAAAATAAGGGACATGCCCAAGCAAAAGGGGTGAGTTGAAAACTTGAAAGGGCGACTCGAGTAAAAACAGTGGGCACGTGGCGGACTTGGTGAAAACCTGAAAGGGCGCCAAGGGTAAAAATAACACAGTTGCTAAGGGGCAGGCAAGATCAAAGACCCAGTACGTAGTGAAAATCTGAAAGGATGCTACGGGAAAAAATGACGGGAAAAGCCGGACGTAGTGAAAACCTGAAAAGGTGCTACGGGTAAAATAACATAAATTACAAAAAAAAAGAGAAATAAAATAAAAGTGCAGGTACAAAAGAAGCTAAAGCAGCAAGCACCACAATGAGATACAAGGAAAGATCGACTTCGGATCAGTACTCTATTAAACTTTGCTCAAATCTATGGAATGCAATCCCACACACCCTCTCAGGGAACCAAGACCATAAAGACACGATCTAGAATACTGCATACAACGTGGGCTGAGCCCAAGATTCTGATCTCAATCATCTAAAGCACAAATCCAAACACAAGAAAATATTGACATTTGGCACAAATAAAATTTTTTCCAGTTCTTTAAATTTTTTTCACAATTATATAGTCTTCTTCTTTTCATAAAAAGCCAAAAACACCAAAAAACAAAGGTTTCAGGTATACATAACAAAGCAGTTGGTTAACATTAGGAACCGCAGGTAAGCTTCTATCCCTCATACATCGACAAGCTCTGCCTAAGCCTCTCTATCTCCATGTACAGGTAGAAGGCCTCATCCCTCTCTAGGCAGTGCATCGCAAGCATATTCTCATCATACCGCCGTCCCACTGCCAGCCGGTGAGCCATGTCCTCACATGCGTGGTGGAGGACAATAATCTCAGAGATCAGGTGACCATGTGTGGCCAACAAAAAAGATGGATCAATGAAGGGGCGCTCCTCAAAGGCCTCAAATGAATCAACAACGTAAGAGGAGGAGGAAGTGGTTCACCCACCATATCCTGATCAGCAGCCTCATCTGCCAAATTCCAGTCAGAAACCTGTTGATAAAGTGACTGGTCTGCCACCCACCACTGATATGAAACTTTAGCTAGGGGAGGAGCCCAAGACTCAAGCTCTAGCACCGTCGCATCCAAAGAACCCTGCCATGAGATCCAGATCCGCCTATACAGAGCAGTCAAATTAGAAGGAAGGGAAGCATGCCCAAAACCTGAAAAGGAAAACTCTGAAATGTCCTGCCAGAAGCCGAACTGTTGAAGGAACCGCACGGGATGATAGGAACAATACCCTCGCAGGACGAGCAATAAAAGAGGAGAGCGAGCAGTGCTACAAATCAATGGCGGACGACAAAGACAAGTAGCCTCCTAGCTAATCTCCTACCCTCGAAGTTGAGTGAGCAAACAACGATACAATGATTTTGTAGCCTCGGCACTGAGTGGAAGGCCGTTGAGCAGCAAACACAGCATGTCTCCACGATGGGAATTCGACCACAAAAGCTGAGGAGTCATGAACAAATGCTCCCACAACCAAACCTGCAAGAAGATGCAGGTCAAGCTTAGGTCGCAAGCAGATAACCACGCTAGGAAAAAGAAAAAGTAAAAGATAGAGCATACCTGAAGAAACGAGCACCAGCCTCAGAGGATATGAGTACGTCCAAGGGAGCACTCAGTTAGCCCTAAAAAGAGCTCCGCCAGGACCACAGAGATGATGCACCTACGGTGGAGGACCTGACGGAAGACATCCAGCAAGGCCACCAGTGAAGACGGCCGCTAACCTAAAAAGAGCAGCTCAGCCAGGATACAAAATATCAGCACATTCAAACACTGAAGCTGACGATCTGATCTAGGGGCACCTCGGGAAGTAGAACAACAATCATACAGGATCGAAAGAGAAAGCTCATTAACCCTCCCTTCCATAGTAGGCAGAGCAGTGTGAAACCCGAACCAGGGGACTAGATCTGAAGAAAGAACCGTCTCGGATGAAGGAATGTCAGGCTCCCGAGCGAGAGGGAGGGCAGACAAGCGAGAAAACTCCTCCAACAGTTCCAGGTCATTGAAGGAAAATAGGTTCAGGGAAGGAACCCAGTCATACAACGCCACACTCAAGAGTCGCCAATCAAGGCGAACCCGATGAAAATGAAGAACCTCTCGGAAGCCCAAAGAACTCAGCTCAAAGATCTCGGACTCAATCAAGATCTCTATCCAGAAGTGCAGTCGCTCAGAACAAGTGACACGTGGCTGTAATCGACAGGTCCTTACGGGCACGCCCTTCGCAATCTGGATCCCTGGATCAACGGGTGAATCATAAAAAATGGGCATTCCCTCATCCAGCAAGTGTACCTCATGGTGCTGAAAGAAGACGGCATCGCCCATCGCATCACGCAGGATATCATGAAAAGCTACGACAGGTGGGCCGGGGCCGCCCACGACCGCCACATTAGGAGCTGTCTGAAACACACAAGCTCCAGGAGCCGTAGTACCAAAAGTCTCCCAATGGCTAATAGGACTGACACCCTGAGCCCCGACCACAACTTCCTATCCTAACACTGCCTTGATACCTGCATCAAAAATCTGGGCCAAGCTGTCTGCCGAAAAATCATCACCTGCCAAATCCAAACCATTCGGACCATCAAGATAGGGTCCTCCACCTGTCAAAACTGGATCCATCCCATCCGCACCACCCACCATCGCCACACCACCATCTACAGAACCCATAAACATCGACCCATCAATCGAGCCATCTCCCACCATCACCACACTATCCACACCACCCAAATCATCTATCCTAACATCCATAAATCCGGGCGGCCCATCTAGCATGGATCCATCAAACCCATCAAAAGCTCTCATCCCATCCAACTTAATCCCACATTCCCCATTAATGGTGGTAGAAGTAATGCCATAAATGGTATTAATCTCCCCAAGGGAGTCCATTACTCCCCCACCAACTTCCACTAGCTCCTCCATAAATGGGATCTCACCACCATAAATACAAGACTCACCACCCAAATTTCGTTCATTCATGGACCCACCAACCCCTCCAAAGCTTGCAACCATAATAAAGACAGAGTGAGAAGATAAGAGAAAGGAGACAAGGAGAAGGAGATAAAAAGGAAGGAGAGAGGGACAAACAGAATGATTGAAAGGCATTGATGGGCAGGAACAGGCAGGAAAAGGCCAGCAAGAATGAACAGGAAGAAGAGATACTCGCTGGAAGAAAAGATAAACGGAGGCGGCACTCCAATTACCCCCTGCGGTACTCCAATCACTGCCCTCAGAATTGACATTTTTGCATCGCTGCAGCGCTGACAAGACAGAACGGGAGAAAAAAAGTCAGTGGGCGGTAGTCCGACTACCACCCACAGCAGTCCAACTACTGCCCGGGCCCACTTTCGACCAAATTTCGGACAAGGCCCACCCCTGAAGGCCAGGACCTTAGAATAAATATCCATACACTCAACCGAGATCTTAAAGGAAACTGAAAGAAAAGATTGAAAAAGAATAATGTTGGCAAACTGAAGTCTATAAACATGAAGAATGTACATCTAAGAATACAAAAGGACATGATACAAAAGCTAATCATTATCAGGAAGATAAGTGTCAGTATCCTGACGATGAAAGTGGGGCCTCAAGATCCCTCCTCCAGCAAAACGCGCGCTGCCACCAGGAGTGTAGCCAGGCTGTAAGATCGGGCCGATAACATACTGCTCACACTAGAAACTGTACTCTTTAGATGGATCGACGAAGGCGCTAACATCATAGCCCTTTAGTGCAACAGTCAGCTCCCTCTAGGACATCGATCTCTAATCAGAAGGACCGGACGGTGGACTAAGTGGCACCATGGGACTACCACTCAACTGTCAGAAAAGCCTCTCTCCTAAGTACCATTTCATCACAGGTGGGTCCTCTAGGATGCGACGTCAATGTGAGGCTTGGAAAGCCTCCTGAGCCCCAGGGGTAAGCGCCGCATTCGATCGAAGATATGGCTAGGTCAAGAACTGCAAAAAGAAAATGAAATATTGAATAGAAAAAGTAACACATGGACAATACAGAAAGAGGGCAAGATCACTCACATCACTCGGAATAAGGGCGTCGACATTCGACCTCCAGGAAAGATCAAAAAATAAGCGCGTGCGGCTGCGGTTATCCTTGTACCACAACATCATGCAAGGGAACGAAGGAGAATGATCGATCAAGGTAGGGGCCTAGTGGGGAAAATGATAAAAAAAGTAAACCTGCGCGAATCATGATCAGAGAAAAACAAACCAGATCATCCCCAAGGAGAATACTACAAAGATGGAGATCAAAGAAAATACCTCGATGACTGGGTAAAAGCCAGTCAGGGATCGGCTAATGCAATGACTGACCTTGTCTAGCCCTTCGTACAAATGAGCCAAGAGGGCCGCATTCTAGTTGTACGGTGTGGGGAAGGTGATGTCTGTCACGAGCGACAACAGACGGGAACTCACCAGCTCATTCCCATGGCAGAAAATCATCGCACCCATTGTGTATAAAATCAGGGGCACGCGCCTTCACCACAGCCGCCGCTTCGGTCTCTGGGATACGTCTGGAAAAATTCGATGATAGCCAGAGGAGTTTGAAGCGGGGACTGGTAAAGTCCGCTGCGTCTGGCATCATCCCTAGTAGGCCCATCCAATCCTCCTCAGTAGACACCGGAAGGTCATCCTCAAAAGGGATCTTTTGTCATATTGAAGGCCTAACTGCATGTATATATCATATGGGGTAATTCCCCACTCACCAAAAGGAAGTTGGAAAGTATTGGTCGCAGGGTGCCATCTCTCAGCCAAAGTAGATAAGAGAGACATATTTGTCTGACTCAGACGGACCTGAAACAGGTGAACGAAGAGGGTATGCTCCAAAACCTCGAAGAATAATAGCTGTGGATCTTGGAACCAATCAGGCCAGTGCGTCCTGACCTCACATCCTCTCAAGACTGCAGGCGCACCCCCTTCCCAGGCTATATCAGAAAAATGCCGGCCCTCTTTAGGTACATAACATGGATCGGCCGACTGGCGGGAGGAACTGGTGTAACATCCTGAAAATTGGGGGTTGAGCAGAAACTCCACTCCCGAGTTTCAGAACATCACTTATGCAACATTTTCAATGATGAATGAATATTTTTCATAGTAGTGCAGAAAACATGAGTGAGATTAGACTAAAACAACATATCATACTCCAGAGACAGTTAAGTTTCTGAAGCGGAAGACTGTGATAAATATATAAAATGTATAATTGATTGTAAGTCTCCAGAGTGTGAATATGTTACCAGGTTAACTAAATACATGTATACTCCAAAAATGGAAAGAAAAGAATATACATGGGTGTTTAAATAAAAGGTACAATACCAAGTGTATTGGCATTTAATCAATAACCCTGTGACCCCGTCGATCAGAACCTGCATATAGGAGGAATCCTCCTCATCATCATCAAGTACGACTCTGCTTCGCAAGCATCGCTATCATCTGAAACTAAAATAGGGACTGGTTTGTGTGGCTAACACCGTCCCGTAACGTGGGAGTGAGTGATCAACTCAGTGGAAGCTATATACAGCAAAGGTTAACAAGTTATCAATCCAATCAAGCAGTAATGATAAGGCAGTACAATCAAATAGGTCCTAGATAGTCTTGTTAATGCAAGGATGATATGAAGAATGATGCATGCCCTCACCACAATTCCCTCTGCGACAACATCTAACAATCGCGGCATGACTCACTTCCTCAGTACTTTATTACCAACACCGTCAGCACATGCAATGCGATGACATGAGCATGATTACCAAGTTCTTATTAGTCCTTTTCATACAGTAGGATTGAGAAGCTAAGGTACCTATAACGCCCTGAAAATTGGGGGTCATGTAGAAACTCGACTCCCGAGTTCCAGACCATCACTTATGCAACAATATGCTTATGATTCAATGTTGTCTGAGTTAGAGCATTAACATGAGTAAGATTATACCAAAACTGCAATTCATACTCCAGATCCAGTGATAAAACTTAAGCGAAAGACTGAAGAATATATATATCACTGTATGAAAAACAAAATAATCTCGAACTGTCTCTAAAGTATGAATACATCTCTGAGTCACATATACATATCATAAACCAAAATCAAATGTCATATAATAGTCCAACTAGCAAAAATCCCACTGATCCAGGCCACCTATGCGAAGCCGTCTGAGAACTGCATGTACGAGAACTCGTCCTGGTCCTTGAAGTAGTCCAGCTCCAGCTCTTGGATATCCTCACAACCTGCATCTAAGACAGAGTCTGGTAGGTGTTGCAAACACCGTCCCGTAACATGGGAGTGAGTGATCAACTCAGTGGAATCATAGAGTAAAGATTAGAATGTTATCAAATCAATCACGCAATAATAGTAAAGTAAACAATCAGACATTCCTAGATACAGTTGTTAATGCAAGTATGAAAATACATGATGGATGCCCTCACCGACATACTCCCTCATGTGACACCATCTGATGTCCGCGGCATGCTTTCTTCCCTCAGTGCTCCACATCTTCCAGGCACATGCAGTGCGATGTGGATATGATTACCGAGTTGTTATTAATCCTTTCAAATAGCAGTATTGGAAAACTAGGGTACCTTCCTTATATCAACCCCAACACAGATCCTGTCTAGGATAGTCACTCCTAGTAGTCTCATACGATGTTATATTTATAGGTCGCTGCAAGGGCTGCTAGGGCTGTTGCTCGCACTCGTTGCATCGCTCCCCCATCACCTTATCAATATACGCCTAGTGTACTCTCGTTGCTACGGAAGGGTCGTCGCCTCCCGTAGACTCAAAATACGCTCGAGGTCACTACAAAGGGCTCATCACCAATCAGTGTAGGCTGACAGCTCGAATGTAGTGTCCCATACCACCACAATCGGCTCACGAGTCTAAGGTGCTCACTGGTCACTACGGGGAGGTTTTTGGCCCTAGCGTAGGCCGACAGCTCGACCACGGTGTCCCATACCACCATGCCCAGCCCATGAGTCTTAATGGATCAAGGTACCATGGTTAATAGGGTTTTCACTGGTAAGTTCGGTACGCTATGTAACATCTCAAAAATTAGGGGTCGGGTAGAAACCCAACTCCCGAGTTCCAGAACATCACTTATGCAACATAGATAATGATGAATGCATGTTGTCTGTAGAATGGCATTAAACAGGATTGAGACTAAGCCAAAACAGCATATCATACTCTAGAGACAGTTAAATTTGCAAGCGAAAGAATGTGATAGATATATAAAATATATAAATGATTGTAAGTCTTCAGAGTGTGAACATGTTACTAGGTTAACTAAATACATGTATACTCCAAAATAGAAAGAAAAGAATACACATGGGTGTGGAAATAAAAGGTAAAATACCAAGTGTATTGCCATCTAATTGGTAGCCCTGTAAACCCGTCGATCAGAACCTGCATATAGGAGGGATCCTCCTCATCATCATCAAGTCTGGCTCTGCTTCACAAGCATCGCCATCATCTGAAACTAAAATAGGGACTGGTGGGTGTCCGGAACACCGTCCCGTAATGTGGGAGTGAGTAGCTAACTCAGTGGAATCATAGAGCAAAGGTTAATATATTATCAAATCCATCACACGATAATGGTAAAGCAAGCAAGCAAACATTCCTAAACACAGTGATTAATGTAAGCATGAAATGACATGATGGATGCCCTCACCGACATACTCCCTCATGCGACACCATCTTACGTCCACGACATGTTTTCTTCCCTCAGTGCTCCACATCTTCCAGGCACATGCAATGCGATATGAATATGATTACCGAGTTATTATTAATCCTTTTCATACAGCAGGATTGGGAAGCTATGGTACTTCCCTTATATCATTCCCAATAAGGATCCTGTTTAGAGTCGTCACTCCCAGTAATCTCATACGATGATGTATTTCTAGGTCGCTGCAAGGGCTGCCAGGGCTGTTGCACGCACTCGTTGCTCCACTCCCCCATCACCTTATCAATACAGGCCTAGTTTATATCCTTAAGACCGCATCAGAACTCGTCGCCCCCATGCGGTGTCAGGATAAACTCAAGGTCACTACAAAGGGATGCCAGGGCTGTTGCTCGCACTCGTTGCTCCACTCCCCCATCACCTTATCAATGTAGGCCGACAGCAAGAATATAGTGTCATATCCCACCATAATCTGCTCAGAGTAGGGTGCTCACTGGTCACTACGGGGAGGTTTGTGGCCCCAGCGTAAGCCGACTGCTCGACCACGGTGTCCCATACCACCATGCCCGGCTCATGAGTCTTAGTGGATCAAGGTACCACGGTTATTAGGGTTAACACTGGTAAGTTCAGTACCCTAGGTTCAAGCAATTATGACAAATACAAGGTGAACATACAATGGTCAGTCGGGTTACTTGATGAGTCCGACTAGCACGAGCGCACGTTGAATCGACCGACATGAAATGCATAAGTACTTCGTGTGGCTTAACCACTGCTGACGACCTTAGTACAACTCGGGTTCGTCATACACATCCTTTGTGGTTAATAGAATCCAACAATGAATTCTAAACTGTTACCGACTGCCTGGACTAGAGTATAGCCCCAAGCACATGTAATCTAAATCAATAATCATATGAGAGAGACAGAATTGAAATACAAGAAATTTCAGCATGTTATCAGCATGTTATAACATACATCATAAGCAGTTAACCATACACGAGTATTTCATGCCCAAGGTAATCAATTCAAATACAACAAGCATGGAGGAAATCATGTGCAACATCAAAGTAGTTGAGAATCCAGTCTCAACGCTAATCTACAACACCATTTACTCAATAGTTACTAATACATACATTTACACAAACACTTAGACTACACAGCTCCAACGTACTTGACGTATGTTGATTTCCACATATAATATAATAGATCCTTATATCAAGGAGATGTCTAATACACAACAATCATGTTCTTACATTCAAAATATATGGCAGGCATAATTCATATCGATTTAGGCATTTCAACAAACACTTAATCTACACACATTAGTCTACATAGCATATGTCGACCAATATGTGCATTCGAGCGAATCTCTTCGCCAAACAGATCATACATGTATAACTAGTATAGGTACACGGTAAATACTCAAGGCAATCATACCGGAAAAATACGTACGCATACCGTATTTCCTACAAATACCCAAAATATCCTAAATCTCATATTCTACGTACGTATTCGAAATGAAAAACGGACAGCATGTTCTACATGTCAAACAACATCCTTATCAGTAATCTACCATTAAACGGCATTGAAATCTTTGAAAAACGGTAACCAAAGTGTCTAAAATCCGCACCTTACGCCGTAGGAGCGTAATGAATCAAATAGGAACTCTATGTCTTCGTCAACGACTAATTGGCAACCTACAACATAAGGTAAGTCAGCTACTTCGCTACTTGGATCGATAGAATCCCTACAAGAGGTTAGGGTTAGGGTTTTCTTACCTAGAACGAAGTTGGAATCGCCGAAAAAGTGATACAGGCAGGTGGATGTGGCACGTAGAGCACCAGGGAAGAATCCCAGGAGAAAGCTCCAACTTCTCCCTCACTTTCTCTCTCTTTCCTCTCCTCTCTCCTAGGGTTTTCCCCAAATTCGTATGGGTTAGAAGGCTAAGGGTTTAAGCTCCTTATATAGGCCTAGAATTGTCGAAAATAGGCTTGGGGCCAAGGTATACTTATTTTATAACCAAAGCGGGCTTGTTCTGATCTAACGGAGCATTTCTGGAGGTCCCCTGATTGAATGTGGTCAGAATTTAGCTCATGGATGCTGGATCCTGATCACATTAATTTTTCAACCCGATAGTGTTCCCAGATCGCACGTGACGGACCAGTTTCAGTTCAGCGGTCACTGAGACTCGATCGAGGATTCCAAGTACACTGACCTGAGTGAGAAATGTTCGCTGATCCAAGGGTGTATTTGGGTCAGATTTCAACAGTCTGAATGCTTATACTGAACCCACAAGCGAAATGTGACAGATTCATTTAAATGATATTTAAATTTTTATGAATTTCACTCTTTCTCACACTCCTTGCTCCAGGCTTAATGAAATAGCCTCAGAACATTGGTTGGGCTTGATTTTCGAAATGATTGTCAAGTCCAACTAAGCAGTCATAATGGTCTGAGATTGTAGATATCAAACTTTCGACGCGTGGTCTAGATCCAATACAAAGTTTCAAAGGGTTCCTAAGAGAAAACGGGTTTAGAGTTTGATCCTAAGTTTTAGGATAATGTAGCGTTAACGATTCTATAGGTTTTGGGTCTTACCGATCGTATTTAAAGTGGTTGATGCTAATTTTGCAGGAAATCTAGTGTAGCGCTGGCTAATTCACGTTAATTTGATAAAGAATTAGGTTCTAAATGATTTATTTGGCTTTGGAATTAGGTTCAGAGAGGTTACCAAGGTGTTATGGTTGACCCATTGCCTAAGGACGTCTAACCCCAGGTTAGTAAAAATTCGGGGTGTTACACCCTAAGTTCAATCAGTTATGACCAATACAAGGTGAACATACAATGGTCAGTCGGGTTACTTGACGAGCTCGACTAGTACGAGCGTACCTCAAGCTGAATGACATGAAGTACATAAAACACCTCGTGTGGCCTAACCACTGCCGCCAACCCAAAGCACGACTCGCGTTCATCGACGAGTCTTTCGTGGCGAATAGAATCCAACTATGAATTCAGATCTATTACCCACTACCTGGACTAGGGTATAGCCCCAAGCACTTATAATCTACATCAGTGATCATGTGAGAATGACAGAAATGAAACACAATTAATCCAAGCATAATGACAGCATGTTATAACATACAACGCAAGTAAATTAACCAAACGCATGTATTCCATACATATAAGGAAATTAATTCAATAACAGCATGGAGGAAAATCATGTACATCATCATATTAATTGAGAATTCAATCTCAAGACTACAACACAATTTACTCAATACATACTAATACAAACATTTATACAAACACTTAGTCTACACACTTTAGTCTACATAGTGTATGTCGACCCAAAGTGCGCATTAGGGAGAATCTCTTCGCCAAATAGATCATGCACGCCTAACTAATATCATAACACAACAAATACACATGGCAATCATTTCAAAAAAATACAGACGTATACAGTATTTCCTACAAATGCCTAAAATACCCTAAATCTCATATTCTCCGTACGCAGTCGAAATGGAAAACAGATAACATGTTCTACATGTCAAACGGCGTTCTCGTCGATAATCTACTATTAAACGACATTGAAAGCTTTGAAATCAGTCAACCTAAGCATCTAGAATCCTCACCTTTCGCCGTAGAAGCGTAACGAATCGAACAGAAACTCTACGCTTCGTCAACGCCTGTATGACGACCTATATCACAAGATTAATCAGCTACTTCGCTACTTGTATCGACGGAATCCCTAAAACAAGTTGAGGATAGGGTTTTCTTACTGTAACATCCCGAAAATTGGGGGGTCGAGCAAAAACCCAACTCCCGAGTTCCAAAATGTTATTTATGCAACATAGATATGTATGATTGAATGTTGTCTGTGATAATGTATTAAACATGAGTGAGATTAAGCTAGAACAGCATATCATACTCCAGAGACGGTTAAATTAACAAGCGGAAGACTGTGATAGTATGTATAACATATATAAACTGTTGTATGCCTCCAGAGTGTGGATATGTTACCAGGTTATATACATACATGTATACTCCAAAAGTAGACAAAACGAATATACATGAGTGCGCTAAAAATATAAAATGACAAGTGTCAAAGTATCTAATCAACCTCCCTGTAATCCCGTCGATCAGAACACGCATAAAGGAGGGATCCTCCTCATCATCATCAAGTCCGGCTCCGCCTCACAGGCCGCGCCATCATCTGCAATCACAAAAAAGGTCTGGTGGGTGTCCAGGAACACCGTCCCGTAACGTGGGAGTGAGTAGCTAACTCAGTGGAATAATAGAGCAAAGATTAACATGTTATCAAATCAATCACGCGATAATAGTAAAGCAGTAATTCAAACATTCCTAATACTGTTGTTAATGCAAGATGACATGACGTGATGTATGCCCTCACCGACGATCACCCTCATGCGGCAACATCTTACGACCGCGGCATGCCACACTCCCTAGAGTGCTCCACATCTTCCAGGCACATGCAATGCTATGGTGATATGATTTCCAAGTTGTTATTAGTCCATTCAAACAGCAGGATTGGGAAACTAAGGTACTTCCCTTGTATCAATCCCAACACAGATCCTGTCTAGGGTCGTCACTCCTAGTAATCTCATACGATGTATATTTCGTAGGTCGCTGCAAGGGCTGTTGCACGCACTCGTTGCACCGCTCCCCCATCACCTTATCAATACAGGCCTACCGTACTCTACTGCAACGGAAGGGTCGTCGCCTCCCGTGGACTCAAAATACGCTCGCGGTCACTACAAAGGGCTCGTCGCCTGATCAGTGTAGGCCGACAGCTAGAATATAGTGTCCCATACCACCATAATCTGCTCACGAGTCTAGGTGCTCACTGGTCACTACGGGGAGGTTTGTGGCCCCAGCGTAGGCCGACAGCTCGACCACGGTGTCCCATACCACCATGCCCGGCTCATGAGTCTTCGTGGATCAAGGTACCATGGTTAACAGGGTTTACAATGGTAAGTTCAGTACCCTAGGTTCAAGCAGTTATGACTCATACAAGGTGAACATACATCGGCCAGTCGGGTTACTTGACGGGCTCGACTAGCGCGATCGCATCTCAAGTCGAACGACATGAAGTGCGTAAAACACTTCGCGTGGCCTAACCACTGCCGCCAACTCTAAACACGAATCACGTTCATCGACGCGTCGCTCGTGGCTATGACCAGTCAGCCACGAATTCGCTCGGTTACCGACTGCCTGAACTAAGTCTAGTCCCACACATCTATGAAATCACATCAAAAATATATGCAAAGGTATTGGAATTGAAATACAATCATGTGAGCATGTTAACACATGTTATAACATTCAACTGAAGCAAATCTTCAAACACCTACATTCCATGCATGTAATGGAATCATGCATATGGTCAACATATAGGAAATCATTTAGGTCAGCATATTAATCAAGAAATCATTCTCAAACTACTACATAACATCATTTAATTCAATACATACTAGTACAAGCATTTATACAAACACATACACTACACACTTAAGTCTACATATAGTATGTCGACCCAAAGTGCGCAACTAGGCGAATCTCTTCGCCAAACTGATTATGCAAGCATTCCTAACTCCCTAATGCGGCAACAAACCATGTCAATCCTGTCAGCAAAATATGCATGTAGACCGTACTTCCTACAAATGACTAAAATGCCCTAAATCTCATATTCTTCGTTAATTTACAAAACGGGAAACGGAGAGCATGTTGTACATGTCAAACGGCGTTGCCGTCAAGAATCTACTATTAAACGACATTGAAAGCTTTGGAAACAGTCAATCAAAGCGTCTAATATCCGCACCTTGTCTCTTATGGATGTTGAAATTCGAACCGAGCGTATACGCTTCGTCTACAGCGATAAGAGAACCTGTTTTACAAGATTTATTAACTATCAGGCTATGAAACGGAAGAAACATCAAATCAGCAACTTTCTAGGGTTTTTCTTACCTGAAAACGCGGAGGAATCGCCGGAAAAGTGATCGGAGTGCGTTGCCTAAGCACGTACAGCAGCAGCAGGAAAAGCTCTCCCACCTTCTCTCACAAACTCTCGCTTTCTCTCTCACTCTTGCTAGGGTTTCTAGCAAATTCGGATGAGTGAGAGAAGTGAGGGTTTCAACCCCTTTTATAAGCTCAAATGTGCCCAAAACAGGCTTGGGAACAAAGTATACTTGAGGTATATCCAAATCGGGGCTGTTTCGGTCCAAAAGCTGCTTTCTGGTGGTCCCCTGGTCGATTGCGATCGGACTTAAGCTCATGCGTACCAGATGTAGCACGCATTAAGTTTTCAGTCTGGCAGGATTCGCAGATCGCCCGTGGCGGACCAGTTTCAGTTCAGCGGTCACCGCACATAGATCAGGGCTGAAAGTTTCATGATAATAAATAGAAATTTTTTCCTGATCCGAGGGTGTAATTTGGATGAATTCTGACGGTCAGAACGCTTAATACTGACGCGTCAAGTCGTGTGCCAGATTTGAATTTGAAATTCCAAATCAGTCCCTATTTGCGGTCTCTTCAGTCCGGGTTCAACGAAATAGTCTGTGATTATCGGTTTGACTTGATTTTCGAAATGATTGTCAAGTCCAGCTGGACGGTTCTAACGGTCTAAGATAGGAGGTATCGGACCTTCGATGCGCGGTCTAAATCAAATACAAAAATTCAATGTGGTCCAGAGAATAGACCTGCTTAGAGTTTGATCCGAGGTTATAGAGTATTATAGGGTCATTGGTTCTACTTGATTTGGGTCTTGTAGAACGTATTTAAAGTGATCAGGGACTGTTTTCCAGCCACTCCAACGTTGCGCTAGCTATCTTATGCTTAGTTTCTAAAGAAATTAATCCTAAGTGGTTTCTTTGGCTATGGAATTGGGTTCTGAGCGATTTTCCAAGTGTTTTAGTTGACCCATTGCCTAAGGACGTCAAATCCCAGATTGGCCAAAATCCGGGGTGTTACAATCTACCCCCCTTAAAACACAATGTCGTCCCCGACATTGGCAAAGAGCAAGGAGTACTTTCTCTAAGGAAGGTTCAAATCCTATTTAATAACCTAATCGTATGTATATCCGAACTCAAAGGTTTCGATCTTGGGCCAGTGGGAAAGAGGCCAACCACTCTTCCGCTGCGCCGCTCTGATCAAACGGTAGCGTTAACTAATCTAACTGGATTGGACTTAATTCCTTCTACCCCCCTTAAAACTTGGTTTTACTTAAGGTTGAAGAATCTTAGCATCGATCCATATATCGGAACGAGGCGCAACTTAAGACCTATCCTTGACATGAATTGGGAAACAACCTCTCATTACAGTCGTTTTCCTTTGCTAATGATGCGTTCTATGGCATTGGTACCTATGATCATAGAGATGAGCCTAATCTCTATTGTGATTGAGTTCAGGGGCAGGTATGAGTTGGTGGCAAGATGTAGAATTCTCTACTAGCTTTAAGTCCTTAACGTTTATCAAGGGCAAAGTAATAACTTATGGTTGTAGGTGGTCGAGCCAACACGGAAGAAAAGTAGTATAGTGGGTCTGAGCCGGATACATAGACTTTCTGTCTAGCTAGGACAGAAGATTTATTGTATCAATTCTTAATCCGAGTCGATGCCGATCTTCTGCTTGATCAGAGCATTGGATTTATTGGTAACCACTAGGATTAGGAAGTCGATTCAAACCGCGAATACATCGCTTACATGTAGTTCCTTTATTCCGCGTTCCCGAATGCAATAAGCCCTTGGGGAAGGCAATTCTAAGGGGCGTGCTAGTACATTCTAAGTTCAATCTGAGGGATTTATAAATGGTCCCTAAGAGTGAATGGTTCCTTCCTATGGGCAACAACAGCAGTCTATAAGTCATAAGGGGATCTATCGAAGGAAGGGAGTCCCATTCCAACCAAATCGAACCTACTATCCCTTAGCATATATAGGCCTTACACTGCCTAAGACAACTAGTAGCCTAGTCTATAACTCAATAGTTATAATCCAAAGCCTAAGTTTATACGTTAAATGGTTCCATACTATTTCTACTACAGGGAAGTCTTCTATTGCTTAGAGTCAAGATTATCTAAATGGAATTGGATTTCTTATGTCGTCAGATCCTTCAAATCTAGGAGTACTAACACTAGGTTCCAAACGCTTAGGGCCTATGTGGCCGGTAGCGCTTAGTTGTATTAAATGGAACCGCATTCCTAGTCCCATGGCGGGATCGGAAGTGGCATGCTTGGTAGGAGGGTGGGGTGGGATAAAAACTAATTTGTGGGCTGAATCCCGGGAGTTACAATACTCCCGATCCAGGGACGATACCTTACAGTGAAATGAGACGGCATGCACTCCATTCCACAAATTTTGGCTACATTAAGCCCAAACCACAACACAAACATTCATATAACAAGTCGAAAAGCATCATGCATTTCATTAAACCCAAAATTGTCATAATACAAGGGATATCTCCCTACAAGTATCATGACAAAAAGTACATGGGAGCTATGTCAGTCAGCTTCTACAGCAACATAGGTAAACTACTAGCCTTATCAGGCTTACAAAACACAACTTAAAACAGGAAATGACTAACTACAACCCGCGATACCTGGATCTAGATTACTAGTCTGAGTCGGGCGATGGAGGAGGAAATGTAAAGAAATCGTTGTCCAAATGGACAGAACGAAATCTAGGCATTGTAGAGGGATGCTTCAAGCTCCCCTAGGATGCATTTTCAGAGAGAAATGGAAACGAAAAAGGGGAATGGAGCACCTCACGAATTCAGCGCGATTTGAGGGTTTTTGAAGCTCCAAATGACGAAATCTCCAAGAGGAAGGGCTGCAAACTCCAAAGAAGTGATGGATGATGGTCGGTTTTGGCCAAGGATGGGTCTAGGGTGGTTTGGAATCACGAATTTTTGGAGATAGTTGCTGAAAAATGAAAATGGGGCTAGGGAAGGGGCTGTTTGTGAAGGAAGTACCCCTATTTGGGGTTTTCAGTAGGTGGACCACACATGGGAGAGGTGTACTACCCAAAATACTCCCACGCCCCAAATTTTACCTCAAGTGGGCCCACCTGTACGGCGATGCATCGCCGAACCGGCGATGGCATCGCCGACCGGCCGGTGATCTGACCGATGGGACCACATGGGTTTGGTCCCCCATGGTCCAGGGACCCCAAAAATGCATGTCCCCCACCTTGGTTCATTGCATTTTGACCTACATAGGCCCAAACATGTGTTCGGGGCTTTCCGGGACCATTCCACAATCCCGAATAGAAAACCCTATGATGCAGCATATGAATTTGGGGTAAAAGGAGCTATTACATCCATCTAGATCCTTATTTGCTAAATAAAGTGAAGTTAGAATGGCCTTATGGCCATTTTTCATGAAATTTTACTATTCACTATAAAATCTTGTGAAACTATCATTTTATGTTATTTTCACATTAAGTTTGATGCCTAACATGATTTGGATAAGAAATAAATGAAGATTCGAGTGGTGAGAGGAAGAATTTTAAAAATTTTTGGTGAAACGGGGTTTTTAAGCCCTGGCGATTGAATACAGGGGTTGTGGTCATCCCACGGCCCAAGGATTCACTTTTACGGGTTTTAAATCGTTCAAGAACTTCTCAACCCGACTTCCTACGACCTAGGAACTATTCGGGTTGCTTTACGCGACCCGAAATGCGTTACAGACTCGATCGTGCGATCGAAATGAATATACTTCGCCTATTGGCGAATCTGGGATCCTATAAATGTTTCTAGACCCTTCTCGCACCCTCCTAAGTCAAAGGAAGCGACAACGTACATCGCGTGACCATAACCCAGGCCCGGTTTAATCCAAATCACGCTCTGATACCATCTGTAACATCCTGAAAATCGGGGGGTCGAGCAAAAACCCAACTCCCGAGTTCCAAAATGTTATTTATGCAACATAGATATGTATGATTGAATGTTGTCTGTGATAATGTATTAAACATGAGTGAGATTAAGCTAGAACAGCATATCATACTCCAGAGACGGTTAAATTAACAAGCGGAAGACTGTGATAGTATGTATAACATATATAAACTGTTGTATGCCTCCAGAGTGTGGATATGTTACCAGGTTATATACATACATGTATACTCCAAAAGTAGACAAAACGAATATACATGAGTGCGCTAAAAATATAAAATGACAAGTGTCAAAGTATCTAATCAACCTCCCTGTAATCCCGTCGATCAGAACACGCATAAAGGAGGGATCCTCCTCATCATCATCAAGTCCGGCTCCGCCTCACAGGCCGCGCCATCATCTGCAATCACAAAAAAGGTCTGGTGGGTGTCCAGGAACACCGTCCCGTAACGTGGGAGTGAGTAGCTAACTCAGTGGAATAATAGAGCAAAGATTAACATGTTATCAAATCAATCACGCGATAATAGTAAAGCAGTAATTCAAACATTCCTAATACTGTTGTTAATGCAAGATGACATGACGTGATGTATGCCCTCACCGACGATCACCCTCATGCGGCAACATCTTACGACCGCGGCATGCCACACTCCCTAGAGTGCTCCACATCTTCCAGGCACATGCAATGCTATGGTGATATGATTTCCAAGTTGTTATTAGTCCATTCAAACAGCAGGATTGGGAAACTAAGGTACTTCCCTTGTATCAATCCCAACACAGATCCTGTCTAGGGTCGTCACTCCTAGTAATCTCATACGATGTATATTTCGTAGGTCGCTGCAAGGGCTGTTGCACGCACTCGTTGCACCGCTCCCCCATCACCTTATCAATACAGGCCTACCGTACTCTACTGCAACGGAAGGGTCGTCGCCTCCCGTGGACTCAAAATACGCTCGCGGTCACTACAAAGGGCTCGTCGCCTGATCAGTGTAGGCCGACAGCTAGAATATAGTGTCCCATACCACCATAATCTGCTCACGAGTCTAGGTGCTCACTGGTCACTACGGGGAGGTTTGTGGCCCCAGCGTAGGCCGACAGCTCGACCACGGTGTCCCATACCACCATGCCCGGCTCATGAGTCTTCGTGGATCAAGGTACCATGGTTAACAGGGTTTACAATGGTAAGTTCAGTACCCTAGGTTCAAGCAGTTATGACTCATACAAGGTGAACATACATCGGCCAGTCGGGTTACTTGACGGGCTCGACTAGCGCGATCGCATCTCAAGTCGAACGACATGAAGTGCGTAAAACACTTCGCGTGGCCTAACCACTGCCGCCAACTCTAAACACGAATCACGTTCATCGACGCGTCGCTCGTGGCTATGACCAGTCAGCCACGAATTCGCTCGGTTACCGACTGCCTGAACTAAGTCTAGTCCCACACATCTATGAAATCACATCAACAATATATGCAAAGGTATTGGAATTGAAATACAATCATGTGAGCATGTTAACACATGTTATAACATTCAACTGAAGCAAATCTTCAAACACCTACATTCCATGCATGTAATGGAATCATGCATATGGTCAACATATAGGAAATCATTTAGGTCAGCATATTAATCAAGAAATCATTCTCAAACTACTACATAACATCATTTAATTCAATACATACTAGTACAAGCATTTATACAAACACATACACTACACACTTAAGTCTACATATAGTATGTCGACCCAAAGTGCGCAACTAGGCGAATCTCTTCGCCAAACTGATTATGCAAGCATTCCTAACTCCCTAATGCGGCAACAAACCATGTCAATCCTGTCAGCAAAATATGCATGTAGACCGTACTTCCTACAAATGACTAAAATGCCCTAAATCTCATATTCTTCGTTAATTTACAAAACGGGAAACGGAGAGCATGTTGTACATGTCAAACGGCGTTGCCGTCAAGAATCTACTATTAAACGACATTGAAAGCTTTGGAAACAGTCAATCAAAGCGTCTAATATCCGCACCTTGTCTCTTATGGATGTTGAAATTCGAACCGAGCGTATACGCTTCGTCTACAGCGATAAGAGAACCTGTTTTATAAGATTTATTAACTATCAGGCTATGAAACGGAAGAAACATCAAATCAGCAACTTTCTAGGGTTTTTCTTACCTGAAAATACGGAGGAATCGCCGGGAAAGTGATCGGAGTGCGTTGCCTAAGCACGTACAGCAGCAGCAGGAAAAGCTCTCCCACCTTCTCTCACAAACTCTCACTTTCTCTCTCACTCTTGCTAGGGTTTCTAGCAAATTCGGATGAGTGAGAGAAGTGAGGGTTTCAACCCCTTTTATAAGCTCAAATGTGCCCAAAACAGGCTTGGGAACAAAGTATACTTGAGGTATATCCAAATCGGGGCTGTTTCGGTCCAAAAGCTGCTTTCTGGTGGTCCCCTGGTCGATTGCGATCGGACTTAAGCTCATGCGTACCAGATGTAGCACGTATTAAGTTTTCAGTCTGGCAGGATTCGCAGATCGCCCGTGGCGGACCAGTTTCAGTTCAGCGGTCACCGCACATAGATCAGGGCTGAAAGTCTCATGATAATAAATAAAAATTTTTTCCTGATCCGAGGGTGTAATCTGGATGAATTCTGACGGTCAGAACGCTTAATACTGACGCGTCAAGTCGTGTGCCAGATTTGAATTTGAAATTCCAAATCTGTCCCTATTCGCGGTCTCTTCAGTCCAGGTTCAACGAAATAGTCTGTGATTATCGATTTGGCTGGATTTTCGAAATGATTGTCAAGTCCAGCTGGGCGGTTCTAACGGTCTAAGATAGGAGGTATCGGACCTTCGATGCGCGGTCTAAATCCAATACAAAAATTCAATGTGGTCCAGAGAATAGACCTGCTTAGAGTTTGATCCGAGGTTATAGAGTATTATAGGGTCATTGGTTCTACTTGATTTGGGTCTTGTAGAACGTATTTAAAGTGATCAGGGACTGTTTCCGAGCCACTCCAACGTTGAGCTAGCTATCTTATGCTTAGTTTCTAAAGAAATTAATCCTAAGTGGTTTCTTTGGCTATGGAATTGGGTTCTGAGCGATTTTTCAAGTGTTTTAGTTGACCCATTGCCTAAGGACGTCAAATCCCAGATTGGCCAAAATCCGGGGTGTTACACTTACCTAGAATGAAGTCGGAAGCACTAGAAGAATGATTGGAACACGATGGATAAGCTCGTGTACTAGCAGGATCGAGTGGCGGGGACTTCTCTCACAACTCTCTCACAAACTCTCACTTTCTCTCTCTTCTCTTTCTAGGGTTTCTTACAAATTCATAGGTGAGAGATATGAGTGGGTTTAAGGCCCTTATATAGGATAAAAAGTCACCTATTTAGACTTAAACCAAGGTATACTTGGGTTATAGCCAAATTGGGTCTTTCCCGATCCAAAAGAGCATTTCTGGAGGTCACCTTACCAAACGCAGTTGGACTTAAGCTCATGGATATTGGATCCTGATCACATTAAGTTTTCAGTCTGGTAGTATTCACAGATCGCATGTGGCGGACCAGTTTCAATTCAGTGGTCACGGAGATTCGATCAAGGATTTCAAGTACACTGACCTGAGTGAGAAATGTTCCCTGATCCAAGGGTGTATTTGGGTCAGATTCTAACGGTCTGAATGCTTATACTTAACCCGCAAGCGAAACGTGCCAGATTTATTTAAATCACATTTAATTTTTTATGAATTTCACTCTTTCTCACACTCCTTGCTCCAAGCTCAATGAAATAGCCTTAGAACATCAGTTGGGCTTGATTTTTGGAACGATTGTCAAGTCCAGCTAAGCGGTCGTAATGGTCTAAGATTGTAGATATTGAACTTTTGACGCGCGGTCTAGATCCAATACAAAGTTTCAAAGGGTTCATGAGAGAAAACGGGTTTAGATTTTGATCCTAGGTTTCATGACGTTATAGTGTTAACAGTTCCACAAGTTTTGGGTCTTGTAGAACGTATTTAAAACGATCAGTGCTAATTTCACAGCTAATCTAACATAGTGTTAGTTAACTTACGATTAATTTCTAAAGGAATTAATCATAAGTGATTTCTGATCGAGGTGGTACTCGAGTCTCTGTACGGATTTTTTTGAGACGTTACAATCTACCCCCCTTAAACAATAAATTTTATCCTCAAAATTTATACCTTTTCGTACTCCTCGAGAAGCTGTGGGTAGTTCTTTCTGATTTCGGCTTCCATCTCCCATGTAGCCTCTTCTTCAGTGTGATGCGTCCACAACACCTTTACAAGGGGGATGACCTTGCTATGCAATACCTGATCCTTCCTGTCTAATATGCGCGCCGGTCGCAGTATGTATGTAACATCCTCACCTAACTGCACTTGATCCCATCTGATGATATGGGAAGGATCAGGAGCGTATTTCTTCAGCATAGAAATATGAAATACATTGTGTATGCTCGCGAGAGGCATAGGCAAAGCCAGACGATACGCCATTGCACCCACACGGTCAAGAACCTGGAATGGACCAATAAATCACGGTGCTAGTTTCCCCTTCTTCCCGAACCGAAGAACTCCCTTCATAGGGAAAACTCTCAAAAATACGTGATCCCCAACTGCAAACTCTAGCGGGCGCCGTCTCGTATCGGCATAACTCTTCTATCTACTCTGCGCTGTAAGAAGTCGGCGCCTAATAATGTCAATCTTCTCCGAGGTCGCCTGTACTATCTCTGGGCCAATCAATCTGCGATCACCGATCTCTGCCCAGCAATGCGGTGCTCGGCAAGGACGCCCATACAAGGCCTCATAAGGTGCCATACCGATACTCGCCTGAAAACTGTTGTTGTACGCGAACTCTGCATATGGAAGACAATCATCCGAACTGTCTTTGAAATCCAATACGCAAGCTCGCAGCATGTCCTCTAGAATTTGGTTCACTCGCTCTGTCTGTCCGTCTGTCTGTGGGTGAAAAGCAGTATTGAACTTCAACTTCACACCCATAGCTTCCTGGATGCGAGTCCAGAAAATAGAAGTGAAACACGTGTCTCCGTTCGAAATGATCTCTAAGGGAACTCCATGCAGATGCACTATCTCTCTGATATATAGCCTGACCAACTCGTCTGCAGAGTTCGTAACTCTGATCGGTAGGAAGTGCGTCGACTTCGTCAAACAGTCGAAGATCACCCAGATAGAATCATGTCCCTTCCTCATCTTCGGCAGTCCTGATACGAAATCCATAGAAATAAAGTCCCACTTCCACTCAGCTATATGCATAGGCTGAAGGAGACCAGGAGGTCGGCGATGCTCTGCCTTCACCTGCTGGCAAGTGAGACAACGGGACACGAAATCTGTGATGTGGGTCTTCATGCCATCCCACCAATATGTCCTCTTCACGTCATGATACATCTTTGTGCTACCCGGATGCATCGCAAGTCTAGAGCTGTACGCATCCTCGAGAATCTCTCGTCTCAAGTCAGGGATATCTGGGATGCATAGGCGGCCACGATAACGTAAGCCCCCATCCGTTCCAACTCGCCACTCGGCATCTGCATCATCACTGACCTGTTCTCGAAGCTCAGTCAGACGCTCGTCATCCCTCTGTGCCCCAATGACTCTGTCATCGATAAGAGGTCGCACCTGAACATGTGCGATGAACTCAAATGGCTCCTCCACGGTGAGTTTCTGCTCAAAGTCTCGCAAAAAATCAACCATGTCCCACTCGACAACCATCAGCGGAGCCGCAAACTCCAACGCCTTCTTGTGGCTCAACGCGTCAGCCACAAGGTTCGTCTTGCCAGGATAGTAGGAAACCTCAAACTTAAAGTCTTTCAAGGTCTCCATCCATCGTCGCTGCCTCATATTCAGGTCCCGCTGTGTGAATATGTATCTGAGGCTCTTGTGGTGGCAAAAAAGCTCAAACTCCTCTCCGTAGAGGTAATGTCTCTAGAGCTTCAATTTGAAAATGACGGCTGCCAACTCAAGGTCATGTGTAGGGTAATTCTCCTCGTGCTTCCTTAATTGTCTCGAGACATAAGAAATTACCCTTTCCTTTTGCATAAGGACACAATCCAGACCAACGCTAAACGCGTCGGTGTATATCGTGTATTTAACCCCTTGCTCTGGCAATACTAGCACAGGGACGGACGTCAACCTATCCTTCAGCTCCTGAAAAGCTGCCTCCGCCTTCTCATTCTAGGTGAACTTCAGATCCTTCCGCGTCAATTGAGTCAAGGGTCTGGCTATCTTGGAGAAGTTCCGAATGAATCGTCGATAGTAGCCAGCAAGACCCAGGAAAATCCTCACCTCGATAACTGAACCAGGATGCTTCCAGTCCTGTACCATGGCTACCTTAGCAAGGTCCATCACCATCCCATCCTTGGACACCACATGTCCCAGGAACTTGACTTCCTCCTTCCAGAAGTCGCACTTCCTATACTATGCGAACAACTGGTGCTGTCTGAGTGTATCCAGGACTAATCGAAAATGCTCCTCATGCTCCTCTTGACTCCTGGAATATACCAAAATGTCGTCTATAAACACGATGACGAATCGATCGAGGAAAGGCCAAAATACCCTGTTCATCCGATCCATGAACACGGTTGGTGCGTTCGTGAGACCGAACGACATCACGAGGAACTCGTAGCGGCCAAAGCTGGTCCTGAAGGCTGTCTTCTACACGTCCTCATCCCTGACGCGCAACTGGTGATACCCTGACTGCAGATCAATCTTCGAGAAGTACTGCGCTCCTCTCAGCTGATCAAACAGGTCATCAATCCTGGATAAAGGGTATCTATTCTTCACCGTAATCTAATTCAACCTG
Source organism: Magnolia kwangsiensis (assembly GCA_037074715.1). NCBI lineage: Eukaryota > Viridiplantae > Streptophyta > Magnoliopsida > Magnoliales > Magnoliaceae > Magnolia > Magnolia kwangsiensis. The sequence goes on along the minus strand of CM073589.1, from coordinate 84,257,361 downwards.
CGATAATCAATACACAATCACAGTGAACCATCCTTCTTGGTCACAAATAGTACCAGTACTCCCCAAGGAGACACACTCGGTCGTATGAAGCCAACTTCCAACAGATCATCGATCTGTTTCCTCAACTCCTCCATCTCACAAGGGGCCATGCGATACGTCGGCAGTGAGACGGGCATCGAACCAGGTACCAGGTCGATAGTAAAATCGATCTCACGCTGAGGTGGCAACCTAGGAATCTTCTTGAACAGGTCCTCATAGTCACGAACTACTGGCGTGCGCTCAAGTGTCGGGGCATCAACATCCCTCAATAAGGAAGCATAACACAACACTCGGAAGGGAAGATTAACCTGCACTGGAAATGTAATGGACGTGTCCTCCGGCTTGTAGACTGTCACTATGCGGGTCTCGCAGTCAATCTCGGCCCTTCCCGCAGTCAGCCAATCCATGCTAAGAATGAAGTCGAGATAAATAAGAGAGGGGTCGACGATAAGGTCAAGAGCCATCGTCCTACCCCTTAGATCCACCAAACAACCCTCACACATCATGGGGGCATCAGAAAATGTCCCATGCACTGTAAGAACTCGCACCCCATCCATCTGAGTAGTCGGTAGCCCAAGGCGCTTGACTAATAAATGCGATATTAATGAAATCGTGGATCCTGTATCCACCAACACGAATATAGGAGTACCTCTAATGTGGGCTATGACCTCAAAGGTCAAGGGCCGGGCAGTCTCTGATCCGGATGCCTCTACTGTCAATGTATGTACCTGAGCCTGCTACAGTCGATTCGACCGCGGTACCATGGGCCGTTGAGGCTACCGGAACTGAGGTACGAGAGGTCTAAAAGAAGGATGTGTAGGAGTCGACCGTAACGGTGGAGCAGATAATGCCTGTGGGTGAGGACAGTCGATCTTCTGCGGTGGCGAAAACCCGCTATCCCTCATCTGAGCAAAGCAGCTCTCTACATGTGACCAGGTCTCCCACAGTAAGTACATGTCACACCGGGGTGCCTCATCAGAAGTACTGGCGCTGTAGCCCTAGGAGGAGGGTCGATGTGAGGCCTCTTGCCAAGGAATGGTCTGTCCTGAGTATTTGGTCGTGGCCTAGCAACCATAGGGCCACGAGAATGTGTCAGTCGATCAACATCCTGCTTTGTCCTCATGGACATATGTATCAGCTCTGCATAGGAGGGTATACTGACACAACACATCCTCAACCGAATGTTAGGTCGTAAGCCCTCAGAAAAACGTCGTATGCGCATCTGCTCGTCGGCAAGTATCGTAGGGACATATCTGCCCAACTCTATAAACCGATGCTCATACTCTGTAACTGACATGCCTCCCTGCCTAAGGCGCAGAAACTCATTCTCCCTCTCGTGCCAGTAGGTCTGGGGATAGTATTTCTCATGGAATCGAAACTCGAATGCTGCCCAAGTCCTGATGTAACCAACAACAACTGTCCGTAATACGCTATCCCACCATAAGCTGGCCTCTCGCTCGAACATGAAAGTGGCCAACTCAACCTGCTCAGACTCCGAGCAGTGTAGCATCCACAGTATCTTCGAGACATGGTCGAGCCAATACTCTGCCTCCTCGGGTCTGTGAGAACCCATAAAAGTAGGAGGCCATAAGCGCTGAAATCGCTCAAGTAGGCCTCGTGTATCAGCAGTATTCCCCGTAGGGTAGGCAGATGGTGCAGGATGAGCCATATTCTCATCCTGAGTCGAAGTCCCAGTATCCTCAGCTGGATGCACAGGAGGCACAGGTGGAGTCGCACTGCCACCCAGGGCTAAGGCCCCTGCAATAGTAGTCAAAAGCTGCTGATGCTGCTGGTGCATCATGATCATCAACCGCTCAAACCTATCAGGAGGTGGAGCAGGCTGAGGCACATACTGCATCGGGGAAGACGCACGATACTGCTCTCTAACTGGCGGTGTGAAAGGTGGTGGTCCGACTGTAGGACCTGCAGAAGGCTGAGACTCAGGTGCAGTCTCACGAATCGGGCCCATAGCAGGGTCCGTATGATCATCACTCTGGGGAGGAACCTGATCCATCGGCTCACCCTGTGTAAGTCGTGTCGTGCTGTGAGTAGCCTTAGGCGGCATTCCCTATATTCAAAATAGGGCGCTACCTCGTCAGTTTCAGCAATAGCACAAACACACCACAATCATTCACATAACAAACCGAAGAAACTCCATGCATTTCATTAAATCCAAATTTGTCACAATACAAGAGATATATCCGTACATGCATCATGATAAGAAACACATGGGAAATTAAACTAGTCAAAGCTACAACTGCAACATAAAACAACTACTAAGCCTTCTCAGGCTCACACACAGAAAACAAAAAATAACCTAACTACGACCATCTGAAACCTAATCACTAGTCCGAGTCTGGCGATGGAGGAGGGGCACCCTTATCCTGCAGAAAACACAGGATGGCCTTCAAGGTGCGAGTCACCTTGCCAAATTTTTACTTCATGACGGCCTTGGTATCCTCAAGCTCTTGTTTTACCTCGGCCTGGAGTTCTTGGACTTCCCGTCGCAAAGCAACCTGACTCTCCTCAAGTCGAGCTACATGAGCATCCCTAGCATCCCGAGTCGCAGGAGGAGGACTCTCATCAGTATCCTGAGCCTCATCTTCTTCTTCTTCCTAGCTTTCTTCCTCTATTTCTGCTCCAACTTCTTCTTCACTTCCATCCTCTTCGCCATCATATTCACCCTCACTGTCATCATCAAGCTGGGCCTCACACCACGGAGGTCCTATCTTCATCTGGTTCATGGTAGCCTCATCGATGAAATGAATCAGCACGGGCAACCCCGGCCCAAGTCTATAAGTAAACTCAAGTGTAATCTTGCATATGAGCCGGCCAAAGGGAAGCGACTCAGACGTTCTTCTCGATTTCGCTACGAGGATAATCTGTCGCAGCACAAACATGGGCATACACACGTTCTCTCCCTGGCCCACTTGATACAAGAAATCAACCATGAGACGCGTACATTCATTGCGGTTGGTCAACCTGGGATACACATTGAACGTGTAAATGCGGTACAACAGGCGAAAATCATTCGACATGTGGGTCGCTAGGAGGCTCTTGTTACGCAGCTACTCAACTAAACCACCACATAAAAACTTGGTACAGCGATCTCGCTCATGAACACTCTTCAAATTCTTAGCACTGGGATGTACCTCGCCAAGAGGCACATTCAGGAGTCGAGCTATCAACCAAACATCGATCGTGGCTTCCTGATCTCTATCAAAGGAAATTCTGAACTACAGTGGCTCCAACGTAGGGTCCCGAATATGAGCATAGAAGGTGCGAACAGTGCCCACGTTTGCACGAGACTGGCCTTCAAAGAGTGGACCCCACCTGACAGCTTCGATGCGCTTAAACAATAAAAATTCACCAAAGATCCGCTCATCCAAATGCGGCTCAAACAGAACCTTGCGATCAGTATATGCATCGTGGGCTAAGTCTGCCAACAGTGCTCTCCCTATGTGAGTGCGGGGATCCAAATACCGCTTCGTGTGTAGCTCTCTCCCAATATTTGGACTAGCGTCGGCACTTGAACTAGCGGTGCCACCTCTCGGCTTCCTTGAAAGTGAAGGGTGACTAGGCCCAGCTTCATCAGCGGCGGTCTTTCTCTTTCCCATGAGAGAGAGGATGGTGGAAAGGGAGAAAAAGGCTTAAATAGCCTCTAGAAAGACCATAGAAAATGGAAGAAAGGGGGAGAAATGGCTGACCTAGTGGGCTAACACGAATCTAGGTCCTATAGAGGAGTGAAACAGGCCCCCAAATGCTAGGATTGCAAAGGGAAAAGGGTGAGATGGGTTGAGTTTGAAGCTCACACGATTTCTAGCCTCCAATGGAGGATGAGAGAGCTCCAACGGACGAAAATGGAGAGAGAAGGAAGTGCGTACGACTGTGAACGATGGAGGGGCATCGGTTGTAGCAGAAAACAGGAATGGGAGTGATTTGAAACGGGATTCAAGAGGGAAGACAGTAAAAACATGAGGAAGGGAGAGCTTGGGAGGGGTTTTTGTGAAGGAGGTGGGTCTTTGGGGTGGTTTTAATGGACGACCCCTATGCACAGAGGCTACACTAGCCCCCAAATGGCGTCGGCTCGATGGCCCGCCTGAGTGGGGCCCATTGTACGGCGAGGCCTCATCGAACCGGTGAGGTCCTCGCCGACTATCTTCATTTTCGGCGATGACTTGCCATTTGGGGGGGTCCCCCTGCCCTAAGGGCCCAAAATTGATATGGGTCACACCATGGATCATGCTAGATCAGTGTGGGTAGGCCCACGACTCCGTTTTGTTCCATTTCGGGTCATTTCGGGTGTCAACAGCTGCATATTCGCATTTAGCGACTTCTAACAGCTGGGATTGGGTCCAAAGAGGTCTACACCCGCCCACACATGAACTAAAAGTGGTCCGGGGTCATTTCATGCAACCATGGATGCACACGGACTCGATCAAAACGATCAATTTGAGTGAACTTTGCCAATTGGCGAAACTAGGGCCCTATGAGTGTTTCTATGTTTTTCTCTCACCCACCTAAGTCAAAGGGCGACAGTGTACGTCGCGTGTCCATAACCCAGGTCCGGTTTAATCCAAATCATGCTCTAATACCAACTTGTAACGCCCTAAAAATCGGGGGTCGTGTAGAAACCTGACTCCTGAGTTTCAGACCATCACTTATGCAATAATATACTTATGATTCAATGTTGTCTGAGTTAGAGCATTAATATGAGTAAGATTATACCAAAACTGCAATTCATACTCTAGATCCAATGATAAAACGCAAGCGGAAGACTGAAGAATATATATATCACTGTATGAAAAATAAAATAATCTCGAACTGTCTCCAAAGTATGAATACATCTCTGAGTCACATATACATATCATAAACCAAAATCAAATGTCATATAATAGTCCAACTAGCAAAAATCCCACTGATCCAGGCCACTTATGCGAAGCCGTCTGAGAACTGCATGTATGAGAACTCGTCCTGGTCCTAGAAGTAGTCCGGCTCCAGCTCCTCGATCTCCTCACAACCTGCATCTAAGATAGAGTCTGGTAGGTGTTACAAACACCGTCTCGTAACATGGGAGTGAGTGATCAACTCAGTGGAATCATAAAGCAAAGATTAAAATGTTATCAAATCAATCACGTGATAATAGTAAAGAAAACAATCAGACATTCCTAGATACTGTTGTTAATGCAAGTATGAAATGACATGATGGATGCCCTCACCGACATACTCCCTCATGCGACACCATCTTACATCCGCAGCATGCTTTCTTCCCTCAGTGCTCCACATCTTCCAGGCACATGCAGTGCGATGTGGATATGATTACCGAGTTGTTATTAATCCTTTCAAATAGCAGTATTGGGAAACTAAGGTACCTTCCTTATATCAACCCCAACACAGATCCTGTCTAGGGTCGTCACTCCTAGTAGTCTTATACGATGTTATATTTATAGGTCGCTGCAAGGGCTGCTAGGGCTGTTGCTCGCACTCGTTGCACCGCTCCCCCATCACCTTATCAATATAGGCCTAGTGTACTGTCGTTGCTACGGAAGGGTCGTCGCCCCCCGTAGACTCAAAATACGCTCGAGGTCACTACAAAGGGCTCATCACCAATCAGTGTAGGCTAACATCTCGAATGTAGTGTCCCATACCACCACAATCGGCTCACGAGTTTAAGGTGCTCATTGGTCACTACGGGAAGGTTTGTGGCCCCAGCGTAGGCCGACAGCTCGACCACGGTGTCCCATACCACCATGCCCAGCTCATGAGTCTTAATGGATTAAGGTACCATGGTTAACAGGGTTTGCACTGGTAAGTTTGGTACCCTAGGTTCAATCAGTTATAACCAATACAAAGTGAACATACAATGGTCAATCGGGTTACTTGACGAGCTCGACTTGTACGAGCGCACCTCAAGCTGAATGACATGAAGTGCATAAAACACCTAGTGTGGCCTAACCACTGCCGCCAACCCAAAGCACGACTCGCATTCATCGACGCGTCTTTCATGGCGAATAGAATCCAACCACGAATTCAGATCTATTACCGACTGCCTGGACTAGGGTATAGCCCCAAGCACTTATAATCTACATCAGTGATCATGTGAGAATGACAGAAATGAAACACAATTAATCCAAGCATAATGACAGCATGTTATAACATACAACGCAAGCAAATTAACCAAACGCATGTATTCCATACATATAAGGAAATTAATTCAATAACAGCATGGAGGAAAATCATGTACATCATCATATTAATTGATAATTCAATCTCAAGACTACAACAACATTTACTCAATACATACTAATACAAACATTTATACAAACACTTAGTCTACACACTTTAGTCTACATAGTGTATGTCGACCCAAAGTGCGCATTAGGGCGAATCTCTTCGCCAAACAGATCATGCACGCCTAACTAATATCATAACACGATAAATACACATGGCAATCATTTCAGCAAAATACAGACAAATACAGTATTTCCTACAAATGCCTAAAATACTATAAATCTCATATTCTCTGTACGCAGTCGAAATGGAAAATAGACAGCATGTTCTACATGTCAAACGGCGTTCTCGTCGATAATCTACTATTAAACGACATTGAAAGCTTCAAAATCAGTCAACCTAAGCATCTAGAATCCTCACCTTTCGTCGTAGATGCATATCGATTCGAATAGAAAGTCTATGCTTCGTCAACATCGATATGACGACCTAATTCACAAGATAGGTCAGCTACTTCGCTACTTGTATTGCTAGAATCCCCAAAACAGGTTGAGGTTAGGGTTTTCTTACCTAGAATGAAGTCGGAAGCACCGGAAGAATGATTGGAATACGATGGATAAGCTCGTGTACTAGCAGGATCGAGTGGCGGGGACTTCTCTCACAGCTCTCTCATAAACTCTCACTTTCTCTCTCTTCTCTTTCTAGGGTTTCTTGCAAATTCGTAGGTGAGAGATATGAGAGGGTTTAAGGCCCTTATATAGGCTAAAAAGTCACCTATTTAGACTTTAAACCAAGGTATACTTGGGTTATAGCCAAATCGGGTCTTTCCCGATCCAAAAGAGCATTTCTAGAGGTTCCCTGACCAAACGCGGTCGGACTTAAGCTCATGGATATTGGATCTTGATCACATTAAGTTTTCAGTCCGGTAGTGTTCCCAGATCGCACATGGCGGACCAGTTTCAATTCAGCGGTCACGGAGATTCGATCAAGGATTTCAAGTACACTGACCTGAGTGAGAAATGTTCCCTGATCCGAGGGTGTATTTGGGTCAGATTCCAACGGTCTGAATACTTATACTTAACCCGCAAGCGAAACGTGCCAGATTTATTTAAATCACATTTAATTTTTTTATGAATTTCACTCTTTCTCACACTCCTTGCTCTAGGCTCAATGAAATTGCCTCAGAACATCAGTTGGGCTTGATTTTCGAAACGATTGTCAAGTCTAGCTAAGCGGTCATAATGATCTAAGATTGTAGATATCAGACTTTCGACGTGTAGTCTAGATCCAATATAAAGTTTCAAAGGGTTCCTGAGAGCAAACGGGTTTAGAGTTTGATCCTAGGTTTCAGGACATTATAGCGTTAACAGTTCCACAAGTTTTGGGTCTTGTAGAACGTATTTAAAGTGATCAGTGCTAATTTCATAGCTAATCTAACATAGCGTTAGTTAACTTATGCTTAATTTCTAAAGGAATTAATCCTAAGTGATTTTTGATCGATGCGGTACTCGAGTCTCTGTATGGATTTTTCCAAGACGTTACAGTACCTCCCTTGTATCATTACCCAAATGGTGATCCATTCTCGGGTCGTCAGTCCGAGATAATCTCATACGATGTTATGGTTCTAGGTCACTGCAAGGGTTTCCAGGGCTGTTGTGCGCAATCGTTGCTCCTCTCCCCATCACCTTATCAATACAGGCCTAGTTATATCCCACATACTGCAACAAGACTCGTCGTCCTTATGCACTATCAGGATATACTCGAGGTCAATACAGAGGGCTCGTCACCAATCAATGTAGGCCGACAACAAGAATATAGTGTCCCATACCACCATAATCTGCTCACGAGTATAGGTGCTCACTGGTCACTACAAAGGGCTCGTCACCAATCAGAGTAAGCCGACAACACGAATATAGTGTCTCATACCACCATAATTAGCTCATGAGTCTTAGCGGATCGAGGTACCAAGGTTAGAGGGACTTTTCATTGGTAAGTTTGGTACCTTAGGTTCAAGCAGTAGCGACCAAACATGGTGAACAAACATAGGTTAATTGGGTTAGTTGATAAGCTCAACCAGGCCAAGCGTACGTTGAATTGAACGACATGGAATGCATAAGCAGTCCGTGTGGCCTAACCACTGCCGAACATTCCAAGCACGACTCAGATTCGTTAAACTCATCCTACGTGGCGAACAACCTCAACCACCATTTGGAGTACGCTTACCGATAACCTAGACTGTAGCACAACCCCAATCACATACAAATTCCATAACAGGCATATGAGGCATATCTTACTATCATGTGGACATTCATGAAGTATAACTTAAATGCAAATACATTACATGGAAGAAATCATATATACCTTTGATATGATTTATCTAAGTTAATCAATTCATGGAGGAAATCATATACACAGTTAATACAAATAATCTAAGTTACACAATACATGGAGAAAATCATATACTCAAGTATTGTGATTGAGATTCATATCTCAACAACCTTAACAATCACATTTTTACTAACTACTAACTCATTCAGCCACTTTTACATACACTTACTCTACACATTGCATCATACATATTATGTAGTCATTAGCATACGTATTAGGGCAAATCCTTTCGTCAAAGGGTTATCGCCTATACAATAATCATATATTCATGACTATTAGTCATGGCGAGCACGAAAGCAAATTCCATACTCATTCAGTTATTTTCACAAACACTTAGGCTAAACATACTAACTACATACCGTATGTTGATATATCATGTATTTGACCAAATCCTTTCACTAGGGAGTTGCCCCATATATCACTTGCATATACCCACGAGGGATAATCATGGCATGCATGAATCCGGGTTCCGTATTCATCTAAACATTTTTACAAACACGTGAGCTACACACTTTTACATATATAGCGTATATTAGCTGTGGCGTGATTTAGGACAAGTCCTTTTGCTAAGGAGTTGTCACACCTGTAACAAGCATATATTCACGGTAAATAATAATGTTAAGAACAAATCCAAATTTCATACGTATACGGTATTTTTTCACAAATACGAGGAATACAGTATATTCAACGTAATTAACGTATAACTGAAAATCGAAACGGACAACACTTTGTACATATGAAATAGCATCCTAGGCAAGAATAAATCATTACTTAACATTGAAAGTCTTGGAAACCATAACCTAAATGTATATAGTCCGCACCTTAAACCAGAAAGCGCGTATAAGATGTGATTCAGACGATAAGTCTTCGTCAACGACAAATAGACAACCTAAGGCATGAAATAGATTAGCTATAACATCATTGGAACTATTCTAGGCTTCAAAACAGGTTAGGGTTAGGATTTGTTACCTAAGAACGGAGTTGGAATCACCAGAATAACGATGCAGAAGGATGGATGAGGCACGCAAAGAGACTGGAAGGAATCCCTGGAAGAAAACTCTAACTTCTCCCTCACTTTCTCTCTCTTTTCTCTCTTCTCTCTCCTAGGGTTTCTCTTAAATTCGTATGGAGCAAATGAGAGAGGGTTTAAGGCCTTTTTTAAAGCCAAAAAGTGACAGAAATAGACTTGGGGCCAATGTATACTTAGGTTATAACCAAATCGGGTCTGTTCCGATCCAACGGAGCACTTTTGGAGGTCCTGTTACTAAATGCGATCGGACTTAAGCTCTCTAATATCGGATCTAGGTCAAGCTAAGTTTTTAGTCTGGTCGGATTTCCAGATCGACCGTGGCGGACCAGTTTCAGTTCAACGGTTATGGGAACTCGATCAGAGCTACAAGTACTATGACATATAAGGGCCACCTATCTTGATCCGAGGGTGAAGTTGGGACGAATTCTAATGGTCAGAATGCTTAAAAATAACGCGCAAGTGAATCGTTCCAGATTTCTTAAAAATATAATTAATTTTTCTAAAAATCTTCATTTTCCTACTCTCTTTACTCTGGGCTCAATAAAATGGTCTCAGGACATCGTTTGGGCTTTATCTTCTAGGTGATTGACAAGTCCAACTAGGTGGTCATAATGGTCTAAGTTCATAACTATTGGACTCGATGCGTGGTCTAGAACCAATACAAAGTTACAAAGTATTCTCGGGAGCAACTGGGTTTAGAGTTTGATCCTAGATTTTAGGGTAACGTAGCGTTAACAATTTTAGAGGTTTTGGGTCTTACAGATTGTATTTAAAGTGGTTGGTGTTAATTTTGCAGGAAATTTAGTGTAGCGCTGGCTAATACACATTAAATTTCTAACGAATTAGGTTTTAAATGATTTCTATGGCTTTGGAATTGAGTTTTAAGATGTTACCAAGGTGTTATGGTTGACCCATTGCCTAAGGACGCCTAACTCCAGGTTGGTAAAAATTTGAGGTGTTACAACTGGCCTCATTCTTATCACGGCGAGGCATGCTACACATACAAAGTACACAAGTAAGTACCCCTTCAAAGCCCATTGTAAAAGCCCAAGGCCCCATTTTAAGGCCCATTCCAAAAAGCCCATTTCAAGGCCCAATTAAAAAAAAGCCCACTTCTTGAGACCCATTTTTCAAAAGCCCATTTCAAAAGGCACACGTCAAGAGGGCCATTTCAAAAAGCCCACTTCATGAGGCCCATTTTCAAAAGCCCATTGCAAGGCCCATTTTCCAGAAGCCCATTTCAAGGCCCATTCCAAAAAGCTTATTGCCTATTTTAAAAAGCCCACTTCATGAGGTCCATTTTCAAAAGCCCATTGCAAGGCCCATTTTCAAAAGGCCCATCTTCCCAAAATTTCTCTAAGGACCATTTTTCAAAATCACCATCCACCACAAATCCATGCATCTAGACCATTCAGGAGCATGATGTGAGGTCCACTTCGAAAATCCCACCCGACCATCCTTCACCAAAAATGGCCAACTATCGCAATCTATGCCGCCAATGCATCCAAGTGAGCCCCATATCATCCATCCAGCGGTCCAGATCGTCACCAACAATTCTGAAAACAAAAAAAAACACAAAAACAACAAAAAAAAAATGAATAAAGGGTGGGGCCCCTTTTCTTATCACACCTCACTCTAAACAACAAAAAAAATACAGCATGATGTTAGCCCAGCCCATCACTTGGCCCAAAACAAATCAGTCCAGCAAGATCCAACGGATCAGATCCAATCAAGGTGGCCCAACATGTCCTGATCATGGTCCTCTTCAAACCCCAAAGAAGATACAATCCATTAAAAATTTTCTAAAGAAGTTGACCCAGCAGAGATCCAGCAAGAGTTCAATGGCCAAAGATTACCTGAAATAGAAGGGAGAAAGAAAATAAAAATGGACCACAAAGATCTCTCCAAGATAGCTCTAGGGACCACAAATGGCATCCCTGGACGTCCCAAAAGGTGGATTCAAATAAGGGCGAAGGCCACGCCAGACGGACTAGCGCATCCCTCGGACCAGCGGTCCAAACAATGGACCGACGGTAGTCGGACTGCCGCCTGACCAAAACCAGTTTTGGGGTAGCGAGTTGTCCCCCAAGGACCAAAATGAGTGACCGATTTCACCCTTTGACTGGTGGTTAATACCCAAAAATGTGTTTTTTAAAATTACCAAAATAGCCCCCATGTATTCAAAATTACCAAAAACCCTAATTTTTATTACCAAAATAGCTTCTAAGTTCTAAAGTTTCCAAAATACCCCAATTTTTGTTACCAAAATAGCCCCTAGGTTTCCAAAACTACCAAAATAGCCCTAGTTTTCATTTACCAAAACAACCCTCAGGTCTTCAAAATTACCAAAATAGTCCCCAAAAACCAAATCCAAAAAAAATCCCAAAAAAAAAAAATCTAAAAAATCCCAGAAACTCTCTAAAATTTTCAGAAATTTCCAAATCCGCAAGTCACCAAAATTGTCAAAAATAGAATAAATCCCCAGAGGGTATGGCCTTAAAAAGGACACTTCTTCCAACTCATTCAAGCCCCATTAACTTATTAGTGGAGGCCACCTAACTTTGTTACAATAAAACCGGATGATCATGACCATCCCTGAGATCGGACGGATCTTTGAAAAATCCAAAAATGTTTCAAACCATTAGCCCTATTAATTTATTAGTGGAGGCCATCTGACTTTTCTTCAAATAAAAACCGAACGACGACGCCCACTTGTGAAATCGAACGGTTATTTACCAAAAATCCAAAAAGTATATCTTCAAATAAAATCCCCAAGGAGTCTAGCTCCAAAGGGAATAGATTTTTCTTTTCCAAAATGCACGCGACACGAAGTACACTGAGGAATCTTCCTATTCTCCAATCGCGGCCAGTGCAATCAACTAAATAAGAATTGATCTCTTCCGGTTTTCCCGAAGGACGTCAAATCCATACATGATACATGTACAATTGGCCTGATCTCTATATCTGTACAATCGTACGAATGCTAGTAAAAATGAATGGATCCATCTCTAGAAAGACGCATCAAACTCGAAGTGACGACAATCCATTGTAACCAAAGCATCAGAATTAGCAGTCTGCATGAAAAAAGATTACTTGCACATACCTAGTCTGGGATGTTCAAAAAATTTGATTGAGTCCAAGTTGGCATAGTGAGTTCCCCGTAAGGCCACACCAACGCACAGGGCAGCTAACCAATTTGACAATCAAACAGACCGAATACTCCTAGGGTGATTACGTAGCAAAGGAACGACAAGCCAAATAGTACTGAAATTCTCGTAAAACTGCAAATGTGCAGAGGCCTTTACTTTTCAGACTTACCCTCTAATGTTATTAACAATCTGACGTGAAAGGGTTATGATTGGTAATCCGTAAAACTGTAACAAATGTGCAGGAGGCAATCACAACGTTTTCTTCAACCTTCATGATATGTGAAAGTCATCTCTTTTTCAGACAGTCGACTAAAATTGATACAATGGCAGGCAACGGATTTAAGTCACTACCCTTTTTCTGACCAGAAGGGTGGAGTGTCCACTCGCTTTGACCACTGGTTGCTCGCAACCTTGGTCAAAGAGGGGCATCTGTAGACACCCCACCTAAGCTAACATCTTGAGAAGGCTAAGATAATCTAAGAACCATGATCACACCATACCCTAATCCCAGCTTAAACTTAACCCTGACCCAAAAATCTCAAAAGCCTCCAAAATGAGACCCAAAACCTTGATCCAAACCATTCAATCCACACACAACCCCCACCTATACCTTATATCGTGATTAGAACCCTTTACCCAAGCCTAAACTCATCTGTCCGAGCCATAAAACTCTAAAAAGAGGCCATCGTGCTAACCCACACATTAGACAAAGCCTGCACGAGCGAGCTCGGTCCAAACGGAGCCCGGGCGGCAGTCTGACTACTGCCTGCGGTACTTCAAGTGCCGCTGCTTGCGGCTCGGGTGTGGACAGCTGTCCTAGCATCCAAAAGTCAACTTTCTCTAGATTTACCCCCCCAAGCCTTTACTATTTACTATTTTACCACCCCCCATAGTAAATGAGAGAGTTCCATGTGATATTCCTCTCTCCACAACCAACCATAACTTGCCACCTCAGCTTTTACCCCTCTCAAACTCATAAATTGTAGCAACGCCATTAGAGAAGGCTATAAATAGCCCTCTTCTCTTCTCATTTTAAAACAAAAACTCTTTACTTCCAAGCTTAAATGAAAAGGAGAGTGAAAGGGAGAGAGGGAGGAAGAGAGTGAGGGTGAGGAGGTGCTCCAAAGCCTTCAAGTCCATATTTTTCAGCTATCTTCTTAGCCCACTCCTTGCCTTCCTAGCCATCCTAACCTCCCAGCCTAGCCCAGTTGATCATGGTTCAACCCACATCCTAGCCTATTCAAGATCAAGCCAAGGATCCATTTACATATAAGCATTCATCATGACATATAGTCCCTTCTCAACCCCCTTACTTCTCTAGATCACTGGTAAATGTACGCTCTGTGACTTGCCGTATATCGGATCCTGTCACATCAGAAATTTCTAGTTACTTAGTCCATTTTTTCTTTACATAAGCATCATCACATCTTCCTTCTAGACACACCGTTGGACGTATGCTCTGTGGCTTACTGAAACTCGGATCTTGTCACATCAGAAATCTATGTGTGTGTGCCTAGTCCTATCCTGACCACATCATCCATCCCTTGAGATTATTTTTCTACACAAAGTAGAGACCGTTCATTTGTACGGGTAGAGAGGGTGCCTAACACTTTCCCTCTCTTTAACCGAGGTCCCTTACCAGGAATCCCGGATCGCAGACCAGGAGTTAATTTAAGGTGATTTTCCTCACCTTACGTATTTCATGGTTCTAGCTGACTGCGGGATTTTGAGATTTTTTGGCTGGTGGCGACTCCAACATTCATAACCAACCTACCATCCTTAATCAACCCCCTTACAAATCCAAAATTAGTGTGGGCGCTGATTTTTCAGTGTTTACACTCATAAAACAACAATTCCAAAGGTGCGGTATGATACCTAAATGTATGAGGATCAACCCGGTATGGGTCGTCACCTAAACCGAGTATGATCATTAGTTCCGAGGTGCGTGCTTTTCACATAAAACTAAAAAAATACAGAAGGGAAGGGTTCGTCACCCAATTCCATTCATGCATAAGTCGTTCGAACGGTACTCTAGCATGGAACTATCGGCCGGGTAATTTGACGGGGGCCATTCGAACGAGGACCTATCACCTCTATTAGTGCTCGATGGTCATTACGGGGAGGCTCGTCACCCCAGCGTAAGCTGTCAGTACGGACATAGTGTCCCATACCACCATGCCCGATTCTCGAGTCTTAGTTACTCATTGGTCACTACGGGGAGGCTCATCACCTCAGCATAGGCCGACAGCTAGGACACGGTGTCCCATTCCACCATGCCTGGCTCATGAGTCTTAGTGGGATCGCAACAGTAGCAGTTATGAGTAGGCTAAATCAATGGTAACGATGGTATCTGAAATTTTATTTAATATTATACAATCACTAAACACAAGAATGATCGAGTTTGCATTACACTGATGCAAACAACTACGAAAGCACTATAAGAAAACCCACTTTTACTTTTCGTCGCTAAAAGTGATATTTTCGTAGGCAAAAATTTTTACCGACGAAAATTTTCATCGGTAAATTTGTCGGTAAAATAGCGTCGAAAAAGGTTTTTTTCGATGAAAATTTTCTATCGTCAAAAATGGCAAGATTTTTACCTATGAATTTTTTTGTCCTTAAAAAATAAGCAAATACTTTTACCGACGATATTTTTCGTAAGTAAAAATTTTTTCAAAACTTTTATCGACGAATTTTTCATCAATAAAAAATAATTGTAAAACTTTTATTGACGATTTATTTCGTAGGAAAAAAAATTTTCAAAACTTTTATTGATGAATTTTTTTGTTGGTAAAAAATAAGTATAAAACTTTTACCGACGATTTGTTTGGTAGGTAAAAATATTTAAAAAACTTTTGCCAACAAATTTTTTCGTTGGTAAAAAATAACTTAAAACTTTTATCGATGATTGTTTTCATAGGGAAAAATATTTCAAAAACTTTTACCGATGAATTTTTTCGTCAGTAAAAAATAAGTAAAAAACTTTTATCAATGATTTGTTTCGTAGGTAAAAATATTTCACGATACATTTACCTACGAAACTTTTCATAGGTAAAAATATTTACAGAACTTTTACCAATGATTTTTTTCATAGGTAAAAATATTTCATGATACTTTTACCTACGAAACTTTTCGTAGGTAAAAATATTTACAAAACTTTTACCAATGAATTGTTTCGTTGGTGAAAAATAAGTAAAAAATTTTATCGACGATTTGTTTCGTAGGTAAAAATATTTACAAAACTTTTCCCTACGAAAAGTTTCATAGGTAAAAAATGTGGATGAGACTTTTACCTACAAAATAGTTCATAGGTAAAATTCTCTTTTTTTTAAAGAAAGATTCCTGATATGCACCTGTTATAAATATATTTCATCATATTCTTCCTGGTATACACCTGTTATATAATATATTTCATCATATTCACATCCATCTAAACCCAAACTGCATAAATCCATCCAAACATAAGCTACATTCATCCAAACGTAAAATACATCCATCCAAACACAAACAATCTTATCCACATCACATTCATCCATGCATAAATACATATAAGTTTAACATTATAAATAAAATATAAAAAAATTATTCATAACCTATTTCCTGGTGGGGCTCACAAAATTCAGTGTGGTGAACACATTGTTGATTATGCACACACACCTAGGTCCTTACTCATGCCTTCATGGTAGATTCATAGTTTCAATATAAGGTCACGAGTTCAAGTACCCATTATGGCCGTAAGCGACTCTGGTGTGTGAGTGTGTGTTAAAAGAAAAAGAAAGAAAGAAAATGCTGATTTATCTTCTTGGGTTGAGCCAAATGGTATTTGGTGATTTCTCATCAGGTAGAAATTATTATTAGTTGTTTTCAGAAAGGTGAGATTAGGCCACTTATAATTATATTAACATGATAAAATGTTGTACGTGAGCAGACACCACAAAATAAATGATCCTATGCAAAAAAAAAATGAAAAAAGAGAGAACATATGAGAGGTGATCCTTATCTCCTTTGATGGATTCAAGCTGCATGTGCCCTACCCAACTTCCTATAAGGAGAAGTTATATGGATCTTGGAATAATGTTGGTGAAAAACCTACCTTGTCTATTAATATTATCATATTGTGTTAGGACATTCTAAAAATGAGATAAAATCCAAATCTCAAATAATCTATGCTATAAGAGATAGTGGAGATGGAAATAGATGCATTGTGATGCATGAGTTCGAGTATGCTTGCCAACAAAGAAAGATTTTCTTGTTTGTTGCCATGTGTTTGGGCTACATTATTACATCAATCGGGTTCGGATTTAGATTTAGGTTTTCAAGTTTAGGTTTAGGTTTAGCTTAGGGAGTTGAGACTAGGATTAGGTGTAAGTTTAGGTTTAGTGATTTGAGAATACATTTAGGTTATAGGTTTAGGTTTAGGTTTTAGGTTATAGGTTTAGGTTTAGGTTTTAGGTTTAGGTTAAGGTTAGGTTATAGGTTATAAGTTTAGGTTATAGGTTATAAGTTAAAGTTTAGGTTATAGGTTTTGGTTTAGGTTAAGGTTATAAGTTTAGGTTTAGGTTAAGGTTTAGGTTTAGGTTATAGGTTATAGGTTATAGGTTATAGGTTATAGCTTTAGGGAATTGAGAATAGGTTAAGGTTTATGTTTAGGAAATCGGGTTCGGGTTCGGGATCGAGTTTAGGTTTGAGTTTTCAAGTTTAGGTTTAAGTTTAGGTTAGGGAGTTGAGATTAGGATTAGGTGTAGGTTCAGGTTTAGGGATTTAAGAATTCATTTAGGTTTTAGGTTTTAGGCTTAGGTTATAGGTTTAGGTTTAGGTTATAAGTGTAGGTTATAGGTTTAGGTTTAGGTTAGGTTATAGGTTAAGGTTTAAGGAATTGAGTTTAGGTTATAGGTTATAGGTTATACATTATAGGTTAAGGTTTAGGTTATAGTTTAAGGTTTAGGTTTAGGCTATAGGTTTAGCTTTAGGTTTTGGTTATAGGTTTTGGGATTTGAGAATAGGTTTAGGTTAATGTTGTAGGTTATAAGTTTATGTTAATGTTGTAGGTTATAGGTTTAGGTTTAGGGATTTGTGAATACATTTATGTTTTAGGTTTAGGTTTAGGTTTTACATTTAGGTTAAGGTTACAAGTTTAGGTTTAGGTTATAAGTGTAGGTTATAGGTTTAGGTTTAGGTTAGGTTATAGGTTAAGGTTTAGGGAATTGAGTTTAGGTTATAGGTTATAGGTTATAGGTTTAGGTTATAGGTTATAGGTTGTAGGTTATAAGTTAAGGTTTAGGTTATAGGTTAAGGTTTAGGTTTAGGTTTAGGTTATAGGTTATAGGTTATAGGTTATAAGTTAAGGTTTAGGTTATAGGTTAAGGTTTAGGTTTAGGTTTAGGTTTAGAGATTTGAGAATACATTTAGGTTTTAGGTTTAGGTTTAGGTTATGGTTATAGTTTTAGGTTATAGGTTTAGGCTTAGGTTATAAGTATAGGTTGTAGGTTTAGGTTTAGGTTAGGTTATAGGTTAAGGTTTAGGGAATTGAGAATAGGTTAAGGTTTAAGTTTATGAAATCGGGTTCGGGTTCAAGTTTGGGTTTAGGTTTGGGTATTTAAGTTGGGGTTTAGGTTAAGGAGTTGGGATTAGGATTAGGTGTAGGTTTAGGTTTAGGGATTTGAGAATACATTTAGGTTTTAGGTTTAGGTTAAGGTTATAGTTTATAGCTTTAGGGAATTGAGAATAGGTTAAGGTTTAGGTTTAGGAAATCTGGTTCGGGTTTAGGTTTGGGTTTTCAAGTTTTGGTTTAGGTTAAGGAGTTGTGATTGAGATTAGGTATAGGTTTAGGTTTAAGGATTTGAGAATACATTTAGGGCCTATTTCGCCAGGGGGATTGGAAGGGATTGAATGGTATTAGGGTGGATGGCATGGATTTCTAGGTAATGATGGTGTTGTCAGTGGATTATCTTGAGATCTATGGGATTGTTATATCCCTCGATTGCTAAATCCAGTCTGTTTGGCATGCCCGGCCAATCCGAGGATTAAACCTTCCCATCCCCTCCAATCCCACTAACCAAACATGTCTCAAATTTGAACAGATTAGGGTGGATTGGAGGGGATTTAAATGTAATGATGGTGTTGTCAATGGATTGTCTTAAGATCCATGGGATTAGGATTAGATCACCGACTCTATTTGGCACGGCCGTCCTTTCTCGGTATTTAACTTCCAATCCCTTCCAATACCATCCAATCCCTTCCAATCCGATCGGCCAAACGCGCCCTTAGGTTTTAGGTTTAGGTTTAGGTTATAAGTGTAGGTTATAGGTTTAGGTTTAGGATAGGTTATAGGTTAAGGTTTAGGGAATTGAGTATATGTTAAGGTTTAGGTTTAGGAAATCAGGTTGGGGTTCAGGTTTAGGTTTAGGTTTGGGTTTTTAAGTTTAGGTTTAGGTTAAGGAGTTGAGATTAGGATTAGGTGTAGATTTAGGTTTAGGGATTTGAGAATACATTTATGTTTTAGGTTTAGGTTTAGGTTTTAGGTTAAGGTTAAGGTTATAGGTTTAGGTTATAGGTTATAGCATTAGGGAGTTGAGAATAGGTTAAGGTTTATGTTTAGGAAATCGGGTTCGGGCTTGGGATCAGGTTTAGGTTTGGGTTTATGATTTAGGTTTTAGGTTAAGGTTAAGGTTATAGGTTTAGGTTGTGATTATAGGTTTGGGTTTGGGTTTAGGTTATAGGTTATAGGTTTGGGTTTGGGTTTAGGTTATAAGTTTAGGGATTTGAGAATAGGTTTAGGTTACAGGTTTAGTGATTTGAGAATAGGATTAGGTTATAGGTTTAGGTTTTGATTTAGGAACTCAGGTTGAGGTTCGGGTTTGGGTTAAGGTGTAGGTTTAAGTTAACTGAATTAAGTTTAGGTTATAGTTTTAGGCTTAGGTTTATGTTATAGGCTTAAGTTTAGGCTAAGGGTTTAGGGATTCAGATTTGGGTTTGGGATCAGGTTTAGGTTTGGGTTTTCAAGTTTAGGTTTAGGTTTAGGTTAAAGAGTTGAGAATAGGATTAGGTGTAGGTTTAGGTTTAGGGATTTGAGAATACATTTAGATTTTTGGTTTAGGTTTAGGTTTTAAGTTTAGGTTTAGGTTATAGGTCTAGGTTATGGGCTTAGGTTTAGATTTTAAGTGTAGGTTATAGGTTTAGGTTTATGTTAGGTTATAGGTTAAGGTTTAGGGAATTGAGTTTAGGTTATAGGTTATAGGTTAAGGTTTAGGTTATAGGTTTAGGTTAGGTTAGGTTTAGGTTTAGGTTTAGGTTAAGGTTTAGGTTTAGGTTATAGGTTTTGGGATTTGAGAATAGGTTTAGGTTAATGTTGTAGGTTATAAGTTTATGTTAATGTTGTAGGTTATATGTTTAGGTTATAGGTTTAGGTTTAGGTTTAGGTTTAGGCATTTGAGAATACATTTACGTTTTAGGTTTAGGTTTAGGTTAACGTTATAGGTTTAGGTTTAGGTTAGGTTATAGGTTATAGGTTTAGTTATAGGTTATAGGTTAAGGTTTAGGTTATAGGTTTAGGTTTAGGTTAAGGTTATAGGTTTTGGAATTTGAGAATAGGTTTAAGTTAATGTTGTAGGTTATAGGTTTAGGTTATAAGTTTATGTTAATGTTGTAGGTTATAGGTTTATGTTTAGGTATTTGAGAATACATTTAAGTTGTAGGTTTAGGTTTAGATTTTAGGTTTAGGTTAAGGTTATAGGTTTGGGTTTAGGTTTAGGTTTAGGTTTAGGTTATAGGTTATAGCTTTAGGGGATTGAGAATAGGTTAAGGTTTAGGTTTAGGAAATTGGGTTCGGGTTCGGGATCAGGTTTAGGTTTGGGTTTTTAGGTTTAGGTTTAGGTTTAGGTTAGGGAGTTGAGATTAGGGTTAGGTGTAGTTTTAGGTTTATGGATTTGAGAATACATTTAGGTTTTAGGTTTAAGTTTAGGTGTAGGTTATAGGTTTAAGTTATAGGTTTAGGTTTAGGTTATAAGTGTAGGTTATAGGTTTAGGTTTAGGTTTAGGTTATAGGTTTTGGGATTTGAGAATAGGTTTAGGTTTTGGGGTAGATCTAAAGCTCAAGTAGACCTCAAAACGAATTGGGGCCACAAAAGTTTTCGATCAAGATGATATTTGTGTTATTCCTTCTTTAGGTCTAGGTCTGTATGAACTTACCAGCAGGTTGGATCTCAAATAACTACCATGGTGGGTGCTAGGAAGGAATCAATGGTCGGGGGCATCGTCCCCACCATGATGTTTAGTTTTAGGTGTAGGTTTAGGTTTAGGGTTATACTAGGATCTACTCCAACAATTTCATGCTAATATATAAACACGGCCTGTCCAAATGGTCAGGCCACTCCAATGTTGTCCATAGAAAATGAACAACTTCATCATAGTCATAACAGTGGTTCTCACCTTCCAGGGACCCCCGCTCAACATCCAGATAGCTTTGACGCACATCCGGGTCATCCACACAAGAAACAATCCCCATTCTATAGGAATTCAAATCTATAAAATAAAAAATTACAACTTAGAATACAAAATTCAAAGAAGAAGAAATCACTTGAAATGTATCATAATGCATGATTAATGGTTCCATATGGCTAGAACTTGTTTTAGTATTTCTATGTGCTATTGTCATCTCTTATCTAACTTGTTCATAAGATCACACAAACATGAATGAAGGGAAAACACAGCTATTAGCTTAGATCCATTCATAAGCTCACACAGACATGAATGAAGGGAAAATCAAAATGAAAGAAGATATACAAAAACAAAGATGGGATCTTAACAAAGAAAATAACATGTTTATGCAATCATGAGCTGATAATAAAGATTGCAAATGCATTTATGCCCTACGTAAGTAGCTCACCTGGAATTCCCTTCCTGGTACATTTCGATAAATCCTTAACTTTCACGGGTGCTCTGTGACGTGGGGGGTCCTATCACAGTAAAAGGAAAATACAATTGCTGCAGATAAAATAAAATGGTGCCCTTGCATGTTTTTGACACCGTGTGAACTAAATAAAATCATGCACTATCTAGCCAATCTATGATATGAGATTTGCTAACCCCTACAAACACCCACATGCAAGTTGATGTAAGCCACATGTGCATACAAGCTGTTCATAAGCTGGTCCCACCCTGTATATGAGCTTTTGGCCTAAACAAGCTAGTCCCTTGTGTACAAAACATGGACAATACAAGAATGAGAGACAATGGCCACATTTAAATTACACATGGGGCCCACCCAAAGACTGGACCATTTGTCACCCTCTGAGCAGGTAACCTACAAGGTGCAACACACCTTATAAGTGACATGCATAACATATATTTCATGCAAGTAGCATGTGGGATTATGATGCTTCTATATCATATCTTTCTTGCCTCAGCTAACTCAGCAGGGGAAAGGAGAAAAAGCTGACTAAAACTATGAATTTTTTACAAAGTAGATAATGTGGGTTGTTGCAAAAATCCAAAGTGAAAAGGGTAATGAATTAACTAACCTCTACTGAGGAAAATATAATTTCACCACCTTTTGCCACATTTGAGAGATACATAAGCACAATAACCAAGCGGTGCCCACCACGAGCAGTATTCACCTTATTAGCAATGTAATCATAGTGTGGCTCGTACTTCTGTTCATATTCATATCTAAATACTTGTCTGTCTTCACCATTTTCTGGAAATAAGAAACCACAATTTAGCTTTCTTGCTGCATGCCTCAAACTTGCTTCAATCAAATTATAAATTGAAATATTCTTTTGATATTTGTTTTTTTTTTCTTTTCATTTCTTCCAAGACTGTGTGATCTTATCTATAGGTTGAATGGTCAATAAACATTACAGTAGAAGCTAGTTTGCCAAAATACAGATGGGGCCCACCCAAAGATTGGACCATATCTCAATAGCATTTATGTTTTCAGAAATCTAGTTTTCCAATTGCCAAAGGGTTACATGCCAAAACAAGGTATTGCATTAGCATCAGTTGCACGAAATAAGGTACTGCAACAAGGAACAAATAGAAATTGGGTTACATGTCAAATTCCTCAAGTAGAGTTAAGGGGACACAAAGAAAGACTTCGATGCATACATCATATCTACCCATCCACCAGGTAAATTTATTGACATTAGCCCTTGGGACCAAAAATCAGCCCAAACCAAACCTTAAGCAGTGAAAACTGAAATAGCGGTGAAGATAGCTTGAGTTGAAGTAGGAATATGCCAATATACCCTAGAGGGGGGTGAATAGGACTTTTTAAAGTTTTTATGAATTATTAAAAATCCTATCACACTAATCCTATCACAGAGTACATATTAGGATTACTCAAAATTAAATCTACTGGCTTCCAAGCCTGGTAGAGGATCCAATCACAGAACTATTTAAATGATAAGCATGGAGTAGTTATAGTCTATGATGGACGTGACTGTGTGTGAAGTGTGAGCAAGTATAAATGTAGTTAATATAATCACATAAATGATCAGGCACAAGAATCAATCATAAACACAGTCATTTATAGTGGTTCGACTACTTGTTTACTCCACTCCTGGCTGCCACACTCAGCCCTTGAGTGTACCGAATTTCACTAAGGAGGTTTCCCATGGTTCACCTCAAACCTAAGGTTTTAAATCAGGTTCACCTTCAACCTTTACAACCTACACAAAGGCTGACTGTTTATGCTCTCACGAGCAAGGGTCAACACATAGCACTCGGTTTAGGCACACTAGCCAAGGATCTTACCCTAAGACCCTAACAGAGGTTTTAAACGGTTTACCTCATAATTCAGAGTTTTACTAGTTCACTCCTAACCATATGTTTATGCCCACATAGAGCAAGGGTCCACACAACGCATCCACATGTACACTCCCACCAGAGCCTCATTTGAGGACTTCAAAGGGTGAGCAACACTTAAGACCCAATCTTAAAAAGAAATGATCACAAGTGTCCTCTGAACTCTAGATATTTATAGATAAGTTGATGAGTCCCTTTTAGCACAGTGATGAAGATCTCCTTCTTGTTGATGAAGAGTCTTCATGTAACATCCTAAAAATCGGGGGTCGAGTAGAAACCTAACTCCCGAGTTCCAAAACGCCACTTATACAACATAAAAAATTATGAATGCATGTTGTCTGTAGAATGTCATTAAACAAGATTGGGACTAAGCCAAAACAGCATATCATACTTCAGAGATAGTTAAATTTTACAAGCGAAAGACTGTAATAAATACATAAAATATATAATTGATTATAAGTCTCCAGAGTGTGAACATGTTACCAGGTTAAAAAAATACATGTATACTCCAAAATGGAAAGAAAAGAATATACATGGATGTTTAAACAAGAAGTAAAATACCAAGTGTATTGGCATCTAATCAGTAACCCTGTAAACCCGTCGATCAGAACCTACATATAGGGGAGATCCTCCTCATCATCATCAAGTCCGGCTTTGCTTTGCAAGCATCGTCATCATCTGAAACTAAAATAGGGACTAGTTGGTGTGCGCAACACCGTCCCGTAACGTGGGAGTGAGTGATCAAATCAGTGGAATCATAGAGCAAAGATTAGCATGTTATCAAATCAATCACGCGATAATAGTAAAGAAAACAATCAGACATTCCTAGATACTGTTGTTAATGTAAGAATGAAATGACATGATGGATGCCCTCACCAACATACTCCCTCATGCGACACCATCTTATGTCTGCGGCATGCTTTCTTCCCTCAGTGCTCTACATCTTCCAGGCACATGCAGTGCGATATGAATATGATTACCGAGTTATTATTAGTCCATTTCATACAGCAGGATTGAGAAACTAGGGTACTTCCCTTATATCATTCCCAACAAGAATCCTGTCTAGGGTCGTCACTCCTAGTATTCTCATACGATGATATATTTATAGGTCATTGTAAGGGCTGTCAGGGCTGTTGCATGCACTCGTTGCTCTGCTCCCCCATCACCTTATCAATACAGGGGTAGTTGTACTCTGGTTACTACGGAAGGGTCGTCGCCTCATGTAGACTCAAAGTACGCTCGAGGTCACTACAAAGGGTTGCCAGGGCTGTTGCTCGCACTCGTTGCACCGCTCCCCCATCACCTTATTAGTATAGGCTGACAGCAAGAATATAGTGTCCCATACTACCATAATATGATCACGAGTCTAGGTTGCTCACTGGTCACTACGGGAAGGTTTATGGCCCCAGCGTAGGCCGACAGCTCGACCACGGTGTCCCATACCACCATGCCCGGCTCATGAGTCTTAATGGATCAAGGTACCATGGTTAACAGGATTTTCACTGGTAAGTTCAGTACCATAGGTTCAAACAGTTATGACTAATATAAGGTGAACATACAATGGTCAGTCGAGTTACTTGACGAGATCGACTAGTACGAGCTCACCTCAGCTGAATGACATGAAGTGCATAAAACACCTTGTGTGGCCTAACCACTGCCGTCAACCCAAAGCATGACTCGCATTCATCGACGTGTCCTTCGTGGTAAATAGAAGTCAACCACGAACTTGAATCTATTATCGACTGCCTGGACTAGAGCATAGCCCCAAGCACTTGTAATCAACGTCAGTGATCATATGAGAGTAATATAAATGAAATACGAACCATCCAAGCATGTTAACAACATGTTATAACATACAACGTAAGAAAATCAACCAAATACATGTATTTCATACATATAAGGAAATCAATTCAATAACAACATGGCAGAAAATCATGTACATCATTATATTAATTGAGAATTTAATCTCAAGACTAATCTACCACAACATTTACTTAATACATACTAATACAAACATTTATACAAACACTTAGTCTACACACTTTAGTCTACATAGCGTATGTCGACCCAAAGTGCACATTAGGGTGAATCTCTTCCCCAAACAGATCATGCATGCCTAATTAATATCATAACATGACAAATACATATGACAATCATTTCAGCAAAATACAGATATATACAGTATTTCCTACAAATGCCTAAAATACCCTAAATCTCATATTCTCCGTACGCAGTCGAAATGGAAAACAGACAGCATGTTCTATATGTCAAACGGCGTTCTCGTCGATAATCTACTATTAAACGATATTGAAAGCTTTGAAATCAGTCAACCTAAGCATCTAGAATCCTCACCTTTCGTCGTAGACGCGTATCGATTCGAATAGAAAGTCTATGCTTTGTCAACATCGATATGACGACCTAATTCATAAGATAGGTCAGCTACTTCGCTACTTGTATTGCTAGAATCCCCAAAACAAGTTGAGGTTAGGGTTTTCTTACCTAGAATGGTGTCAGAATCACCAGGAGAGTGATTAGAACGCGGTGGTTAAGCGCGTGTAGAAGCAGAATCGAATGCCTAGGACTTTCCCTCACACTTTCACACAATCTCTCTTTTCTCTCTTCTCCTTTTTAGGGTTTTTGTAAAATTCGTATGGGAGGGGTGTGAGAGGGTTTAAGGTCTTTAAATAGGTTAGAAAGTCACCAATTTAGACTTTAAAACAAAGTATACTTGGGTTATAGCCAAATCGGGTCTTTCCTGATCCAAAAGAGCATTTCCGGAGGTCCCCTGACCAAATGCGGTCGGACTTAAGCTCATGGATATTGGATCCTTATCACATTAAGTTTTTAGTTCGGTAGAGTTCCCAGATCGCACGTGGCAGACCAGTTTCAATTCAGCGGTCACGGAGATTCGATCAAGGATTTCAAGTACACTGACCTGAGTGAGAAATGTTCCCTGATCCGAGGTTGTATTTGGGTCAGATTCCAACGGTCTGAATGCTTATACTTAACCCGCAAGAGAAACGTGCCAGATTTATTTAAATCACATTTAATTTTTTATGAATTTCACTCTTTCTCACACTCCTTACTCCAGGCTTAATGAAATAGCCTCAGAACATCAGTTGGGCTTGATTTTCGAAACGATTATCAAGTCCAGCTAAGTGGTTATACTGATCTAAGATTGTAGATATCGGACTTTCGACGTGCGGTCTAGATCCAATACAAGGTTTCAAAGCGTTCCTGAGAACAAACAGGTTTAGAGTTTGATCCTGAATTTCAGGGTAAGGTAGCGTCAATGATTCTATAGGTTTTGGGTCTTACAGATAGTATTTAAAGTTGTTGGTGATAATTTTACAGGAAATCTAGTGTAGCGCTAGCTAATTCACATTAAATTTCTAAAGAATTAGGTTCTAAATGATTTATTTGGCTTTGGAATTGGGTTCTGAGAGGTTATGAAGGTGTTATGGTTGACCAATTGCCTAAGGACGTCTAACCCTAGGTTGACAAAAATCTGGGGTGTTATACTTCAGCTCCCTTGATCCGCAACACAAAAGATGTACCAATACTAGGTTTCAGGTTGGGTCAAGGTTATGATGGAATTTCACTCTCTAAATATTTTCCTATTAGGAAGATAGAGTGGTTTCAATCATCTATGTATTCAAGGCATCCCAGCTTAATGATTTACCATTAAGGTAGTAGCTGGAGGATCCTTGAATGAGGGAAGTTCATTCCCCAATCCACTCTATTGAATATCAATGATGAGGGTGGATTGGAGGATGAAATCCCTGAGAAAAAGGGCTTAAGATAAACGATATAAAGTTTAAAACACTCAGAAGCACTCTCTTCTTTCTCTACCAACAATAAAGTCTAACCTCTCTATATATAGGCAAAAGGTTCCAACGGATATAAAACGGTCACATTTATGACAGAGTTCGATATCATCGAGCAGGGTCGATATCATTGAGCGTATACTCCCGATAGCATCGACTGACCTCTCGATTATACAAACTCAAAATGTCATTTTCACTTTTGAAAACCTTTTGGCAACTAGTCGATGGGATCGAGACACACATCGATGTTATCGAATTTCGAACTCCGATTCCATCGATAGAGGGATCGATCTATCCACAGGTGAAAATAAGAGAGACAAGCTTTGAAGAATTTCATGTTCTAAAGATATGATCGGGGAACAGCCGATGTCATAGGAATTTGTATATCGATGATATTGGAGTTCATGTCGATGGGATCGATAAATCATACAAATTTACTTATAAGCTTGCTGGACGATTTGTGTCCTGTTTCGATCCAATTGACCAGGCCTCGATATGATCGACATATGAATATCAATTTCTCGATTGGCCCCCCAATCAAAGTTTAAAACACCCTGAAATATTTGTTGGAGGAAACATGCGCCCACTGTCGATATGATCGAATGACTTCCGATATGATCGATATTTGAATTTAGATTGAATCGGAAAGTCATCGATATATCGAAGCTTATAGTAGTTTTCTTTAGAAAAATATGGGTGTTGTAAACTGTCTGTCGATATTATTGATCCACTTTTGATGGGATCGATATTTGAATATCGATGTTATCGATTGAGATTCCGATATATCGATAAATCATCCAGATAAATGTTTGATTGCTGGATACTTTTTGTCCTCACTTGATTGTATCAATTGAGATATCGAGGACATCGATAGAGCAGGTCGATCATATTGAAAGGTGAATCGATATAATCGACAGGGTAAGAAAACTTGAAGAATTTCCTATTTGGTAAAAAATTTTCTTACACTAAAACCCTAAAGTGTTCTACTTAGTTTTAAGGATTTTAATCACCTGGTGTTTTGGGATATGGGATGTGAGGCTATGATTTGCCTATGGAGAACTTCCACATATCCAGTTGAGGCAGACACTTGCATTGATCTTCCTGTGATGCTCTGTAGTCTGACTGACTCAACTTATACCGTAATTGACAAACCAGGGCACTTGTAGGTGCACTTTCAATCTCCCCCTTTGTCAATTACGTGACAAAATATCCAAAACACCCTAGAAAAATATTTAGACAGATACATCCTAAATTATGTGTACATGCATTAAACACAATTTTACAAATTCTAATCACCCATGTACACACCCAGTAATTGCTCCCCTTTTCTTGTTGCGGCTGCTCCCCCTATCACCTGCAACATATAAGAGCACAAATATCCAATTTTCCATAGGGGTGTTTGTAATTTTTCTCCCCCTTTCTGTCAGTCATTGGCAAAGGCGGAATAAGTGATATTGACTGAAGATTTTAAGCATATGAGAGAACCACAACAGATAGATGTATATAGATATTCAACAGTGATAAGCATACATCAATGATGGTAGGAAGTAAATAGATGAAACAATCAGCACAGTCATTTCATAAGCATCAAGAATGGCAATGAAATATGAATTGAATGCAGCCATATCAACCAGTATAAAAAATATATATAGACTGCCACAGACAACAGAAAAATTGGTTCAAAGAAAAATACATAATCAGTAGACGCATTGAATATTCAAAGGATAACTAGACTGATGCTTAATGTTATCGAGGAAGACCATCTGTGAGCAAGTCTACCATTTGCTGAGTAGTTTTCTGGAGGACGTTGAGTTTCTCTTCAATTATAGTGAGACACCTTTCACAATTGTTCAGATGATCCTCTATACCAACCATCCCATTGAGTAGGTGACGTTCAAGGTGATGAGCTGGGTGATTCGTAATCGACTCAGGGCTGACCAATGGCATGCGATTTGATCCTCCATGTGTAGGCCGCATTGTTGGTAGGGCATGTTAGACGGCCCTTGGTATAGAAAGACTATGCCGGGAGGGAGACAAGGAAGGACAAAATCGTTGTGCCTCCAATGATGCATCACGATCAAACCATGCTTCAGGATGCACTTGATCAGATGTGGCAGGAAGCCCTGCATGATGTGCGAGTTTACATATGAGTACGGGAAAGGGCAATGTCTCCCCATGATGTCCTTGGATTACACGAATGATTTGCTTAAGGAGGAGAGTTGGCAGACACACTTGATTCTCTTGATATACATTGTAGAGTACATTGATCACAGATGGAGAAAGATGATCACCATTTACATTGCAGGGATACACATTTGACCAAAAAATGCTATGAAGAATTTCGAAGGTGGGTCCAAGATGGTTGATATGCAGCAAATTTTTATCATTTCGTGAAACTGTAGTCCCTTGGCACAATGCACGGGTTATTTCTCCCCATACCCCCAACCCATTGAGATTTCGATTAGTTACTGGAATTCTAGTGACCTTCAGATTGAGGAGTTTTGCCAAGGTGACTGGAGTGATGAGCTTTGAGTAATGTGCAAGAACAATTCGAATGATGGGGGGGATCTTCACAAATGACATGATAATGTTTGAAGAATTCATGGATCATACCCAGTTGGTACGAACCTCCGAGATTTAGAATATTTTGCCAACCGATTACTTCTAGAAGGAGGTCAGCTCTAAAAGGCTCAATGACACTATTGAGCACTAATCGTTCAGTGATGACAGATGGACAACCATCCTTTGGAGTAGGTTGATGCTTACTGGAATTTGATTGCATGCTTTTCTCCTCTAAAGATTGAAAGTAAGCCTTACCTTTCCCTTTGATCATGTTTTGAAGAGGTGAGATGCTGATAGGAATTGGAAGAGGTATTTAGAGCAGGAAAAGATATGAGTTCGAGTGCGCCCTTCTTATATAACAGACTTATCGATTATATCGATCAGTTATCGATAGCATCGTCATGACTTTCACCAAAAGTTGTGCTGACGGTTGTTGGAAAACAACAATCCGATGGAATGTAATTCAAGAAACCGTCGATTGCATCGATGTACCATCTCGATTGGATCGATTATAAAATTGAAACTGCATAGATATTATCGAGGCTGTAAGAATTTTGACATTTGTTCATCATCAGCATGACCATGAATATCTCAGACCTTAAGATTTTCCAGTGTATACCATAGTTCCTAAGTTATTATTAATGCGAACAAACGCCAATTGACTTTTGGAGGTCACGGAACCTGTTTGTGTCAAGAGGCTTTGTAAGAATATCAGCAAACTATTTTTCAGTAGTTATATAATCCAACACAATGGTCTTTTCTTCGACTAGTTCTCGGATAAAATGATAACGAATGTGAATATGCTTGGTCTGAGAGTGCTGAACTGGATTTTTTGAGATATTTATAGCACTGGTATTATCATAGAAGAGATTCATTGTGGATTGTGTAATCCCGTAGTCAAATAGCATCTGTTTCATCCAAAGGAGTTGAGCACAACAGCTACCTGCGGCTATATATTCAGCCTCCGCAGTGGATAACGAGATTGAGTTTTATTTCTTGCTTTGCCAAGAAACTAAATAATTTCCAATATAAAAGCATTCACCACTTGTTGATTTTCGATCATCCAAATTTTTAGCCCAATCAGCATCTGAATATCCTGTAATAATGGTGGAGGTTTCATATGGATACCATAGTCCAAAGATGGTAGTCCCTACAACATACTTGATAATCCTTTTAATTGCTGTTAGGTGAGATTCCTTAGGATCCGCCTGATAACGAGCACACACACCAACGCTAAAAGATATATCTGGACGATTGGCAGTGAGATACAGTAGACTTCTGATCATGCTTCGATAGAGATGTTGGTCCACACTTTTGCTGTTAGTATCTTTTGAAAGTTTTAGAGTAGTACTCATAGGCGTGTGATAAGTGCGACCAGACTCAAGCCAAAATCTTTTCATCAAGTCCTTTGCATACTTGGTTTGATTTATAAAAATTCCATCATCCAGTTGCTTGACCTGTAACCCTAAGAAGAAGTTCAATTCGCCAACCATGGTCATTTCAAATTCTGATTTCATGAGGTTGGCGAATTTGGATGCCTCATCTCCGCATGTTGATCCAAACACTATGTCATCCACATAAATTTGTACAATAAGAAATGAGTTCTTTGTTCTCTGGGTGAAGAGTGTCTTGTCTACACTTCCTCTGCGGAATTCATGGTCTAAAAGAAACTTCGTTAATCGTTCATACCAAGCACGTGGTGCTTGTTTGAGACCATATAGAGCTTTGTACAAATGATAAACATGATGGGGATGCTTAAGATCTGAAAATCCTTTTGGTTGTTCCACATATACTTCTTCGGCAAGATCCTCATTAAGAAAGAAACTCTTAACATCCATTTAAAATAATTTAAATTTTAGTGCGCATGCAATGGACATAAGAATTCTAATGGACTCTAGATGTGCGACAGGGACAAATGTTTCATCAAAATCAATTCCTTCAATTTGTGAGTATCCCTGAGCAACCAATCTTGCTTTGTTTCTAATCACATTCCCTGATTCATCAGATTTATTTTTAAAGACCCATTTTGTTCCAATGACATTAGTATTAGTTGGTCTAGGAACCAATTTCCACACATCATTTCTCTGGAATTGTTGAAGTTCTTCTTGCATAGAAATTATCCAGTATTCATCTTGAAGAGCTTCTACAATATTCTTGGGTTCAATCATTGAGGTAAAATAGAAATGGCTATTAACATTGTCTATCTGCTGTCTAGTTCTTACACCGTCATTAGGGTCTCCAATAATTTGCTCTCGAGGGTGATTCTTAATAACGGGTAAGTCAGATGATTGCTGAGGTTTATTCAATAATGAAGATTTGTCATCTAAATTTTCGAGTATGTAAGAATTTACATCATCTTCTATCTCATTTGCAGGGGAATTCACATCTTGAGGATGATCATCAATTACCACATTCACAGATTCTTGAATAGTAAGAGTTCTTAAGTTGTATACTCTATAAGCACGAGTATTCATGACATACCCTAGAAAAATGTCTTCATCACTTTTAGATTCAAACTTCCTTAGGTGATCCCTGTCCCTCAAAATGTATCATTTACTACCAAAGACCCGAAATTATTTCACATTTGTATCTTCCCATACCATAGTTCATATGGAGTTTTATTTAGACCTGCTCTAAGATATACTCTGTTTATGATGTAGCAAATGGTATTGATAGCTTTTACCCAAAAACTCTTTGCCATATCCTTTCCATTCAGCATAACCGACCCCATTTCCTGTAATACTCGATTTTTCCTCTCAGTAGCTCTATTTTGCTGTGGGGTTTTTGGGGCTAAAAATTCATGATGAATTCCTTTATCATTGTAATATTTTTCAAATTCATTATTTTTGAATTCACCACCATGATCACTTCTGATGCGTTTTATGTCATATCCTTTCTCATTTTGAATTTATTTTTCTAAGATTATAAATTTTCCAAAGGCATTAGATTTTTCTCAAAAAAATGCAACCCAAGTAAATCTAGTATAGTTATCTACTACCACTAGAAAGTATCTTTTCTTGCCATGACTTTCCACTTTAGTAGGACCTACTAGATCCATATGCAGCAGATCCAAGGGCTTTGTTGTTGCTATGGTGGTTGTCCTTTTATGTCCAACTTTTATCTGTTTTTCTTTTAGACATTCCACACATACTACTTTTTCTTCTTTTCTAATTTTGGGAAGACCTCTAACCAAGTTTTTTAAGCTAAGTTTAACTAAATTCCGGTAATGAACATGTCTCAACCTATGATGCCATAACTTAGATTCATTCTTTACAGCCATATTACACTTTGTGGACAATCCATTTTCGTTGGTACTCTCAATGATATAACAGTTATCACTAGTGCGTAAACCTTTTATGAGAGATTTTCCTATATGATCTACAATTTTACATACATCTTTTGAGAAGGTGACCAGATGTTCCTTGACACAGATTTGGGAGATACTGAGGAGATTATGCTTCAGACCTTTTACACAGAGAACATCTTTAATTTTTGGAAGGCCTGGTACTGCTATTATTCCTTATCCAATGATTTTGGCTGGGCTACCATCTCCAAATGTGACAGATCCACCATCGAAGTTTGAATATTTATAAAAATGAGTACGATCACCTGTCATGTGTCTGGAGCATCCACTATCAAGATACAACTTTGAACTATTTCCATCTTTGAGAGCGGTGTGGATCACAAGGCAATTATTTTGATCTGTCACATCCTCTGAGACTTTCTTGATCAATATTCCAACTTCAATCAAGATCACTCTCTATGTGGTGAAGCCCTTAAATAGAGACCCGCTTTGATACCAATTGAAATAGTGGTGAAGACCGCTTGAGTTGAAGTAGGAATATGCCAATGTCCTAGAGGGGGGTGAATAGGACTTTTTAAAGTTTTTATGAATTATTAAAAATCCTATCACACTAATCCTATCACAGAGTACAGATTAGGATTACTCAAAATTAACTCTACTGGCTTCCAAGCCTGGTAGAGGATCCAATCACAGAACTATTTAAATGATAAGCATGGAGTAGTTATATTCTATGATGGATGTGACTGTGTGTGAAGTGTGAGCAAGTATAAATGTAGTTAATATAATCACATAAATGATCAGGCACAAGAATTAATCACAAACATAATCATTTATAGTGGTTCGACTACTTGTCTACTCCACTCCCGGCTACCACACTCAACCCTTGAGTGTACTGAATTTCACTAAGGAGGTTTCCCATGGTTCACCTCAAACCTAAGGTTTTAAATCAGGTTCACCTTTAAGCTTTACAACCTACACAGAGGCTGACTGTTTATGATCTCACGAGCAAGGGTCAACACATAACACCTGGTTTAGGCACACTAGCCAAGGATCTTACCCTAAAACCCTAATAGAGGTTTTACACGGTTCACCTCATAACCCAGAGTTTTATTGGTTCACTCCTAACCAGATGCTTATGTCCATACAGAGCAAGGGTCCATACAATGCACCCGCACGTACACTCCCGTCGGAGGCCTCCTCTGAGGACTTCAACGGGTGAGAAACACTTAAGACCCAATCCTAGAAAGGAATGATCACAAGTGTCCTCTGGACTCTAGATACTTATAGAGTTGATGAATCCCTTTTAGCGTAGTGATGAAGATCTCCTTCTTGTTGATAAAGAGTCTTCAGCTCCCTTGATCCGTAACACAAAAGATGTACCAATACAAGGTTTCAGGTTGGGTCAAGGTTATGATGGAATTCCACTCTCTAAATATTTTCCTATTAGGAAGATAGAGTGGTTCCAATTGTCTACGCATTCAAGGCATCCTAGCTTAATGATTTGTCATTAAGGTAGAGCTGGAGGATCCTTGAATGCGGAAGTTCATTCCCCAATCCACTCTATTTAATATCAATGATGAGGGTGGATTGAAGGATGAACTCCCTGAGAGAAAGGGCTTAAGATAAACGATATGAAGTTTAAAACACTCAGAAGCACTCTCTTCTTTCTCTACCAGCAATAAAGACTAACCTCTCATATATAGGCAAAAGGTTCCAACGGATATAAAACGGTCACATTTATGACAGAGTTCGATATCATCGAGCAGGGTCGATATCATTAAGTGTATACTCCCGATAGCATCGACTGACCTCTCGATGATACAAACTCAAATGCCATTTTCTTTTTTGAAAACCTTTTGCCAACTGGTCGATGGGATCGAGACACACATCGATGTTATCAGATTTTAAACTCCGATTCCATTGATAGAGGGATCGATCTATCGACAGGTGAAAATAAGAGAGACAAGCTTTAAAGAATTTCAGGTTCTAAAGATATGATCGGGGAACAACCGATGTCATAGGAATTTGTATATCGATGATATTAGAGTCCGTGTCAATGGGATCGATAAATCGTATAAATTTACTTATAAGCTTGCTGGACGGTTTGTGTCTGGTTTCGATCCAATCGACCAGGCCTCGATATGATCGACATATGAATATCGATTCTCGATTGGCCCCCCAATCAAAGTTTAAAACACCCTGAAATATTTGTTGGAAGAAACATGCGCCCACTGTCGATATGATCGAATGACTTCCGATATGATCGATATTTGAATTCAGATTGAATCAGAAAGTCATCGATATATCAAAGCTTATAGTAGTTTTCTTTAGAAAAATAGGGGCGCCGTAAAATTGTCTGTCGATATTATCGATCCACTTTGGATGGGATCGATATTTGAATATCGATGTTATCGATTGAGATTCCGATATATCGATAAATCATCCAGATAAATGTTTGATTGCTGGATACTTTTTGTCCTCACTCGATTGTATCGATTGAGATGCCGAGGACATCAACAGAGCAGGTCGATCATATCGAAAGGTGAATCGATATAATCGACAGGGTAAGAAAACTTAAAGATTTTCCTGTTTGGTAAAAAATTTTCTTACACTAAAACCCTAAGGTGTTCTACTTAGTTTTAAGGGTTTTAATCACTTGGTGTTTTGAGACATGAGATGTGAGGCTATGATTTACCTATGACGAGCTTCCACACATCCAGTTGAGGCAGACACTTGAATTGATCTTCCTGTGATGCTCTGTAGTCCGACTGACTCAACTTATACCGTAATTGACAAACCAGGGCGCCTGTAGGTGCACTTTCAAAAACTAATGGACGAAGAATGATATCATATACATATTTATAAAATCATAAAATAATTTATTTTTTTTTAAAAAAATCTATTTGCAAAATCAACATGGAATACCACAAGAACCCCTAAGCCATTTGCTGAATCAACAAAAAACACTAGGAAATGCTACAAAAGAATTAAAACCAGTTTAAAAACACACCAAATCCAAATAATTACCATAACCATCAACATGACCAAATCTGGGTTAGGTGGAAGGAATCAAATACCCATAACAGAATACCCAAACCTAGGTTAGTGGGAGAATGAATGTTTACCATTGAAACCCTTTTGAGGGTCACAAAAGTTTTGGATCAAAATAATTTTTTATTTTTCCTCTTCATCCGAGTATGTGTGATATTATTAACAGATTGGATGGAAAGTAATCATTATGGTTGGCACTATGGATGTTTTAATGGTGAGAATCATTGTCCACTGCTATTGTTTGTGTGGTCCAATTGAGCTTAAGATATGAATCACTTTTGGGCTCATATTATAAAATGATCTCTAAAATCATTTTTAGTTATTCCATGTCTGTATTAACTTATGACAGGTTGGATCTCAAATAAACATGTGGCGGGCCCTAAAAAGGTTTGGGTGGGCCACACCACATACTATAGTTGAGAGGGGTTACCCTCCCATTAAAACATTCATAATCATATATTGGGCCCACCTAGATTTGATTAACAGATCTAGCCCATTCATTATGTGTGTCCCACTTAGATGAGGGATCAGACCAAGTTTCAGCTGCATTCAAAATTCATGAGGGCCCCACCAAGTGCTTTTATATGTTTTAGGATGTCTTCACAAAGTTTTAGATGGTATAGCCCACCTGAGTTTCATATACGAATGATTTTTGAGATATCTCATAACATAAAGGGGACACATCAAATCCACAGTGTTGATGTTTGACACACATCATGATGGGGCCCACAAAACTTATTAACATCAATTCTTAGGTTCTCACGAGGTCAGTAAGTTGGGTCACAATTTTGACCAGAATATTTGGCCCATTTTACATGTCTGGTCCATTCACTCTATTTTACTGATCAGTACTCTCAATTTGACTAGTTACTTGCCTCAATCAGGCTACATATGAGAAAGATTTTGGGGCATAAAAGATTGATCAACAATTTCAGTGAAATTTGATTTAAACATCTGAACTTTTTTACTCTTCAATCTGGACTGATTAGATTGTCCAAAATTGATTATAGGTTAAATTAGTGGATGTGCCTAATAATTTAATAATTTTATTTTTCACAGATATATTTCAATTTCCATTTAAAAATAACATATTCTTTTCAAAATGTATTTTCTAAAAACATTATATACTAGAATTGTGTGCATGTCATCAATGGGGAATCCAACGAGGGGTATGAATGTGAATGTCTTGTGTTATTTGTTGAAACGTGTATTGAATTGAGGTGTACATACTTTAGGAGTAGATTAGGCCTCTGTCATAGTTTCGGATACTCAGCTTGTTATGTGGGATTAGCTTGTCTTGTCCAAGTTAAGCAAATGAATGAGTTCAGTATATTAGTTTTATGAGTAACTGTACATTAATGAGTTTAGTATATTAATTTTATAAGTAGCCTTAAAAATTTAATTTATGTTAACATTTTTTAATTATTTTTCATTTACTTACTAGGTTAGAATCTTTATATGCTCTTAGATATTACTAGGTTAGAATTTTCATCGGTAAAAGTGGTTTTGGGCATTTTTACAGACAAAAAGATTTATCGGTAAAACTCACCATGAAAATTTTCTGTCTTAAAAATATGAGTTCTAGCGATGAAACTTTTCGTTGGTAAAAGTGGCTTTGGGCATTTTTACTGATGAAAAGATTCGTTGGTAAAACTCACCAAGAAAATTTTCTACTTTAAAATATATGAGTTTTGTGGGCCCCATCATGATGTGTCAAGCATCAACACTATGGATTTGATGTGTCCCCTTTAGGTTATGAGATATCTCGAAAAACATTGGTAAATGAAACTCAAGTGGGCCATACCATCTAAAACTAATTGAAGACATCCTAAAAAATATAAAAGCACTTGGTGGGGCCCACGTGAGTTTTGGATGCGGTTGAAACTTGGTTTGACCCCTCATCCAAGTGGGACACACATAATCAGTGGGTTGGATATGTGAATCACATTTAGGTAGGCCCAATATATGATTACGAATGTTTTAAGGAAACCCCTCTCCATTATATTATTTGGTGTGGCATACATTTAGGTTGATGTTTGTGTTTTCCCTTCATTCATATCTTTTTATTATTATGAACATGTTGGATGACAAATAAACATTACTGTGAGCCCAAGGAAGGTATCAACGGTGGAAATCATTATTCCACACTGTTTTGTGTGGCATGGTCCACTTGAGTTTTGGATTTACCAAAAATTTGGGATAAACCGACATCGTCCATCCATTTTTTGAGATCATTTTATAGAATTATCCAAAAAATGAATCATATCCAAAGATTAAATAGACCACACCACAAATAAGGGGAATGGATTGGCTCCTCCCCCTACACCATCCAACGATTGGTGGTTGGTGTTGTGTGGGCCCCACCATGATGTATGTGTTTAATCCATGCCATCCATCTATTTTTAAAGAACATCTTAAAGCATGAGACCAAAAATGAGGCCTATCCCAATTTGAAATGGACCACATTACAAGAAATAGTGTTGAATGAGCGTGAAATAGTGTTGAATGAGCGTACATTCTGGGGGCCATAAAAGTTTTGGATCAAGATGATTTTTGTTTTTCCCTTTCATCTAGGCCTATACGACCTAATAAACAAATTGGATGCCAAATAAGCAGTACAGTGGGCCTTGCGAGGATTTTAATGATGGATATCCAATCACTATTGTTTTCATGTGGTGTGGTCCACCTGATATTTATATACCTCTCATTTTTGGGCCCCACCATGATGTATGTTTTATATCCACACCTTCCATTCATTTGGAGAGATCAATTTAGGGCAATATCCAAAGATAAATCCAAAGCTCCAGTGGACCCTAACACAGAAAACAGTGAGGACAGTGACACGCACCATTAAAAACTTCTAAAGGCCACGAAAGTTTTAGATCAAGATGATATTTGTGTTTTACCTTATTTCATGTCTTTTTTAACTTTTGAACAAGTTGGATTTCAAATAAAAATTATGGTGGGCCTTAGGATAGTTTCAACGGTGAGAATCATTCTCCCCACTTTTTTCTGTGGTGAGGTCCACTACATCTTTTTATCTGCCTCATTCTTTGGTTCATGCCCTAAAATAATATCTTAAAATGGATGGATGGTGTGGATACAACTCATACATCATAGTGGGGCCCACAAAACTTGGTGACTCACTTCAGTAGCCAACTCGCTACTCAACCTGTATCTAATCCACGTCCATGAGAGAGACTGCCCTAATCTGCAGTAGTCTCCTCTCTCTCTCTCACCCTCTCCCTCCTCTCGCACTCTATCTCTCTCTTCCTCTCTCTGATCTCTCCACCCTGTCCTCTCTCTGTCTCTCTCCCTCCTCTCTCTGTCTGTCACGCCCCAAACCCAGAAATTGAATTCACAGGAATCTCGATCGCCGAATCCAGTGCCGACAGCCTCCGTAGTACCCCATTCTCGGCTCTTAGCATTCATATGCCAGATTTTCGATCCTGGGATCCTACAAGGAGGATTTTTTTTATACATTTAACTAGTAATAAGCATAACCACAAGTTTACCCAAATCATAAAGGCAACATCATCATCACATATCCACTAATATAATCATTTGAATACAATGTTGAAAGGAAAATATATATGTCAAAATCAAAACTCAAGAAAACAGATGCACGCTCCAAGCTTAATGCTGCTGCAACCTAACATCACCTGCACGCATCTATCGTGCATAAGCTTATAGAAAACTTAGAGGGTGGTGTAAGTGTGTGCACGAGATAAGTGTCAAGTATTCAATACAATATCATAATCATACAATATCGGAAAGCTATTAATCCATAAACCATACAATGACTGAATAAGCAGAAACACTGATAAGAGCAGGAATTATCAGTGTAAACAGAATAAGCGGAAGTATGAACAAGTCCATAAGTTAATCAATATCAGAATACGCAATATAAGATAGCTGTGCAAATGATGAGTCATAGATAATCAAATGTCGAATGACAAGGATATTATGTAATACACAATTCGAAAGAGCTAACAAATATCATCACTCTCATCTAAGTCACAGGAATACAGAAACATAACAACTCACAATGCCACCTGCCAATGATGTAATGGAATATGCAGTATATGGTGCTAATGGAATGACCATGCTGGAGTGTGATGTCGGGATGATAGTACGTAGTATCGCAGGCTATGGGGTCCACCACAAGGAACCTTTATCCAAACCAGTCTCATACCTAAATTTGGATAGTCTGACTCAACGTGGTGAACTCCTGATCTCAGGTTAGTCGCTCGCCCAACCGAAATTCTTGTCATAACGAAGATACACAACAAGTAGTTACGCACCACTAGCCCGAGTGGATGGTGAATGGATGAATGAATGAATATACAACTCCTACTCAGTAGCCTGTCAGCACAGTAGCCTGCCAACGGCTGGTGGCTCGCCCAGTGTGGTAGCTCATTCAGGCCTCAGGCCCGCCCACATCACACCCGCCCACATTAGCGTCCGCCCACGTGCGCCCGCCCACATGCACAACAGTGATGGGGTGTCATAATATCATGTCAGTCCTCATATCAGTACGGTTCCTCTCGGGAGAAATCACCGGGGTCTATTACACTTCACACCACCTGCCGCCCCAATCAAGCGCACAACTGGGTAAGTGAAAGAAACCTCACTATCCGCCTGTCAGTAGTCTGCCAATACCTACCCGGCTCGCCGATAGCGGA
Organism: Magnolia kwangsiensis; assembly: GCA_037074715.1. Taxonomy (NCBI): domain Eukaryota; kingdom Viridiplantae; phylum Streptophyta; class Magnoliopsida; order Magnoliales; family Magnoliaceae; genus Magnolia; species Magnolia kwangsiensis. The sequence goes on along the minus strand of CM073589.1, from coordinate 84,216,295 downwards.
CCCATTCCTCGAGCTGGTCAAACTCATCCTATCCATGCCTACTCCCTCGGGTGGGTAAGGCCACACCCCCTTCCAACCGATCATGACTAGTGGAGAGTGCAGCCATCTGGTAATCGGCACTCAACGCTCGTCTACCCACTCGGTCTAGACGTTGGAGCATCCTCTGGAACCAAGAGGGTGTTTAGAGATTTTCACCCAGGGCCATCTATAGCAGCCCGATGATCGAACCAAACAATTCTGGTGTCCCATCTGGCCATCCACGATATGCTTGTGGAGGCTACAACCCTGATGTCGCTAGGGCGTACAGTAATCACAACACACAATGCAAGATGCATGACTCATACAATCTAGTCATGCACCAATCCTGCGCATATCGTGCGCTCATGTGAGATAACCTCCTCCTATCAAGGAGTCTCATATCATCCTGCCCAATGACATATGCAATGGTCAATCACGTCTCATAACAAACATGCAGATGATGCGTATGGGCATGTATCATGATGCTATACTGTCACAGACTCATAGTCGGTATCAAAATTCGGCGTCGACAATGTGGACATTTAACCAACATTGCCCCAAGGAATGACCCACATAGATCTAAACATATAATGGGCCTACGGTCTCACACAAGGGCCTAATATACAACACAATGAGCCTTACTCAAGGGTTACATGTACACAACAGATGGGCCTTGCTCATTGGCCCTGAATCCATGGCATGTAGACCCTACACGTGGGTCTTAAATACATCAAATGGGCCATGCATCATGACCTAATACATATTACAATGGGCCTTGCCCATGGGCCATAAACATATCACAATGGGCCTCAAACGCGGGCAGAATGTACATCACAATCGGGATCCACAATCGGCCACGATGATTGGCCTCGATCTATAATCGACCACAATAATCAGCACCGATAATCAATATTGATAATCGGCACCGACCACCCACATATATACAAGGCGGGGACCATAGATGGATAACAATCAACCACAATGTAAAGATCGAGTCTTGGCCGTGGTTCACCAAATCCAATAGCATGGAGTCATCCGTCTGTGGTGGATGGGGCCCATTTATTTGGGTTAACCTACGAAGAGAATGGGCCTAACAAGGTCTAAGGGAAGGTCACAATGAGGACCTCTAACCGTCACTGCCCATCATTGTAGACATTCAACCAACATTGCTCCCATGGAGCAAAACATATAGCGGCCCACGGCCTCACATAAAGCCTAATATACATATCATATTGAGCCTCATATCTGGATTTCAAATACATCACAATGGGTCATGTCCCATGGGCATCGAATACATCACAATGGGACTCGCCCATGAGCTCCAAATACACAATAGGTGAGCCCTATACATGGGCCTTATTCACATCAAGTGGCTTCATCAATGAGCCGCACAAATGAGCCTCATCTCTGGGCCGCATATACCTCACTATGGGCCCCATACACGGGTAGCATATACATTACAATGGGCCTCAGACATGGGTCTTAAACATGGGCCTGACAATACAAACGGGTGGGCCCCGTCCATGGGCCGCACCAATGGACTTTATATATATCAGCTGGGCTACATCAATGGCTGCACTAATGGGCCTCATATTCATCAAGTAGACTGTGTCCATGGGCCTTTCCAATGGGTTTTATATATACCAAGGTGGGCCTCAATGACGGCTACAAATAAATCAAAGTAGCCTAACGGATGGCCACAAGGTACATCAAGGTAGGCCTACTCACATGGGCCTCATGTATATATCTAATAGAGCACGCCAATTGGGCCTTACATACATTGTAATGGGCCATAACCCAGGGCCTTGAATACATCACAATGGGTTGAGCCCTATTTATTCCAAAGGAGCCCATTACTAGATAACTTAGATAAAACACGTACATCACGTCGGGGCCACGTGAATGAACGGTGCGAGCAACACACTACAAGGTGGGCCCTATCACATGGGCCAAAATATAAACCGATGGGCCCTGATCATAATGAAGGTGAGCCTAGATGGCCTACATACTACAAGTATGGCCTATTAGTGGGCCTTTGGGAGAGTGACAATGCGGACATCCAACCAGCATTACACTCGCAATGTGGACGTCAAACCAACATTGCTCCCAATGCATGGTCCGTAGAGAATATCCTTATATAAATCAGGTTGGGATCACACATTGCAATGGACCTTAGGTACATCCCATTGGGTCTTAAATATATAAAATGGGCCATATCCTATGGGCCTTATATTCATTAAGTGGGCCACATCCATGGGCCGCACCAATGGGCCTTAAGTGCATTGCAATGGGTCATAACCCGTGGACCTTAGAATGCATCAATGGTTCTCGACCCATGAGCCTTATACATATCAAATGGGCCTACTCCCATGGGCTTTAAAATAAATCAAATGGGCCTAGTCCCATGGGCCTTGGAACATATCAAGTGGCCTAATCCTATAGGTCTTATCTATCAAGTGGGCCTACATCCATAGGCCTCATATATCAAATGGGCCCAAATCCAAAGGCCTTATATGAATCAAATGGGCCTGGTCCCAAGGGCCTTGGGATATATCAAATGGTCCAATCCCATGGGCCTTACATCCACATCAAGTGGGCCCCCAACAAGCTGTCACAATTACATTAAGATGGACCTCCAATCATGCCAAGATGGGGTCCACTTGGACTGTGGATCTGGCTCATTCCTTGACTCATTTCACAAATGAGCTGCTTAAAATGGATGGACAGATTGGATGCAGCATCTGCATCACGGGTGGAGCCCACGTGAAGGCCCACCATTGTGAATGTTGTATAAATATATAGTATATAAACAGTATATATAATATATATACAATATTTTATATATATACAATATAATATAAGTATGTATGTGTGTGTGTATATATGTATATATATATATACACACACACACACACACGCATGCACACCCACACTACACACACACAGCACGCACACACTCTGCACGCACGCTGCACGCACGCTGAGGGTGGCGTGCATAAAACACATGCATCAAGTGGGCTCCACCGTCCAGCGGACGGTGGAAGCAATACATACATCATTGTGGGTCCCATGTGGGGCCCACCCGAAATGGTCATTTGAAATCCAACCCGTTCACAAGGTCACTCGGACCTGGATGAAGGGAAAACACAAATTTCAGATTAAACCAAAACTTCTGTGGGCCCAAAAATGAGTTTCAATGGTAGAGGTGCGGTTCCACTGTTTCGTGTGGTGTAAGCCACCTGAGTTTTAGATCGAGCTGAAACTTGGAGGGGACCCGCCTGAGAAGGGGACCCACCTCATGAACAGGTTGGATGACAAATAAACATCACAGTGGGGCCCACAGCAGCAGCCGTGGGACGTTGCCTGGCCACCCGCTGCACGCAGCAGCAGCTGCGTGCGCTGTCAGGGAGCAGAGGCTCTGCCTCATGCTTTGTTTTTTTTTTTTTTGAAAAATCGCTGGCTCGACGATTTTAGAGTGTGGGGCCCACATCACATAAATTCACTCCATCCATTAGCTTCCCTTTTTCGAAACAAGCCCAACGAGTCCGCTATTGAACCCATTTAGATTTGTAGAAAATTTAAAAATCATTTAAATGGTGATAGTTGCTGTTTTGAGAGGTATGGCCCGCCTAATCATCGGATTGACCTCATTCTTTGGCTCAACGCCTAAAATGATAAGGGAAAGAGGATGGACGGCTTGGATTGAACACATACAACAAGGTGGGGCCTACACAATGGCCCACTCCCAAAAAAAGAAACTCCTTTCCTTTTCTTTACAGGGACGTTCAACGTCCCAGATGCTGGACGGTTTGTCCAAACAAATACATGGAGGTGGGCCCTGATTAGGTGGGCCACCACTGATGGATGATGAGGTACAACATATAAGGTGGGCCCCACTTGAAGAAAGTTGAACAAAATAAATATTCTACAAGGTGGGGTCCATTCAAGTGGGCCACACAAACACAATATAATAATAAAAAAAAAGAAAAATGAAGTAGAGAGAGAGAGAGATAGAGGGTGGGACACGCTTGTGATGGAAGGCCCCGCCACTATGAGCCATCTCTTGTAAAACAAATCATACATCAATCGAATCCCTTAACACATGGGACCACCAAGATCAAGGAATCAACGGTGGAGATCCTTTCCCCACCAAAATGGACAGTCTAGATGACCTTTCTAAGAAATAAACATCATGATAGGGTCCATAGAGAATGGCCCCATAATGAAATGATCATGATGATCCTAGTGGGCCATTGGCCACATCTTAGGGTCCCAAGTGAGATCCAAACCATTGATCGGTTGGCCTCACTTGGCCCATCTTAAAAGCATGAAAACTACTATGATTAAGCACCCATCGTCCGATCTTCTTGCTCCTAGGGGTTCCTTAGCACCTTAGCTTCAACTTCAATGGACGAGATGAGGAATGGATGGCTAAGATGAGAGATCAAGGAGTGGAAAGGTGGGCCACACTTGTGGTTTCGAAGACTTGGAGAAATCCCATAGGTGGGATATTTTTGTTGCTTGGAGAAGTAATTTGAGAAATGAGAAAGAGAAACTTGTAAAGGGGGAGAGAGAGTGTGATGGGTGATGGAGTGATGGATGGGAGAGGGATGGGTGTGTAAGATTTTGTTGACTTTGGTGACATTTGTGTAAGAAAAGTATGGGCATGGAAGACTTTTGTGGCTTGCTTGGGAAAGGGTGAAAGTGATGTGTACTTGACATTTGATGGATTGATTGATGAGATTGATGTGACATCTCGTAGAGATTCTCTTGGGTTTCGCAATGCGCGGCGTTTTTCTCGCACCGAACGTTGGCCCACATCTCCTGACCAGGGTATCGCCTCGGCGCGCAAGTTGCGGCATCGGAACCGCAGCGATGGCGCGGTCGCTATGGTATTGGTCTTAGGTTGAGTCGATACAGGTTGACGGCATATGAATCAGGGTCGCGCGTCAATATCGGTTAAGGGTCGAAGGTTGTCGGAATTCGACCGGTAAGACCGCGGAAGTCTATGGAACAGTACGGACTAAAAATACGGGTCTTACACTGTCTCTCTCTTCCTCTCTCTATCAAGTGAGCCCCACCACAGGATATAGTGAACATTGAACGCCCATCATTAAAACCTTCCTATGGCCCACCATAATATTTATTTTCCATCCAATAACTAGCTTGTTCGTAATCCAACTTATTCATAAGGTCACGCAAACCTAGATTGGGAAAAGAATATATTAACGTGATCCAGAGCTTCCGTCACCCTAACAAGTTTTCAATAGTGGGGTTCAATCCTCACTGCTTTCTGTGGCATGGTGTACTTTATCTTGGATCTCCCTCATTTTTGGATTCATGCCCTAAAAATGTTATGATAAAATAGATGGATGGTGTGGATATAACAAATACATCATGGTGAGGACCACGTAGCTTTGCCACATACAATACATTCGGCTGTGTGTTCCCCACCTTGCCATGCGAGTCTTTCTCGAAACCAACGACACACCTTTCATCTTTTGATGTGGCCCACCATTATGTTTACATGAGATCTACTCCTTTTATTATATGTATAATTCCATATTAGACTTAGATCCAAGAAATTACGCTGATCTGTAATTCAAGTGGACCATAGGAAGGGAAACAATTTGGAGGATAAGCTTTTCCAAAGTGCTATTTTCTACAGTGTGGTCCACTTTATTTATGGATGCATCTAATTTTTTACCCCTATGACCATTATGGGTCGACTCATTTGATGGTTGGTGTGGATTTCATCTTAACTCCACCGTGGGTCCCACCCAAGCCATCGAGTCCTTTTTATCTGGGAATCAACTTTCCGCAAAACAAATTTATTAGCATTAATTATGCAACTAGTTGGACGGTCCAACTAGTTGTGTGTGAGCATTACTCTCTCTCTGTCTCTCTCTTTCTCTCTCTCTCTCTCTCTCTCTATATATATATATATATATATATATACATATATATATGAGAGATGCTCACACACAACTAGTTGGATTGTGAGTTTTGGTCCAACTAGTTGGGCATTTAATGCTAATTAATGGTGGGGGAGAGAGGCGTTTGCTTCACGTTAGCCTTTTAAAAGGTCTTTTGCAAATACTCTCTGACTTGGGTGGGCCCCACTATGCTGTTAATGTAAAATCCACCTTGACTATCATGTGTATCACCTCATGTTAGATTTAAGAAGAGAAAATCAACTCCATCCATGGTTCAAGTGGACCACACAATTGAAAATAGTGTTAAAAAAAAGCTCACCTTTTAAAACAATTCCTTTCACGAGGCACACTTAAGTCCAATATGGGCTTGATTTTTGAGTTCTATGCCTAGCTTTTGATGTGACATTTAATGGTTGGAATGGATTTCACTTACTCATGATCGTGAGTATTGTAAAAATCAAAGGTAGATGTCTCTCCCTCTACCTTTTCTATTAGTGTGTCCTACCTGAATCAAAAGTCATCCTAATACTTTATCTCTAGATGTAGAATAAGATCACACATTTGATGGTCGTAGTGGATCTAACATGCACATCAAGACATCATGGTGGGCCTAATAAAAATAAGGTTAGACATTCCTCTTCCACCGTTAAGCTTCTTCCAGCTTCCTTGTAAGACCAAAAACTTGATGTTTTATTTAAACCAATCTGATTTAAATGATTTTAAACTCACAAGTATACGAATCGTATGTAAATATGGTATGTATTACGAGATCGTTCCCACAAGGACTGGTTGTCACAATTCGAAATTTACAATTCATCTTAACTAATCCAACAAATAATTTTGCTAACAATTAAGTAAACTAACAAAAATCTATGAAAAGTAACTGAGGACAATAAGAAAAATTCAATCAAGGAGAGTACTAGGACTTTTGAATCCACCCCTAATTATCCTGACCCTTGTTTTACCTATTGATTCACCCTAATTCAGATTGATATAAATTTAATAAAGCACACTCTATGTCCTTGGTTGGGCACACAGAATGTATAATCCCTTAAAGCAAATAGGAATAAAAAAGAGCCATGTTAGGAAAAATATCGAGGGTGGATTAAGTGCAGTCCATTGCTTATGCAACATATTTTGTCCCTGATCATGTCACCCACCTTCATGTATGTATTGTATATCCATGCGGTCCATTGGTTTTTTGGTTCATTTTAGAACATTGATCCAAAAACGAACCAATTATAAATCTCGAGTGGTCCTCACCAAATATAAAACAGTGAAAATTGAACTTTTACCATTAAAATTTCCTAGGGCCCATCATAATTTTTTACTTGCCACCCAACTCATAGATAATGTCACAAAGACCTTGATGAAGGAAAATTAAATTAAAAATAAATTTCAGCTTAATCCAAAACTTTTGGCCCACAAAAAGTTTTTAATGGCCAATCACCACTATTTATGTGGTGTGGTCCACCTGAAATATGTATCTATTTCATTTTTGGAATCCTTATCATTAGCTAAAAATATAGATGTAGAGAATGGATATACAATACCTTTATCAAGGTAGGCCCAGGATGAGGGATGCACAGAACAGCATATGTACAGGTTGCACCCAATGTACTCCCAGTTTTTTGGGAACATGCACCTTTTCTCTCTGGAAATACAAAGAAGTTAAACGGCAGCAGAGAAATCTTACCTCAATTTTATATATGGCCCACCTTATCATGTAGGTAAGATCCACTCCGACCATTAGATGTGCAATCTCATTGTAGGTCTAAAGAGAAAATATAAGGTAGATTTGTAATTCAAGTGAGTCACACCAAGGGAATATTTGAAGGGAAGACATCCACCTTTGATTTTTACCACACCCTAATCATGAGCATGTGAAATTAGCTTCAACTATTAGATGTGAAAGTAAAGACTAGGTGCGGGACTTAAAAATCATATCCATAAGTGATTCAAGTGGGTCTTATCAACAATGATTTTGGAGGGTGAGCTTTTTTAGCATACTGTTTCTAATTGTGTGTTCCATCCAAGCTAACAATGGGGTTTATTTTCAGTCCATAAGTTTAACTTGATGTGACACACGTAATGGTCAGGGTGAATTTTACATTAACAACACAGTGGGGCTCACTCAAGTCAGAGAACATTTTCAAAAGACCTCTTAAAAGGCTAATGTGAGGCAAACGCCCCTCTCTCACCATTAATTTGCATTGAATGCCCAGTTAGTTGGACCTGAAGTAGCGGTGAAGACCGCTTGAGTTGAAGTTGGAATACGCCAATATGTCTTAGAGGGGGGTGAATAGGACTTTTTAAAGTTTTTATGAATTATTAAAAATCCTATCACACTAATCCTATCACAGAGTACAGATTAAGATTACTCAAAGTTAACTCTATTGGCTTCCAAGCCTGGTAGAGGATCCAATCATAGAGTTATTTAAATGATAATCATGGTGTAATTATAGTCTATGATGAATGTGACTGTGTGTGAAGTGTGAGCAAGTATAAATACAGTAAATATAATCTCACAAAAAATCAAACACATGTATCAATCTCAAACACAGTAATTTTATAGTGGTTCGACTACTTGTCTACTCCACTACCGGCTTCTACACTCAATCCTTGAGTGACCGGATTTCACTAAGGAGGTTTCTCATGGTTTACCTCAAACCTAAGGTTTTAAATCAGGTTCACCTTCAACCTTTACATGGAGGTTTCTACTCAGTTCACCTCTAACCCTGGAGTTTTGCTGGCGCAATCCTAACCAGATGTTTATGCCCACACAGAGTAAGGGTCCACACAACGCACGCAGATGTTTAAGCTCTCCACAGAGCAAGGGTCCACACAACTCACCCCGCACGTACACTCCCTTCGGAGGCCTCCTTTGAGGACCTCAAAGGGTGGGCAACACTTAAGACCCAATCCTAGAAAGGAATGATTACAAGTGTCCTCTGGACTCTAGATACTTACAAATAAGTTGATGAGTCCCATTCAGCGCAATGTTGAAGATCTGAAGAGTCTTCAGCTCTCTTGATCCGCAACACAAAAGATATACCTATTCTAGGCTTTAGGTTGGGTCAAGGTTGTGATGGAATTCCACTCTCTAAGGATTTTTCTATTAGGAAGATAGAGTGGTTCCGATCATCTATGCATTTAAGGCATCCCAGCTTAATGATTTACCAATAAGGTAGTAGCTAGAGGATCCTTAAATGCAGAAGATCATTCCCCAATCTACTCTATTGAATATCAATGATGAGGGTGGATTGGAGGATGAACTCCCTAAGAGAAAGGGCTTAAGGTAAATGATAGGAATGTTAAAATACTCAAAAGCACTCTCTTCTTTCTCTACCAGCAATAAAGGCAAGCTTCTCTATATATAGGCAAAAGGTTCCAACGAATATAAAACGGTCAGATTTATGACAGAGTTCGATATCATCGAGAAAGTGTCGATATGATCGAGCATATACTCTCGATTGTATCGATTGTCCTCTCGATGATACAAACTCAAATGTCATTTTCTCTTTTGAAAACCTTTTGCCAACTGGTCGATGGGATTGAGACACATCGATGTTATCGGATTTCGAACTCCGATTCCATTGATAGATGAATCAATCTATCGACAGGTGAAAGTAAGAGAGACAAGCCTTGAAGATTTTTAGGTTCTAAAGATATGATCGGGGAACAGTCGATGTCATCAGAATTTGTATATCAATGATATCAGAGACAGTATCAATAAGATCGATAAATCGTATAGATTTACCTATAAGCTTGCTGGACGGTTTGTGTCCCATCTCGATCCAATCGACCAGGTCTTGATAAGATCGACATATGAATATCAATTTCTCGACTGGCACCCCGATCAAAGTTTAAAAAATATCCTGAAAATCATACTGGGGAAAACATGCGCCCACTATCGATGTGATCGACTATCTTCCGATATGATCGATATTTGAGTTCAGATTGAATTGGACAGTCATCGATATATTGAAGCTCACAGTGGTTTTCTTTAGAAAAATAGGGGCGCTGGAAAATTGCCTGTCAATATCATCGATCTACTTTCGATAGGATTGACATTTGAATATCGATGATATCAACTGAACCGTCGATATATCGATAAATCGTCTAGATGAATGTTTGATTGCTAGACGCTTTTTGTCCTCACTCGATTGTATCGATTGAGATACCAAGGACATCGACAGAGCAGGTCGATCATATTGAGATATGAATAGATATAATCGACAGTGTAAGGAAAACTTGAAGATTTTCATATTTGGTAAAAAGTTTTCTTATACAAAAATCCTAAGATGTTCTACATATTTTTAAGGGTTTTAATCACCTGGTGTTTTGGGACATAGGATGTGAGGCTATGATTTACCTATGGCGAGCTTCCACACATCCAGTTGAGGCAGACACTTGAGTTGATCTTCCAGTTAGGCATTATTGTCCGACTGACTCAACTTACACTGTAATTGACAACCCAAGGCACTAGTAGGTGCACTTTCAGGACCAAAACTCACGGTCCAACTAGTTGTGTCTGAGCATTTCTCTCTCTCTCTCTCTATATATATATATATATATGTATATATATATATATATATATATATATATATATATATATATATATATATATATATATATATATATGAGAAAAGGTACTATGCGCTCGACCTCACGATAAGCTCCCGTGAGGTCGAGCTGTGTGGGCCCCACTGTGATGCATGTCAACCATCAACACCGTGCATTTGATGGGTACCCTTTAAATTATGGGATATCCCAAAAATCAACCATATACGGAACTCAGGTGGGCCATACCATCTAAAATCATGTGAAACATCGTTAAAACATATAAAAGCACTTGGTGGGGCCTACCTGAGTTTTGAATGTTGCTAAAACTTGGTCTGAACCCTCATACAAGTGGGACACACATAATGGATGAGCTAGATTTTCAAACCACAACTTTTGTGGGCCCCAAAAATGATTATGATTATTTTAATGGTTCATGGCCCCTCTCCACTTCTGTATGTGGTGTGGCCCACACAAGCCATGGATTGACTTGATTTTTGAAACCTAGGCCCACGATGGAATGGTGCATCTAGCTGATGGGGTAGATGTTCGAAACGCATCACGGTGGGGCGCACACAGCTCGACCTCATGGGACGGACTCGTGAGGTCAAGCGCATAGTACCTTTTCCCTATATACACACACACACACACGTGTGTGTGAGAGAGAGTGAGGTGTCAGCGCTGTCAGTGCCTGGATGGACAGTTGATGGTGAGGCCCTCATGTATGGACGGTTTTGATGCAACACATACATCATGCGGTGGGGCCCTCATGGCTAGACGGTGTGGATTACATCCACATGCACGATGGTGTGGCCCGTTTAAATGGATGGATAATGTGGATGGGTCCTACAGACCCCAAGTCAGTACATGCACTTCATGTTAGCTGCCCCACTGGGGATTGATACCAAGACCCCAGGTGTTGAAATGAGGTATCTCCACTTAGTCTGCTAGTTGAGCTATATGGAGGTGGGTAAGTCCAGAACTTGAACAACCCGATTATAAGTGCAATTTCATGGTGGAGTCCCACCATTCATGATGGGTGGTGCGAATGAAACACAATTTAGTGGGGCCCACTACATTAAAATGGATAGAAAGAGAGGGAGAGAGAGAGACAGTGATTGAGGGACCCGACCACTATGGGTCCCTCATGATTACAACATATACATCATGATGGGTCCCACCTATAAGTGGACCCTCAAATGTAAATCGATGGTAGAGCACCCACCTATTGCATTCTTCCTTGATCCCTTGGATTCCTATGCTTCTTGCCTTCACTTTTGATTGAGGTTCATGGTGATTCGAAGGTTGAGATTGGAGATGAGAAGGTGAGCCACACTTAGTATTTGGAAGAGAGCTTGGATGCTGGAGCTCTCATGGGATTTTGGAAATTTGCTAGAGAGTGAGAGAGAAAGTGAGGTGATGAATTGATATGGGATGGGTGGAGTGGGTGTTGTAAAGAGAGGCATGGGTTGGGTTGAAATTTTGGTAAAAGAGGAATGGGTGGAGAGAGAGAGATAATTGACTTTAGGAATGAGAAGGGATGAGTTGTTGTACTTGGGGTATGGCTTGTACTTGACATTGATTGATTGATGGGATATGTTGTAGAGATTCCCTCAAAATTTGTAACACGCGTTGTTTCTTCAAAACGAACACGGGCCAACATCTTCTGACACGTGTATCAGATCGGTGCGTGAGTCACGGCGTTGGATCCATGGCAACGGTGCGATCGCTAGGGTACAAGTTTCGGGTTAAGTCAACTCAGGTATGCAAGACTCAGCTTAAGATCGCGCGCAAACTCGGACACTGGTCGAGGGTTGCCGGAATTCGACCTAGAGGACCGCGGAAGCATACGGAACGGTATGGTCTAGGTTACGGGTCTTACAACTCTCCCTTCCGAATAAAAATTTCGTCCTCAAAATTTACACAATCATTGCAAGTAAACATAACTCATAAGGATGAAGAAACATAGCATTATCATATAAAATCGGAGACATCATACAAGATACAATATAATCAATCATCAAAGAGATGGGGATAGCGCTCTCGAATCTCGTCCTTGCCCTCCCAAGATGTCTTATCAATAGAATGGTGACCCCATTGAACTTTCACCAAGGGAATGACTTTGGTTCGGAGGACCTGCTCCTTCCGATCAAGGATACGTACTGGCTACTCAATGCAAGAAGCGTCCTCACGAACCTCCAACGGCTACTAATTGATAACAGGAACTATGTCTGACCCACACTTCCTTAACATAGAGACACGAAAAATATTGTGAACTCCAGATAACTAAGATGGTAAGGCAAGCCGATAGGCCACAACGCCAATGCGCTCAATGATCTCGAAAGATCCAATGAATCTTAAGGCAAGCTTGCCCTTCGCTCCAAATTGAACTACGCCCTTCATGGGCAAGACCTTGAGATACACATGGTCCCCTACATCAAACTCCAAGGGACAACGCCGACAATCAGTAAAAAAAATTTACCGGCTCTGAGCTGTGCGCATCTTCTACCTGATGATATTGATAGCCTCTGATATCTGTTCCATAAGCTCGGGATGTAGGAGACGCCGCTCTCCGACTTCGGTTTAAGAACTCAGAGATCTGCACAGTTTACTATATAATACCTCAAAAGGAGCCATACCAATGGTCACCTGATAGCTGTTGTTGTATGCGAACTTAGCCAATCACAGATGCTCATCTCAGCTACCCTCGAAATCAATCGCGTAGGCCCGAAGCATATCCTCAAGGATCTGGTTGACTCTCTCAGTTTGGTTTTTAGTCTGCGGATGATACGCGGTGCTAAGCCGTAAATCAGTACCCATCGGTCTTTGAAAGCTCCTCTAAAACTGAGACGTTAACCATGGGTCTTGGTTAGAAATGATCGAGACTAAAATGCCATGCAGTCTCACAATCTCCTTGATGAATTATCTCGCAAGGTGGTCCAAAGGCCAAGTCGCACGAATCGCAAGAAAATGTGTCGACTTCGTCAGATGATCGACTACAACCTAGATGGCGTCATGACTATGCTGAGTCCTCGTTAAGCTCATGATAAAATCTATCGACATGTGCTCTCACTTCCACATCGGAACGCTCAACGGCCGCAATAGACTAAGGGGTCTCTGATGATCGGCATTAACATGTTGGCATGTGTCACACTCGGCCTCAAAACTAGCAATCTGGCACTTCATCCCCGCTCAAAAATACTGTCTCCTCATATCGCGATACATCTTCGTCGAGCCAGGGTGGATAGAAAACCGCGATCGATGTGTCTCGGTCATAAGAACTCTGTGCAACTCAGGAATATCCAGGACATATAATCGGCCTCTGAAGCAAAGTCCACCATCAGAACCAATCTGTCAATTTGTCTGACTCTCAAATGCTGCCTCTACTAGGTAATCCTGTAACGACTCATCTGTCTACTAAGCCTGGATCACCTTTTTGACAAGAGAGGATTGAATCGACAACTTGATAGCTGAACGATTGAAGACTGCAGACCAAAATCGAAGTCATACTCTGCTATATCCTCGAGCATCCTCCACTCCTGAATCATCCTATGTGCCATCAGGCCTCGTGACTGACGGCTGAGGGCATCCGCCACTACATTCGTCTTGCCTGAGTGGTATTGGAGATCAAAATCATAGTCCTTTAGAAGCTTCATCCAGCGTCTCTGCCTCATGTTCAACTCAGATTTAGAGAATATGTACTTCAAACTCTTATGGTCAGAGAAGAGCTCGAACTTGACCCCATAAAGATAGTACCTCCATACCTTTAGTACACTGCTGCCAGCTCCAAATCATGTGTGGGTTAGTTCAACTCATGGACCTTGAGCTGGCGAGACGCATAAGCCACTAGTCTCCCGTGCTGCATCAGGACAGCACCCGAGCCAATACACGAAGCATCAATAAATACAACAAATCCATCACTCCCAGAGGGGAGAGTGAGGACAGAAGCGGACGTAAGGCAGTCTTTCAGCTACATAAATGCTCGCTCACAGGCGTCGCTCCAAACAAACTCTGTGCCCTTTCGAGTCAACCTGGACAACGGGGCTGCGATATGTGAGAAACCCTTAATGAAATGATGCTAGTATCTTGCTAAACCCAAAAAACTATGGATCTTAGATGTAGTCGTGGGTTGGTCCCACTGGAGACTACCTCAACCTTCGAGGGGTCCACTGCAACACTCTCTCTCGTCACCACGTGACCCAGGAACTTCACCTCCTCCTGCCAAAATTCACACTTCTCTAGCTTCGCATACAATTGGTGGACACGGAGGGTCTGCAAGACGATCTCTAGATGCTAGATATGGTCTTCACGAGTCCTTAAATATATCAGAATATTGTCGATGAATACCACAACAAATTGATCGAGATATGGATGGAAGACCTCGTTCATCGGCTGCATGAAGACTGCGGATGCATTGGTCAATCCAAAGGACATGACCTGAAAGTCAAAATGACCATGACACGTTCTAAAAGCTTTCTTTGGGATGTCCTCCTCTTAGACCCGAATCTAATTATAACCGAAATGTAGGTCAATCTTCGAAAAGAACTGTGCACCCTGCAACTGATCAAACAAATCATCTATCCTCCGGAGCGGGTATTTATTCTTGATCGTGACCCGGTTGAGCTCGCAGTAATCTACGCAGAGCCTCAACGAGCCATCTTTCTTCCTAACGAAGAATATCGGTGCTCCCCAGGGTGAATTGCTCAAATGAATGAATCCCAACTTACACAAATTGTCCAACTGCCGCTGTAACTCACGCAACTCCATCGGTGCCATATGGTAACGAGCCTTCGAGATAGGCGCGGTACCAGGCACAAGATCTATCTGGAACTCTATATGACGGTGCAGTGGCAATCCCGAAATCTCCTGGAACATGTCGGGAAAATTACAGATAACTGGCAACTGGTCAATACATGCTGCAACAGGCTCCTCAACAGCGCAGGATATCAAGCATGATAATGACTCTCCTCTGGGCTTGGTAACAAATTGAAACTGCGACAAGCCTAGTATGTAGAACGTGACTATCCTCGCGGAGTAGTCTAAGATGACGTAGTACTTGGCAAGCTAATCCATGCCCAAGATAACGTCGAAATCTGACATCGGCAGCATGAATAAGTCGACAAGAAAGAAGATCTCTCCTACTAACACTGGGCAAGACGAACAGAAACGGCCTAATAATGTGGCCTTCCTCAAGGGCGTTGATACGGTTAATCCCTCACTAGCCGACTCTATCGGCAATGCAGTCGATCGACAAAAATCCTCAGACATGAATGAGCGCGAAGCACCGAAATTAAATAATACTTGGGCGATGCATGAAAAGACAAGAAGTATACCCTCAACGACTCCTCCAGAGCTCTGAGGGTCCTACTGAGCCGCATAAAATATAACCTGAGCTGGCTGGGGAGGTGCATGTCCCCTCAAAGGGTGCTATTGCTGCTGATGTTACTGAGGCTCTCATAACTTCTACCTTAGTTGTTGAGGTCTCGGAGGCTGGCACTTATGCTACTGTTGATGGGGCCTCGGTGGTGGGATCTGTTGTCGCTGCTGCTGCAAAGGCTGCTGTGGTGCTCTCAACTGCTGCTGGGGAGGCTGCTACTGCTGAGGTGGGGGACACTCCCACCTATGGTGTCCTATCCCACTACATCCATAGCAGGTATCAGAAAGCTGCCTCTGAGGTGGTGCGGCCGGAGGTGCCGATGGTGCTACTGGTGCTCTACCGGATGGGTGGTTCCTATATCTCTGCGGTCGTCGATGCTGTTTGGAACTACTAGAGGGGGTTTATCTCTTCCGAACTCTCCTCTGATCTTGATTGCTCTGTGTGCTGGCCCACTCTGTCTCATAAATCTGAGCCCTCCATACTACCGCTTAAAAAGTCAAGAGCTCATGCCTAATAACACGGCCTCAAAGACCGTAACGTAAACCGTTCTTGAAACGGCTGGCCTTCCGCCCCTCATCATCAACCAAATACGACACAAACCTCGATAGCGCCACAAAACGAGCTGCGTACTACGCCATAGACATGTCCCCCTACATCAGAGTCCGAACTCTAACGCTCTTTGACGACGAATGTGGTCGGGGAAGTACTGCTACTCAAATCGATCAATGAAATCCTCCCATGTCCAGATATAATCAGGTCCTGCAACATGGGTAACGGAGGTCCACCAATGCACCGCCTCACCCTGAAGAAGGAATACTGTCAACCGGACTCGCTGTTGGGTCGTATATGCCATAGTATCAAAAATTTTCTCTACATCGGAGCGCCACCTCTCAGCTGCTATTGGATCTGGCTTACCTGGAAACGCGGAGGATCGAGCTGTTTGAACTCACGAAGAAGAGCACTCATGTGCCCCTGCTTGGCTTGAGCTGGTGAAATAAGTAGGTGCCTGCACTGTCCCTGAAGTGTGGCTGTCACAGCCTATAACATCTGTTGTAACTGAGAGGCAATGACAGGTATGGTCGGATATGCACCGGTGTCAGGTGGAGGAATGACATCCTTGGGGTGGGGAGCAGGGATCTCTGAGGGTGGAGCAGGAGTTGCAGGTGGTAAAGCTGGAGTCTTAGGTGGTGGAGCGGGATTCGCTAGGGTCACTCTCCTGGGCTACATGTCCTATAGGAAAGAACAAGGATGCCAATCAACCTTGAGAATTGCATGTTTAGGGAATTCAATCGGAAGGTTACGCACTCGGAACCTAATCATTATAAACTCATAGCAAACATGTGATGTTATTCTCGTGTATTCCCAAGTTATGTTCTGATACCAACTTTTGTCACACCCCAAACTAGGAAACTGGGCTCATAAAATTTTCGATTGCTGAATCCGGCACCGATAGCCTCCATAGTACCCCATTCTTGGCTCCGGCACCCATATGCCAGGTTCCGATCCAGGGATCTTACGAGGAGGAATTTTTTTACATCAATTTGATTCAAAATGAGCATAACCATAAGTATAACCTACGAATAATAACCACAAGAACACAATCATAAAATTCACTATGATCAAAAACTTTAAAATATAATTCGTATGATGGGAAATATAAGATAATGATATCAGAAACTTTTAAAACTCGACTGCACACTCCAACTGCGGTGAAGCTACGGGTGCATCCTGGCGTCACCTGCAGGCATCGATCGTGCATAAGATTATAGAAAGCTTAGAGGATGGTGTAAGTGTGTGCACAGTATGAACATACTTATAATGCAATTCCAGAGTGATGTGGAATCATGCTGATGGGAACATGAATGCAATCAGCCATACCAAGGCTATACGGTGCAAGATATGAATGTTATCGGCCATACCAAGACCATGCGATGCGAGATGCAATTCAAGCATGTCATTCCTCATCTAAATTCTCTTACAGCTTATCCAATATTAGTACAGTTCTTATTCTGGATAATATTCAGGGTTTAGTACACTCCAAATGGCACTGCCCCTCTTTCAGCCGCACAGTCCAAGTAAGCGTAAGAAACCTCACTATCCGCTTGGCCAATAGTCTAGTAATACCTATCCATCACGTCGATAGTGGACCCAGTTATGAGCTGGTCAAACTCAGCCTAGTAATGCCCGCTAACCTCGGGCAAGTAAGGCTACACCCCTTTTCAACTGACCATGACACAGCGGGAGATGCGGCCTCCTAGTATTCAGCCATCGTGTGCTCATATATTCACTCGGTCTCGACGTTGGAGTCATCATCTGGTACCATCAGGTTTAGAGATTTTCACTCAAGGACATCTATGGTGCCTTGATGCTTAATAATAATATTTTCAGTGTCCAATCCTGCCATTCACAATGTGCCTGTGGAGGTCATAGCCCTGATGTCACTAGGGCGTATAGTAATCATGTCATACAAATGTGAAGTATATGAATCAAACTATCAGTCATTCAATAGTCCTACGTATACCGTACGCTTTTGAAGGACAACTCAGCTTATTAGGGGGCTCATAAACAATCTGAACTATGACATATGCGATGACCAATCACATCTCATAACAAACATATAGATGATGCGTATGGGTATGTATCACGATGTTATGCTGTCACAATCTCATAATGGGCAACGGTAGCCGGTATCGGCAATCGGCATAATAATCAACCTTGGCACGAGGCGAGGTCCATAGACAGATGGCCGAGGATGGACCGATTAAAATCAATGGGGCCTAAGCATTTGGGTTAACCCACTAGAGAATGATGAGGAAGGGCCTAATAAGGCCTAAGGGAAGGTCACAATGTGGACGTCCAACCATCATTACCCATCAATGTGGACCTTTAACCAACATTGCTCCCAAGGAATGACACTTATAGGGCCAATTGGGTAGGGGTCCACGGCCTAGCACAAGGACCTAATATACATCATCATGGCCTCAGTTACATCAAATGGGTCGAATCAATCAAATGGGCCGAATCAAGTGGGCTGATACAAATGGGCTAATTATGGGCCTCATACATGGACCTCATATACAACAATTGGGTTGCACTGCTTGGGCCTCGTATGCATCAAATGGACCATGTATCTGGGTCTAATAATACAAACAAGTGGGCCCCGCACATAGGCCAAAATTCATCATGATGGCCTCATGGATGGGCCGCATCAATGGTCCTCAAGTGGGCTTAGACCACACCAAAATTGATCCTCAAGTGGGCTTGGAACACACCAAAATCATTTCAATAGTTGTATGCATAACATGTGCATTACTGTACACTAATAATCCATAGATCACATGGCCCATTAATGAAGACCATCACTGCCCAAGCATTAACCATATAGATTAGCACCATCCGAACATTGTCCCGGTGCGTCAGCACCATCCAAACATTTTCCAGCAGCGGGTCCCACCATCAGGATGGTTGGGATGTAGATGTACATCACGTGGGAACCATGGGATTTGCTGACGTTAATCATCAAGTTGGTCTCACCATCTGGACAGCTTGGAAGTATAAATACATCACGTGGATCCCACATAACCTGCTGCCGTTAATCACCAGGTGGGACACACGTCCCTGACAGATGGACGGTCGGTTAAAAGTGATGGACGGTGTGTATATAACACACACATACAATCAACCCACCAGCCCAGTCCATGGACGGTGGGGGTATACAACATATATGAAGGTGGGTGCCAGGAGTGGCCCACTACAACTTGCTGCAGACGGCAGCGTGTGGCTGGTTGCTGACCAGCGCATGCCAGCCATCTGTTTTCAAAACAGATGGCCCCCACCTTGGATGGACGATGTGGATTTCATCTCATACCTCGTGGTGGTATCCCATGGAACTTGCTGATGTACAGCAGCTAGCAGCTGCATGGATTACTAGCCCACCATCATATATTAATAATATAATATTAGTTTAGTATATGATATATATACTAAAATATAATATAATATATTATATATATACATACGTGTGTTTGTGAGAGAGAGTGAGGTGCCAGCGCTGTCAATGCCTGGATGGACGGTTGATGTGGGGCCCTCATGTATGGACGGTTTTGATGCAACACATATATCATGCGGTGGGGCCCTCATGGCTGGACGGTGTGGATTACATCCACACGCATGATGGTGTGGCCCATTTAAATGGATGGATAACGTGGATGGGTCCCACGGACCAGTACACCCACTTCATGTTAGCCACCCCACTAGGGATTGATACCAAGACCCCAGGTGTTGAAACGAGGTATCTCCACTCAGTCTGCTAGTAGAGCTATATGTACGTGCGTAAGTCTAGAACTTGAACAGCCCGATTATAGGTGCAATTTCATGGTGGAATCCCACCATTCATGATGGGTGGTGCCAATGAAACACAATTTAGTGGGGCCCACTACATCAAAATGGATAGAAAGAGAGAGGGAGAGAGAGAAAGAGAGAGAGAGATGGTGATGGAGGGACCCTGCCATTATGGGTCCCTCATGATTACAACATATACATCATGATGGGTCCCACCTACAAGTGGACCCTCAAATGCAAATCGACAGTAGAGCACCCACCAATTGCACTCCTCTTTGATTCCTTGGACTCTTATGCTCCTTGCCTTTACTTTTGATGGAGGTTAACGGTGATCGAAAGGTTGAGATGGGAGCTGAGAAGGTGGGCCACACTTAGTATTTGGGAGAGAGCTTGGATGTTGGATCTCTCATGGGATTTGAAAAATTTGCTAGAGAATGAGAGAGAAAGTGAGGTGATGGATTGATATGAGATAAGTGTTGTAAGGAGAGGTATGGCTTGGGTTGAAATTTGGTAAAAGAGGAATGGGTGGAGAGAGAGAGAGTTGACTTTAAGAATGGGAAGGGATGAGTTGTTGTACTTGGGGTATGGTTTGTACTTGATATTGATTGATTGATTGATTGATGGGACATGTTGTAGAGATTTTCTCAAAATTTGTAACTCGCGGCGTTTCTTTGAAACAAACGCGGGCCCACATCTTCTAGCACAGGTATCAGATTGGTGCACGAGTCACGGCGATGGCGCGGTCGCTAGGGTACAAGTTTCAGGTTGAGTCAACTCAGGTAGCAGGACTCATCTTAAGATCACGTGTAAACGTCGGACACGGGTCGAGAGTTGCCGGAATTCGACCGGGAGGACCGCGGAAGCATACAGAATGGTACGATCTAGATTACGGGTCTTAAAAGGTCTACACAGATGGACGGATGGGCAAAACACATGCATCAGGGTGGCTCCCACGCGTCCAGTTTCTTGACGGTGTGGATAGACCCATCTATCATGGCTGGCCACAACATGGATGAAACGCATGCATCATTGGTGGGCCACACATCAAAGAGAGAGAGAGAGAGCGAGAGAGAGAGAGAGAGATAGGCAGAGAGATTGGTGAGGTAGAGGGAGGGATCCCGCCACTATGGCCCCTCCCTATACAATGCATACATCAAGATGAGTCCCACCAATGTGGGCCCTTAAATCATAAAAAAGATTAATACAAGATCACCCACTGTAGATCTCATCTTCCTTCTTCTGGCAATGCAATCTAGAGCTCCAAGGGGTGCGATTCAATGGTCGAGATGAACTTTGAATACTTGAGATGGGAGGTAGGAAGGTGGGCCACACCTAGCTTTCTCATGGAGCTTGGATGTGAGTTGCTTGAGAGGAAATGAGAGAGAGATGAGAGTGAGTGGTGTAAGAGAGAGGGAGAGATGGGTGAATGATGGGTGAGGGATGGGTGAAAGGTGATGAGTGTACTTTGGTTGTAAGAGAAAGTTGACTTTGGGGTTGCTTGGAGATGGGGTGTGAGGTGATGAGTAATTGACATGAGATGTGATTGATGAGATTGATTCGAAAGCTCTCTCTTGGGTTTTTTAATTGCGCGGTGTTTTCCTCAAACTGAACGTGTGCCCACATCTCCTAGCCTCGGTATCACCTCAGCGTGTAATACGAGGCATCGGAACCGCGACGACGGCGCGGTCGCTAGGGTATAAGTCTCGGGTCGAGCCAACTCTAGAATATAGGATACAATAAAGGATCATGTGCAACTGTTATCTATGGGTCACGGGTCGCTAGAATTTGAATGGGAGGACCGCGAAAGACTATGAAAAGGTACGAGATAGGATACGGGTCTCACACAACTGATTTATCATCCCTCTCAACCAAACACATTTTTCGAATGCCACCGTCACTGCTATATACTCAACTTTGGTTGTGGAAAGAGACACCACAGATTGAAGCTTTGACATCCAACTATTTGCCCTACCCGATAGCACAAACGAGTAACCTAAAGTTGACTTTTTAGAATCCACACTACCCACGATATCTGAATCCATATATCTAACAAACTTGGCCCATGTTTTCTTAAAAGATAAGACGTAGTCATGTGTACCTCAAATGTATCGAAGTAGCCATTTCACCACTTCCTAATGTTTCTTTCCGGGGTTAGACATGCATCTACTAATAACACAAATTGGCTGTGAAATATTTAGTCTCGTATAGACCAAAACATATATCAAACTGCCAACCACATTTAAATAAGGCATAAAAGACATACCCTGCTTTTCTTCATTTATTTTAGGACATTGTTCTGAAGATAGATTGAAGTGAGTCTTGTGCGGAACGCTGACCAGCTTTACCTTGTCTATCCCATACTTGATCAACACCTTCTCACGGTATTCTTCCTAAGATAACTAAAGACTGCTCATCTTCTTGTCTCTCTCTCTCTCTCTCTCTCTCTCTCTCTATATATATATATATATATATATATATATATATATATATATATATATATCAATGCTGAGAACCCTCTTTGCAACCCTCGGATCGTTCATCTCGATTGTCCTTGATAATTGAGTCTTCGGTATATCAATTTTAGACATGTTATGACTGGCAATCACCATGTCATCAACATACAACACCAGGATGATGACTTTGCCATCACTCGGTGTCTTGTAATAGACACAGTGATCGTACTCACTCTTGGTAAACTTCTAACTCAACATGAAAGAATTAACCTTTTTATGCTACTGCCTAGACAGCTGTTTCATGTCATACAATACCCTTTTTAACTTGTAAACCATGTTCTCTGCCCCTTATATTTCGTAACCTTCTGGTTGCTTCATGTAAATTTATTCTTCAAATTCTCCATACAAGAATGCAATCTTCACATCCATTTGCTCTAGCTCGAGATCGTATTGGGCAACCAGCACCAACACGAATTTGATAAATACTTGCTTCACAACCGGCGTGAATATCTTTGTAAAGTTGACACCTTCCTTATAAATAAATCTCTTCGCTATCAACCTTGCCTTGTACCTATCATGTTTCTTCTTAAAGATCCAATTATACTCAATTGTTTATCGGCTGATGGTAAGCTTCACCAACTCCCACGTCTCGTTCTTGTATAAGGAATTTATCTTATCGTCCATCGTTGCTTTCTACCTTTCTGCATCTGACTCATCAAGAGCCTCTTGAAGAGTAGATAGATCCCCCTCATTTGTAATGAAGGTATATGTGATATCTGAGTCATCCCTATATCTCACTAGTGACCTACGATCCCAGGGTGGATTCATTTTCACAGGTGACTGCTCCACTTGCACTTGTACCTCTGTCTTTGTTTCTATCTTAGCCTGAGTTTCATCTTTGTCCAACTGAACGTCCACCACCAACTTTTCTGATTTCTCTTGTTAATCCTTACGAAATAAGGATCCTTTGTTGAATTTGGCGTCACGACTAAGGATGATTTTCTGTGTGACCCAGACATATAACCTGTATCCCTTCATACCACCATTATATCCGATAAACACGTATTTCTTAGCTCTTTAGTGTAGCTTATCTACTCAACTGATGGTACATGAGAGTAAGTTTCACAACCAAATACACATAAACCTGAGTAGTTTATCTGCCGACCACTCTATACTTCTTTTGCAATTATACAATTAATGGTTGTAGAAGGAGACTGATTCACTAAGTAATAAGACATATTAACGGCCTCAGTCTATAATTCCTTACCCAACCCAATATTACTAATCATGAATCGGGCTCTCTTTAAAGAGTCCGATTCATTCGCTCATCCACACAGTTTTGTTCTAGTGTGTAGTGTATTGTGTTATGCCTCACGATCCCTTCATCATTATATTATTGATTAAATTCACTTGAAGTAAATTCCCCACCATTATCTATCTTTAGAACCTTTACTTTTCGCCCTGAATATTTTTCACCATTTCTTTCCATTTTTTGAAGTTGGTGAAAACATCTGATTTATTTGTTATGAAATAAATCTACACTTTCCTGGAGTAATCGTCAATGAATGTGACGAACTAAGATGACCCTCCATCGAAAACCATGGGCAACATCCCCCATATATCAGAATGCACATAAAATCAAGAACACCCTTACATGCTTTCTAGATTTAAAAGATAACCTCCAATGTTTACCATATATACAATACTTACATATACTTAAGTAAAAAACTTTAAAAAATGGAATTAAACAACAGTCAAATAGTACCTTCATGCCCCGCTTTCTCATGTGACTCAAACGTATATGCCACATGCGTATAGACATGGAATCTACTACAGACATTGTAGCTTCACTGAATAAAGTACTCTTGATCAACTTGTAAAGGTTCTTGCTCCTTCGTGCCTTCATAACAACAAATGCTCCTTGAAACTTTCAAGATATAATGAAAGTCGGCAAATTTGCACCCGAGTGCCTTAAGCGCTCCTAGAGATATTAAGCTCCTACTCATATCAAGAACATGTCTCACCTCGGTCAAGGTATGCTCAATGCCTTCAAACATCTCGGCTAAGGTATGCCCCATGCCATCGAACATCTTAATGTGCATCGATCCAACACCCGCCACATTACAAGCATTGTTATTGCCCATAAATACTTAGCCACCATTGCACCTTTGTAAATGGTAAACCAACTCCGATGAGAAGTCATATGTAACATCCTAAATTTTCGTGGCCTGAATATATACTCGTGCCCAAGAATTCTGGGTGATAATAATTTAAAAATTGGATGCTTCATAATCGCACCTTGTTTTTTCTTTCATTTATATCATATCCAGTTTTATTCATGAGAGTAAAATTAACTGTATTTATCATTCCATTAGATTAAAAGAATTCAATAAATTATTAAATCCTACTCAATTGGAGTTTATTACATTATCAAAGTTTGGAGTGAAAATAAATAAAACTAAACATAAAGCTATCTCTTTATTTATTCAGAATAATCTTCCGTGGGGAGATTGTCATCAGTGTCTTCAATCTGCACCTCACCTGCATCATCTGTATGATTGGAGAGGGTCAATGCCGTACTCATAGTGATGGTTATCCTTTAAGATTAACAATAACTCCAGAGATTCATAAGAGTAATGTAAGGGTTCTGATACGTCTCGTACTCCACTACGAGTGGTATCAATATGCGCAACCAATATATATATGAATGCATGTCTAGGAAAGTGTGTGTGGCTCATCATATGTAGTGATTTTCACAATGTGAAATATAATTCATAGAAAACCCAGCTTGCCCTGCATTCTCACATTACGTAGATTATGTGAACACCTTGATACGACACAACACATGAATTAGATAAATTGCATGACACAATTTATTCATAGAGCGACTATTTGTGACATCTAATAACGGAAGTAACGTAATACGCATTACGGGTTACTTATATCAATATGTGCACCACTACCCAAAATTCATGAAATTATGCGTTGACCAAGAGGGTCACTACCCAAAGCACATTACGTCCATGATAAAATATTTAAATCATTAGTTGTAAGACCTCTAGCACATCACATGCACCAAAAGGGAAAAAAATCGAACCAAAAGAGTTTTAAAATGCTAAGACACATGCCTAAGTCATAAAGGGAGGTGGTACAAGGCTAACCTAATAAAGGAAAAAAGTAGCATTTAGCTTTCTCAATAAAAAGTGAAGAATAGTAAATAAGTTAACTCAATAAGAATAAGGGGAGATGAGCAAAATGTCAATTCAATATAGAGTGGAAGCACGCATTGCTATTAAAATTGGCAAAGGGCAAGGCTTGTATCCATCAACCTACATAAATTAATAAAAATCACGAATAATTAAAATTATTTCTAAACCATAATTCTCGAAAGGATAAATAATTGTTAATGGTAAATCAATCAATTGCATAGAGAATCACAATAACATAAATGTATGCAAAATAAGATAAATCACATCAACTCAAATTAGTGTAAGCTTAAAGGAATCCTTCACCTTATCCTTGGATCTAAACCCTAGGTAGATATCCATGTAGGAAAGCTTTTATATGAATCACGATATTGCTTGAGCAAGATGGAGACACCACACACGTGGAGAAGGAAGAGGATGATGGTGTCTAGGCTCTCTCTTCCTCTCTCTCTCTCTCTCTCTTTCTCTCTTTCTCTTTCTCTTTCTCTTTCTCTCTCTTCCTTGGGTGTTGGGGGATTAGGCGTGTGAGTGAAGAGGAGAACGCAAACCCCCTTTATAAAAGGAGTGCGTGTGAGAGGGGGTGTATTTCACATCCTACTAGTATTGGGTTTCTCCAATTTGACCTTTTCTAGCTATCTTTCTTTAAATATAATTTATTTAGTGTGTCAGGGTCATCAAATAGGGCAGGGGTATATGATTTTCTTGGTGATCCAAAGTTTAGATTGGCCTGTCTTGAAAATTCTCCTATCGGGTGCCAAAATAAACTTGTTCTCAATTAACGGTCCACACTTAATGATCAGGGCCCGATTTTGGGAAAAATGTCTAGTCAGGATAGAAGAAAGGTTAGACAAATTTTGGTGGTTGATCAATGGTGAAAAAAGCCTAAATCTAAAATTTCACCCTTTGTACTGATGGAATGAACTGACTTCAACATTCAACTGTGTAAGATCATAGATCGGGGTCTAAATTTTGTATAACCTCATAGTCATATGAGACCAAAGTATGGTCTAAATTTGAGTTGTGATGGACGACAGGAAATGGTTAAATCAGAAGGTACAAATTTATAAGGAGTTAGTAAGCCTCGAAAGGATAACTTCGCGCCTAAGGAAAAGCTCACCAAAGTGGGATCTTCATATTTCACACTTGGTCCATATTTTGTGCAATCTAAGTCATTCATCTGAAGAAAAATATACTGGTACAACTACCCACGAGATTTCTTTACTCGATGGACACTAAAATCAATGGTTAAGGGGATGATTTGTCAATTGGGTCACTCTTACAATGTTCTAAGGATAGAAATTTGGTATGTATGGTTAATTTATGATACATAGGCATGGTATAAAATTTTACATTAAACAGATTATGAGAATCACATGATCTATAATTCAGGGGTTTAGGTCAATGACATTTTCGTAATTATTGCTGATATGAGAGTTTTATAAAATCTAATAGTTCTACATGGTTATAAGTATATTTCTAAGTAATTATTACAAAAGAACTTATATCTAAATCATTATGAATAAAGAATTATTTACCAAATTAATTAACAGAATGTATATATATCAATCAACATAATGGATGGTTAGATGACATATTAAAAATAGAAAAACTTGATAGTTAGTACTCTAATCATGCATGTAAGTGGGTGTACGGTCAGTTTTGTAAATGGATGATCACAAGTGAGTTTTTGGAGTGATCAAGAGGCAGAACATGTATACCGTGAGACTCAAGTAACTTGTTCACATGTGTTAGTTTCTCAAATTGTAGTTTTGATGATAGGTTAAGCATATTCATAGGTGATGAACAAGATAAATAAATCAGAATTTCAATTTAATGTGTATGAGTGGATGCAATTATCAAGTAGTTAGTTTACTATGATCGGGTGGTCAAAACTCAAAGTAAATGGTCAGATATCTTTACTTATCAGTGGATAGTTGGCTGAACAGTTGGTTATGATGGACAAGTGGGAATACTTGGACATATGATGATCTTATCTTAAAATCAATGGTCGGATATGGCTTGATCTATGGATGAAGATCATTCCCAACTGTTGGATTCATGATGGAGAATAGGCGTAAGGTTAGAATAGTTAAATGGGTATCGTACACATGCATATACTAAGTTAGATTTCATGGGAACACTCGAGAACTTTCAATAGTCGGGTAATGAAAAGTTCGAGGTGTTATATCGTGTGATATGATGCCTCAGTATCCAAAATCCACTCGTCCCTATGATCATCATATAAGTGTTCGACCATAGATATTGACAACACATCACTCTCGCTTGTACCTTCATCAGATTTGGCAGTGTTGGCTTCTTTAAATGAAGCCTTTGAATTTTCAACGTCAAAACCCAGTAGATAGTATGAGTGGCCGAGTGCCAAATACTAGTAGGTCTCGTTTCTCACTGTGTCATGGTTGGTTAAAAAGGGTGTGACTTTATCCACCCGAGGGTAGAGGGTTGTAACATAGGTAGAGTCTGATTAGCTTGTAAATGTGTCCGCTATCGTCGAGTCAGGTGAGCATTGACATACCACTAACGAGGTGGATAGTGAGGTATTTTATACTCACTTGGTCATGTGCGTCACAGACGACAGCCAGTGTCGAAGTGTACAAGACCCCGACAATGTTTCCAGCAATGAACTTTTCTGATATGTGGACTCGTTGAGGATCAATATATTTACATTGCATCTCAACATATGACACTTAGCCATGTAGGACTTGCATTACATAGCCTTGGTATGCCTAACACTATTTATTGACTTGCTAGTTTATCCCTCCATCATTTTCACTTAATTTGACATTTGTATGCTTGGCACATGCATTGCGCACATATGCACACACTCTCTAAGCTTCATAGCAAGCTTAGGCATGTTCTTTATGTGCAGGTTATGCTAGACTATATCTGCATTGGGGCAGAAGCATGTGCCTGATCTTTTGGGGTTTTATTTTATTATGTATTTCACTTGTAGTTATGCTCTTTTATAATAAAAAAATCACCCTAAAAATCCTCCTTATAGGATCCCATGATCAAAACCTGGTGTATGAGAGTTGGGAGTCGGGAATAGGGTACTATGGAGGCTATCGAACCGGATTCGGTGGTAGAAAATTTTGTAAGCCTAGTTTCCGAGTTTGGGGCATGTCAAATGTGTTTAGCTAAAGGAGAAGCCATACTAGTGATTGGTGAGGTCCACGAAGGGTTTTGTAGAGCTCATCAAGCTAGGAGGAAAATGAGGCCCACATTTAGCTATTATGGATATTTTGGCTAATAATGATGGTTGATTGCATTCAATATGCCAAAGGTGTGTGGCATGCTGTAAAACGGGCTGATACAGCACATGCCTGCAGCCGAGATTCATCTGATTATCAAGACTTGGCCTTTTTGAGGATGGAAAATCGATTTGATATGCCAAATTCATCCACCTTCATTGAGTATGGATTCTTTCATCATTGTGGCTACTGATTATTTCACCAAGTGGGTGGAAGTAAAACCCATGAAAGGAGTTAGCCACAAGGAGATTATTAAGTTCATTGAAACTTATATCAGGTGTGACATTTTCAGTAAAGGGAGGCTATAACTAATGAATACAAAATCAAAATTTTACACTCAACACTATATTATGCATAGGAAAATGATCAAGCCGAGGCTAGTAACAAAGTAGTAAAGAACATATCGAGGAAGATGATAGAAAAAAAATTCGTAAATGGCATACAAAGCTATCTAAGGCACTTTAGACATACAGGAATTCACCTCGCACTAGAACCAGAATGAGTCTGTTCACATTAACATATGGACACGATGTAGTGGTACCCCTGGAGGTCACTGTGTTGTTGTTAAGGGTCACATATCAAGCTAGGTTGACCCCTCCCGAGTTCATGGAAGCCATGATGGTTGAGCTCGAACGATTAGATGAGACCCGCATGAAAGCCTTAGACCCTATAGTCACCAACAAAGATAAGGTCACTCGAGCATATAACAAGAGGATTAAAGGAAAGTCTTTCAGGGAATGAGATAAGGTTTAGAAAATAGTGTTACCAATAAACCACAAAGACTAAGCCTTGGGCAAGAAATGGTCACCTACTTGGGACGGGCCCTATGTTATCATTCAAGTTCTCAAGGGTGGAGCTTATGTCTTACATGATAAAGATGGAAAGGTTGCAATAACTCCAATTAATGACCAATTCTTAAAAAATTATTACCCTTCTTTATAGGAGGCAGTGCAAGGTCGGGCCGAGTAACAAAAAAGGAAGAAGTGACTAATAAGTATCCACCACTGATCATGAAAATAAATAAGATTTCATTATTATAAGAAGGAAACTTAGACCATCGACCATTCAAAAAATAAAAAGAAACAAAAATAGAATGCAACATGGAAAGACAAGGACTTCGATCAGTCAAACAGCTCAGACTAAGCTGTCTTAATATCCTTGAACTCCTTAAGCGTAAATTCTCTAGCCTCCTTGCCCTACTTCTTCTTACGCCTCCAAGATTGTTTCCCAACTACAACACGATCAAGGAAGCCTAGGGCTTCATTGATGCACTGGCCGACTACAACAACCTTACTTCAACTTCCTTGTGGGTGATGCTCTTTTGTGATCGAGCTTGGTAATGGTCGATCTGAGATTCAATAAAGGCCGTGATCTCTCAAGAGTTAGGTTAATCCCTCCTGGGATAGAGACTTTCAGTCTCATTGAGATCATCGGCCAGCTCATTGCGCTAGACCTTGAGCATTCAAAATGTTGCCTTGTTAAAATGGTGTCAATGATTCTAGTGTAGGTGATAGTTATAGACCATTTCGTAGTAGGCGGAAAGGATTTTAGACTCTGCATGAATGGTAGATCATTCCCTCATCAGGTCAGCATACTTTTGGATCTCTAAGCCTACTTTGAAGTAAATGTCCCCAAGATGCTGTAGTTTGGTCAGAACCTCTATAAGTTCTAAGGTTGGTCAGTCTGACCTACCTTTGTACCATCCCTGACAAAAGGATAAACATCATGGAGGATGGTAGATTGAGAGATAATTTATGTGGTAAGAATCTTATTCAGAAAGGCTAAGGATTATGAATAGAAGAAGAAATGAGGGGCTAGAGTCTACAAACAAGAGTTTGGAGGCAGAAAGTAGTAGAGAAGCAGGATGTAGAAATAGGAGGGAATGATGCTTTTATAAGCATCTCTTGAACCATTTAATGCCCATGTTCGATAGATGTGGCGTTGGTATAATATTATTAAAGTGTACGACGTCAGATCGATTCCTAAGAAGTTAAAACATGTAGCCGTAATAAATAATGAATCCTTGAAAAATGGTGCGCATGACGACCCATCTTCACATGCCCAATCAGCCAAGTATTTATAACTAAAAGAAAGAGGGAAATACTAAGTTTTAATTGTAGTCAAGCTTAAATGTGACATCATATCGGCCAATTTCATTGAGAAAAATATCATCAACAACCCAATTAATGACAACATCCCTTTGCATGGAGTCGGATGGTAAGGTAAATTTCAATAAAAGGAGTGATCTTGATCCTTTTTTACATCCATTCAATGGTGCACACACAGCCGGAAGATGCTCATCGGCCAACTATCCTAAATCAGATATGATTGAACACAATGGTAATATCACTATTTGAAATAGCGGTGAACCGCTTGATTTGAAGTAGAAATATGCCAATATGTCCTAGAGGGGGGTGAATAGGACTTTTTAAAGTTTTTATGAATTATTAAAGATCCTATCACACTAATCCTATCACAGAGTACAAATTAGGATTACTCAAAATTAACTCTACTGGCTTCCAAGCTTAGTAGAGGATCCAATCACAAACTATTTAAAAGACAAACAATTTATAGGTGAGATTGTGATGGATATGACTGTGTGTGTGTATAAGATGTGATCAGATATAAAGACATATAAGAAAATCACATAAATGAAAGACAATTCTAATCTCAAAAATAGTCATTTTATAGTGGTTCGACTACTTGTCTACTCTACTCCCGACTTCCACAGTCAACCCTTGAGTGACCGGATTTCACTAAGGAGGTTTTCCATGGTTCACCTCAAACCTAAGGTTTTAAAACAGGTTCACCTTCAACCTTTACATAGAGGTTTCTACTCGGTTCACCTCTAACCCTGGAGTTTTGTTGGCGCACTCCTAACCAGATGTTTATGCCCACACAGAGCAAGGGTCCACACAATGCACTCAGATGTTTATGCTCTCCACAGAGCAAGGTTCTACACAACGCACCCCGCACGTACACTCCCATCGGAGGCCTCCTTTGAGGACTTCAAAGGGTGAGCAACACTTAAGACCCAATCCTAGAAAGGAATGATCACAACTGTCCTATGGACTCTAGATACTTATAAATAAGTTGATGAGTCTCATTCAATGCAATGTTGAAGATCTCCTTCTTGTTGATGAAGAGTCTTCAGCTCCCTTGATCCTCAACACAAAAGATATACCTATTCTAGGCTTTAGGTTGGGTCAAGGTTGTGATGGAATTCCACTCTCTAAGGATTTTCCAATTAGGAAGATAGAGTGGTTCCGATCATCTATGTATTCAAGGCATCCCAGCTTAATGATTTGCCATTAAGGTAGTAGATGGAGGATCCTTAAATGCAGAAGTTCATTCCCCAATTCACTTAATTGAATATCAATGATGAGGGTGGATTGGAGGATGAACTCCCTGAGAGAAAGGGCTTAAGGTAAATGATAGGAAGGTTAAAACACTCAAAAGCACTCTCTTCTTTCTCTACCAGCAATAAAAGCAAGCTTCTCTATATATGGGCAAAAGGTTCCAACGAATATAAAACGGTCATATTTATGACAGAGTTCGATATGATCGAGCAAGTGTCGATATGATTGAGCGTATACTCTCAATTATATCGATTGTCCTCTCGATGATACAAACTCAAATGTCATTTTTTCTTTTGAAAACCTTTTGGCAACTGGTCGATGTGATCGAGATGCACATCGATGTTATCAGATTTCGAACTCCGATTTCATTGATAGAAGAATCAATCTATCAATAGGTAAAAATAAGAGAGACAAGCCCTGAAGATTTTCAGGTTTTAAAGATATGATCGGGGAACAGTCGATGTCATCGGAATTTGTATATCGATGATATCGGAGACCATGTCGATGGGATCGATAAATTGTATAGATTTACCTATAAGCTTGCTGGGCAGTTTGTGTCCCATCTCGATCCAATCGACCAGGTCTCGATAAGATCGACATATGAATATCGATTTCTCGACTGGCACCCCGATCAATGTTTAAAAACATCCTAAAAATTATGCTGGAGGAAACATGCGCCCACTTTCGATGTGATCGACTGACTTCCGATATGATCGATATTTGAGTTTAAATTAAATCGGACAATCATCGATATATCGAAGCTCATAGTGATTTTCTTTAGAAAAAGAGGGGCGCCGAAAAATTGCCTATCGATATTATCGATCCACCTTTGATAGGATCGATATTCGAACATCGATGATATCGACTAAACTGTCGATATGTCGATAAATCATCCAGATGATTTTTTGATTGCTAGACGCTTTTTGTCCTCACTCGATTGTATCGATTGAGATGCCGAGTACATCAACAAAGAAGGTCGATCATATTGAGATATGAATTGATATAATCGACTGTGTAAGAAAAATTTGAAGATTTTCCTATTTGGTAAAAAGTTTTCTTACATAAAAACCCGAAGATGTTATACTTATTTTTAAGGGTTTTAATCACCCGGTGTTTTGGGACATGGGATGTAAGGCTATGATATACCTATGGCGAGCTTCCACACATCCAGTTGAGGCAGACACTTGAGTTGATCTTCTTGTCAGGCGCTGTTGTCCAACTGACTCAACTTACACCGTAATTGATAAACTAGGGCAGTAGTAGGTGCACTTTTAATCTCTCCCTTTGTCAATTTCATGACAAAATACCCAAAAACATCCTAGAAAAATATCTGGACAGATACATCTTAAATTGTGTGTACATGCATTAACATAATTTACAAATTCTAATCACCCATGTACACACCCAGTAATTTCTCCCCTTACTTCAAAAACTCCCCCTTTCCTGTTGCGGCTGCTCCCCCTAACACCTGCAACATATAAGATCACAGATATCCAATTTTCCATAGGGGTGTTTGTAATTTTTCTCTCCCTTTTTGTCAATCATTGACAAAGGCATAATACGTGATATTGACTGAAGATTGAAACATATGGGAGAACCACAGACAGATAGATGTATATAGAGAGTCAATAGTGAGAAGCATACATCAATGAAGTCAGGAAGGAAAAATGGATGAAGCAATTAGCACAGTCAGTGTATGGGCAACAGGAATGACAATAAAATAAAAATTGAATTCAGCCATATCAACAAAAAGTTTCATTATCCAGGAACATCTATCCCAAAAAAAATACTGCCCCATGTAGGGATACTCAAAACCTGTAAACAGAGATGGATGCAAAGTTAAGTATTATGATTAGACATACAACACCATCAGAATTGTCTCCTTTTTAGCACATAGAAGACTTGCCAGTCGTTAGTAACTCAAGAATCTACTCCACAGAGTGGTGGAGCGCTTCCATCCTGTTTTCTATTCTTGATAGTCGTTGTTCACAGTGTTGAAGGCGCTCATTAATTCCAGTGAGATTGTTCAAAAATTGACGCTTAAGCACATGGCGCTGACAATTTGTGATAAAAGCAGGACTATATTCGGGAGTTCTATTGGATCCCCAGAGAGTTTCTTCATTAGACAAGGGATCACTATCTTCAACAGATGGAGGGATCTTATCATGTGATGAGACAAAGACATACACTTGTTGTGCTGCATCATGGTCAAACCATACTTCAGGATATACCTTATCAGTTGTTTCCGGCAGACCTGCCCAGTGTGCGAGCTTGCAGATAAGAGATGGAAAAGGCAGAAATTCAAGATGGTCCCTCCTAATTACCTTTATTAGCTGGTCTAGTATGAAGGTTGGTAGGCATACAGGAACCTCTTGTGTCATTTGCATCACATGGGCATACATTCATGCTAAAAATACTGTGAAGGAGTCGAAACAGGATTCCCAGATACTTTATTGGAAGGATATTATCATCATTTCTAGGAATTGTCATACCCTGGCACAGTGCTCATGTAATTTCCACCCATTTTCCTGACTCGTTTAGATTTTTGCTAGTGACAGAGATTTGTGTCACTCCAATGTTTAGAACATGACTAAGGACTGATGGAGTAATGTGCTTGGTGTATTGCATGAATTTCAGGCATATGCAAGGTGGGTAATCTTGGACAAGATGACAACAGTTGAAGAACTGTTAGATCATTTCATACTGATATGGGCCACCCATATTAAACATATTCTTCCATCTTATAGTTTCCATCATGAGATCCACCTCATAAGGTTTGACAGTACTAATGAGAATAGTACGATCGACTATCGTGACTTGTTCCCAATTTGATTGGTTTTAAGGTGGTCTAGAATATTTCTCCTTCTTACTCTTGAAAGATTTTTCAGATGAGAGAGCCTTACCTTTTCCTTTAATCATCGTCCTTGTTTCATTTGGATGCTGAGATTTCATCAGGAATCCGAGCAAATCAACCAAGGAAACTGATCAGGGCAGAGAGATGGGACTAGTAGATGAAAAATGAAAAGAAAATTCTTAATCAGCCTTTTAGTTAGACGCCATCTGACGATCATATTGATCATTGTTTCGATACCATCAAGAAGTTACCGATCGATTCTATCGATTCTGTCTCAGATGCCATCAACGATCGTACGACTTTTCAAATTCTGAAAGGTCGTCGATTATATCGACAATTAGTCGATTAAATTGAAAAGAGGCCGACACTCGTATCAAAAGTAGATAATATTCAGAATTTTCACAATTTCGACACACTATCGGGTATTTCTTGGCTTGATCAGTATATGTCACAAAAAATTGTACCAGTTCTGTAAAATTATAAACATGATATTGTTTGTATACTAAAATTTAAGGTCTCCAACCTTAGATGTAATATTAAAGGATCAACAAAATTGCATCATTTCAGCAAATATCTAGATCTTGATGCATAACCTGGACCAGTTTCTTCACTCTCAGTGTTTCTCAATATCACTCCTTTCTTTTCCTATAATGATGTACCAGTGGTTATTTGTACGAAGACCCTTCATAATTGATTTTCTTGATCGATCTAGGATCTTGCATCTTCTTTGTTGAAATTGACCACATGCCCATTATCACAGATTTGAGAGATGCTTAGTAGGTTATGTGTCAAGCCTTTTATGTAAAAAGCATTCTCATTCTTAAACAGATTAATTCCTTCTATAATTCCCTGTCCAATTACTTCAACAGTGGTTCCATCTCTGTAGGTGACTACCCCTTTGTGAAGATCTTTATAGTTTAAAAGGAGGGACTTGTCACCCGTGACATGTCTTGAGCAACCACTGTCTAGGTACCATTTAGCTACATTGCCTGATAAATGATCTGAATGAGTAACAAGGCAATTTGTCTTTTTCTTAATCACCCACTTTGCGACAAGATTTTTTCTTGTGGTAGATTTGTTCTTCTTATCTGATTCAACCACCTGATTCACTGGATCTTTCTTCCTGTCAACTAGCTCAAGTGATGATGATTGTATACTTCTTTTATCTGGCTCATAAACTGACTCCTCTT
Organism: Magnolia kwangsiensis; assembly: GCA_037074715.1. Lineage (NCBI taxonomy): Eukaryota > Viridiplantae > Streptophyta > Magnoliopsida > Magnoliales > Magnoliaceae > Magnolia > Magnolia kwangsiensis. The sequence goes on along the minus strand of CM073589.1, from coordinate 84,179,729 downwards.
TTTTATAATGAACTGGGATAGGTTTGGTGTTACTACTAGATGCAACAGATTTTCTAAATGGTTGTGTATCATATTCAGTTTTTGTTCTAGCCTTTCCATAACCTAATCCCTTTTTGTCCTCTCCATATTTTCCCATACCTAATAGTTTTTCTAATTTCTCACCACTCTGGGAAAATTTACAGTTTATTTTAACAATTTTACTAGATTCTTCTAGATCATTTTGAAGTGTATGGTTTCTATTTTGAAGGATTAGATGTTCCTCATTTAGAGCTTTGACTTGTTTCTTTAATTTTTCTGACTCAGATTTCAAAGAGTTATTAGTTCTTTTAAGTCTATCATTATCTGAGTGATATTGCTGCAAATTAGTAATTAGATGAGTATTAATATTTGAAGCTTTATCCAGATCTATTTACAACAATTCTTTTTTATTTTCGACTATTCCAAGTCTCTTGACAATATTGACGCTATGGATGTAAAGTTGGTTGTAAGTGTCTTGTAATTCATTTTGCTCTTTATCTTCTTCTTCTTCAATTTTCTCATTGTCAGATGAAAATGATTCAGTGACTTGTTGTTCTTCCTCAGATTCAGTTGGAATGATTGAAGTAGTGGAGACCATAAGTATTTTCAAGGATTTTTTATCTCCATCACTTTCTAAGTCACTGTTTTCTAATTTGACTCTTCCGTATCATCCCATGTGGCAGCCATTGCCTTGCCCTTGATTTTTTTATTTGGGCATTCAGTAGATAGGTGTCCATACTCATGACAGGCATAATATTGTGGTTCTTTGGTCCTTTTTCCAAATTTGCCTGTAGAAGGTTTGTCATCCACCTTTCTACCTCTAGATGGGCAGCCGCGATTCCTTTGAAAGAATCTTCTGAATCTTTGTGCAAGTAGAGCCACTTCCTCATCTTCATCTTCTTTTTCACTTTCACTGTCCTCATGTTTTGATTTCTTAGAAGTCTTTGGGACAGTGTTTTTAGATTTTTGGGGTTGAGTGAAGTGTAGTTTAAAAGTTTGTAAGGAACCTACTAGTTCTTCTACTTTCATCTCATCAATATTCCTACACTCCTCAATTGTTGTTACCTTGGGATTGAACCGTTCCGGTAGGGATCTTAAGATTTTTCTACATATTTTAGGTGCCGGAACCTTCTTTCCCAATCCACGCATGGAGTTACTAATGATATTCAATTTGGTGAAAAACTCCATAAATGTCTCATGCTCTTCCATCCTGAGATTTTTGAACTATGAAGTTAAAATTTGTAGTTTAGATCTCTTCACAGTGCTTGTGCCTTATTGGGTTGTTTCCAATAGGTCCCATGCTTCTTTAGAGGTCCCACACATACTTATCTGATTGAAAATATCTTAGGACACGGCACAGTAGATGGCGTTCATTGCTTTTACTTCAGCATTTCGCTGTTCTTTATCAAACGCCGTCCACTTTTCATTAGGTTTTGGTTTAGTGATAGTGGTTTCATTTTTAAGTACAATTTGTTCAGATGGTACCACATATCCTTTTTCAACTACATCCCAAACTTCATGATCCAAAGATCTCAGGAAGTAATGCATTCTAGCCTTCCAGTAAGCATAATTTGAACCATCAAATACTGGAGGTCTAGTGACAGATGAGCCCTCTCCTTTGGCCATATTTTAACTTCAGACAAGATCACTCTCTAGGCGGTGAAGCCCTTAAAGAGAGACCCGCTCTGATACCAAATTGAAATAGCAGTGAAGACCGCTTGATTTGAAGTAGAAATATGCCAATATGTCCTAGAGGGGGGTGAATAGGACTTTTTAAAGTTTTTATGAATTATTAAAGATCCTATCACACTAATCCTATCACAGAGCACAGATTAGGATTACTCAAAATTAACTCTACTGGCTTCCAAGCCTGGTAGAGGATCCAATCACAAACTATTTAAAAGACAAACAATTTATAGATCAGATTGTGATGGATATGATTGTGTGTGTGTATTAGATGTGATCAGATATAAAGACATATAAGGAAATCACATAAATGAAAGACAATTCTAATCTCAAACACAGTCATTTTATAGTGGTTCGACTACTTGTCTACTCCACTTCCGGCTTCCACACTCAACCCTTGAGTGACCGGATTTCACTAAGGAGGTTTTCCATGGTTCACCTAAAACCTAAGGTTTTAAAATAGGTTCACCTTCAACCTTTACGCGGAGGTTTATACTCGGTTCACCTCTAACCCTGGAGTTTGTTGGTGTACTTCTAACCAGATGTTTATGCCCACACAGAGCAAGGGTCGACACAATGCACCTGGATGTTTATGCTCTCCACAGAACAAGGGTCCACACAACACACCCTGCACGTACACTCCCGTCAGAGGCCTCCTTTGAGGACTTCAAAGGGTGAGAAATACTTAAGACCCAATCCTAGAAAGGAATGATCACAAGTGTCCTCTAGACTCTAGATACTTACAAATAAGTTGATGAGTCTCATTCAACGCAATGTTGAAGATCTCCTTCTTGTTGATGAAGAACCTTCAGCTCCCTTGATCCACAACATAAAAGATATACCTATTCTAGGCTTTAGGTTGGGTCAAGGTTGTGATGGAATTCCACTCTCTAAGGATTTTTCTATTAGGAAGATAGAGTGGTTCCGATCATTTATACATTCAAGGCATCCCAACTTAATGATTTGCCATTAAGGTAGTAGTTAGAGGATCCTTGAATTGAAGTTTATTCCCCAATCCACTCAATTGAATATCAATGATGAGGGTGGATTGAAGAATGAACTCCCTGAGAGAAAGGACTTAAGGTAAATGATAGGAAGGTTAAAACACTCAAAAGCACTCTTTTCTTTCTCTACCAGCAATAAAGGCATACTTCTCTATATATAGGCAAAAGGTTCCAACGGATATAAAACGGTCATATTTATGATAGAGTTTGATATCTTCGAGCAAGTGTTGATATGATCGAGTTTATACTCTTGATTGTATCGATTGTCCTCTCGATGATACAAACTTAAATGTCATTTTCTCTTTTGAAAACCTTTTACCAACTAGTCGATGGGATCGAGACACACATCGATGTTATCGAATTTCGAACTCCGATTCTATCGATAGATGAATCGATCTATCGACAGGTGAAAATAAGAGAGACAAGCCTTAAAGATTTTCAGGTTCTAAAGATATGATCAGGGAACAGTCGATGTCGTCGGAATTTATATATCGATGATATCGGAGACCGTGTCGATGGGATCGATAAATCGTATAGATTTACCAATAAGCTTGCTAGACGGTTTATGTCCCATCTCGATCCAATCGACCAGATCTCGATAAGATCGACATATGAATATCGATTTCTCGACTGGCACCCCGATCAATGTTTAAAAATATCCTGAAAATCATGCTGGAGGAAACATGCGCCCACTTTCGATGTGATCGACTGACTTCCCATATGATCGATATTTGAGTTCAGATTGAATCGGATAGTCATCGATATATCGAAGCTCACAGTGATTTTCTTTAGAAAAACAGGGGCACCGAAAAACTGTCTATCGATATTATCGATCCACTTTTGATAGAATTGATATTCGAACATCTATGATATCGACTGAACCGTCGATATATCGATAAATCGTCCAGATGATTGTTTGATTGCTGGATGCTTTTTGTCCTCACTCGATTGTATCGATTGAGATGCTGTGGACATCGACAGAGCAGGTTGATCATATCGAGATATGAATCGATATAATCGACAGTGTAAGAAAAACTTGAAGATTTTTCTATTTGGTAAAAAGTTTTCTTACATAAAAACCCTAAGATGTTCTACTTATTTTTGAGGATTTTAATCACCTGGTGTTTTGGGACATGGGATGTGAGGCTATGATTTACCTATGGCGAGCTTCCACACATCCAGTTGAGGCAGACACTTGAGTTGATCTTCCTGTCAGGCGCTGTTGTCCGACCGACTCAACTTACACCGTAATTGACAAACCAGGGCACTAGTTGGTGCACTTTCACTATTTGGTATTTTTGTTCTAAAATACAGAATGTCGATATCACAATGGCAATAATATTATTCCATATTGGGAATGATAAGGCCGAATGAGTAACAGTACGTGTGTGATACGTAAAACATGAAAAGAAAGTGATTTTATTGAAGGAAAAGGTGGGCCACTAGACGAGTTACATACAAAAAAAAAAAAGAAACAACCAGCAGCCAAGAGAAGCTGCTCAGGAAATTATACATCAATTACCTCGAACTTGCAGATGATGCGCATCTTATTGGCCTTAAGGGAATCCATCTGGTTGTTCCAGCGAAACCCTTTAGTCATGAAGACATTCACGAAGTGCAAGAATTGATCAAAACGACTGTCGATCAAAGAAACTTTTCCTTTGATCTGTTTTCCTCTTGCCAACAAGGCTCACACGCGTCAGAGCCTGGTAGTCGGCAATCTACAAGTCCAGGAAGCAAAGGAGATCCTTTGGAATGGCAAAATCCTTCACAACGTAGGCACACTCTTTCTCCCTGATATCGTCCATGAGTTTAGTGTGTTGAGCTTAGAGTAGTCGCAGCACTGTCCTGTGTACCCTGTTCCAGCAAAGGCATTCGTTCCATGCTTTTTCCCATAATCTTCGCCAAGAGAATTTGATTCTTCATGGGCATAGGCTTGTTGTCTTAGATATTCAGAAACCCTTTGTATTTTAAACTCGATATGGAAGTAACCCTTCATAGTTTAAACTTGAGATGGAAGTATCTCTCTTCGAGGTGATAGAGTTTCCTCAAGACATGTAGTGGCAACCTCAAAGGCAATGCTAATGACGAAAGAAATGTAGAACAAAGGGAAGATTAGCCATAATTTGTAAGGTCGAGATTTTTTATTTTTATTTTTTAAAAAAAAATCCTTAAAATGGGCCTTGACTTGATTAAGGAAAGGATAAGAGGATTGGTTGGAGGCCATGTTCTCAAAACAAGGGTGTAGAAGTTCTAGGAGGAAGTGTGGGTTTTAGTGAGCTGAAATATGGGATTGAGCATTGTTAAATCCTTATTTAGGTGCATTAATCATTGGCAATCGCAATAGGTTATTAAACCCTTATTAAGGTGCACTACATAAAAAATGGTGTTCTATAGGGCCCACCACAATGTGTGTGTTTTATCTAAGCCATCCATCTATTTTAAAAAATCATTTTAGTGCATGAGCCCAAAAAAGGAGGCAGATCGAAGGCCCAAGTGGAACACACTGTAGGAAACAATGGAGATTAAGTGTGTTCCCTTGATTTGTGGTGTGGTCCTTTTGGGCCTTTGATCTGCCTCCTTTTTGGGATTATGCCCTAAATGTAGTTATGAAAATGAATGGACAATGTGGATAAGAAAATACATCACGGTGGGCCCCACATAGCCCCGATAGGACGGTCCATCTCTACCTTTGTCTTGGTGAGGGTACTTAATTCGGGCTCACAAAAAGAGCTCCTGAGTTTTTTTTTTCATTCTCATGGGCTCTTCCCTCCTAGGATCGAATCAACAAAACTCCCCCTGAAAAGAAACCTAAGACCAAATCCCCCATCGTCATCCACCACTCCCTAGGGTCCCGCTGCATCCCACCTGATGCCTCCACTCAAACGGACTTGAAGATGAACTTGCCACCTCCCTTAAAAAACCTACCAACTCATCTTCTCATCCTAGCCCTTCGATCCAAAAATTGGGCCCACTCCGTATGCAACAACTGTACAATGACCATGTGTCCCCTGACCACTAGCTTATTGATAGGATCATGAACATGTCAGAAAACGTGTGTTGTCTCGCTCAAAGAAGAGGGTATATGTTGAGTTCTTTAATTTGGGGATGTTAGTTTTAAACTAGACAACATCGCATGGTTGGTGCCCAAATGGATATCCAGTGTGGGGTTCTTTCCATTTGAGGAACAAACAATGGTAGTTGTTGGGGACAAGCTTGGGAATGTTTGGTTTTAGGATGTGGATTGTGAGGAAGGGAGAGGAGATGGGATTTATCTCTACAGCCCGCATTCAGCTCCTATTTCAGGAATTTCAATTTAATCAATCTTGCCAAAAATATGTGATTCTAGTATTTTAAATTTTTGACATTTTGTTGATTTTATTCCTATTCTATTGATGAAATGATGTTTCAATGAAATTCATGTTTACGACGAAGAGGTGCTATATGACAACTTGATCGGGGAGAACCGAAGACAAGAGTGGCTGATTAGGATGGTGGTGAAGGGAAGATGTGGTGCAGGTTGAATTTCATGTTATTATACATGTTTGATGAAATTCCTCTACTAGACACTTGTAACATCCCGAAAATTGGGGGTCGAGTAAAAACTCCACTCCCGAGTTCCAGAACATCACTTATGCAACATAAATGTGTATGATTGAATGTTGTCTGTGTTAATGTATTAAACATGAGTGGGATTAAGCTAGAACAACATATCATACTCCAGAGACAGTTAAATTAACAAGCGGAAGAGTGTGATACATACATATAATATATAATTGATTAAAAATCTCCAGAGTGTGAACATGTTACTAGGTTAAACATATACATGTATACCTCAAAATAGAAAGAAAGAATATACATGAGTGCTCTGAAAATATAAAATGACAAGTGTCATGACATCTAATGAACCTCCCTGTAATTCCGTCGATCAGAACACGCATAAAGGAGGGATCCTCCTCATCATTATCAAGTCCAGCTTTGCCTCGCAGGCTGCGTCATCATCTGCAATCACAATCGGGTCTGGTGGGTGTCCGAAAACACCGTCCCGTAACATGGGAGTGAGTGATCAACTCAGTGGAATAAGAGAGCAAAGATTAACATGTTCTCAAATCAATCATGCGATAATAGTAAAGCAATAACTCAAACATTCTTAAATACTGTTATTAATGCAATATGACGTGACATGATGGATGGCCTCACCGACGATCTCCCTCATACGACACCATTTACGCCCGTGGCATGCTTTCTTCCCACAGTGCTCCACATCTTCCAGGCACATGCAATGTGATGGTGATATGATTACCGAGTTATTATTAGTCCTTTTCATACATCAAGATTGCGAAACTAAGGTACTTCCCTTATATTAATCCCAACACAGATCCTGTCTAGGGTCGTCACTCCTAGTACTCTTATACGATGTATATTTTGTAGGTCGCTGCAAGGGCTGCCAGGGCTGTTGCTCGCACTCGTTGCACTGCTCCCCCATCACCTTATCAATACAGGCCTACTGTACTCTCATTGCTACGGAAGGGTCGTCGCCTCCCGTAGACTCAGAATACGCTCGCAGTCACTACAAAGGGCTCGTCACCTGATCAGTGTAGGCCGATAGCAAGAATATAGTGTCCCATACCACTATAATCTACTCACAAGTTATAGGTGCTCACTGGTCACTACGGGGAGGTTTGTGGCCCCAGCGTAGGCCGATAGCTCTACCACGGTGTCTCATACCACCATGCCCGGCTCATGAGTCTTTGTGGATCAAGGTACCATGGTTGACAGGGTTTTCAATGGTAAGTTCAGTACCCTAGGTTCAAGCAGTTATGACTCATACATGGTGAACATACAATGGCCTGTCAGGTTACTTGACGGGCTCGACTAGCATGAGTGCATCTCAAGATGAACGACATGAAGTGCATGAAACACTTCGTGTGGCCTAACCACTGCCGCCAACTCAAAACACGACCCGCGTTCATCGACGCGTCCTTCGTGGCAAAGATAAGCCAACCACGAATTTACTCGGTTACCGACTGCCTGGACTAAGTATAGTCCCAAACATTTATGAATCCACATCAGCAATCATATAAAGGTAATGGAAATGCATTACAACAATGTGAGCATGTTAACACATGTTATAACATACAACTTGAGTAAATCATCTAACACATGCATTTCTTACATATGATGAAATCATACATATAGCCAACATGAAGGAAATCAGTTACATCGGCATATTATTTGAGAATTCATTCTCAAAACTATTTCACAACACCATTTAATTCAATAAATACTAGTACAAACATTTATACAACCACTTAGTTTACACACTTAAGTCTACATATTGTATGTCGACTCAAAGTGCGTATTTGGGCGAATCTCTTCGCCAAAATGATTATGCATGCATTCCTAATATCCTAAGGTGACAAAAATCCATGTCAATCATATCAGAAAAATATGGATGCAAACAGTATTTTCTACAAATGACTAAAATACCCTAAATCTCATATTTTTCGTCTGCTTACGAAACAGGAAATGGACAGCATGTTGTACATGTCAAATGGCGTTGCCATCGATAATTTACTATTAAACGACATTAAAAGCGTTGAAAACAGCCAATCAAAGCGTCTAAAATCTGCACCTTTCACTTTAGATGTGTATCGTTCCGAACGGAGCATATACGCTTCGTCTATGGCGATCAAACAACCTAATACACAAGCTACATAAGCTACATCACTAATGGAATTGACGGAAGCTTAAATCAGCAAGTGTTGAAGGTTTTTCTTACCTAGAAGTGCGTTGGAATCGCCAGAAAAGTGATTGGAGTGCACTACTTTAGCACGTGTAGCAGCAGTAGCAAGTGGCAGGAAGATCCCTCCCACACTCTCTCACAATCTCTCACTTTTTCTCTCACTCTGCTAGGGTTTCTAGCAAATTCGGATGGGTGAGAGAAGTGAGGGTTTAAAGCCCTTATATAACCTAATTTCTTCCCAAATTAGGCTTGAAAACAATATTTACTTGAGGTCTAACCAATTCGGGGCTGTTTTGGTCCAAAAGAGCATTTATGGAGGTCCCCTGGCCGAACGCGATCGGACTTAAGCTCATGCATACTGGATCTAGCACACATCAAGTTTTCAGACCGGTAGAATTCCCAGATCGCACGTGACGGTCCAGTTTCAGTTCAGCGGTCACCGCACCTAGATCAGGTCTACAAGTCTCATGATATGAAAGAAAATTTTTTCCTGATCCGAGGGTGTAATTTGGCTGAATTCTGACGGTCAGAATGCTTAATAATAACACGCCAAGTCACGTGCCAGATTTGAATTAAAATTTCCAAATCTAACCCTATTCTCACTCTCTTCACTCCAGGCTCAATGAAATAGCCTCTGAACGTCGGTTGGCCTTGATTTTCGAAACGATTGTCAAGTCCAGCTAAGCGGTCATAACGGTCTAAGATTATAGGTATCGGACTTTTGACGTGCGGTCTAGATCCAATACAAAGTTTCAAAGAGTTCCTGAGAGAAAACGAGTTTAGAGTTTGATCCTAGGTTTTAGGATATTATAGCATCATTGGTTCTATAAGTTTTGGGTCTTGTAGAGCATATTTAAAGCGATCAGGGACAATTTCAGAGCTACTCCAGTGTAGCGCTAGCTAACTTACGCTTAATTTCTAAAGGAATTATTCCTAAGTGATTTCTTTGGCCATGGAATTGGGTTCTGAGCGATTTCCCAGGTGTTTTAGTTGACCCATTGCCTAAGGACGTCTAATCCCAGGTTGGAAAAAATCTGGGGTGTTACAACACTGTGTTTCTCAGACTTTGTGAATGACAATGTAATTGTAAATGAGTTTAATATGTTCTTTTTCTTAATTTTCTTCTCTATTGTCATAGAAATTTCTCATTGGTCTAATGCAGTCATAGTCAGAAAACGTTGAAGCATTGGGTCCAGTGTGATGTATATACTTGATGTAATGTGAGTCATGACCATGCTTCAAAGAGATTCAAGAGTGGCAAGTATGTCTTCTTCCCAGTTCTTGCTGAAGGATGTGTTTAGTTACACCCAATACTAGGAATTTTCATGATATTTCATATTCAAATTATGTACCAATAGTGGGTGTAACCCAACACATCTAAAAGCATTTTGTTTCATAGTATTGTTGATATATGAAATGAGAAAGAGTGGTAGGTGATCAAGAGAGTTGGATAAAATGGGAAGTACATGCTTTGACTGAATCATTATAAGATAGGAATGATACTCTGTTACAACTTAAAAGGCATGTGACATAACTTCTTCATGGTCCAAATTTCTCAGTTGACACACCTCATTTTGGATTAGAGATAACCCAACAAATTTCTCCACTCATTGTAATTACTCCTGCAGATGGATGGTTAAAATAACCATAAAATTCAATAAGCATAGGTCTCAAAATTAGATGGTTAGGATTGTTCCTTCAAGAATTTTGGGCTATGGTCCATGTAGTAGGATGGTTAACATAGGATGAAGAGTTCAGATGACACAAACATTATCTCAGTGGGCTAAATAACAGTGATTTTAAAAGGTCTCATAAGAGGCTCCGATAGCATCATTCTCCAAATTGAACCACAAGTAAAGGGCCAAATATAACTACAACATTGTAATATGCTGTAAAAAATCCAAATTTCATTGGTCACAGATCTTCCTAATCTTATTAAGAGTAGAAATAGATCAAATCTCAAGAATGGGTTGACATAGTTGATTTTTATTGAGTCTCTTAAAAGCTTGGGCCTACGGCTGTTTGAGCATATCTCACATTCAATGCATGTAGGACACAAAAATTTTTGTCATATATTCTATATTTCTATTGCAACATGTGGCCTTATCCAACATAAAAGAATTATTAATGGGCAATTCACATTGTAAGTTGTATCAACCCATACTTTAATGTTGCATGCATGATGAAAGATCAACGGTCAGATTTGCAGTACCCAGTAGGGAGTATTTGCTACAATGTCAATAGAATTGAAAGATCATCTCCCGTCATGTCCCAAACTCAGGATACGAGCTCATAAAATTTTCAGCCATCAAATCTGGTGACGACAGCCTTCGTAGTACCACATTCTCATCTCCCAGCTCTCATACGCTAGGTTTCAAACCTGAGATCCTACAAGGAGAGGATTTTTAGGGTGATTTTTTTTTGTAAAGGAGCATAACCACAAGTGTACCCAAGTCACAAAACATCATCACCACATATCCACTAATATAATATTTAATTATAGTGTTGAAAGAAAAATATATGATATAACAAAACTCCAAAAGATTAGGCACATGCTCATGACTCAATGCTGCTATGGTCTATCATAACCTACATGTAACGAACGTGCGTAAACTTATTAAGAAGCTTAAAGAGTGTGTGCATATGTGCGTAATGCATGTGACAAGCATACAAATGTCAAAGTAAGCAGAAATGATGGAGGGTTAAACTGGCAAGTCCATAAATGATGTTACCCATACCAAAGCTATTACGTGGCCAAATGTCATATGTTAGAGATGCAATGTAAAACATGGCAGTACTCAACTACTCCACATATCAGGATACTTCATAACTAGAAACATCACTAGGGTCTAGTATTGTAACACCCCAAATTTTTTTCCAACCTGGAATTAGACATCCTTAGGCAATGAGTCAACCATTTCACTCTCAATGATCAATCCCAAGGTCTAAAAATCACTTTTTCCCTGTTTCCTTCAAAATCTCTCCCTTCACCACCTCATTCTTTGAATTTCTCTAAGTGCTTCCATATTAGACACAAATCTTCAAGTGTAAATAGTAAAGACCACTAATCCTAAGGTCTTCATGATGAAGAACCTAGAAACACTAATAGGATCGCAGTTTCGCCAATAGCCGAAATCTACACAACTCGTTCGTTTCGATCGAGTCCATAATGTATCTCAGGTCGTGTGAGGTGACCTAAGTAGCCAGAAGATTATTAGGAGGTGGATTTGTGATGATCCTAGGAGAATTAAAAACCTAAAAATACATGTCCTTGGGTCGTGGGGCAACCACAACCCTTACACTCAATCGTTAGGGCTTAAAAATCTCGTTTCACTCAATTCCTTCAAAATCTTTCCTCTCACCACCCCATTCTTCAATTATTTCTCAGTATTTTCATGTTAGGCATAAATCCTAATATGAAAATGATATAAAATCATACTTAAATAAAATTTTATAATGAATAGTAAAAATATGTGAAAATTAGCCTTTTAGTCATTCTAAATTTGAAATATTTTGTAACAGATGGGTTAGTTGGATAGATTAGCTTCTCCTACCACAAAATCATATGTTACATGATACATAAGTTCATTTTGGTTTACAGACTGGCCCCGGAACACTCCAAATGAAGTTTTAGGCCTCTCTAGGCCAAACCACAATGAACCAAGGTGCGCCCCATACTTTTTTGGGACCCTGGGGTCAGGGGAAATCCAGCCGACATGGCCAGAGTTACTAGCTTTCAACTTCATCGGCGATGGCATCGCCGATTCCGTGATGCATCCCCGGTCAAATTCATCGTCTGGGCCGGAGCTTTAGGCTGGAGATGTTTGGGGGCTAGGGTAGCCCCCTGGTATGTGGGCCGTTCGTTAAAAATACCCCAATCAAGTACTTCCTTCACAAAGTGACCCTCCAAGCTCTCCTTTTGTTCCAAATGTCTAATTTTTGGTAAAAACCACCCCTCCAAACTCTTCCTTCTTTCGTTTCCAAACATCCTCGCTCCACCCTCCAAATTTTATCTCAAATAGAGATCATTATAGGCTACTTCCTTTAGAAATCTAAAGAGAATCACCTAGCGCTGCACTAGACGACCAGTGAAATTCGCACCAATCACTTTCAATACGATCCGCTAGAGCCAAAACATAGAGGATAGGTGACGCTACAATACCGTAAAGCCCTGAATCAAACTCTATTCCCGATTGCTCTCTGGAGCACCTTGAAACTTTGTATCAGCTCTGGACCGCACGTCGAAAGTTCGATTACCCCAAACTTAGACGAATATGGCCGCCTAGTTGGACTTGACAATCACCTCAAAAATCAAGTCCAGATGATGTCCCACGACGATTTTCTTGGGTTCAGAGTGAAGAGTGTGAGAAATAAATATAATTTATGAAATCTGGCAAGTTCGATTGTGCGCTTTTTCTAAGCTTTCTGACCGTCAGAATTCAATCAAATTTCACCCTCGGATCAGGAAAAATTTACCTTACATGTCATAGTACTTGTAGCTCCGATCGAGTTCCCATAACCGTTGAACTGAAACTGGTCCGCCACGGTCGATCTGGAAATCCGATCGGACTGAAAACTCTGCCTGACCTAGATCCATATCAGGGAGCTTAAGTCCGACAGCATTCAGTCACATGACCTCCAAAAATGCTCCGTTGGATCAGAACAAGCCCTCTTTGGTTACAAAATAAGTATACCTTGGCCCCAAGTCTATTTTGGTCATGTTTGGGCTTATAAAAAGGGTTTAAACCCTTGCTCTTTCATTCCATACGAATTTGGGGAGAGAAGAGAGAAAAGAGAGAGAAAGTGAGGGAGAAGTTGGAGCTTTCTTCTGGGAGTCTTCCCTGCTGCTCCTCGTGCTACATCCACCTGCCTGCATCGCTCTTCTGGTGATTCCAACGCACTCTTAGGTAAGAAAAACCCTAACTACTTGCTGTTTTGGGGTTTCCTTCGATTCATTAGCGATGTAGTTTATGTATCTTGTGCATTAGGACGCCAGATCGCCGTTGATGAAGCATTGACGTTCCGTTCGAAACGATACACGTCTAGGGCAAAAGGTGCAGATTTTAGACGCTTTGATTGGCTGTTTTCAACGCTTTCAATATCATTTAATAGTAGATTATCGACGGCAACACCGTTTGACATGTACAACATGCTGTCCATTTCCCGTTTCGTAAACATATGAAAAATATGAGATTTAGGGCATTTTAGTCATTTGTAGGAAATACTGTAAACATCCATATTTTTCTGAAATGATTGACATGGCTTTTTGTCATAATAAGATATTAGGAATGCGTGCATAATCAGTTTGGCGAAGAGATTCGCCCAAATGCGCACTTTGAGTCGACATACACTATGTAGACTTAAGTGTGTAGACTAAGTGTTTGTATAAATGTTTGTATTAGTATGTATTGAATTAAATGGTGTTGTGAATTAGTTTGAGATTGAATTCTCAAATAATATGCTGATGTAAATGATTTCTTTCATGTTGGCTATATGTATGATTTCATTATATGTATGAGATGCATGCGTTAGATGATTTACTTAAGTTGTATGTCATAATATGTGTTAACATGCTCACATTGTTGTAATGCATTTTCATTACTCTTATATGATTAATGAAGTGGATTCACAAATGTTTGGGACTATACCTAGTCCAGGCAGTCGATAACAGAGTAAATTCGTGGCTGGCTTGTATTTGCCACGAAGGACGCATCGATGAACGTGAGTCGTGTTTGGAGTTGGCAGCAGTGGTTAGGCCACACGAAGTGTTTTACGCACTTCATGTCGTTTAACTTGCGATGCGCTCGTTCTAGTCGAGCCCGTCAAGTAACCCGACTGGCCGTTGATTGTTCACCCTGTATGAATCACAACTGCTTGAACCTAGGGTACTGAACTTACCAATGGAAACCATGTTAACCATGATACCTTGATCCATAAAGACTCATGAGCCGGGCATGGTGGTATGGGACACCGTGGTTGAGCTGTCGGCCTACGCTTGGGCCACAAACCTCCCCGTAGTGACCAGTGAGCACATTGACTCGTGAACAGATTATGGTGGTATGGGACACTATATTCTAGCTGTCGGCCTACACTGATCAGGAGACGAGCCCTTTGTAGTGACCGCGAGCGTATTCTGAGTCTACAAGAGGCGACGACCCTTCCGTAGCAATGAGAGTACAGTAGGCCTGTATTGATAAGGTGATGGGGGAGCGGTGTAAGGAGTGCGAGCAACAGCCCTGGCAGCCCTTGCAGCGACCTACAAAATATAACCTCGTATGTGATTTCTAGGAGTGACGACCCTAGACAGGATCTGTGTTGGGATTGATATAAGGAAGGTACCTTAGTTTTCCAATCCTGCTGTATGAAAAGGACTAATAACTACTTGGTAATCATATCTACATCACATTGCATGTGCCTGGAAGATGTGGAGCACTGTGGGAAGAAAGCATGTCGCGGGTGTAAGATGCTGCCGTATGAGGGAGATTGTCGGTGAGGGCATCCATCATGTCATGTCATATTACATTAACAAAAGTATTTAGGAATGTTTGATTTATTGCTTTACTATTATTGCATGATTGATTTGATAACATGCTAATCTCTGCTCTATTATTCCACTGAGTTGATCACTCACTCCCACGTTACGGGATGGTGTTTCCGGACACCCACCAGTCCCTATTTTGGTTGCAGATGATGGCGCTGCTTGAGAAGTGGAGCTGGACTTGATAATGATGAGGAGGATCCCTCCTTTATGCGTGTTCTGATTGACAGGATTACAGGGAGGTTGATTAGATGCCTTGACACTTGTCATTTAATATTTTTAGAGCACTAATGTATATTCTTTTTGTTTACTTTTGGAGTATACATGTATGTATATAACCTGGTAACATGTTCACACTCTGGAGACATACAACAGTTTATATATGTTATACATGCTATCACAGTCTTCCACTTGTTAATTTACCTGTCTCCGGAGTATGATATGTTATTTTGGCTTAATCCCAATCTTGTTTAATGCCTGTTTACAGACAACATGCATCTAATATTATCTATGTTGGATAAATAACATTTTAGAACTCAGGAGTTGGGTTTCTACCCGACCCCCGATTTTCTGGATGTTACAGATGGTATCAGAGCATGATTTGGATTAAACTGGACCTGGGTTATGGTAACACAACGCACATTGACGCACTCTGACTTAGGAAGGGGGTGATGGAATCTAGAAACTATATGAGAATCCCTAGGTTCGTCGAGATTAATTGCCCCTAGATTTGGTGTATCCCATGATTTTTAATACCATGTTTAGAATGTATATAATTAGAAGTAAATCCCAGAATTTTCCCTTTAAATTACACTTAGAAATTCTTCATCTTGGGATTTGAAAATCCCATCTCCTACTTCTCAACACCAGACTCATTTTCCAAAGCCTATGAAATTGATTTTTAATCCCAACCCACCCTCCTACCAAACATGCCGTTTCTTAATCCCGAGGTGGGATTAGCAATGCCAGCTCTTAAGTATACCTTAATGCCACTAGCCAAACAGGCCCTTAGAGTTTTGGACCTAGAGTTGATATTCCTAGCTTTAGAAAGCTCTGACAGTATAGGGGATCCGATAAAGTGATAACATGAACCCTATGACCTCCTTAGCTAGTATGGACATATGTAAATTTTTACTCCTAAGATAAGACTGGGCTATTAGCTGAATTAAGCAGTGTAGCTAAGGAATAGTAGGTTAGATTTGGTTGGAGTAGAACTTCAGTCCTTCGATAGATCCCCTTAATAGTGATAGACTTTTGTTATAACCTTTAGGAAAGTTGTTTTCACTTAGAACCATTCATTCTCAGGAAAAACCTTTAGGAATCTTGTTTAATGCCTGTTTACAGACAACATGCATCTAATATTATCTATGTTGCATAAATAACATTTTGAAACTCGGGAGTTGGGTTTCTACCCGACCCCTGATTTTTGGAATGTTACAAGTATACTCTTACACTGGCTGCGCCCATGACGCACATGGCCAAGTGAGTGGAGAAGACCTCACTATCCACCTTGTCAGTGGTATGTCAATGCTCACCTGGCTCACCAATAGCAGACTCATTTACGAGTTGGTCAAACTCAACCTAGCTCAGAGTCCCCTACCCATGGGCAGATAAGGTCACACCCATTTTCAACTGACCACGACATAGTGGGGGATGCGGCCTACTGGTATTTGGCAATCGGGCACTCATGTTATCCACTCAGTCTCAATGTTGAAGCATCCTACTGGTACCACAAGGGTTTAAGTACTTTCACCAATGGAAATCCTAAGCCAATAAGTGTTAGAACAAATATTTCTGGTATCCAATCTGGTCATCTATGATAAGATTTTGGAGGCCATAACCCTGATGTCACTAGGGTGTAAAAGTGATCGTGACATATACATACAAAATGTATGAGTCCTACAATCCAAGTCATGTACCAAGTCGTCAGTCCAGCGAGAAGCAAAATTTTTAGCCTTAATTCAGTCCAACCGAAGCCAACTTCGATCCGACCAAAATGTGTAGAATTGTCTGGTGAGAGAGTATGATTTTCAGCTTTAATTCGGTCCGACCGAAGCATAAGTTTGTGTAAATTTGAGGCGATTTCAAAGTCGGTCCAAGCAAATACAATAAATTTGGGTCTCTTAATTGTTTCTAAGCATGAATTAGGGTTAGAAGAGTGAAGCAAGGTGTTGGAGAACTTCAAAGAGTTCTTCCTTCTTCCCTAATCTTCTTTCAGTTAGTTTTTATGCTTTGTTTAAGAGTTTTTAGTTCAATCATATCTTTGGTTGGCTAAACCTCTTAGCTAGGGCTAAGAGGTGAAGCTTGTAGTTCGTTTGGATATTTTTCTTACTTTGATTCAAGTTATGTTGAGCATCTATTGATTTTTAATTTGAATTAAGGAATATTTTCAGTTTTCTATGGTTTATTGCAACTCCAATTACAGTAAGTGATGTGAGAGCTTTGAATATCTTCTTATTTGTTTTGATATTTTAAAATTGGTAAAATTCGTGATTCACCACGTCTCCTGGCATGGTAGATGGTTGAATTACTTTCCAATCATCACAATGGTGCTTTATGTGGTAACTAATTCAATGAAAATTTTAAATTATGGTTTAATTATTTTATCTTCCAACTGGATAGGATAGGACTCCAATTCCAGTTGTGCTTATTGAATCAAGTAAGGTAGCATCTTAATGGCTATAAGTGGATCCTTGACGCTCTAGTTTCCTTTTTATTATTGATACTTCCTTCACAATTAATCTCTCTTATTCTAGATTTTAGTTTAAATTCTTATTCTTTTTTTAGTTCTAGTTTATTTCATAATACGTACACCTTAAGTCCCTAAGGATTCCACCTCAGTCTCACCGAGTTGTTACTACATCGTAACCCCACACTTGGGGTTGTGAACAAGTTTTTTGCATCGTTGCCGAGTACGACGTTTTTATGAGATTAATTGGTATTACAATTAGGTTAAGAACAAGGTTAACTTTTTGATTTGTTTTTAGGTTAGGATATTTTTTGAAATTATTTTTAGCAACTAACATTGTTTTCTATTTTGTAGGATCTTAACATAATAACTCCAATCCGATAACCTCTTTCTAATTCTCCCTTTCTTTTTTAGATTTCTTATTTGCTTTAGTTTTTCTTTCTTCTAGGTTTTAGTTGTTTGGTGTTTGAGGGTTGTGAGTGATTCATGCCCAAGTGGGTTCGTGACAACATTCAACGTCTCTTGAGTGAAGGAGGATTAATCGAAAGGTTGCCTATCCATCAAAGGATTAGACACTACTTGAGATCCTCTTAGTTAATTGAAGTAATGGCTACAAATCAACCTCAACCTCCAGTTGAGGAGGTTCAAGATAAGAATGAGGTATATAATGCTCTCCTGCCTCGTACTTTGTGAGATTATTTACAATCGGCGGGAGTGAGTACACTTTCTGCATAGTATTTCCACTTAATGCAGGAAACGTGAATGTTAAACCTAGAGTGATACAACTCCTTCCTAAATTCCATGGACTAGACTCTTAAAGTCCATACTTGCATATCAAAGAGTTTGATGAGATAGTCGCCACATTACATTTTCCAAATGTGTCTAAGGACATAATGCGACTCAAATTGTTCCCCTTTTCATTGAAGGAGAAGGCTAAGACATGGATGCACTCCTTAAAGTCACGATCTATCGGCACATGGGCCGAGATGACTCAAAAATTTCTCAAAAAGTTTTTCCCATTTCATAAAACTAACACTTTAAAGAAGGTAATCATGAACTTCACCAAGAAAGAGGAAGAGACCTTCAAATTCTAGTAAAGATTCAAAGATCTCACGAATTCCTATCCACATCATGGCTACGAAATTTGGCGGAAAATAAGTTTTTTCTATAATGGATTAACATGGCCAATGTGCCAATTTGTAGAGATGATGTGTATTGGTGAATTCATGAATAAGGAGGTTGATGATGTGTGAGATTACCTTAATCAATTGGTAGAAAATGCACAATAGGACACCTCCCCAAGACCCACCACTTCTAAGCTTACTCAATCAAAGGAAATGGGAGGAATGCATGCCTTGAAAGAAGAAGATAACATGAGTGCGAGGGTTGCCAATCTCACAAGAAAAGTCGAGGCCATGAAACTTAAGAAGGTGAAAGCAATCAAACTAAAGGAAGTCATGGAAGTTATTTGTGTTATTTTTGCTAGCAACATACATGCGATGCAGGATTGTCCCACAATCCCTATTTTTTAAGATTTATTAAATGAGCAATCAAATGCTATAAATACTTACAAATGACCATTTAGTGGACCCACCTTAAACACATACAATTCCAATTGGAGGAACCATCCAAGCTTCAGTTGGAGGAACGAAAAAATGGCCAATTGTCAAGAGGCCCTTACTCAACTTCTAAATCAAAGGAAACCTTAAGAGGATCTGGTTCAAAATTTCATGAAAAACCAAGATCTCTTCAACCAGAACACAGTGCATGCATTCAAAGATCTCAAAACAGCAATGGGAATGTTTGCATCGTCAATTCAAAAGATTGAGTAACACTTAGAGACTGTAGAGAAAGGGACTTTTCTAGCCCAACCTCTCCCCAATCCAAAGCAACAATGTGAAATCAGTGAACCAAGCTCTTCTAATCAACATGTGGAATAAACTAAGTCTATCACCACTCTTAGAAGTAAAAAAGATAATTGAAAAAATCATTCCGGCAAGGGCTGAAAAGCCTAAGGACTCGGAAGAAGTTAAGAATGACGGACTTAACGACATCCCATATGAGATAGAATGGGAACCTCAAAACAAGCCGATTGTGCCATTTTCCCAATGGTTGATTACACTAAAACCTTTATTTAACTTACGGGATATTCTAGAGGTGCTTAAGCAAGTGAAGGTCAATATTTCTCTACTAGATGTCGTTAAACAAATTTCTTCATATGCCAAAATTTTGAAAGATTTATGTAGGACCAAAAGATGACAAAACATATAAAAGAAAATCTTTTTGACAAAAAAAGTGTGTGTCATCCTCAAGAAAGATATGCCACAAAAATATAAGGATCCCGGTATCCCAACCATCACTTCTATGGAACCATCAGATTGAGCATGCACTTTTTAACTTGGGGACAAGTGTATATCTGATTCATTTCTCGATTTACAAATAATTGGGTCTAGGTGAATTAAAACCCACCTGAACCACATTACAACTTGCTAATAGATCAGTCCATGTACCGAGAGGAATGATCGAGGATATGTTAGTCCAGTTTGATAAATTCTACTATCCAGTAGATTTGATTATTCTGGATACTCAACCCATCGTGGACGTGAGGACTCAAATACCAATCAATCTTAGTCATCCATTCCTTGCTACATCAAATGCCATCATTAATTATAGGAATGAAATTATGAATTTATATTTTGGAAATATGATATTGGAGCTCAATATCTTTTTTGATATGAGCAAACAGACAGAGGATGAAGACGATACTCACGACATTAACATTATCGACTCTTTCGTAGAAGATAGGGTACTTTTGACTCTATACCCTAACCCTCTAGAGACGTGCTTGGCTCACTCTCTTGATTTAGATGATGACATGATTTGGGATATGGATGCCTTACTTGATGTGACACCAGTACTTAAAATTAACCGGTGGAGGCCATAATTTGAGAAATTTCCCCAAACCGATGTAGTACCTCTACTGTCTAATCTTAAGGCACCGAAGCTTGACCTAAAACATTTTCCTACTGAACTCAAATATGTTTACTTAGGTTAAGAAGAAACATGCCCGGGGGTGATTTCTTCCCACTTTGAGAAAGAACAAGAGAGTATGCTTATTTCTACTCTCACTGAGTATAAAAGAGGCCTTGGATGGTCGATTGCGGACCTCAAGGGAATTGATCCTTTGATTTATACTCACCACATTCATCTTAAGGATAATGAGAAGACCTCCTGACAACCACAATATTGATTAAATCCAAATATGAAGGAAGTGGTTAAAGGAAAGGTCCTTAAGTTGTTGGATGTAGGTATCATATAACCTATATCTGACAGTCAATGGATGAGTCCAATTTAGGTGGTTCCTAAGAAGTCTGGAATCACCATTGTAGCTAATGCCGAAAATGAACTCCGTACCTACTAAAGTCACTACTGGTTGGAGAATGTGCATTGACTACAGAAAGTTAAATACCGTCACAAGGAATGACCACTTTCCTTTGCCCTTCATTGATCAAATTTTGGAAAGGCTAGTTAGTCATTCTTACTACTGCATCGTTGATAGATATTCAGGCTATAATTAGATAGAGATAGCCCTTGAAGATCAAGAAAAGACAACGTCCACATGTCCCTTTGACAACTTTGCTTACCAAATGATACCATTCGGACTGTGTAATGCCCCCGCCACTTTTCTGCGATGCAGTATTTTTTTGACATAATGGGGCAATATTTAGAGGTTTTCATGGAAAACTTCTCTGTCTTTGGTCCATCCTTCAGTGAGTGTTTGAAAAATATTAAATGTGTTATGAAGCAATGGGAGGAAAAGAATTTGGTTCTGAATTGGGAGGATTATCATTTTATGGTTCCCAAGGAAATTGTTCTTGGACATAATTTTGTCTAAGGGAATTGAGGTAGACAAGGATAAAATTGATCTTATCTCTAACTTACCTCCACCCAAGAGCATACATGATGTGCGATCTTTCTTAGGACACGTCGAATTTTATAGATGATTTATAAAGGACTTTAGTCATCTCTCTCGTCCTTTATGAAATTTACTTTAAAAAGATACACCATTTGAGAGTGAAGAATGTCAAAGAGTTTTTTTAAGCTCAAGGGCATGTTGACTACTGGCCCTATCATGCAGCCACTTGAATGGAGCATCTCTTTTGAGATTATGTGTGATGCGTCTGACTATATTATTGGGGTGGTGTTAGGCCAGAGAAAAGAGAAGAAGCCCTACGTGATTCATTGTGTGAGTAGAACTCTAAATTTTATCCAAGTAAACTATTCTACTATAGAGAAGAAATTCTTAGCTGTAGTGTTCGCTTTAGACAAATTTAGGTCCTACTTGATCGGATCCAAGATCATTATCTACACAGACCATGCGGCGCTGAAGTACCATCTTTCTAAGAAATATATTAAGCATCGCTTGATAAGATGGATCCTACTACTCCATGAATTCGATACAGAAATATAAGACAAAAAGGGAGTAGAGAACATAGTGGTTGACCATCTCTCTAGGCTTGATCTCCCCGATTTCCTTGAGCCGACACCTATAAATGATATGTTTCTGGATGAATACTTATTTAAACTCTCCCAATTACCTTGGTTTGCTGACATTGTGAATTATTTTGTTACAGGTTTGACGTCAACATATTAGACTATATAAGATAAGAAAAAATTCTTCGCCGAGGTATGTAAGTTTTTCTGGGATGATCTTTATTTGTTTAAATATTTCTCAGAAAATGAACATTAGAGTGTCATCTCCTTTTATCATTATAAGGAGATGTGTTTCAGACAATAAACATCAGAGTGTCATCTCCTTTTGTCATTCTCGGGCCTATGGTGGTCATTTTTATACTAGTAGTCCAACTTTTACTGGCCCACGATGTTTAGAGATACTCATGAGTTTTGTAAAGCTTATGAGCATTGTCAGAAATTAGGATGGTTGCCACGTCAAAATATGATGTCTCTAAACCCCATTCTTATCATTGAAGCATTTGATTGTTGGGGCATCGATTTCATGGGACCATTCCCTAAATCCTTTGGGAATATTTACATTTTGTTAGTAGTAGACTATGTCACTAAGTGAGTTAAAGCGATCCCCTACCAAAATAATGATCATAAAATGGTCATTTGATTCTTAAAAGAAAATATCCTTTCTTAGTAAAGAATGCCTTGGGCCATCATTAGTGATAGAGGTTCACACTTTTGCAATAGGCCATTTGAGAACTTAATAAAGAAACATGTCATCTCTCATAAAGTGAGCACTCTATACCATCCGCAGACAAGCGGGCAAGCCGAGATTTCCAATACTTATGGGCTTACCTTACAACTTTTAAGACCCGCATTAGAATGTCTCCCTTTAGACTTGTTTATGGGAAAGCTTGCCACCTACCTATAGAGCTTGAGCATAAATCCTACTAGGCTATCAAAAAGTTAAACTTTTATTTGGATAACGTTGCCTCGCTGCGTAAACTTCAATTGAATGAATATGAAGAAATTTAGAACGACACTTATGAGAACTCGAGAATTTACAAGGATAGGATGAAGGTATTCCATCACAGGAACATCCTTCGAAAATCATTCATAACCGGTTAAAAAGTCCTTCTGTATAATTGTCGGTTACATCTTTTTTTGGGTAAACTTCGATCTCGTTAGACCGGTCCCTTCATTGTTACTAATGTCTATCCTCATGAGGCTGTCGAGATAAAGAATTCGATGAATGACAATGTTATTGAAGTGAATAGACATCGTCTCAAGCCACTTGTTGAGAAGTTTGATTTAGAGGACATGTCCATGCCTCTGACTAATCCTGTGTACCATTATTGACCTTATAGTCTGATGGAGGTGTAGTTAGGTTTATTACTTTCATCGGATTTAGGATTAGGATAGTTTGATTTAAATTTATTTGGTCTTCATGTTAACTCATTTACATGTTAAGAACATTGAAAAAACTTCAATTCTCTTACTTCAAGTATTATCTTCCCATCACTTCCCATTTCTTTTCATTGTTTCATTTACATGCTCATATCTTTTACATTGAGGATAATGTAGATTTTAGGTTGGGGGTGTGGATTAGGTAAACTAATTAATGCATCTTAGTTTTAAGCAAAAATTATGAAAATCTTTAATTTTTCAAGCTATAAACATGTTTGGGAAATGATAATTTGTGAAATTAAGAATATTTTGAGTATGAAGATAAGAGTCTGAATTTAAAATTGTTGGAGTTTGATTAACTGAGTAAGACTATCGCTTAATTTATTTCATTTAATTGATTAAGAGGAAGTTTGAATATTATGATAATCTAAATCACAAGACACGTTCAATTTGCCTTCTGTTAATAGTACTAGAATTTCCAATTATTAGTATGTATATCATTGAAAGATATTGAGAATTAAGTCTAGAGAATTTTATTCACCTTAAAAGATGAAAAGAACCAGTTAAAAAATATTAAGATTAACAAAAAGGTCATCTATAATGAACAAAATATGAAAAGAATGAAAAGACTAAAAGGAATATGAAAAGAATAAATAATTAAAAGGAGACTATCGATATAAAATTGAAAACTGGAAAAAAAAAAGAAGAGGAAAAGGTGATAAGTTTGAAATCAGTACTTAATTATTCAATAAATCTTAAGGTGATGAGTATGGCTAACATTAGGAAATAATAGTATGTTATAGAAAGTAAATATAATTCACTAAGCACATTGTAAAAACTCGACATATGAACTTATGTTCTCAAATGATTGATAAAGAAACTTTTTGATTGATTGCTCGTGCAATCCGCTCTAGGTTTTTGAATTTGCACTCTTGCTTATTTAGATTATACTCATTCATACTTGATTGCACAAAAAATTATTTTCTGAAAGTGATTTGAGTATTGAAGATTGAGGATCACTTTATGCATGTTTTACTCGGGACTAGAAAAATGCTGGTTGGGGGGTGTGTTGAGTGTGAAATATTACATATTTATCCCTATTTATACCTTAGTTTTATAAACATGATAGTGCTTAATTGATCTAATTATGCATGTTTTCATGTGTGAGGTGATTTTGAGAGCTTAAGGGGAAATTGATGTCAAAAGGAAGATTTATGCTCAAAAGATTACTAAATGAAGATTTTGACATTTGAAAGTCATTAATGAAGAATTCACATGCCAAATATTTAAGAAAAAAAGTAAGGAATAAAGAGAATTGAAGATTTGAAGTGAAGAAAATGAATCCTGAAAATTGTCCTTAAAAAAACATATTCCCGAAAATTGTCCTTAAAAAACATACTCTGGAATTCTAAATCTAAAACAAAGCTGTCTTGAAACAGCCTTCTATTTGACCCCGAAATTCAATTTTGGTCCGACCAAAATCAAGCAAAACAATCCAGCGAGAAGTAAAATTTTCTGCCTTAATTCGATATGACCGAAATTGCTTAAAATTGTCTAGCGAGAGTGGGATTTTTAGCTTTAATTCAGTCTGACTGAAGAGTAAATTTTTGTGTAAATTTGAGGTGGTTTCAAAGTTAGTCCAAGCAAATACTATAAATATGGGTCTCTTAATTGTTTCTAAGTATGAATTAGGGTTGGAAGAGTGGAGCAAGGTGTTGGAGAACTTTAAGGAGTCCTTCCTTCTTCCCCAATCTTTTTCTTCTAGTTAGTTTTTATGCTTTATTTAAGAGTTTTTAGTTCAATCATATCTTTGGTTGGCTAAACCTCTTAGTTAGGGCTAAGAGGTGAAGCTTGTAGTTTGTTTAGATGTTTTTCTTACTTTGATTCAAGTTATGTTGAACATCTATTGGTTAGCTAAACCTCTTAGCTAGGGTTAAACCTCTTCTTATTTGTTTTGATATTTTGATATTGGTAAAATTCATGATTCACCATTGTCTCTCGGGCATGGTAGATGGTTGAATTCCCTTCAAATCATCACAATAGTGCTTCCTGTGTGACCTAATTCAATGAAAATTTTATATTATGGTTTAAATATTTTATCATCCAACTGGATAGGATAGGACTCCAATTCTAGTTGTACTTATTGAATCAAGTCAGGTAACATCTTAATGTTAGAAGTACATCGTTGGCGCTCTAGTTTCCTTTTTATTATTGATACTTTCTTCACAATTAATATCTCTTATTCCATATTTTAGTTTACATTCTTATTCTAGTTCTACTTCTAGTTTATTTCATAATACGTACAAGTTAAATCCATGTGGATTCTACCTCGATCTCACCAAGTTATTACTACATCGCAGCCCTGCAGTTAGGGTTGTGAACACCTACCAATCTATTTAGGTACATGGCCCACTGATGATATCCAAAAATAATCAGATTATTAATGGCATCTCTATAATTACTTTATTAAGAGATGATCTGCACCGTCTAAACATTTCTGACTTAAATCGATGGTTATAGATCAATGGTTAGTCACTAAGATGTGATCATATGCTTATGGCCATCTGAGTCATGGGATTTCATCAATTCAGCTAAGGTATATGCATCAATAGATTTAATATAACCATAGTGTTAACATTACACACACCCATTAATTAGGGATTTAAATCGATTTAATTTCAAACCATTACAAGTATATTATGCATATCACTTTAAGATGATAGGGATTTTGAATCCAGTATGCCAAACATAACCAAATTATAATGGATCTTGAATCCAGGGA
The DNA here is from genome assembly GCA_037074715.1 of Magnolia kwangsiensis. Taxonomy (NCBI): domain Eukaryota; kingdom Viridiplantae; phylum Streptophyta; class Magnoliopsida; order Magnoliales; family Magnoliaceae; genus Magnolia; species Magnolia kwangsiensis. The sequence goes on along the minus strand of CM073589.1, from coordinate 84,153,392 downwards.
TTTTCAAGTCTAAAAGATCCCAAGTCCAAGAAATCCCAAGTCAAAGAGGTTTCTACGCCCATAGTTCCCCATGGTGTGGCTCACCTAATATTTGGATTGGCCTCAACTTTGGGCCCATGGCCCAACATAATCTGAAGAAAATGATGAACGACGTAGATGACACATAAACATCAAGGTGGATCCCATGAGTGGGTCCTAAGTGTTGCCAAAATGAGTAGTCGTCCCTGTCCATTGATTCCATTGGTGTAGTCCACCTAAGATTCAGATCACCCTCATTTTTGGGCATGTGGCCTAATATGATCTATCAAAACGGATGAATGGCATAGATGAAACATATACATCATGGATGGTCCCAGGAGTGGGCCCCACTCCATGCACGTGGTTGGGCGTCCGCCCACCCATTGGGCACGGGTGGCATATATATGGAAATGGTACTATGAGGTCGACCTCATGGGAACTTCCCATGAGGTCAATCTATGTGGGCTCATCACGATGTGTGTCGAACATCAACACCGTGCATTTGATGGGTTCCCTTTAGCTCATGGGACTTCCAAAAAATTAGTTGTATAAGGAACTCAGGTGAGCCATAACATCTAAAACCATGTAAAGACATGACTAAAACATATAAAATCACTTGGTGGGGCCCAACTGAGTTTTAGATGAGGCTGAAACTTGGTCTGACCCCTCATCCAAGTGAGACACACACAATGGATGTGCTGGATTTGTGAACTACCTCTCAGTGGGCCCAATAAATGATTATGAATGTTTTAGTGGGAGGGTAACCCATCTCACCTATTTTATGTGGTGTGGCCCACCCAAATCTTGGATTGACTTGATTTTTAAGCCTGTGCCCCCCGCCCCCCCCCCCCCCCCCCCCCCCCCAACACACACACACACACACACACACACACACACAGAGAAAAGTGCTCAAATGCGCACCGTTTCGCATGTCATTACGTATGAACCTTGCTATCAACCGTCAGATAAGTCAGACGGTCTGGATGAAGGTGCTCTAATGTGCGAGTTTGAGAGAGCAAGTTTCCATCTCTAGCATGCCTCTTTTAGTTATTCTCTAACTCTCCGAAGGTGGCGGCGGAAGCCTTTTACAAGAAGTTCTTCCGCTGGATGTTAGGTGGGTCCCACCAAGATGTTAGTGATAAATCCACACTATTCATCCATTTTGAGAGGTCGTTTTAGGACATGGGGCAAAAAAGAGGTGTTTCCAAAACCAAAGTGGTCCGTATGAGAGGAAACAATGTATATTTAGTGACCATCGTTTAAATATTCATGGTGAAACATAAGTTTTAAATCAGGCTAATATTTGTGTTTTTAGTTCATCCCATTACGAATGACATTATGAACGGTATGGATGGCGTGTAAACATCACTATCGAATCCAAGGAGGTTTCAACGGTAATAATTTTCCTACCCACATCTTCCTTTAGTGCAACCCACTTGAATCTTGGATCCCGTTTTTTTTTTTTTTTTTTTTTTTTTTTTTTTAAGTATTAGAATAATCTCACATAATGGATGGATGGGATGGATTTCTCAAAAAAACATGATGATGGGCACTACCTAGTTTACAGCGCATTAACCCTTAACCAAAGACTTTTGTGTCAAATCCACGAGCGTCAAATCCACGTGAAATTCTTTAGATGAAACAACATTTTAAATGGATTGACTACTCCCAGTCGGTGCTTTGCGGACCCAACATGATGTGTGTCTCATCCATGTTGTCCATACATTTTAAAAAATAAATTTGTGGTATGAATACAAAAATGAAGCAGATCAAAATCTCAAGTGGGCCACACAATGTTGATTGAAATCTCACCATTAAAAACTTCCTGGGGCTACCAAAGTTTTGGATACAACTAATATCTATTTGTTACCATCATCCATATTGTATGACCTAATCTACAGGTTGGATGTCAAATAAACATTACGGTGGGCCCTAAAAAAAAATTAACATTGAGAATCATTATCACCACTGTTTCCTGTGGTGTAATCCACTTGAGATTTAATCTGCCTCAGTTTTAGAATAATTCCATGAAATGATAAGGAAAAATGGATGGATGGTATGGATAAGACCATACATCACGTGACCACTCAAAGCTCTTGCCATTACTATATGGAGACGGGCAATGGTAGGATGCAATCAGTGTCCATTCTACACACGCAGAATAATCAGTTGTGCACCAGTTTGTAGGGGGCTCGTGCAAATGTTTTTGAGAAGTCATCATAGATGATAGGACTCCAAAATCTGAACAGTCCAGAAACCTCTTGGTGGGCCATAAAAAATGAAAACAATACTCTTGACATGCATTTCTCTTTGCTATGACCCACTAAATTTTTTTATCAAGGTGAAAATGATACTAAAAAAATGTATAAGTAATGTTCATATAACCCATACATCACGGTGGCCACTCAAAGCTCTGCACGCTCAGACGAGCGGATTTCCTGTAAAAGCCTTTTCGCATGTAAGCGGATTGCTTACGTAGTAGTTCAATGCACTTAGGGTACTGAGTAAACTCTTTAAGGTCCACCATGATTTATATATTTTATCCACTCCGTCCATCCATTTTATCAGATAATTTTAGGACTTGAGGCAAGAAATGAAGCACATACAGATCAAATGGACAACACTACATGAAACATTTGAATTGAATGTCTACCGTTGAAAGTTCCTTTGGGGCCACAGAAATTTTGGATTAAGCTTATATTTGTTTTTCCCCTTCATCCATGTCTATATTATCTTATGAACAAGTTGAATGGAAAATAAATATTACTGTTAGGCCTAGCAAGGTTTCAACAATGGAAATCATTATCCCCACTGTTTCCTGTGGTATGATCCAATTGATATTTGGATATGATTTAATTTTGGGCTCAACCCCTTAAATTAGATGAAAAAATGGATGAACGGTGTGGATAGACCAAATACATTTAAGATGGGCCCAACCGAGTTTCCTGATAAAAGAGTCACTGACCGATTTCTTTTTGCACGGAGTTCGGACGCCGATTGTGTCATACCCCGGCCATCTCTAGCCACGAACAAGCAGTTCAGTGGGTGGGCCCAACTTTATGTATCTGTTTATCTAAACCATTCATGCCTTATGTCAAATCATTTTAAGGTAAGTATAAAAAAATGTGGCAGATCCAACGCTCAAGTGGACCACACCAAAGATGACTGTTGCATTTATTTCAACTTGCATTTAATGCAATCAAGCTTATTTTTTTGATGTGGTCCACTTAAGCGTTGGATCTACCTTATTTTTGTGTACATACCTTCAAATGATGTGAAAAATGGGATGGACGATGTGGATATACGGATACATCATGATGGGCCACCCACAGAACTACCCGTTCATGGCTAGAGACGGGCAGGGTAGGACGCAATCCGTGTTGGAAGTTCCTGGGCAAGGATGCTTGATGGGGCCCACTGTAATGTAATTGAGAAATCAATTCCGTCCATCTATTTTTAGAGCTCATTTAAGGACATTAAACAAACATGAGGTGAATATAAAACTAAAGCAGGTCATACAAGAGGGAAAACTGGAGAAAGAAATTCTTACCATTGAAAATTTCATAGGCTCCGCTTTGATGTTTATATGCTATCCAAACCGTTTATAAGGGCCTGTTTGGATTCACATATTAGGATGTATTGTATTGTATTCGGGTACTGTTCATGTATACATTGGACAGTTTTCAAAATACATCTAAATCAATCGGATATAGATCAATGCTTGGATAAGAGGTATTGTTTGGCATAATATACAATACGTTATACAGATCAATGTTTGGATAGGAGGTATTATGTCTGGGTATTGTACAATCATACAAATTTTAATACAACATGTACGGATGGTCAACCTACGTTTGGGTAAAAATTTCTCTACTATATCATAGAAACTCGTGCCCACTGTTATTTGATTCCATCAATCCGTTCCATCGTAAAGGTCCATCACTGAAAGATCCTACCCATCCACCCATGCATTTCACGTATTAACAGTGCATAGGTGCTTGACTGTGGTAAGATTTTAAAGCTTATCATCATTCCATGCTGGATTGTCACTGTTGAACTACGAATTAACATGACAATGAGGCCCACCTTGCTTACCAGTGGAGCAACACCTTGCGACCACGTAACCATACAACTAAGGATAAGAAAATGTGGCAGACTGAGATTGCCATAGCTATGATATATGGACCCCATGTGTAGATCGAATGCCATCCAAGTCCCCCATCGTTCATTGAGGAATTGACTAACCATGATCTGGGGCACCATCGTGTTGTACAATATTAACGAGAGAAGGGAGTGATTATACGAAAGTGGAAAAAAAACCTAAAAATTATCATGGATCAGAAGGAGATGATATTGAAAGTTCTAGAAAACAAAATAACAAAAAAAAAATTAAAAAAAGAAATTTGCAAAGGAAAATTCCAAATGAGACATCCTTAACTACATACTTTTAAATAGTCCTCCAATTCTATGATGGTTACAGACGCAAAGGATTATTCGCTTCTGCGGACATTCACGTAAACAATATGAAGAGACCAAGTAACAAACTAACAAGTGGACGATCGATTACGAGTTCGTTTCCTGGACCATTAGGTCCCACTCTTTCTTCATTGTCATCTTCAGAACCATTGTTACCAATTACAGTTAGCTCTATGGGTGAAGCTACACATGTCTCGTTATCCATCATCGCAGTAGTAGTTGATGCACGAACATCTCGAGTTCCATCTATTTCATCCGCTGCTCTACCGATGGCAGTGGCCTGAATAACGTAGTAAACAATGCATAATCTTTGTTAATAATATGATTGTAAGATATATAAATCAATCACGAAAATTTTATTATAACTTACGAATAGTTGTTAAAGTTTCATCCAACCTTATGTTGATTCCATGTAAGCATGACATCTTCATAAACCATGAAGGACTTATGTTCGCATCCACTGAATCCATGAACTTGATCTTTGCACTTTTCCCACGTCTCGTATATGCCGGGTGTTCTTCCCTCAAATATTACGTAAAACTTCCTCTTCATTTTCTTTGCAATTGGTAAACATTCAGTTTCTTAGCCCAAATATTGAGTGATGACATACCAAGAAATTTTGACATATTAATTATGTTGCCCGTGTCAAAGTGTCTGTATACTACATCACCAAGGTCAGAAGTTTATCACTATAGAAATAGATTCAAGTAGTTCTGATTCAGAAATTTTATGTCAATATAACCTATCTAAAAAAATTCATACAAGAGTGTATCAGTAATGCTGGGAATCAGAAAGAGTAATATTAACATTAACCTGTCAGATATAATCCAAATCTGTGAAGGTTATCTGTATATATAAAATGAAATTCAAACCTATAAATGTGTATCATTCCTATATTCTCTCAGAATCAGAAACTCAATGCATCATGTGAAGAATATCTGTTAATAATACCCAGTTGCATTAACTACAACATTCTAAAACAGAAGCATATACGAATATCTAATGTCATCCTGTCAGGATGAAGCATGCTAGAAGTGTAGCATTAAGAGGTTGAAACATGCAATATTACAATGCAGTCATTGGAATAGTTAAAAGGCCATTGTATAACTGCCACATATCTTAGTAGCCAATATTAAAATCCACACCCATCCTTGCATGATCCATTTCCTACATGATTTGAAACTTAGAGGACACTATCTACCAGTTCAAGTCAAGCATGAACCCGTCCACCTGCATAAAAAAACTACAGTAATGAACAGAATTTTAGATCTACTATATATGCATATCTATATTATCTTTAGTATCGTTGATCGAAACAACAATATTAATCATCCAGCAGTATTATAGTTAAATCTTACATCACCCCAACGAGACAAGAACGACCCACTAAAACAGAAACCATAACCACCCAACAAAAAAAAGAAGCTATTCTCCACACCACCATTAACAAATCATTCAAAGTTTAAGTGACCTGACATCACTCGGGGCCACACCGAGGAAGGATAACTTTTATTTATCCATTCCTTTCTTCTTTCGTGTATCATCTTCATAAAATAACCCACACTAACTAAATCAGACTACAACACCCTACAACCCGAATTTGATCCTCATTACTAAGACCTTCAATTTCCTCAAGTATCCCTAGTAACCACTGCACACGCGTAATGGTCTTGCCTTGCACCATAGTTATGGTTAACCTCTTTACAACATCTGCGACTTCCCCCATCCTGTCCCCAATTTGCTCGCTCGGCTTATCCTTCCTATGATGGTTTATGCCACTCGTAATTGTGCGACTGTGGCGAGATACTCACATTACCTCCATAGGGCTTTTGTTATGCTTCTTAGCCCTATTTGTGGATCCTTCGCCTCCTCGAGTGCGAGAAGTAGGCCTCTGATCCTCCTCATCATCAGATGAGAGTCTTATAGTATCAGAAGTCTCCTCCTCTGAGCTGTCATTAGAAGAGATTTCATTACGACACTGCTTTCCCGAAATAGGTGAAGAGTATGCTGTGCTAGTAAATGATCCATGTGCACACTCATTCCTGAATATAAACACCAAATCGTCCCATCTGTCAATAAGCTTTCCCCGGACTCAATCTGCATAGGGGTGTGTGTCTATAAACACAACGATAATGTGTTAAACATGAGGAGAATGGAAATCATATGTACTAATCTGGAATTGTGAAAATTATCAAAATCCTACCTCTTTAAAGTCCTCAGGCGATTAGGTATGTGACGATTTTCATGTAAAATGACACGAGTATCATTGATTTCTTTGATGGTTGCCTTATAGGCATCGGGTTTAAACCCGATATCACTTTTTAGGCCCAGATTGACTTGTTCAACCAACGCGTCAACCAATGAATTGTCTATATTGTCAGTCCATTGCACTCTACTTATTTTACTAGTAGAGACAATCTTATGCCTTGAAGTGGAGATACCCTTTGGTGATGGCCCTTTCCTTAAGGGCGTAACAACATTTTTCAGAGTTGAAAGAGGTTGTGTGGGTGATCTTGGACTTAGGGCTAGATGACCACCCCTATGTGACAGTGAAATTTTGACATTTTTATTCCTTGGATCTTTTGTGCCGCTCCGTAGAAAATTCATTTTACCTACAAACATAAGATATTAATAACAATATGACAGGGTCACAAGTATCATTGATAAAGTAGTGATTCATATATGAAACCTGAAAATGTTTAAAAAACATTATCTAGTTTGGGTAGCCACACGAAAAGTAAATACTCGTTAAAATATTCCTACTATGAACATAGTAAATAAGTACAATGCCACAGAAAAACTAAATACGTTGTCTGGTGCGTGGAAGACTATCGTTCCACATTCTCTCAGCTATGTCATCTTTCTTCCTTGACCACTCTTCCCGAATGCAGTCCGTCACCCGAGATAGAGGTCGCCCTTCCTCTAATGTAGATATCTCTACAGGGGATGGTGCAACATTCTTTGTACTGTCTCCATCGTCCTTTACTACCTCAGTTGGTCTGTCATCACCACTAACACGAATGAAATTATGAAGGACATAACAAGCAATAACACTCTTAACTTGTGTTTTAAACTTAAACTGACGAGAAGTACGTAGAATAGGAAAACAGCCCTTTAAAAGCTCAAATGACCTCTCTATGACATTACGCAATTGTGCATGGCGATAATTGTCATGTCCCAAACTCAAAAACTAGGCTCACAAAATTCTCGATTGCCGAATCTGGCATCAACAGCCTCCGTAGAACTCCATTCTCGACTCCAAGCGCCCATTCGCTAGGTTCTGATCCTGGGTTGCTACGAGGAGGATTTTCAACGAAAGTTTGATTCGTAATAAGCATAACCAAAGGTATAACCCACAAATAACAACCAAAAACTTCATTACATTTTCACTATGATAAAAAACCTTACAAGTACAATGAACATAAAGGGAAATACCATGATAGTGGACGATAACTCCAAAATGATCTGCAAAACACTCCCACCTCAGCGCTGCTATGCTCCAATGTCACCTGCATGCAATGGCCATGTATAAGCTTATAGAAAGCTTAGAGGGTGGTGAAAGTGTGTGTGCAAGGTATTAATATGATCATACAATATCAGAGTAATACAGAATATACTGATGGATCCATGAATACCGTTAGCCGTACCAAGAATATGCGATGCAAGGCATGAATGAAGTTGGCCATACCAGGGCTATGCAATGCAAGATGCAAGCCAAGAATACAATCCTCATTTAAGTCCACATATCAATACAACTCAAATCTGGGATATTACCTGGGTCTAGTACACTCTAAACCAGATCGCTGCCCCATCGCGCGTAATAAGGTAAGTGGAAGAGACCTCACTATCTATCTGCCAATATCAGACTCGACTCGTCGATAGCGGACCCATTCCTCGAACTGGTCAAACTTAGCCTAGCTTTACCTCCTACTTTAGGGCGGGTAAGGCCGCACCCCCTTCTAACCAACCACGACACAGTGGGAAGTGCGACCGTCTGGTAATCGGCACTCGGCACTTGGCACTCCTGTATCCACTTAGTCTAGATGTTGGAGCAACCTCTTGGTACCATAAGGGTTTAGAGACTTTTACCCAGGGATAACTATAGCACCCTATGTAGAACAAGATTTTTAGAATCCAATCCGGTCAACCACGATACGCCTGTAGAGGCTACGGCGTTGATGTCGCTAGGGCGTACAGTAACCATGTCACACAATGTAAAATGCATGAATCACACTATCTAGTCATGCAGTAATCTTGCGCGTATCGTGCACTCATGTAGGGCAACACCGCCTAACCGGGAGCCCATAAACAATCTGCCTGAAGGCATATGCTATGATCAGTCATAACCCATATCAAACATACATATGATGCGTATGATCATGAGTCATGGAACTATACTAAACATGTAATAAAGTAATGAACTATCCTTACAACGCAGATAGGCCTAGATGGCCTAAACACAACAAGTACGGGCCTATCAATAAGCCCTAGGGAGAGTCATAATACGGACATTTAACCAACATTTTACTTGCAATGTGGACGTCAAACCAACATTGCTCCCAAGGCATAGCCCGTCGTGAATATCATTACATAAACTATATAGGGATCACACATTGCAATGGACCTTAGGTACATCCTATTGGGCCTTAAATACATCAAATGGGCCATATCATATGGGCCTTATATTCATTAAGTGGGCCACATCAACGGGCCGCCCCAATGGGCCTTATCTGCATTGCAATGGGCCATAACCCGTTGGGCCTTAGAATATATCAAAACGGGCCTAATCACATGAGCCTTACATTCATATCAAGGTGGGCCTCAACAACGACCCCAAATAAATCAAGATGAGCCTCATATACATACTAGGTGGGCCTCAATAATGGGCCTTTATACATCACAATGGGCCTCAACCCGTGAGACCTAGTTCATCACAATGGGCCTTAACCCATGGGCCCTAGTACATCATAATGGACCTTGAAATATATCAAAATGGGCCTAATCCCATGGGCCTTGTATATATATCAAAAGGGCCTACTCCCAAACATAAGTGTTGGTAATGATTTCCACCATTAAATTCCAAAGGCCCAACATGAAATATGTTTCCCATCCAACCTTTTCATAAATTACATATTGATAGATGAAGTGGAAACAATATCAACTTAACAGGAAAGTATTTTTGGGCCCTTAGGAATTTTTGAACGGTGGACGTCATTGTCCACTACTTAAGATGGTGGAGTCCACATGAGCTAAGGATCTAACTCATTCTTTAGCTCATATTATAAAATGAGCTTTCAAAATGGGTGGACGGACTGGATGCAACACATGCATCATGGTGGGTCCCACCAGCCGTCCAGCAGCCTGAAAAATGGCTGGACGACATGGTAAAACACATGCATTACAGTGGGCTCCACCGTCTGCGGGACGGTGCGAGTAAGACACATATATCTTGGTGGGTTCCACTGTCCACAGTCGTGGATGGTGTGGCAAACACGTGCATCACTGTGGGTCCCAGGTGGGGCCCACCATAACATTTATTTTCCATCCAAATTGTTGGTAAGGTTGCACGGACCTGGATGAACAGGAAAAATAAATTTCATCTTGATCCAAAACTTCTATGGACCCAAAAAGAGTTTCAATGGTAAAGGTTCAATCCCACTGTTTCTTGTAGTGTGGGCCACCTGAGCTGTGGATGGAGCTGAAATTTGGAGGGGGGCCACTGCTGGGAGTGTCCCATCTCGTGAATAGTGTGGATATAAGATATACATCATGATGGGGCCCACGTGTAAGGCCGTGGCCCCTAGCTCGTCCTCCCATACGCAGCACGCTGCTGCTGCTGTTGTCAGGGGTAACAGGCGCTGCCCCCAAATGCATGTATTTTTTTTGGTTGAAACCTATTTTTTTAAGGTTTTTCAGATGTGGGGCCCGGGTTAGGTAAATCCACCCCACTCATTGGTCCCTACGGACTATGACAAGTCCATCAAGTCCAATATTGGGCATGTCTTGGTGCGTAGGAAATTTTAAACAAGTTTGAAAGGTGAAAATCACCGTTTTTAAAGGTGTGGCCCGCCAAAAAGTTGGATTAGTTTCATTCTGTGGCCCAACGCCTAAAATGATTGGGAGAATAGAATATACATAATGGATTAAAAACATTTATCAAAGTGGGGCCTACACAAGTGGACCACCCCAAAAGGGAGTGAACCAAGCTAATATTAGTGTTTTCTTTAACGTCCAGCGTCCCTAGACGCTGGACGGTTTCGACGTGGCTCCTCCATTGAGGTGGGCCCATCTTAGGTTGGTCACCAAATGATAGATGGTGTGGGTACAATACATATAAGGTGGGCCCCACTTTAAGATAGTTTGGATAAAATACATGCTTCAGGGTGGGGTCCATCCAAGTGGGCCACACAACCATATCATGATCACTTATATAAAAAATGGAATAAAGAGGGAGAAAGAGAGATAGAGAGTGGGACACACATGATGGAGGGACCCTGACACTATGGGCCCTCCCTTACAATCAATCATACATCAAGCGGATCCCTTTACACATGGGTCCATCGAAATTGAAAATCAACGGTGGAGATCCTTTCTCCACCAATATGGACGGTCTAGATGACCTTTTTAATGCAAGGAAATAAACATCATGATGGGGTCCATGGAGAATGGCCCCATCATGGAATGATCATGATGATCCTAGTGGGTCATCGGCCATATCTTAAGGTCCCTAGTGAGATCTAAACTACTGATCGGTTGCCCTCACTTGGCCCATCTAAAAAAAAATAAAACCTACTCTATCAAAGTACCCACCGTTCGATCTTCTTGCTCCCTTGGGTTCCTTAGCTTCTTAGCTTCGATTTCAACAGAGGAAATGAGGTTTGGATGGTTGAGATGAGATATCTTGAGATGGAAAGGTAGGCCACTCTTGGGGCTTGGAAGGGTTGGAGAGGCTTGGGACGTGTGAAACTTTCTCTTGCTTAGGAACGAGTTTGAAAATGAGAGAGAGAGAGAGACTTGTAAAGGGAGAGAGAGAGAGAGTGATGGGTGATGGAGTAATAGATGTGATGAGTGATGGGTGTAAGAGATTTTTGACTTTTGTGGCAAATGTTGTAAGAAAAGTATGGCTTGTGTAATAACTTTTTGACTTTTGAGGCTTGTTTGGGAAAGGGTGAAAGGTCATGTGTACTTGACATGTTGAGATTGATGGATTGATGTGACTAGTCATAAAGATTCTCTTAAGTTTTACAACGCATGGCATTTTCCTTGCATCAGACACTGGCCCACATCTCTTGACCAAGGTATCACCTCGGCGAGCGAGTCACGGCATCGGAGTCGCAGCGACTGCGCGGTCGCTATGGTACAAGTCTTGGGTTGAGTCGACTTAGGTTAACGACGTGTGACTCAAGGTCGCGTACAAATATCGGTTAAGGGTCGAAGGTTGTGAAATTTGACTGGAAAGACTGCAGAAGTCTATGGAACGGTATGGTCTAGGACACGGGTCTTATAGCTCTCCCCTCCTAATAAAAATTTCATCTTCAAAATTTACACAATCTTCGCGACTAGGCATAACTCACAAGGAAGAAGAAACATACTCATCATCATATAACATCAGAGACAACATACAAAATACAATACATGATCAATCATCAAAGAGATGGAAATAACGCTCTTGAATCTCAACCTCACGCTCCTAAGAAGTCTCCTCAATAGAATGGTGACCTCACTGAACCTTCACCAACGGAATGACCTTAGTCCTGAGGACCCGCTCCTTCCGATCAAGGATACGAATTGACTTCTTGATGTAAGAAGCGTCCTCACAAACCTCTAACGACTGTTAATCAATAATAGGAACAATGTCTGACCCACACTTCCTCAACATATAGACATGAAAAACTTTGTGGATGCCAGACAACTGAGATGGCAAGGCAAGTCGATAGGCCACAGCGCCAACGCGCCCAGTGATCTCAAAAGGTCCTATAAATATCGGGGCAAGCTTGCCCTTTGCTCCAAATCAAACTATGCCCTTCATGGGCGAGACCTTGAGATACAGATGGTCCCCTACCCCTTACATCAAACTCCAAGGGACGAAGCTGATGATCAATAAAACTCTTCTGTCGTCTCTGAGCTGTCCGCATCCTCTACCTGACGATATCAACAGCCTTTGATGTCTCCTACACAAGCTTGGGACTTAGGAGACGACGCTCTCCAACCTTGGTCCAGCAAGTCGGTGATCTGCATGGTCTGCCATATAGTTCCTCAAAAGGAGTCATGCCGATGGTCACCTGATAGCTGTTATTGTATGCGAACTTAGCCAATCACGGATGCTCATCCCAGCTACCTTCAAAATCAATCGCACAGGCCCGAAGCATATCCTCAAGGATTTGGTTGACCCTCTCAGTCTGGCCATCGGTCTGTAGATGGTTTGCAGTGCTGAGCTGCAAATCAGTCCCCATCGCTCTCTAGAAGCTCCCCTAAAACTGAGACATGAACCTCGAATCTCAGTCAGAAATGATCGAGACTGGAACGTCATGCAGTCTCACAATCTCCTCGATAAATAACCTCGCAAGCCAGTCCATAGACCAAGTCGGACGCACTGTAAGGAAATGTGTCGACTTCGTCAGACGATCCATATCAACCCAAATAGCGTCATGACCGTGCTGAGTCCTCGGCAAGCCCATAATGAAATCTATCGACACGTGCTCCCACTTCCACATCGGGACGCTCAATGGCTATAATAGACCAGGGGGTCTCTGATGATCGGCCTTGACACGCTGGCATGTGTCACACTCGACCACAAAACTGACGATTTGGCGCTTCATCCTCGCCCAAAAATATTGTCGCCTCATGTTAATGTACATCTTCATCGAGCCAGGGTAGATAAAAAATCACGATCAATGTGCCTCGGTCATAAGATCCTTGCGCAGCTCAGGAATATCCGTGTAACGCCCGTGAAAAATCCGTACTTGGACTCGAGAACCAACTTGACCCGAAATTGCGTAGAATTAATTCCTTTAGAAAATATGAGTAAGTTGGCTAGCACAACGCTAGAGTAGCTGGAAAATAGTCCCTGATTACTTTAAATACATTCTACAAGACCCAAATCGAGTAGAACCAATGACTCTATAAAACTTTATAACCTCGGATCAAACTCTAAGCAGGTTTGTTCTCTGGACCACTTTGAAACTTTGTATTAGATCTAGACCACGCGTCGAAAGTCCGATACCTCCTATCTTAGACCGTTAGAACCATCTAGTTGGACTTGACAATCATTTCAAAAATTAAGTCCAACTGATAATCATAGGCTATTTCATTGTGCCCGGACTGAAGAGAGTGCGAATAGGGACAGATTTGGAATTTTAAATTCAAATCTGGCACACGACTTGACGTGTCAGTATTAAGCGTTCTGACTGTCAGAATTCAGTCAGATTACACCCTCGGATCAGGAAAAAATTTTTATTTCATATCATGAGACTTGTAGTCCTGATCTACGTGCGGTGACCGCTGAACTGAAACTGGTCCGCCACGCGTGATCTGCGAACCCTGCCTGTAACACCCTGGATTTTGGCCAATCTGGGATTTGACGTCCTTAGGCAATGGGTCAACTAAAACACCTGAAAAATCGCTCAGAACCCAATTCCATAGCCAAAGAAACCACTTAGGATTAATTCCTTTAGAAACTAAGCATAAGTTAGCTAGCACAACGCTGGAGTAGCTGGGAAACAGTCCCTGATCACTTTAAGTACGTTCTACAAGACTCAAATCGAGTAGAACCAATGACTCTATAATACTCTATAACCTTGGATCAAACTCTAAGCCGGTTTGTTCTCTGGACCACTCTGAAACTTTGTATTGGATCTAGACCGCGCGTCAAAAGTCCGATACCTGCTATCTTAGACCGTTAGAACCGCCTAGCTGGACTTGACAATTAGTTCAAAAATCAAGTCCAACCGACATTCGCAGGCTATTTCATTGAGCACGGACTGAAGAGAGTGCGAATAGGGACAGATTTGGAATTTGAAATTCAAATCTGGTACACGACTTGACGCGTCAGTATTAAGCGTTCTGACAGTCAGAATTCAGCCAAATTATACCCTCGGATCAGGAAAAATTTCTATTTCATATCATGAGACTTGCAGGTCTGATCTACGTGCGGTGACCGCTGAACTGAAACTGGACCGCCACGTGCGATCTGCGAACCCTGTCGGACTGAAAACTTGATGTATGCTAGATCCAGTATGCATGAGCTTAAGTCCAATCGCGTTCGGCCAGGGGACCACCAGAAATATACTTTTGGACCGAAACAGCCCCGATTTGGATATGCCCTAAGTAAACTTTGTTCCTGAGCCTATTTTAGGCATTTTTAGGCTTATAAAAAGGGTTCAAACCCTTATTCCTCTCTCCCATCCGAATTTTGAGAAAAACCCTAGATTGGGAGAGAGAAAAGGTGAGAGTTTGTGAGAGAAGGTGGGAGAGAATTCTTTGCCGCTTGTGCTACCTGTTGCACGTACTTTAGCAACACACTTCAATCATCTGGCTGGTGATTTCTCCACATTTTCAGGTAAGAAAATACCCTAGAAGTTGCTGATTTAGTGTTCCCTTGGTTTAATAGCAAAGTAGCTGATAGAATTCATAAATCAGGTTCCCTAATCGCCGTAGACGAAGCGTATACGCTCCGTTCGAATTCACACGTTTATAAGAGATAAGGTGCGGATTTTAGACGCTTTGATTGACTGTTTCCAAAGCTTTCAATGTCATTTAATAGTAGATTATCGACGGCATCACCGTTTGACATGTACAACATGCTGTCCGTTTCCTGTTTCGTAAATCGACGGAGAATATGAGATTTAGGGCATTTTAGTCATTTGTAGGAAGTGCTGTTTTCATTCATATTTTGCTGATGTGGTTGACATGGTTTATTGTTGCATTAGAATGTTAGGAATGCGTGCATAATTAGTTTGGCGAAGAGATTCGCCTAAATGCGCACTTCGAGTCGACATACTATATGTAGACTTAAGTGTGTAGTTTAAGTGTTTGTGTAAATGCTTGTATTAGTATGTATTGAGTTAAATGGTGTTATGAATTAGTTTGAGATTAATTTCTCAATTAATAGGCTGATGTAAATGATTTCCTACATGTTAGCCATATGCATGATTTCATTATATGAATGAAATGCATGTGCTTGATGATTCACTTGAGTGGTATGTTATAACATATGCTTGATGATTTCCTTATGATTTAGTTTGAGATTGAATTCTCAATTAATATGCTGATGGAGATGATTTCCTATATGTTGGCGATATGCATAATTTCATTATATGTGTGAAAGACATGTGCAAGATGATTTACTTAAGTTGTACGTTATAACATGTGTTAACATGCTCACATGTTTGTATTCCATTTTCAATACTCTTACCTGATTGTTGATGTGGATTCATAATTGTTTGGGACTATACTTAGTCCAAGCAGTCGGTAACCGAACGAATTCGTGGTTGGCTTATCTTGGCCACGAAAGACGCGTCGATGAACGCAAGCCGTGTTCTGGAGTTGGCAGCAGTGGTTAGGCCACACGAGGTGTTTTACGCACCTCATGTCGTTCGACTTGAGATGCGATCGTGCTAGTCGAGCCCGTCAAGTAACCCGACCGGCCGTTGTATGTTCACCCTGCATGAGTCATAACTGCTTGAACCTAGGGTACTGAACATACCATTGTAAACCCTGTTAACCATGGTACCATGATCCACGAAGACTCATGAGCCGGACATGGTGGTATGGGACACCGTGGTCGAGCTGTCGGCCTACGCTGGGGCCACAAACCTCCCCGTAGTGACCAGTGAGCACCTATGAATCGTGAGCAGATTATGGTGGTATGGGACACTATATTTTTATTGTCGGCCTACATTGATAAGGTGATGGGGGAGCGGAGCAACGAGTGCGTGTAACAGCCCTGACAACCCTTTGTAGTGACCGCGAGCGTATTCTGAGTCTACGGGAGGCGACGACCCTTCAGTAGCAGTAGAGTACAGTAGGCCTGTATTGATAAGGTGATGGGAGAGCGGTGCAACGAGTGCGAGCAACAGCCCTGACAGCCCTTGCAGCGACCTACAAAATATACCTCGTATGAGATTACTAGGAGTGACGACCCTAGACAGGATCTGTGTTGGGATTGATATAAGGGAAGTACCTTAGTTTCCCAATCCTGCTATTTGAATAGACTAATAATAACTCAGAAATCATATCACCATTACATTGCATGTGCCTGGAAGATGTGGAGCACTTAAGGGAGTGTGGCATGCCGTGGTCGTAAGATGGTGCTGTATGAGGGAGATCGTCGGTGAGGGCATATATCACGTCATGTCATAATTGTATTAACAACAGTATTAAGAATGTTTGAATTACTGCTTTACTATTATTGCATGATTGATTTGATAACATGCTAATCTTTGCTCTCTTATCCCACTGAGTTGATCACTCACTCCCACGTTACGGGATGGTGTTTCCGGACACCCACCAGTCCCCTTTTGTGATTACAGATGATGGCGCTGCTTGAGAAGCGGAGCTGGACTTGATGATGATGAGGATGATTCCTCCTTTATGCGTGTTCTGATTGACGGGATTACAGGGAGGTTGATTAGATACCTTGACACTTGTCATTTATATTTTTAGAACACTCATGTATATCCTTTTGGTTTACTTTTGGAGTATACATGTATGTATATAACCTGGTAACATATTCACACTCTGGAGACATACAATAGTTTATATATGTTATACATACTATCACAGTCTTCCGTTTGTTAATTTAACTGTCTCTAGAGCATGATATGATGTTCTAGCTTAATCTCACTTATGTTTAATATATTATCACAGACAACATTCAATCATACATATCTATGTTGTATAAATAGCATTTTGGAACTCGGGAGTTAAGTTTTTTCTAGAACCCCCGATTTTCAGGGTTTTACACTGCCGGACTGAAAACTTGATGCGTGCTAGATCCTGTATGCATGAGCTTAAGTCCGATCGCGTTCAGCCAGGGGACCACCAGAAAGTATCTTTTGGACCGAAACAGCCCCGATTTGGTTAAGCACTAAGTGAACTTTGTTTCTGAGCCTATTTTGGGCTTTTTAAGCTTATAAAAGGGGTTAAAACCCTCACTCCTCTCTCCCATTCAAATTTGGAAGAAACCCTAGATTGGGAGAGAGAAAAGGTGAGAGTTTGAGAGAGAGATTAGGAGAGAATTTTTCTGTCTTTGCACCACCTGTTGCAAGTGCCTAAGCAACACGCTTCCATCATTCAGCCGATGATTTCTCCGCGTTTTCAGGTAAGAAATAACCCTAGAAAGTTGGTGATTTGATGTTTCTTTCGTTCCATAGCTTGATAGTTAATAGATCTTGTAAAACAGGTCCTCTAGTAGCCGTATTTACACATCCATAAGAGACAAGGTGAGGATTTTAGACGCTTTGATTGACGGTTTCCAACGCTTTCAATGTCGTTTAATAGTAGATTATTGACGGCATCGCCGTTTGACATGTACAACATGCTATCCGTTTCCTGTTTCGTAAATCACCGAAGAATATGAGATTTAGGGCATTTTAGTCATTTGTAGGAAGTGCTGATTTCATTCATATTTTGCTGATGTGATTGACATGGTTTGTTGTTACATTAGAATGTTAGGAATACGTGCATAATTAGTTTGGCGAAGAGATTCGCCTAATTGCGCACTTCTGGTCGACATACTATATGTAGACTTAAGTGTGTAGTGTATGTGTTTGTATAAATGCTTGTATTAGTATGTATTGAATTAAATGATGTTATGAATTAGTTTGAGATTGATTTCTTAATTAATATGCCGACATAAATGATTTACTACATGTTGACTATATGCATGATTTCATTATATGCATGAAATGTATGTACTTGAAGATTTACTTAAGTTGTATGTTATAACATGTGTTAACATGCTCACATGGTTGTATTTCAATTCCAATACTCTCATATGATTTGTTGATGTGATTCCATAATTTTTTGGGACTATACTTAGTCCAGGCAGTCGGTAACCGAGCAAATTTGTGGTCGGCTTATCTTGGCCACGAACGACGCGTCGATGAACGCGAGTCGTGTTTTAGAGTTGGCGGCAGTGATTAGGCCACGCGAAGTGTTTTACGCACTTCATGTCGTTCGACTTGAGATGCGATCGCGCTAGTCGAGCCCATCAAGTAACCCGACTGGCCGATGTATGTTCACCCTGCATGAGTCATAACTGCTTGAACCTAGGGTACTGAACTTACCATTGTAAACCCTGTTAACCATGGTACCTTGATCCACGAAGACTCATGAGCCGGGCATGGTGGTATGGGACATCGTGGTCGAGCTGTCGGCCTACGCTAGGGATATAAACCTCCCCGTAGTGACCAGTGAGCAACTAGTCTCGTGAGCATATTATGGTGGTATAGGACACTATATTCTTGCTGTCGGCCTACACTGATCAGGTGACGAGTCCTTTGTAGTGACCGCGAGCGTATTCTGAGTCTACGGGAGGCGACGACCCTTCAGTAGCAGTAGAGTACAGTAGGCCTGTATTGATAAGGTGATGGGGGAGCGGTGCAACGAGTGCGAGCAACAGCCCTGGCAGCCCTTGCAGCGACCTACAAAATATACCTCGTATGAGATTACTAGGAGTGACGACCCTAGACAGGATTTGTGTTGGGATTGATATAAGGGAAGTACCTTAGTTTCCCAATGCGGTTTGAATAGACTAATAACAACTTGGAAATTATATCACCATACCATTGCATGTGCCTGGAATATGTGGAGCACTTGAGGGTCGATTGCATGCCGCGATCGTAAGATGGTGCCGTTTGAGGGAGATCGTCGGTGAGGGCATACATCACGTCATGTCATATTGCATTAACAACAGTATTAGGATTGTCTGATTTACTGCTTTACTATTATTGCATGATTAATTTGTGAACATGCTAATCTTTGCTCTATGATTCCACTGAGTTGATCACTCATTCCCACGTTACGGGATGGTGTTTGCAACACCCATCAGACCATGTTGTAGATGCAGGTGATGCCGAGATCCAGGAGGCAGAGCCAGACTTTGACGAGGACCAGGACGAGTTCTCATACATGCAGTACCATGATGGCTTTGCATAGGTGACCTGGGTTGACGGGACTTCATAGTGGGACTCTTTTGGACATTTATTTCTGTCATTTACATGTATATGAGACTCAGTGATGTATTCATACTTTAGTGACAGTTGAGATCTACTTTGTTTTTCCATACAGTGATATATATATTCTTTAGTCTTCCGCTTGCTTTTATCACTGGATCTGGAGTATGAATTGCAGTTTCGGTATACTTTTACTCATGTGAATGCTTTAACTCAGACAACATTGAATCATAATCATTTTTGTTGCATAAGTGACGGTCTGAAACTCGGGAGTTGAGTTTATACACGACCCCCGATTTTCAGGGTGTTACAATCCGGGACACATAATCAGCCTCTGAAGTGAAGTCCACCATCTGTACCAATCTTTCAATCTTCTTGACTCTCAGAAGCCGCCTCAGCCATATAACTCTGTAACGACTCATCAGCTTGTTGAGCCTCAATCACCCTTGCGACAAGAGAGGGTTGAATCGACAGGCTTGATAACTGCATGATAGAAGACTATAGGCTGAACTCAAAATCATACTCTGTGATATCCTCAAGAATCCGCCACTCCTGAATCATCATATGCGCCACTAGGCCTCGTGGCTGACGGCTAAGGGCATCTGGCACCACGTTCACCTTGTTCGGGTGGTACTGAAGATCGAAATCATAGTCTTTCAGGAACTCCATCCAGCGCCTCTGCCTCATGTTCAACTCAGACTACGAAAAGAGGTACTTCAAGCTCTTGTGGTCGGAGAAGAGCTCGAACCTGACCCCATAAAGATAGTGCCTCTACACTTTCAGTGAGAAGACAACTGCAGTCAGTTCTAAATCATGCATGGGGTAATTCAACTCATGGACCTTAAGCTGACGAGACGCGAAGGCCACTAGTCTCCTGTGCTACATCAGGACAACACCCAAACTAATATGCGAGGCATCAGTGAATGCAATAAATCCATCACTCCCAGAGGGAAGAGTGAGGACAGGAGCAGACGTCAGATGGTCCTTCAACTCCATAAATGCTCGCTCGCAGGCATCCCTCCAAATAAAATCTGCTCCCTTCCGAGTCAACCTAGTCAGCGAGGCTGCAATACGAGGGAAGCCCTCAATGAAACGCCGATAATAGCCCGCCAAACCAAGAAAACTGCGGATCTTAGACGCGTTCATGGGCTGGCCCCACTGACGCACTGCCTTGACCTTCAAGGGGTCCACTGCGATGCCCTCCTTCATCACCATTTGACTAAGGAACTTCACCTCCTCCTGCCAGAACTCGCACTTCTCCAGCTTCGCATACAGCTAGTGTGTGCAGAGGTTCATCAAAGTAATCTCCAAATGCTGCTCTCCTCAATGGTCGTCGAATAGATCAGAATGTCGTCGATGAAGACTACAATAAACTGATCGAGATATGGGTGGAAGACCTCGTTCATCAACTGCGTGAAGACCATGGGTGCATTGGTCAGTATGAAAGACATGACCTAGAACTCAAAATGACCGTAATGTGTCCTGAATGCTGTCTTCGGAATGTCCTCCTCTCAGACTCGAATCTGATGATAACTGGAACGTAGGTCGATCTTCGAGAAGAACTATGCACCCTGCAGCTGATCAAAAAAATCATCGATCCTCGGGAGCAGGTACTTGTTCTTGATCGTGACTTTGTATAGCTCGCGGTAGTCAATGTAGAGCCTCAACGAGCCATACTTCTTCTTCACAAAGAGTACCGGTGCTCCTCACAGTGAACTACTCGAATGGATAAAGCCCAACTCGCTCAACTCGTCCAACTGCTTCTGCAGTTCCCGTAACTTCAACAGTGTCATACGATATGGGGCCTTCAAAATAGGTGCAGTACCGGGCACGAGATCAATCTGAAACTCGATGAGTCGACGAGGCAGTAATTTTAAAATCTCCTGGGACACATTGGGAAAATTGTAAACCACGGAAAAATGGTCGATGCTTACCTCTATGGGCTTCTCTATGGCACACGACATCAACAAGACAACGACTCTCCTCTGGGCTCTGCAATTACTGGAACTACGGCACGCTGGGTATATAGAACATGACTGTCCTCACGGAGAAGCTAATATGGCGTAGTACTCGGCAAGCCAATCCATGCCCAGGATGACATCAAACTTGGACATCGGCAATGCAAACAGATCGGCAGGTAAAAATTTATCCCCGAGTAGAATGGGGCAAGATGAGCAAAATTGGCCCAACACTGTAGTCTTCTCCAAGGGAGTCGATACTGATAGACCCTCGCGAGCAGACTCTAAGGGCAATCCAGTCAATCAGTAGAAACTCTCGGCTATAAAAGAATGCGATGCACCAGAATCAAATAACACATATGCAACGCATGCAGAGACTAAAAGCATACCCTCGACAACCTCTTCAGATGATTACGGATCCTGTTGAGCCATATAGAACCTAGCTTGAGCCGGTTGGGGAGGTGTCTGTCCCCTCTGAGCGTGCTGCTGCTGATGGGGTCGCTTAGGAGGTCGAAACTGCTACCTCTGCTGCTGTGGCCTCGGGGGCTGATGTTGCTGCTGCTGAGGTGGCCTCGGTGGTGGGGGCTACTATCGCTGCTATTGTGGGGGTCTCTGTTGCTGTGGTGGAGGCTGTGACCTCTCTTCTACTGATGGGGGCTGGGACACTCTCACATATGATTTTCCATCGCACCGCATCTAAAACAAGTGCCGGTGAACTGGCTCAGAGGTGGTGCTGGAGGTGCTGCTGGCGCTCGAAAGGCTGGGCGACCTGTGCGCCTCTTCTGTGGTCGACGCTACTGGAAATCACTAGAAGGTGCCTGCCTCTTTCGGTCTCTCCTTTGACCTCGATCAAACTGAGAACTGGCCCACTCAGCCTAAAAAATGTGGGCCTTCCGTATCACTCCCTCAAAAGTCGGGAGATCATGCCCAATAACATGGCCTCGAAGACCGTAATGTAAGCCGTCCTCGAATCAGTGGGCTCTCCGCTCCTCGTCATCTACCGGATAGGGTGTAAATTTGAACAGTGCTACAAAGCGAGCCGCGTACTGTGCCACTATTATATCACCTTGCACCAAGGCCTCAAACTCCAACGCTCGCTGTCGTCGGATGTGATTAGGGAAATACTGTCGGTCAAGCCAATCCACAAAATCCTCCCAAGTCCACACAAAATCGGTGCTACTGCTTGGGAGAATGATGTCCATCAATGCTCAGCCTCACCGTGGAGAAGAAACACCGCTAGTCGACCTCGCCGCTCAGTCGTACATCCCATTGTCTAGAATATTTTCTCCACATCGGCGCACCACCTCTCAGCTACCATCGGGTCTGACTCACCCTGGAAACGTGGGGGATTGAGCCATCGAAACTCATAAAGGAGGGCGCCGCGCGCTCCTGCTCTGCCTGGACCGGTGAAATAATGGGGTGCCTACCCTGCCCCTAAAGTGTAGCCGTCACAGCCTGTAACATGTGCTGCAATTGGGAGGCACTCACAGATACAGTCGGGTCCACACTGGTCTTTGATGGAGGAGCTGCATCCATAGGTTGGGAAGTAGGAATCTCTGTTGGGGGAGTGGGCATCGTAGGTGGTAGGACGAGAGCCGCAGGTGGTGGAGCGGGGTATCAGGTGGTGGTGCAAGAGTCGATCGGGTCACTCTCCTAGGCATCTTGTCCTACAGGAAAGAGTAAAGACACCTATCAACTTCAAAACTCTCGAAGGTACGCACGTTAAAGGTCTGTAATGGAAGATCGCTAAGCTATCCGAACTTTAGGATTTAGTTACTCTAAACTCATAGCAGACATGTAATGTTATTCTCGGTTATTCCCAAGTTATGATCTGATATCAACTTTTGTCACGCCCCAAACTCAGAAACCGGGCTCACAAAATTCTCGATCACCGAATTCGGCACCGATAGCTTCCGTAAAACCCCATTCTCGACTCCCAATGCCCATTCACCAGATTCTGATCCTAGGATGCTACGAGGAGGATTTTTAACGAAAGTTTGATTCGTAATAAGTATAACCAAAGGTATAAGCCATAAACAACAACCAAAAACTTCATTACATTTCCACTATGATAAAAAAACTTTACAAGTACAATGAGCATAAAGGGAAATACAATGATGGTGGAGGATAACTCCAAAATGATCTGCAAAATGCTCCTGCCTCAGTGCTGCTGTGCTCCAACGTCACCTGCATGCAATGGTCATGCATAAGCTTATAGAAATCTTAGAGGGTGGTGAAAGTATGTGAACAAGGTAGTAATATGATCATGCAATACCAGAGTAATGCGGTATATACCGATGGATTCATGAATACCGTTAGCTGTACCAAGGCTATTCGATGCAAGGCTTGAATGATATCGACCGTATCAGGGCTATGCAATGTAAGATACAAGCCAAACATACAATCTTCATCTAAGTCCACACATCAATACAACTTAAATCTGGGATATCACCGGGGTCTAGTACACTCTAAACCAGATCGTCGCCCCATAGCCTGTAATAAGGTAAGTGGAAGAGACCTCACTATCTGTCTACCAATATCGGATTCGACTCGTCGATAGCGAACTGTAACACCCTGAATTTTGGCCAACCTGGGATTAAATGTCCTTAGGCTATGGGTCAATTAAAACACCTGAAAATTCGCTTAGAACCCAATTCCATAGCCAAAGAAATCACTTAGGATTAATTCCTTTAGAAAATAAGTGTAAGTTAGCTAGCGTGACGTTAGAATAGCTGGGAAATGGTCCCTGGTCACTTTAACTACGTTCTACAAGGCCCAAAGCGAGTGGAACCAATGGTGCTATAATTCTCTAAAGCCTCGGATCAAACTCTAAACCCGTTTGTTCTCGGGACCTCTTTGAAACTTTGTATTGGATCTAGACCACGCGTCGAAAGTCCGATACCTACCATCTTAGACCGTTACGACCATTTAGCTAGGCTTGGCAATCGTTTCGAAAATCAAGTCCAACTGACATTCTGAGGCTATTTCATTGAGCCTGGAGTGAAGAGAGTGAGAATAGGGTAGAGTTGTAATTTTGAAATTCAAATCTGGCACACAACTTGACGCATCAGTATTGAGCGTTCTGACCGTCAGAATTCAGCCAAATTATACCCTCGGATCAGGAAAAATTTCTATTTCATATCACGAGATTTGTAGACCTGATCTAGGTGCGATGACCGTTGAACTGAAATTGGACCGCCACGTGCGATCTGCGAACCCTACCGGTCTGAAAACTTGATGCGTGCTAGATCCAGTATGCATGAGCTTAAGTCCGACCGCATCTGGCCAGGGGACCTCCAGAAATGCTCTTTTGGACCGAAACAGCCCCGATTTGGTTAGGCATCAAGTAAACATTGTTCCCAAGCCTATTTTGGGCATGTTTTAGGCTATAAAAGGGCTTGAAACCCTCATTCCTCTCTCCCATCCGAATTTGAGAAAAATCCTAGATTGGGAGAGAGAAAAGGTGAGAGTTTGTGAGAGAGATTGGAGGAGAATTCCTTGCCGCTTGTGCCACCTGTTGCAAGTGCCTAAGCAACGCAACTCAACCACTTTGCCGGTGATTTCTCTGCTTTTCTAGGTAAGAAAATACCCTAGAAGTTGCTGATATGAGTTTCCCTTGGTTCCATAGCATGTTAGCTGATAGAACTTGTGTATTAGGTTCTCTAATCGCCGTTGACGAAGCGTATACGCTCCGTTCAAATTTACACATCTATAAGAGACAAGGTGCGGATTTTAGACGCTTTGATTGACTGTTTCCAAAGCTTTCAATGTCGTTTAATAGTAAATTCTCGACGGCAACGCCGTTTGACATGTACAACGTGCTCTCCGTTTCCTGTTTCATACATTAACGAAGAATATGAGATTTATGGCATTTTAGTCATTTGTAGGAAGTACTGTTTTCATGGATATTTTGCTGATGTGATTGACATGGCTTCTCGTCGCATTAGGATATTAGGAATGCGTGCATAATTAGTTTGGCGAAGAGATTCGCCTAAATGTGCATGTCGGGTCGACATACTATATGTAGACTTAAGTGTGTAGTGTAAGTGTTTGTATAAATGCTTGTATTAGTATGTATTGACTTAAATGGTGTTATGGATTAGTTTGAGATTGATTTCTCAATTAATATGCTGATGTGAATGATTTCCTACATGTTAGCCATATGTACGATTTCATTATATGTATGAAATGCATGTGCTTGATGATTCATTTAAGTGGTATGTTATAACATGTACTTGATGATTTCCTTATGATTTAGTTTGAGATTGAATTCTCAATTAATATGTTGATGAGAGGATTTCTTATATGTTGGCGAAATGCGTAATTTCATCATATGTGTGAAAGACATGTGTAAGATGATTTGTTTAAGTTGTATGTAATAACATGTGTTAACATGCTCATATGGTTGTATTTCATTTCCATTACCCTTACACAACTGCTGATGTGATTCTATGATTGTTTGGGACTATGCCTAGTCCAGGCAGTCGGTAACCGAACGAATTCGTGGTTAGCTTATCTTCGCCACGAACGACGCGTCGATGAACGCGAGCCGTGTTCTGGAGTTGGCGACAGTGGTTAGGCCACACGAAGTGTTTTACGCACTTCATGTCGTTCAACTTGAGATGCGATCGCGCTAGTCGAGCACGTCAAGTAACCCGACTGGCCATTGTATGTTCACCCTGCATGAGTCATAACTGCTTGAACCTAGGGTACTGAACTTACCATTGTAAATCTTGTTAACCATGGTACCTTGATCCACGAAGACTCATGAGCCGGGCATGGTGGTATGGGACACCGTGGTCGAGCTGTCGGCCTACGCTGGGGCCACAAACCTCCCCGTAGTGACCAGTGAGCACCTGTCTCGTGAGTAGATTATGGTGGTATGGGACACTATATTCTTGTTGTCGGCCTACATTGATAAGGTGATGGGGAAGCGGTGCAACAAGTGCGAACAACAGCCCTGACAGCCCTTTGTAGTGACCGCGAGCGTATTCTGAGTCTACGGGAGGCGACGACCCTTCCGTAGCAGTAGAGTACAGTAGGCCTGTATTGATAAGGTGATGGGGGAGCGGTGCAACGAGTGCGTGCAATAGCCCTGACAGCCCTTGCAGCGACCTACAAAATATACATCGTATGAGATTACTAGGAGTGACGACCCTAGACGGGATCTGTGTTGGGATTGATATAAGAGAGGTACCTTAGTTTCCCAATCCTGCTGTTTGAATGGACTAATAACAACTTGGAAATCATATCACCATAACATTGCATGTGCCTGGAAGATGTAGAGCACTCTAGGGAGTGTGGCATGCCGCGGTCATAAGATGTTGCCGTATGAGGGAGATCGTCGGTGAGGGCATACATCACGTCATGTCATATTGCATTAACAACACTATTAGGATTGTTTGATTTACTGCTTTACTATTATCGCATGATTGATTTGATAACATGCTAATCTCTGCTCTCTCATCCCACTGAGTTGATCACTCACTCCCACGTTACGGGATGGTGTTTCCGGACACCCACCAGTCCCTATTGTGATTGCAGATGATGGCACGGCTTGCGAGGCGGAGCTGGATTTGATGATGAGGAGGAGGATCTCTCCTTTATGCGTGATCTGATTGACGAGATTACAGGGAGGTTAATTAGATACATTGACACTTGTCATTTTATATTTTTAGCGCCCTCATGTATATTCATTTTGTTTACTTTTGAAGTATACATGTATGTGTATAACCTGGTAATATATTCACACTCTGGAGACTTACAACAGTTTATATATGTTATACATACTATTACAGTCTTCCGCTTGCAAATTTAACTGTCTCTGGAGTATGATATGCCGTTCTAGCTTAATCTCACTCATGTTTAATACATTATCACAGACGACATTTAATCATACATATCTATGTTGCATAAATAACATTTTGAAACTCGGGAGTTGGATTTTTGCTCGAGCCCCCGATTTTCGGGATGTTACAGATGGTATCAGAGCATAATTTGGATTAAACCGGGCCTGGGTTATGGTCACGCGACGTATGCTGTCGCTCCCTTTGACTTAGGTGGGTGTGAGAAGGGTCTAGAAACACTTTTAGGATCCCAGATTCGCCAATAGGCGAAGTTTATTCATTTCGATCGCGTGATCGAGTCCGTAGCGCATCTAGGGTCGCGCGAAGCAACCCGAATAGCTCCTAGGTTGTAGGTAAGTGGGTTGAGACGTTCTTTGAATGATTCTAAACCCGTAAATGTGAATTTTTAGGCCGTGGAACAACCACGACCCCTGTATTCAATCGCCTGGGCCTAAAAACCCCGTTTCATCAAAAATCTTCGAAATTCTTCCTCTCACCACTCCAATCTTCAATTTTCTCTTCTCTTTTTCATATTAGGCATCAATAATAATGTGAAAATAACATAAAATCATATTTTCATAAAATTTTACAGTGAATAGTAAAATTTCATGAAAAATGGCCATAAGGCCATTCTAACTTCACTTTATTTAGAAACTAATAGGCTATATGGATGTACTAGCTCCTTCTACCCCAAAATCATATACTGCATGATATGGTTTTGTATTCAGAATTACAGATTAGCCCTGAAAAGCCTTGTATGGATGTTTGGGCCTCCCTAGGGCAATCTACAATAAACCAAGTTGGGAACCATACCTTTTTGGAATCCCTAGGGTAAGGGAAACCCATCCCATATGGCCTCATTGGCCAATTTGAAAGTTCACCGGTGATGCCATCGCCGATTCGGCGATGCATCGCCGGTCAAACTCGTCAGATGGGTCTGACCTTTGGGCTGGAGGAGTTTGGGGGCTAGGGTAGCCCCCTGGTATGCGGTCCGTACCTTAAAACCCCCTAAAAGATGTACTTCCTTCACAAACAGCCCCCATTCCAAGCTCCATTTTCATTTTTGCTGCGCTATTCCAAAAACTGTGATTTTAAATCACCCCCAAATCCATTCCTAGCCTAAAACGACCACACTCCATCATCCCATTGAAGTTGGCAGCCCTCCCTCTTGAAGGTTTCGTCCGTTGGAGCTCTTACAACCCCCGAATCGAGCTGAAATCGTGAGGTGCTTCATTCCCCTTTTTCATTCTCTTTTCTTTCTGAAAATACATCCTAGGGGAGCTTGAAGCATCCCTCTACAACGCCTAGATCTAACTTTTCTAGTTTGGTTAGCCATTTCCTTGCATTTCTCCCATTTTTCATGGCTATTGTTAAGCTGTTTTAGCCTTTTTCTCTCTTTTCACCATCCTCCCTCTCAATCCTATTTCTCCATTTTCTTTGCTTAAGGGATACTGAAAATATATGGCCGAGAGAGCTCTAGTGAGCAACAGACAGTATTAGACTCGACAGGGATAAAGAAGGTAAGTCGGGACTGTGGTAAAGTCTTTTGGTAGAGTTAGGCATCTATGCCTTTGCCCTGTAGATTGTTTGATTTTTGTTTTAAAGATTTTTGTGTTTTGCTGTTATTAGGTCTAGTGATGTCACTGGTAGACAATGTGTTACGTTAGTGGTTTGGGCTTAGCATAGCCGAATGCATCTCTGTCATAATCCATGTGGAACTTTATTCCATATATTGTGACGAAATTTGGTTAGATGGAATACATGCCGTTTCATTTCGCTGTAAGGTATTGTCCCTAGATTGGGAGTATAGTAACTCCCGGGATTCAGTCTACAAATTAATTTTTATCCCAACCTACCCTCCTACCAAGCATGCCACTTCCGATCCCGCTATGGGACTAGAAATGCGGTTCCATTTAATACAACTAAACGCAACGGGCCACATAGGCCCTTGACGTTTGGACCTAGAGTTAGTACTTCAAGATTTGAAGGGTCTGACGACATAGGAAATCCAATTCCATTTAGATAATCTTGACCCTAAGTAATAGAACAACTCCCTGTAGTAGAATTGGTATGGAACCATTTAACGTATAAACTTAAGCTTTGGATTATAGCTACTGAGTTGCAGACTAGCCTACTAGTTACCTTAAATAGTGTGAAGCCTGTATATGCTAAAGAATAGTAGGTTAGATTTACTTGGAATGAGACTCCCTTCCTTGGATAGACCCTCATAACATCCATAGACTCCTTTAGTAACTCTCAGGAAGCTTACGTAACTTAGAACCATTTCCTCTTAGGGAAGACTTATAAATCCCTTAGATGGAACTTAGAATGTACCAACACACCCCTTAGAATTGCCTTCCCCAAGGGCTCGTTACATTCGGGAACGCGGAGTAAATAAACTGCATGTAAGCGATATATTCGCGGTTTGAAACGACTTCTTAATCCTAGTAGTTACCAATAAATCCAATGCTCTGATCAAGCAGAAGATCGGCTTCGACTCGGATTAAGAATTGATACAATAAATCTTCTATTCTAGCTAGACAGAAAGTCTATGTATCCGGCTCAGACCTACTACACAACCTTTCTTCTGTGATGACCCAACCACCTATAACCAAACAGGATCACATTGCCTTTGGAAAATTGCGAGGACTTAAAGCTAGTAGAGGATTCGACATCTTGCCACCAATTCATACCTGACCCTAAACTTAACCACAATAGAGATTAGGCTCATCTCTATGATAATAGGTACCAATGCCATAGAACGCATCATTAGCAAGGAAACCCATGTAGAGAAAGGTTGGTTCCATTTTAGGTTAAGGATAGCCCCTAAGTTGCGCCTCGTTCCGATATACGGAGCAATGCATAGATTCTTGAACTCTAAGTAAAACCAAGTTTTAAGGGGGGTAGAACGTATTGAGTCTAATCCAGTTAGGTTAGTCAACGTTACCGTTCAATCCGAGTGGCGCAGCGGAAGCGTAGTTGGCCTCCTCCCCACTGGCCCAAGATCGAAACCTTTGAGTTAGGTTATACGTAGGTCGTTAAATAAGATTTGAACCTTCCTTAGAATGTCAATACTAAAGTCTCTCTAGGTACTCCTTGCCCTTCGCCAATGTCGGGGACGACATTGTGTTTTAAGGAGGGTAGATTGTAACACCCCGAATTTTGGCCAACCTGGGATTAAACGTCCTTAGGCTATGGGTCAATTAAAACACCTGAAAATTCGCTTAGAACCCAATTCCATAGCCAAAGAAATCACTTAGGATTAATTCCTTTAGAAAATAAGTGTAAGTTAGCTAGCGCGACGTTAGAATAGCTGGGAAATGGTCCCTGGTCACTTTAAATACGTTCTACAAGGCCCAAAGCGAGTGGAACCAATGGTGCTATAATGCTCTAAAGCCTCGGATCAAACTCTAAACCCATTTGTTCTCGGGACCTCTTTGAAACTTTGTATTGGATCTAGACCGCGCGTCGAAAGTCCGATACCTACCATCTTAGACCGTTATGACCATTTAGCTGGGCTTGGCAATCGTTTCGAAAATCAAGTCCAACTGACATTCTGAGGCAATTTCATTGAGCCTGGAGTGAAGAGAGTGAGAATAGGGTAGAGTTGTAATTTTGAAATTCAAATCTGGCACACAACTTGACGCATCAGTATTGAGCGTTTTGACCGTCAGAATTCAGCCAAATTATACCCTCGGATCAGGAAAAATTTCTATTTCATATCATGAGATTTGTAGACCTGATTTAGGTGTGATGACCGTTGAACTGAAATTGGACCGCCACGTGCGATCTGCGAACCCTACCGGTCTGAAAACTTGATGCGTGCTAGATCCAGTATGCATGAGCTTAAGTCCGACCGCATCTGGCCAGGGGACCTCCAGAAATGCTCTTTTGGACCGAAACAGCCCCGATTTGGTTAGGCATCAAGTAAACATTGTTCCCAAGCCTATTTTGGGCATGTTTTAGGCTATAAAAGGGCTTGAAACCCTCATTCCTCTCTCCCATCCGAATTTGAGAAAAATCCTAGATTGGGAGAGAGAAAAGGTGAGAGTTTGTGAGAGAGATTGGAGGAGAATTCCTTGCCGCTTGTGCCACCTGTTGCAAGTGCCTAAGCAACGCAACTCAACCACTTTGCCGGTGATTTCTCTGCTTTTCTAGGTAAGAAAATACCCTAGAAGTTGCTGATATGAGTTTCCCTTGGTTCCATAGCATGTTAGCTGATAGAACTTGTGTATTAGGTTCTCTAATCGTCGTTGACGAAGCGTATACGCTCCGTTCGAATTTACACATCCATAAGAGATAAGGTGCGGATTTTAGACGCTTTGATTGACTGTTTTCAAAGCTTTCAATGTCGTTTAATAGTAGATTCTCGACGGCAACGCCGTTTGACATGTACAACGTGCTCTCCGTTTCCTGTTTCATAAATTAACGAAGAATATGAGATTTAGGGCATTTTAGTCATTTGTAGGAAGTACTGTTTTCATGGATATTTTGCTGATGTGATTGACATGACTTCTCGTCGCATTAGGATATTAGGAATGCGTGCATAATTAGTTTGGCGAAGAGATTCGCTTAAATGCGCACGTCGGGTCGACATACTATATGTAGACTTAAGTGTGTAGTGTAAGTGTTTGTATAAATGCTTGTATCAGTATGTATTGACTTAAATGGTGTTATGGATTAGTTTGAGATTGATTTCTCAATTAATATGCTGATGTGAATGATTTCCTACATGTTAACCATATGTACGATTTCATTATATGTATGAAATGCATGTGCTTGATGATTCATTTAAGTGGTATGTTATAACATGTACTTGATGATTTCCTTATGATTTAGTTTGAGATTGAATTCTCAATTAATATGTTGAGGAGAGGATTTCCTATATGTTGGCGAAATGCGTAATTTCATCATATGTGTGAAAGACATGTGTAAGATGATTTGTTTAAGTTGTATGTAATAACATGTGTTAACATGCTCACATGGTTGTATTTCATTTCCATTACCCTTATACAACTGCTGATGTGATTCTATGATTGTTTGGGACTATGCCTAGTCCAGGCAGTCGGTAACCGAACGAATTCGTGGTTAGCTTATCTTCGCCACGAACGACGCGTCGATGAACGCGAGCCGTGTTCTGGAGTTGGCGGCAGTGGTTAGGCCACACGAAGTGTTTTACGCACTTCATGTCGTTCAACTTAAGATGCGATCGAGCTAGTCGAGCCCGTCAAGTAACCCGACTGGCCATTGTATGTTCACCCTACATGAGTCATAACTGCTTGAACCTAGGGTACTGAACTTACCATTGTAAACCCTATTAACCATGGTACCTTGATCCACGAAGACTCATGAGCCGGGCATGGTGCTATGGGACACCGTGGTCGAGCTGTCGGCCTATGCTGGGGCCACAAACCTCCCCGTAGTGACCAGTGAGCACCTGTCTCGTGAGTAGATTATGGTGGTATGGGACACTATATTCTTGCTGTCGGCCTACATTGATAAGGTGATGGGGGAGCGGTGCAACAAGTGCGAGCAACAGCCCTGGCAGCCCTTTGTAGTGACCGCGAGCGTATTCTGAGTCTACGGGAGGCGACGACCCTTCCGTAGCAGTAGAGTACAGTAGGCATGTATTGATAAGGTGATGGGGGAGCGGTGCAACGAGTGCATGCAACAGCCCTGGCAGCCCTTGCAGCGACCTGTAAAATATACATCGTATGAGATTACTAGAAGTGACGACCCTAGACAGGATCTGTGTTGGGATTGATATAAGGGAGGTACCTTAGTTTTCCAATCCTGCTGTTTGAATGGACTAATAACAACTTGGAAATCATATCACCATAACATTGCATGTGCCTGGAAGATGTGGAGCACTCTAGGGAGTGTGGCATGCCGCGGTCGTAAGATGTTGCCGTATGAGGGAGATCGTCGGTGAGGGCATACATCACGTCATGTCATATTGCATTAACAACAATATTAGGATTGTTTGATTTACTGCTTTACTATTATTGCATGATTGATTTGATAACATGCTAATCTCTGCTCTCTCATCCCACTGAGTTGATCACTCACTCCCACGTTACGGGATGGTGTTTCCGGACACCAACCAATCCCTATTGTGATTGCAGATGATAGCGCGGCCTGCGAGGCGGAGCTGGATTTGATGATGATGAGGAGGATCTCTCCTTTATGCGTGATCTGATTGACGGGATTACAGGGAGGTTAATTGGATACATTGACACTTGTCATTTTATATTTTTAGCGCCCTCATGTATATTCATTTTGTTTACTTTTGAAGTATACATGTATGTGTATAACCTGGTAATATATTCACACTCTGGAGACTTACAACAGTTCATATATGTTATACATACTACTACAGTCTTTCGCTTGCAAATTTAACTGTCTCTGGAGTATGATATGCTGTTCTAGCTTAATCTCACTCATGTTTAATACATTATCACACACAACATTCAATCATACATATCTATGTTGCATAAATAACATTTTGGAACTCGGGAGTTGGGTTTTTGCTCGACCCCCCAATTTTCGGGATGTTACACGAACCCATTCCTCGAGCTGGTCAAACTTAGCCTAGCTTTGCCCCCTACTCTCAGGTGGGTAAGGCCGCACCCCCTTCCAACCGACCATGACAAAGTGGGAAGTGCGACCGTCTGGTAATCGACAATCGACACTCTTGTATCCACTCGGTCTAGACATTGGAGAAACCTCTTGGTACCATAAGGGTTTAGGGACTTTCACCCAGAGATATCTATAGCACCCTATGTAGAACAAGATTTTTGGTGCCTAATCCTGTCAACCACAATACGCCTGTGGAGGCTACGGCCCTGATGTCTCTAGGGCATACAGTAACCATGTCACACAATGCGAAATGCATGAATCACACTATCTAGTCATGCAACTATCCTGTGCGTATCAAGCATTCATGTAGGGAAACACCGCCTAACCGAGAGTCCATAAACAATCTGTCCGAAGGTATATGCTATGATCAGTCACATCCCATATCAAGCATACATATGATGTGTATGATCATGAGTCATGGAACAATACTAAACATGTAATAAGGTAATGAACTATCCTTACAATGTAGATGGGCCTAGACAGCCTACACACAATAAGTATGGGCCTATCAATGGGCCCTAGGGAGAGTCATAATGCAGACATTTAACCAACATTTTACTTGCAATGTGGATATCAAACCAACGTTGCTCCCAAGGCATAGCTCGTCGCGAATATTATTACATAAACCATATAGGGATCACACATTACAATGGACCTTAGGTACATCCCATTGGGCCTTAAATACATCAAATGGGTCATATCATATGGGCCTTATATTCATTAAGTGGGCCACATCAATGGGTCACCCCAATGGGCCTTATGAGCATTGCAATGGGCCATAACCCGTTGGGCCTCAGAATATATCAAAACGGGCCTAATCACATGAGCCTTACATTCATATCAAGGTGGGCCTCAACAACGACCCCAAATAAATCAAGATGAGCCTCATACACATACCAGGTGGACCTCAATAATGGGCCTTTATACATCACAATGGGCCTCAACCCGTGGGCCCTAATTCATCACAATGGGCCTTAACCCATGGGCCTTAGTACATCATAATGGACCTTAAAATATATCAAAATGGGCCTAATCTCATGGGCCTTGTATATATATCAAATGGGCCTACTCCCAAACATAAGTGTTAGTAATGATTTCCACCATTAAATTCCTAAGGCCCAACATGAAATATGTTTACCACCCAACCTTTTCATAAATTACATATTGATAGATGAAGCGGAAACAATATCAACTTAACAGGAAAGTATTTTGGGCCCTTAGAAATTTTTGAACGGTGGACATCATTGTCCACTACTTAAGATGGTGGGGTCCACATGAGCTAAGGATCTGACTCATTCTTTATCTCATATTATAAAATGAGCTTTCAAAATGGGTGGATGGATTGGATGTAACACATGCATCATGGTGGGTCCCAGCAGCCTAAAAAATGGTTGGACGACATTGTAAAACACATGCATTACAGTGGGCTCCACCGTCCATGGGACGGTGCGAATAAGATACATATATCTTGGTGGGTTCCATCGTCCACAGCCGTGGACGGTGTGGCAAACACGTGCATCACTGTGGGTCCCATGTGGGGCCCACCGTAATATTTATTTTCCATCTAAACTGTTGGTAAGGTCGCACGGACCTAGATGAACAGGAAAAATAAATTTCATCTTGATCCAAAACTTTTGTGGACCCAAAAGGAGTTTTAATGGTAAAGGTTCAATCCCACTGTTTCATGCAATGTGGGCCACCTGAGCTGTGGATGGGGTTAAAATTTGGAGGGGGCCCACTACTAGGAGTGGCCCACCTCGTGAATGGTGTGGATATAAGATATACATCATGGTGGGGCCCACGTGTAGGGCCATGGCCCTTGGCCTGGCCACCCATACGCAGCACGCTGCTCTCCTGTTGTCAGGGGTAGCAGGCGCTGCCCCTTAATGCATGTTTTTTTTTTGGTTGAAACCTATTTTTTTAGGGTTTTTCAGATGTGGGGCCTGGGTTAGGTAAATCCACCCCACTCATTGGTCCCTACGGACTATGACAAGTCCATCAAGTCCAATATTGGGCATGTCTTAGTGCGTAGGAAATTTTAAACAAGTTTGAAAGGTGGAAATCACCATTTTTAAAGGTGTGGCCCGCCAAAAAGTTGGATCAGTTTCATTCTGTGGCCCAACGCCTAAAATGATTGGGAGAATATAATGGACAATTGATTAAAAACATTCATCAAAGTGGGGCCTACACAGGTGGACCACCCCAAAAGGGAGTGAACTAAGCTAATATTAGTGTTTTCTTTAACGTCCAGTGTCCCTGGACGCTGGACGGTTTCGACGAGGCTCCTCCATTGAGGTGGGCGCATCTTAGGTGGGCCACCAAATGATGATGGTGTGGGTACAATACATATAAGGTGGGCCCCACTGGAAGATAATTTGGATAAAATACATGCTTCAAGGTGGGGTCCATCCAAGTGGGCCACACAATCATATCATGATCACATATATAAAAAAAATGGAATAGAGAGGGAGAAAGAGAGATAGAGAGCGGGACACATGTGATGGATGGACCCTGGCACTATGGGCCCTCCCTTGCAATCAATCATATATCAAGTGGATCCCTTTACACATGGGTCCATCGAAATCGAAAATCAACGGTGGAGATCCTTTCCCCACCAATATGGACAGTCTAGGTGACCTTTTTATTGCAACGAAATAAACATCATGATGGGGTCCATGGAGAATGGCCCCATCATGGAATGATCATGATAATCCTAGTGGGCCATCGGCCATATCTTAGGGTCCTAAGTGAGATCTAAACCAATGATCAGTTGGCTTCACCTGGCCCATCTAAAAAAAATGAAAACTACTCTATCAAAGCACCCACCATTCGATCTTCTTGCTCCCTTGGGTTCCTTAGCTCCTTAGCTTTGATTTCAACAGAGGAGATGAGGTTTAGATGGTTGAGATGGGAGATCTTGAGATGTAAAGGTGGGCCACACTTGGGGCTTGGAAGAGTTGGAGAGGCTTGGGACGTGTGAAGCTTTGTCTTGCTTAAGAATGAGTTTGAAAATGAGTGAGAGAGAGAGAGAGAGAGAGAGAGAGAGAGAGAGAGAGACTTGTAAAGGGAGAGAGAGTGAGAGAGTGATGGGTGATGGAGTGATAGATGTGGTGAGTCATGGGTGTAAGAGATTTTTGACTTTTATGGCAAATGTTGTAAGAAAAGTATGACTTGTGTAAGAACTTTTTGACTATTGAGGCTTGTTTGGGAAAGGGTGAACGGTGATGTGTACTTAACATATACTTGACATGTTAAGATTAATGGATTGATGGATTAATGGATTGATGTGACAAGTTGAAGAGATTCTCTTGGGTTTTTGTAACACCCCAGATTTTGGCCAACCTGGGATTAGACGTCCTTAGGCAATGGGTTAATTAAAACACCTGAAAAATCGCTTAGAACCCAATTCCATAGCCAAAGAAATCACTTAGGGTTAATTCCTTTAGAAACTAAGCATAAGTTAGCTAGCGCAATGCTAGAATAGTTGGGAAATAGTCCCTGATCACTTTAAATACGTTCTACAAGACCCAAATCGAGTAAAACCAATGACTCTATAAAACTCTATAACCTCGGATCAAACTCTAAACCGATTTGTTCTCTGGACCACTTTGAAACTTCGTATTGGATCTAGACCGCGCGTCGAAAGTCCGGTACCTACTATCTTAGACCATTAGAACCGCCTAGCTGGACTTGACAATCATTTCGAAAATTATGTCCAACCGATAATCACAGGTTTTTTCATTGAGCCCAGACTGAAGAGAGTGCGAATAGGGACAGAATTAGAATTTAAAATTCAAATCTGGCACACGACTTGACGTGTCAGTATTGAGCTTTCTGACCGTCAGAATTCAGCCAAATTACACCCTCGGATCAGAAAATTTTTTTATTTTATATCATGAGATTTGCAAACCTGATCTACGTGCGGTGACCGTTGAACTGAAACTGGACCGCCACGTGCGATCTGTGAACCCTGCCAGACTGAAAACTTGATGTATGCTAGATCCAGTATGCATGAGCTTAAGTCCGATCGCGTTCAGCCAGGGGACCACCAAAAATGGTCTTTTGGACCGAAACAGCCCCGCTTTGGATAAACATCAAGTAAACCTTGTTACCGAGCCTATTTCGGGCAAGTTTGTGCTTATAAAAAGGGTTGAAACCCTTACTCCTCTCTCCCATCCGAATTTACAAAAAGCCCTAGATTGGAAGAGAGAAAAGGTGAGAGTTTGTGAGAGAAGGTGGGAGAGAATTCCCTGCTGCTTGTGCCACGTGCTGCAAGTGGTTAAGCCATGCACTTCAATCATCTGGATGGTGATTTCTCCGCATTTTCAGGTAAGAAAATACCCTAGAAGTTGCTGATTTAGTGTTTCTTCGTTTCCGTAGCTAGTTAGCTGATAAATCTCGTAAAACAGGTTATCTAATCGCCGTAGACGAAGCGTATACGCTCCGTTCGAATTCACACGTTTATAAGAGATAAGGTGCGGATTTTAGACGCTTTGATTGACTGTTTCCAACGCTTTCAATGTCGTTTAATACTTGATTATCGACGGCAACGCCGTTTGACATGTACAACATGCTGTCCGTTTCCTGTTTCGTAAACTGGTGAAGAATATGAGATTTAGGGCATTTTAGTCATTTGTAGGAAGTACTGTTTTCATGTATATTTTGCTGATGTGATTGACATGGTTTATTGTCGCATTAGAATGTTAGGAATATGTGCATAATTAGTTTGGCGAAGAGATTCGCCTAAATGCGCACTTTGGGTCGACATACTATATGTAGACTTAAGTGTGTAGTGTAAGTGTTTGTATAAATGCTTGTATTAGTATGTATTAAATTAAATAGTGTTATGAATTAGTTTCAGATTGATTTCTCAATTAATATGCTGGTGTAAATGGCTTCCTACATGTTAGCCATATGTACGATTTCATTATATGTATGAAATGCATATGCTTGATGTTGCACTTAAGTGGTATGCTATAACATGTACTCGATGATTTCCTTATGATTTAGTTTGAGATTGAATTCTCAATTAATATGCTAACGGAGAGGATTTCCTATATGTTGGCGATATGCGTAATTTCATAATATGTGTGAAAGACATGTGTAAGATGATTTACTTAAGTTCTATGTTATAACATGTGTTAACATGCTCACATGGTTGTATTTCAATTCCAATACTCTCATATGATTTGCTGACGTGATTCCATAATTGTTTGAGACTATATTTAGTCGAGGCAGTCGGTAATCGAGCGAATTCGTGGCTGGTTGATTTTGGCCACGAACGACGCGTCGATGAACGCGAGCCGTGTTCTGGAGTTGACGGCAGTGGTTAGGCCACACGAAGTGTTTTACGCACTTCATGTCGTTCGACTTGAGATGCGATCGCGCTAGTCGAGCCCGTCAAGTAACCCGACTGGCTGTTGTATGTTCACCCTACATGAGTCATAACTGTTTGAACCTAGGGTACTAAACTTACCATTGTAAACCCTGTCAACCATGGTACCTTGATCCACGAAGACTCATGAGCTGGGCATGGTGGTATGGGACACCGTGGTCGAGCTGTCGGCCTACG
Organism: Magnolia kwangsiensis; assembly: GCA_037074715.1. Lineage (NCBI taxonomy): Eukaryota > Viridiplantae > Streptophyta > Magnoliopsida > Magnoliales > Magnoliaceae > Magnolia > Magnolia kwangsiensis. The sequence continues at coordinate 84,113,707 of CM073589.1, read as the reverse complement.
CTGGGGCCACAAACCTCCCCATAGTGACCAGTGAGCACCTAATCTCGTGAGCAAATTATGGTGGTATGGGACACTATATTCTTGCTGTCGGCCTACACTGATCAGGCGACGAGCCCTTTGTAGTGACCGCGAGCGTATTTTGAGTCTACGGGAGGAGACGACCCTTCAGTAGCAGTAGAGTACAATAGGCCTGTATTGATAAGGTGATGGGGGAGCGGTGCAACGAGTGCGAGCAACAGCCCTGACAGCCCTTGCAGCGACCTACAAAATATACATCGTATGAGATTACTAGGAGTGACGACCCTAGACAGGATCTGTGTTGGGATTGATATAAGGGAAGTACCTTAGTTTCCCAATCTTGCTGTTTGAATGGACTAATAACAACTTGAAAATCATATCACCATAACATTGCATGTGCCTGGAAGATGTGGAGCACTCTAGGGAGTGTGGCATGCCGCGGACGTAAGATGTTGCCGTATGAGGGAGATCGTCGGTGAGGGCATACATCACGTCATGTCATATTGCATTAACAACAGTATTAGGATTGTTTGATTTACTGCTTTACTATTAGTGCATGATTGATTTGATAACATGCTAATCTCTGCTCTCTTATCCCACTGAGTTGATCACTCACTCCCACATTACGGGATGGTGTTTTCGGACACCCACCAGTCCCTATTGTGATTGCAGATGATGGCGCGGCCTGCGAGGCGGATCTGGACTTGATGATGAGGAGGAGGATCTCTCCTTTATGCGTGATCTGATTGACGAGATTACAGGGAGGTTGATTAGATACCTTGACACTTGTCATTTTATGTTTTTAGAGCGCTCAGGTATATTCTTTCTTTCTCTTTTGGAGTATACATGTATGTATATAACCTGGTAACATGTTCACACTCTGGAGATATATAACAGTTTATATATGTTATACATACTATCGCAGTCTTCCGCTTGCTAATTTAACGGTCTCTAGAGTATGATATGATGTTTTGGATTAATCCCACTCATGTTTAATGCATTAACACAGACAACATTCAATCATACACATTTATGTTGCATAAATAAAATTTTGGAACTCGGGAGTGGAGTTTTTACTCGACCTCCGATTTTCGGAATGTTATAGATGGTATCAGAGCATGATTTGGATTAAACCGGGCCTGGGTTATGGTCACGCGACGTACGCTGTCGCTTCCTTTGACTTAGGTAGGTGCGAGAAGGGTCTAGAAACACTTCTAGGATCGCAGATTCGCCAATAGGCGAAGACTATTCAAATCGATCGCGTGATCGAGTCTGTAACGCGTCTAGGGTCGCGTGAAGCAACCCGAATAGCTCCTAGGTTGTAGGTAGTTGGGCTGAGGCATTCTTTGAACGATTCTAAACCCATAAATGTGAATTCTTGGGCCACGGGACAACCACGACCCCTGTATTCAATCGTCAGGGCTTAAAAAAATCCCGTTTTACCTAAAATCTTCAAAATTCTTCCTCTCACCACTCCAATATTCAATTATTTCTTATCCTTTTCATGTTAGGCATCAATAATAATGTGAAAATGGCATAAAATCATACTTTCACAAAATTTTACATTGAATAGTAAAATTTCATGAAAAATGGACATAAGGCCATTCTAACTTCTCTTTCTTTAACAACTAATAGACTATATGGATGTACTAGCTCCTTCTACCCCAAAATCATATGCTGCATGATAGGGTTTTGTATTCGAGATTACAGATTGGCCCCGGAATGTCCCGAACTCATGTTTGGGCCTATATAGGTCAAAATACAATGAACCAAGGTGAGGCCCATAGTTATTTTGGGTCCCTGGATCATGGGGGACCAAACCCATGTGGTCCCACCGACCGAACAGAAGATCGGTCGGTGATGCCATCGCCGGTTCGGCGATGCATCGCCGACCACCATGGCCCATTTGATGTGTGTTTTGGTATTTGAGGGTGTTTTGGGTAATACACACCCTTCATGTAGCGCCCGACCGTAGAAAACTCCAAAATGATGCACTTCCTTCACAAATAGCCCTTCCCCTAGCCCCATTTGCATTTTCCAGCTGCCCTACCTCTAAATCGTGGTTCCAAATCAACCCTAAATCCATCCTTGGCTAAAAAAGACCACACTCCATCGTTCTATTGAAGATTGCAGCCCTTCCTCTAGAAGATTTCATCATTTGGAGCTCTAAAAACCCTCAAATCGAGCTGAAATCGTGAGGTGCTCCATTCCCCTTTTTCATTTTCAATTCTCCTTGAAAATTCATCCTATGGAAGCTTGAAGCATCCCTCTACAATGCCTAGATCTCCCTTTTCTAGTTTGGACAGCCACTTCTTCACATTTTTTCCATTTTCCATGGCTTTTGTAGAAGCTATTTTAGGTCTTTTGTCACTCTCCACCATTCTATCTTTGATGGGTAAAAGAAAAACCGCAGCGGATGAGGCTGGGCCAAGTCACCCTGCTCAATCGAGAAGACCGCGGGGTGGTGCCGTAAGTTCAAGCACCGTCGCAGGTCCAACCACAGCCCGAGAGTTCCATACAAAGCGAGATTTGGATCCCCATACTCAACTTGGGCGAGTGATTCTAGCAGAGATGCCTCATGGCCAATACACTGATCGCAAAGTGTTGTTTGAGGCGGACGTGGAAGGACAACTGTTTGGAAAATTTTTGTTGTTCGAGGGCATTGAAGCTGCGCATTGGGGTCCGATCTTTGAAGCTCGTGCTCGTGCTAATGTGAGCACCATTCGTGCCTTCTACGCTCGTATCCAGAATCCTACCTCGGAGCCATTGCAGTTTAAAATTCCTTTCGGTAGAGACCGGATGGCTACGATCGATGTTCGGTTGATTGCGCGACTTCTGAACGTGCCTCTTGGTAATGTGCATCCTAGTGAGAAGAATCTGAGGAGTAGGCGCGAGCGAGATCACCATACCAGGTTTCTATACGGTAAGTTGGTTCCATGGCAGCCTAATAATAGCCTCAAGGTGACGTATATGTCTGATGATTTGCACCTGCTGCACCATATCTGCACATTCAATGTGTATCCTAGGTCGACGAATCGTATTGAGTGTACGCGCCTTATGGTTGATTTCCTGTATCTGGTGGGCCAGGGAGAGAATGTGTGTATGGCCACTTTCATCTTGCGACAGATAATCCTCATAGTGAAGTCAAGAAGAACGTCCGAATCGCTTCCTTTTGGCCGACTGATATGCAAGATCGCGCTTGAGTTTGCTTACAGACTTGGGCCGAAATTGCCAGTTCCGATTCATAGCATTGATGAGTCTACTATGGTCAAGATGAAGATCGGGTCTCAGTACCGTGAGAATCAGCTTGAGGAGAATAGCGAGGATGACTTTGATGATGAAGAGGATCAAAGTGAGGGAGAACCTGGAGCAAAAGTTGAGGAAGAAGTTCAGGAAGAGGTAGAAGAGGAGGCTCATGATACAGATGAGAGCCCTCCTCCTTCTGCTCAGGCTACTGGTGATGATCGCATCGCCCGAATTGAGAAGGGTCAGGTCGCCTTGCGAAGAAAAGTTCAGGAATTTCGTGCTGAAGTCGAGGATGCCAAGGCCGTTACGAAGAGGAAATTCATCAAGGTGACTCGCACCTTGAAGGCGATCCTATGCTGCTTGCAGGATAAGGGTGCTCCTTCTCCATCGCCCGACTCGGACTAGTGATCTAGATCCAGATATCGCGGGTTGTAGTTAGTTATTTCTTGCTTTATATTGTGTAGCCTGATAAGGCTAGTAGTTTGCTTATGTTGCTGTAGTAGCTGACTGACTCAGCTCCCATGTACTTCTTATCATGATACTTGTATGGATATCTCTTGTATTATGAAAATTTTGATTTAATGAAATGCATGGCATTTTTCAGCTTGATATGTGAATGTTTGTATTGTGGTTTGGGCTTAATAAAGCCAAATTTGGTTAGATGGGATGCATGTCGTTCTGTTCGCTATAAGGTATTGTCCCTAGATTGGGAGTATTGTAACTCTCGGGATTTAGTCTACAAATTAATTTTTTATCCCACCCCACCCTCCTACCAAGCATACCACTTCCAATCCCGCCATGGGACTAGGAATGCGGTCTCATTTAATACAACTAAACGCTACCGGCCACATAGACCCTTGGCGTTTTGGACCTAGAGTTAGCACTTCAAGATTTGAAAGGTCTGACGACATAAGAAATCTAATTCCAATTAGACAATCTTGACCCTGATCAATAGAATAATTCCCTGTAGTAGAAATGGTATGGAACCATTTAACGTATAAACTTAGGCTTTGGATTATAACTACTGAGTTACAGACTAGGCTACTAGTTGTCTTAGGCAGTGTAAGGCCTATATATGCTAAGGGATAGTGGGTTAGATTTGGTTGAAGTAGAACCTTATTGCTTCGATAGATTCCCTTATGACTTATAGACTTCTGTTCTTGCCCATAGGAAGGAACCATTCACTCTTAGGGAACATTTATAAATCCCTCAGATTGAACTTAGAATGTACTAGCACGCCCCTTAGAATTGCCTTCCCCAAGGGCTTATTGCATTCGGGAACACGGAGTAAAGGAACGGTATATGAAAGCGATATATTCGTGGTTTGAATTGACTTCTCAATCTTGGTAGTTGCCAATAAATCCAATGCTCTGATCAAGCAGAAGATCGGCATCGTCTAGGATTAAGAACTGATACAGTAAACTTCTGTTCTAGGTAGAAAGTCTATGTATTCGGCTCAGACCCACTACACGACTTTTCTTCCGTGTTGGCTCAACCACATACAACCAAAAGTTATTGCTTTGTCTTTGGAAAATGGCGAGGACTTAAAGCCAGTAGAGAATTCGACATCTTGCCACCAACTCATACCTGCCCCTGAACTTAACCACAATAGAGATTAGGCTCATCTCTATGATCATAGGTACCAATGCCATAGAATGCATCATTAGCAAGGAAAACCATGTAGAGAAAGGTTGTTTCCATTTTATGTTAAGGATAGCCCCTAAGTTGCACCTCGTTCCGATATATGGATCGATGCAAAGCTTCTTAAACTTTAAGTGAAACCAAGTTTTAAGGGGGGTAGAACGTATTGAGTCCAATCCATTTAGGTCGGCCCATGCAACCATTCGATCAGAGTGGCGCAGCGGAAGAGTGGTTGGCCTCTTTCCCACTGGCCCAGGATCGAAACATTTGAGTTAGGATGTACATACAGTTAGGTTAATAAATAGGATTGACCCTTTCTTAGAATGTTAGTACTAAAGTCTTACTAGACGCTCCTTACCCTTCGCCAATTTCAGGGACGAAATTGTGTTTTAAGGGGGGTAGATTGTAACACCCCAGATTTTGACCAACCTGGGATTAGACGTCCTTAGGCAATGGGTTAATTAAAACACCTGAAAAATCGCTTCGAACCCAATTCCATAGCCAAAGAAATCACTTAGGGTTAATTCCTTTAGAAACTAAGCATAAGTTAGCTAGCGCAACGCTAGAGTAGCTGGGAAATAGTCCCTGATCACTTTAAATATGTTCTACAAGACCCAAATCGAGTAGAACCAATGACTCTATAAAACTCTATAACCTCGGATCAAACTCTAAGCCGGTTTGTTCTCTGGACCACTTTGAAACTTCGTATTGGATCTATACCGCGCGTCGAAAGTCCGATACCTACTATCTTAGACCATTAGAACCGCCTAGCTGGACTTGACAATCATTTCGAAAATCAAGTCCAACCGATAATCACAGGCTATTTCATTGAGCCCGGACTGAAGAGAGTGCGAATAGGGACAGAATTGGAATTTGAAATTCAAATCTGGCACACGACTTGACGTGTCAGTATTGAGCGTTCTGACCATCAGAATTCAGCCAAATTAAACCCTCAGATCAGGAAAAATTTCTATTTCATATCATGAGATTTGCAGACCTGATCTACGTGTGGTGACCGCTGAACTGAAACTGGACCGCCACGTGCGATCTGCGAACCCTGCCGGACTGAAAACTTGATGTATGCTAGATCCAGTATGCATGAGCTTAAGTCCGACCGCGTTCGGCCAGGGGACCACCAGAAATGGTCTTTAGGACCGAAACAGCCCCGCTTTGGATAAACATCAAGTAAACCTTGTTCCTGAGCCTATTTCAGGCAAGTTTGTGCTTATAAAAAGGGTTGAAACCCTCACTCCTCTCTCCCATCTGAATTTGCAAAAAGCCCTAGATTGGAAGAGAGAAAAGGTGAGAGTTTGTGAGAGAAGGTGGGAGAGAATTCCCTGCTGCTTGTGCCACGTGCTGCAAGTGGTTAAGCCATACACTTCAATCATCTGGATGGTGAGTTCTCCGTATTTTCAGGTAAGAAAATACCCTAGAAGTTGCTGATTTAGTGTTTCTTCATTTCCGTAGCTAGTTAGCTGATAAATCTCGTAAAACAGGTTCTCTATTCGCCGTAGACGAAGCGTATACGCTCCGTTCGAATTCACACGTTTATAAGAGATAAGGTGCAGATTTTAGATGCTTTGATTGACTGTTTCCAATGCTTTCAATGTCATTTAATACTTGATTATCGACGGCAACGCCGTTTGTGTAACGCCCGTGAAAAATCCATACTTGGGCTCGAGTACCAACTCGACCCGAAATTGCGTAGAATTAATTCTTTTAGAAAATATGACTAAGTTAGCTAGCGCAACGCTAGTGTAGCTGGCAAATAGTCCCTAATCACTTTAAATACGTTCTACAAGACCCAAATCGAGTAGAACAAACGACTCTATAATACTCTATAACCTCGGACTAAACTTTAAGCAAGTTTGTTCTCTGGACCACTTTGAATCTTTGTATTCGATCTAGACCGCGCGTAGAAAGTCCGATACCTCCTATCTTAGACCGTTAGAACCGCCTAGCTGGACTTGACAATCATTTCGAAAATCAAGTCAAAACGATAATCACAGGCTATTTCATTGAGCCCGGACCGAAGAGAGTGCGAATAGGGACAGAATTGAAATTTCAAATTCAAATCTGGCACAAGACTTGACACGTCAGTATTAAGCGTTCTGACCGTCAGAATTCAGCCAGATTACACCCTCGGATCAGGAAAAATTTCTATTTTATATCATGTGACTTTCAGCCCTGATCTACGTGCGGTGACCGCTGAATAGAAGTTGGTCCGCCACGTGCGATCTGCGAACCCTGCCGGACTGAAAACTTAATACGTGCTAGATCTGGTACGCATGAGCTTAAGTCCGATCGCATTCGGCCAGGGGACCACCAGAAAGCATCTTTTGGACCGAAACAGCCCCGAATTGGATATGCACTAAGTGAACTTCGTACCGGAGCCTATTTTCGACATTTTTGGGCTTATAAAAGGGGTTGAAACCCTCACTCCTCTCTCCCATCCGAATTTGAGAGAAACTCTAGATTGGGAGAGAGAAAAGGTGAGAGTTTGTGAGGGAGATTAGGGAAGATTTTTTCCGTCTTCGTGCCACCTGTTGCTAGTGCTTAAGCAACACCTCCTGATCATCAAGCCCTTGATTCTTCCGTATTTTCAGGTATGAAACAACCTTAGAAGTTGCTAATTTAAGGTTCACTAGGATCCATTGCTTTTTAACCAATAGATCTTGTAAAACAGGTTCTCTTATCGCCGTAGACGAAGCGTATACGCTCCGTTCAAATTTACGCATCCATAAGAGACTAGGTGAGGATTTTATACGCTTTGATTGACAGTTTCCAACGCTTTCAATGTCATTTAATAGTAGATTATCGACGGCATCACCGTTTGACATGTACAACATGTTATCCGTTTCCTGTTTCGTAAATCAACGAAGAATATGAGGTTTAGGGCATTTTAATCATTTGTAGGAAGCACAGATTACATTCATATTTTGCTGATGTGATTGACATAATTTGTTGTTGTATTAGGAAGTTAGGAATACGTGCATAATTAGTTTGGCGAAGAGATTCCCCTAATTGCGCACTTCGGGTCGACATACTATATGTAGACTTAAGTGTGTAGTGTATGTGTTTGAATAAATGCTTGTATTAGTATGTATTGAATTAAATGATGTTATGAAATAGTTTGAGATTGATTTCTCAATTAATATACTGACCTAAATGATTTCCTACATGTTGACTATATGCATGATTTCATTACATGCATGAAATATATGTGCTTGAAGATTTACTTAAGTTGTATGTTATAACATGTGTTAACATGCTCACATGATTGTATTTCAATTCCAATACTCCTACATAAATTGCTGATGTGATTCGATAATTGTTTGGGACTATACTTAGTCCAGGCAGTCGGTAACCGAGTGAATTCGTGGCTGGCTGGTCTTGGCCACGAACGACGCGTCGATGAACGCGAGTCGTGTTTGGAGTTGGCGGCAGTGGTTAGGCCACGCGAAGTATTTTACGCACTTCATGTCGTTCGACTTGAGATGCGATCGCACTAGTCGAGCCCGTCAAGTAACCCGACTGGCCGATGTATGTTCACCTTGTATGAGTCATAACTGCTTGAACCTAGGGTACTGAACTTACCATTGTAAACCCTGTCAACCATGGTACCTTGATCCACGAAGACTCATGAGCGGGGCATGGTGGTATGGGACACCGTGGTCGAGCTGTCGGCCTACGTTGGGGCCACAAACCTCCCCGTAGTGACCAGTGAGCACCTAGTCTCGTGAGCAGATTATGGTGGTATGGGACACTATATTCTAGCTGTCAGCCTACACTGATCAGGCGACGAGTCCTTTGTAGTGACCGCGAGCGTATTCTGAGTCTACGGGAGGCGATGACCCTTCAGTAGCAGTAGAGTATAGTAGGCCTGTATTGATAAGGTGATGGGGGAGCGGTACAACGAGTGCGAGCAATAGCCCTGGCAGCCCTTGCAGCGACCTACAAAATATACATCATATGAGATTACTAGGAGTGACGACCCTAGACAGGATCTGTGTTGGGATTGATACAAGGGAAGTACCTTAGTTTCCCAATCCTGCTATTTGAATGGACTAATAACAACTCGAAAACCATATCACCATAACATTGCATGTGCCTGGAAGATGTGGAGCACTCTAGGGAGTGTGGCATGCCGCGGTCGTAAGATGTTGCCGTATGAGGGAGATCGTCGGTGAGGGCATACATCACGTCATGTCATCTTGCATTAACAACAGTATTAGGATTGTCTAATTTACTGCTTTATTATTATCGCATGATTGATTTGTGAACATACTAATCTTTGCTCTATGATTCCATTGAGTTGATCACTCACTCTCACGTTACGGGATGGTGTTTGCAACACCCACCAGGCCCTGTTGTAGATGCAGGTGATGCTGAGATCCAGGAGGCAGAGCCAGACTTCGACGAGGACCAGGACAAGTTCCCGTACATGCAGTATCATGATGGCTTTACGTAGGCGACCTGGGTTGATGGGACTTCAGTGGGACTTTTTTGAACATTTGATGTTGTTCATGTATATGTATATGAGACTCAGAGATGTATTCGTACTTTAGAGACAGATGAGATCTACTTTGTTTTTCCTTACAGTGATATATATATTGTTTAGTCTTCCGTTTGCTTTTATCACTGGATCTGGAGTATGAATTGCAGTTTTGGTATAGTTTTACTCATGTGAATGCTTTAAATCAGAAAACATTGAATCATAATCATTTTTGTTCCATAAGTGACGGTCTGGAACTCGGGAGTTGAGTTTATACACGACCCCTAATTTTCAGGGTGTTACAGTTTGACATGTACAACATGCTGTCCGTTTCCTGTTTCGTAAACCGGCGAAGAATATGAGATTTAGGGCATTTTAGTCATTTGTAGGAAGTACTGTTTTCATGCATATTTTGCTGATGTGATTGACATGGTTTATTATCGCATTAAAATATTAGGAATACGTGCATAATTAGTTTGGCGAAGAGATTCGCCTAAATGCGGACTTCGGGTTGACATACTATATGTAGACTTAAGTGTGTAGTGTAAGTGTTTGTATAAATGCTTGTATTAGTATGTATTGAATTAAATGGTGTTATGAATTAGTTTGAGATTGATTTCTCAATTAATATGCTGGTGTAAATGGCTTCCTACATGTTAGCCATATGTACGATTTCATTATATGTATGAAATGCATATGCTTGATGTTGCACTTAAGTGGTATGCTATAACATGTACTTGATGATTTCCTTATGATTTAGTTTGAGATTGAATTCTCAATTAATATGCTAACGGAGAGGATTTCCTATATGTTGGCGATATGCATAATTTCATAATATGTGTGAAAGACGTGTAAGATGATTTACTTAAGTTCTATGTTATAACATGTGTTAACATGCTCACATGGTTGTATTTCAATTCCAATACTCTCATATGATTTTCTGACGTGATTCCATAATTTTTTGAGACTATATTTAGTCCAGGCAGTCGGTAATCGAGCGAATTCGTGGCTGGCTGATTTTGGCCACGAACGACGCGTCGATGAACGCGAGCCGTGTTCTGGAGTTGACGGTAGTGGTTAGGCCACACGAAGTGTTTTACACACTTCATGTCGTTCGACTTGAGATGCGATCGCGCTAGTCGAGCCCGTCAAGTAACCCGACTGGCCGTTGTATGTTCACCCTGCATGAGTCATAACTGCTTGAACCTAGGGTACTGAACTTACCATTGTAAACCCTGTCAACCATGGTACCTTGATCCACGAAGACTCATGAGCCGGGCATGGTGGTATGGGACACCGTGGTCGAGCTGTCGGCCTACGCTGGGGCCACAAACCTCCCCGTAGTGACCAGTGAGCACCTAGTTTTGTGAGCAGATTATGGTGGTATGGGACACTATATTCTTGCTGTCGGCCTACACTGATCAGGCGACAAGCCCTTTGTAGTGACCGCGAGCGTATTCTGAGTCTACGGGAGGCGACGACCCTTCAGCAGCAGTAGAGTACAGTAGGCCTGTATTGATAAGGTGATGGGGGAGCGGTGCAACGAGTGCGAGCAACAGCCCTGACAGCCCTTGCAGCGACCTACAAAATATACATCGTATGAGATTACTAGGAGTGACGACCCTAGACAGGATCTGTGTTGGGATTGATATAAGGGAAGTACCTTAGTTTTCCAATCCTGCTATTTGAATGGATTAATAACAACTCAGAAATCATATCACCATGCCATTGCATGTGCCTAGAAGATGTGGAGCACCTGAGGGTCGATTGCATGCCGCGGTCGTAAGATGGTGCCGTATGAGGGAGATCGTCGGTGAGGGCATACATCACGTCATGTCATATTGCATTAACAACAGTATTAGGATTGTTTGATTTACTGTTTTACTATTAGCGCATGATTGATTTGATAACATGCTAATCTCTGCTCTCTTATCCCACTGAGTTGATCACTCACTCCCACGTTACGGGATGGTGTTTCCGGACACCCACCAGTCCCTATTGTGATTGCAGATGATGGTGCGGCCTGCGAGGCGGAGCTGGACTTGATGATGATGATGAGGATCTCTCCTTTATGCGTGATCTGATTGACGGGATTACAGGGAGGTTGATTAGATACCTTGACACTTGTCATTTTATGTTTTTAGAGCACTCATGTATATTCTTTCTTTCTCTTTTGGAGTATACATGTATGTATATAACCTGGTAACATGTTCACACTCTGGAGACATACAACAGTTTATATATGTTATACATACTATCGCTGTCATCCGCTTGCTAATTTAACGGTCTCTAGAGTATGATATGATGTTTTGGATTAATCCCACTCATGTTTAATGCATTAACACAGAAAACATTCAATCATACATATTTATGTTGCATAAATAACATTTTGGAACTCGGGAGTGGAGTTTTTACTCGACCCCCAATTTTCGGGATATTACAGTTTTGCAACGCGCGGCGTTTTCCTCACACCGGATGCTGGCCCACATCTCCTGACCAGGGTATCATCTCGGCACCCGAGTCACGATATCGGAACCGCGGCGACGGCGCAGTTGCTATGGTACAAGTCTTAAGTTGAGTCGACTTAGGTTTACGATGTGTGACTTAAGGTCGTGCGTAAATATGGGTTAAGGGTTGAAGGTTGTCAAAATTCCACTGGAAAGACCGTGGAAGTCTATGGAATGGTACGGTCTAAGACACAGGTCTTACAATAATTGAATAGTTCTTTTTTATTAGCAGGCTTCCTTCCTGTACGGAACTCATTCAAATGATATCGTACGCCTTAATAGGGAGCCATAGACCTAGGTGAATGTGCATAGCAAGCATCTATGACGTCACATAATATTTTCCTACACATTGGAAGATATGTTTCAGTTATGTTATGAACATAACTCTTAAACAGTAAAGAAACACCTCATATATATGATTACCATGAAGAATAGGAAAATAGTTTGGGCAATGGGCTAATGCATCCTGTAAGACACGTGCATTCGATGTGGAGCCATCCCAACCAGCAAGCACATATACAAATTTCATATCGAAAGTACATGCAACAAGAACATTTTGAGACAAAAATCCTTTCCAATTTCTGAAAGTTGCACACATTTCTTTGGACAAAAAAACTAAGATATAGGTGCCAACTAGGGCCTCAATGCAGTCATACAATTAAATGTGTGCCACATGAACACTTCATTCCTATTACGAAGTAAAGTTCCTACCAATGACAGCCAACACTTATATAATATTACCCGAAAGTAGGCACTCCATAATGAATTTTTGGATATTTCTTTAGGTGTGTGCAGACCAGAAAACTTCACATATTCTGGATATAGACCGATAATAGCATCCAAAACCCTAGTAAAGTTCCTGCTTACGGTCTCACCAGATCTTACAAATCGATGACCAATCACACGATTACATACATTGTGTCTGACAGTATGTAAGAACATTACAACCTGCTCCTCCATAGTATATTTTCTGGTATCGGGTAATATTTTTTGATCTCTCAACACTGAACATAATTTAAAGAAAGTATCCCTACCCATTCTCAATTGTGCAAGACAATCCACATTGCTCTTTCTTATTATGCCATTTACAAATCTATCTCTCTCAATGTGACAATCCATATTCTTTGTCTTAATACAGTAACGACGATAATATTCAGTAGTTCCCATTACATATACAGAGGATGCAATGGCTGTTAATGCAATAACTACTTCACTCTTAATCTAATCACTAGCAGAGGACCTTTTATCGCTATTTTTCAGCACTATCGAAAGTCATAAGATTATTGTAGATGAAATTTATCTGAATTGAAATTAGAATGCAATAATAAGATTGTTAATCATGTAGGGAGTGATATGTAAGAGTCACTATAGAGATTTAAAGAAAGTATGTCATGCATCTTTTATTATGCAAAATTTTATTGAGTTGTTTACAGTTTGTAATTCAATTGAATGAAGCAAGAATATCTTATTACAATTGAATGAGGCATGATTTGATAGAAGCATGGATGTCATCTTACTATAATTTATTCAAACTATAAAATCTATTCACAGTTATGTAAGCATAATTGAATTTCCTTACAAATAACAACTCCAATAATGAAGCTCATTTTCTGACATATACTATCATTATTCTCTGGTAGTAAATTTTTTATGTTAAATTCACGTTTTCAGACAATTATTTCCTAGTTGTGTCTCTCTAGTATTGAGTTATGTACGCATTACTGCAGAATTGAAAACATAAAATTAAGCAAGCATAAATATGTGATTACAGTTACTGGCCTACATATGAATATTTATTTTTGGGAATTTAAGAATATCCTTGATATTTTCTTACAGTTCTTTGTCTAAATAATAATATTGGTTTATAGGGTCTTAAACCTTGAAAACTCTATTTACGGTTTAGACGAAGCTGAATACGATAACCACACTTACTTCAGATAGCATATCAACATCTCTTTATAGATTTTTAAGCATACGTGAATATATGTTAACAGTTAGTTAAGCAAATATGGATATCGATCTACAGTAAGGTAATCTACATGAAACACAATTTCATATGAGATCAACAATGGATAGTCAATTTTAGATTTACTATTCTGATATTCTGTGTACATGTATATGTTTAAATAACTAATAGTGAACATCATATAATCGGGAAAAAAATGGCAATCTAAGAATCAATAATGACATACCTTATCCGCTGAGAATGGAGATTGTAGAGAGTTGAAAAAATTGCACTGACAGATGGGAGACTTCTAATGTCTACATCGACGCATGATTAGATTTAGGGGTTAGGCTTTGATTCAACCATGAACAGACATTACATTAATGAGATGGAAGTTTAATACATATCTTTCATGGCACGCATGACTTAATGGAGAGATGTAAATGAACATTAAAACTGAAAATATATTCTCATATGACCTTTGATATTAATAGTCGCCATTCTCAAACATGTCTGTGTTACCACACATGGATGGAAAAGCATGAAGCTATTGGAACTTTCAAATAGTTTAAAGATGGAAAGGCATGCAGCTATCGCTGAATATCTTAGGGTAGCCACATGTAACCAAGTAACCCTATAGTTGTAAATATGCAGATGCACGATGATATCAGGAACATCATACATCAATCTTCTCGACAGTTTATAGGGAATATGTTAGCGAAATTGGTTAATATTTGATGGAGAGAGATTTATCATAAAAGGGCCATAATCAATCGATAACATGCAAAAAGAGGAACGAGTGTTTTAGGAGAGTAATACCTCATAAACAGATCAACCTAGAAAATGTCGAGCATGTTTAGGGAAATAGGAAATCTTTCCAAATATAGAAATCCTTTGAAGGGATTAAACGAAGAATGGATTTTTATAAACCGAAGCATTCCAAAAACTAAATATCTGCAAGCCACAGTCAGAATCGTGTACCTAATTCTATGGTGCATGCTCTTGTCATTTTCATTCCTCCACACACACCACCCCGATTTTGCAAAATCCCAATGTTGGATTCTTTCCCTCAAAGATTTTCCCTCATTTTCAGCCTAGCGGAGGTCTAGCCATAGGTGGATAGGGAGTAGATGCAATAAACACCTTTCGGTACATATGGTAGACCATATACACAACATGTAGCAAAGGAAATAGAACATGCATGTCTCTGAGGGTGATACAAGTGCCATACAGATGCAAACCACTCATTATTACTGGTCTTTAGTTACCAGTGTCACCCTTGTTTGGAAGAGAGAGATTCATACCTATAGGATCGCCGTGTGAAACCACGATCAGATTTGCGATTACTCGATTGGCAAGTTGCAACATTGTAAGCAGAGTATCCTGCCCACTTAATAGAGTAACCTGCGTGTGGAAAAAAAGATTTTCAACTGCAAAATGACGTGCAGAAGGTCGGTGCTAAATGAAGGGGGTGCTGGTGTAGAGATGTCTCCTTCTCGCATTGGAGATAAGCCTCTGAAAATTTTGAAAAACTCGTCCGCTGCCGAATACAACACAATGAAGAAAAAGTACTAACGACATGTGATCCCACTGACAATACTCTACCATTGAATAAAAATTTTGGCTCGTGTCTGTATTCGTGCACATGGGATTCAAGTCCTATTCACTCTAATCCAAACATGGTAAACGTCACATCATAACATCTAATACGATACAATACATCCTAAAACATGTATCCAAATAGGCCCCAAGGTTATTCCCAATGGGATGAAGTGAAAACACCAAAAATATGTTCTTATACAAAAATTTTATGGGCATAAGAATGCTTTAATGGTGCTCACTGAATATCCATTGTTTCCTCTAGTTTGTCCCAATTGAGCATTGGACACAGTTAATTTTTGGTCACACATGTTAAAATCAACTCACAAAACATATGAACTGGGTGGATTTCTCAAAGGCATCAAGGTGGGCCCCACCCAACATCTGGCGTGACTTCCTAAAAAGGCTTTTGTGAGTAAATCCGTGTTGGGTTCACTACAAGAAAAATGGCTATTAGGGGCAAGAGTTTTTTTTGGCCGCTTCTGTATAAAATGGGCCACCGCCACTATTTTTTTCTTTTAATAAAAAAACCCCAAAATCCTATCCCGCGCGCAGCGCCCTAGCTATCCCCAAATATCCAAAACCCACGCCTATCCCAAATCTCCATCGCTCCTCTTCTTCTCCCTCCTCTTTTCTACCAAAACATCTCCCCTTTTCTCTCCTCCTTGCAATATCCGACCAAAAGTCTCTCTCTCTCTCTCTCTCTCTCTCTTTTTCTTCAACGTGTTATTCCTTCTTCGATCTCTCTCCAACAATTGAAGAAAATTGAAGAAAGAAGAGAAAATCGAAGGTACTCTCTCTCGATCTCTCTCTCCCTTCATCTCTCTCTCTCTCTCTCTCTCTCTCTCTCTCTCTCATTTCCCCTTTCGATTATCAGGCAGCGGCAGCCATATCCGTCGTTTTCCATGGCTGCTGACATCTGCAGGTTAGTTGTTTGAAGAAATGCTTTAACCAATAACATGTACCATTGTTGTACATGTAATGGAGGGTCAAAAATTTAACGTTCAAAAGATACCTGTTTCCATTGGTGGCTTACAAATGAGCACTTTGAAAGATGGATAGAAACATGAATAACCATTCATGTTCTATGAGGAAAGGGCTAGGATGGTCCTGATGATGATCTTTTGAGCTTTGGACCAACCAAAGTAGGAGCCACTCTTTTTTTTAAAAAATTTTTATAATTATAAAGTCACCAAGTGTGCAATCGGTTGATTTTGATAAAACAGGGATGAAAGAATCTCTGAGATGAATTGTACGGTGGAGCTCAGAACAGGGTAGAGACATCTCTCCACCCTACACATAGCAGAGTGATATACATTTGGGACCATCCATCTAATAACACCTACTATGGATGGGATGGCAGATGTTTCAAAATCAAGTCCGGGTTCATGCTTTTTATTGGGTTTTTACATTCTCCAGGAAATTCATTCCAACCCAGCTTTATGCTAGGAAATGGAAAAGAGAATTGAAACAAAATTTCCCAAGTTTTCAGAAACCCAATACTCCATTAACCAAACAAAATTTAGTTATTTTCAAAAAATATCAAGCTGCCTCAAACTTGGAAAAAGACTCCCCCAACAACCAAATAAGCCTGGGTATGATTGATGGATGATATGACTGTATTGGCCAAAAATGACCTGACAAAGGACTAGGTGGAGCCATACGACCGATATCAGTAGTTACATGATAAGCCAAAACTAATTTCTAAACTATGATCTAAACACACATGAATAGGTGGGGCTTATCTCTTTTTGCGGATTAAGCTCACCTTTGTCTCACCTATGCGGATTAGGCTCACTCAGAAACCCCTGATCTTGGTTCTTTGTGCGGTGTTTCCAGCATTTCTCTATCCTTTTCGGGGTCCTTTCTGTAAGTAGCTCTGTCAAGGGGTATATGATAGGTGGGGCCTGTCTCTTTTTGTTGGGTCCCACCCAAAAGATCTGTAAATTTCTGTGGTTAATGAAATGGTGGCAGGAGCCCACTTTCCTTTTTTTTTTTTTAAAAAAAAAAAGAGGCCTGAGACTCATCTGTGGACCCCACCTAATGAAATGCGAGTCTTTTTTTCCAACCATCTATTTTTCCCCACACGTGGCAACCTTGTACAATTTAACAGGCCTGAGACTCATCCGTGGACCCCACCTAATGAGTAGCCTGGATCTTGTACACACACTCACGTGTAACATGATTCATATTATCAATCTATAATCTCGCGAACTCATATTTCTTCAGCTGTAGCAACATGCAATCTGTGGACTAGGAATGAGAATTAGTTTGAGTTAAGAAACACTTTGTAAGATGGCTCATCTCGAGTGCATCCTGTTTTTAATTGTGTTTGGACTAAGCATTGAGGCCCACGATTGGGCGCTATGTTGTATCTATGATTAGGTCCACAGAATAGTCTGGGTCACCATGTGCAATATGTACTACACTTTATATTGCTTCCTTGCTTGTTGTATGATAGGTAATTTGCAATATGGATGCATACTTTTAAAGTACTTTTGGACCAGGTAAATTCGGCAAGTGTTCCCCACATGGCTCACTTCAAGCTTTCCTCAGAACGATGTCCCAAAATAGATGAGGAAAAGCAACATATCTTTCATGTGCCTTATTCGAATGCAGTTGGCAATTTAATGTACGTCATGGTCTATACAAGACTGGATATTTCACATGTAGTTGATGTTGTGAGCAGATACATGTCAAACCCTGACAAATAACATTGAGAAGCGACGAAGTAGTTACTTTGATACATTCGAGGTACAAAAGACTATGTCTTAACTTTTGAGAAGAAAGGAGCAAAGTTGGTTGGGTATGTGAATTCAGACTATGCAGGTAGTGTGGATTCCAGAAAAATGACTTTAGGTTACTCATTTATACTAGCGGGTGGAGTAATTGGTTGGATGTCGAAGCATTAGTCTGTGGTGGCTCTTTCCACGACCGAAGCATATTATATGGCGGTGAAAAAGCGATTAAGGTATTTGGTTGAGAGGCATGTTAAATCAGTTAGGGCTTCATCAGGAGGCCATGCCAGTTAAGTGTGACAACAAAAGTGCTATCAATTTTGCTAAAAAATTTATTTATCACTCACGTAGTAAACACATTGATGTTCGTCACCGCTTTATCTGACAAGTGCTTGAAGAAGGAGGTGTAACTCTGGAGAAGATCCACACTAGTGTGAATCCGAAAGACATGCTCACCATGGTTGTTTCTATGGAGAAGCTTAAGTTTTGTACAACTTCTCTAGGCTTAGCGACGATGTAAAAGGAGGACAGAGTGTGCATGAGAAGCGTTGATGGAGCTATGATGCAAGGCCTAAGAGAAGAGGACAAGAATCTACACATTTGATGATTGAAGACATGGTGGAGATTATTTTAATAAATGTCAATGAAATCAAGTTTATTGCAGGGCCTGTCGATGCAATCAACAGACTATTCGATGTCATTGTTGATGGCATCAAACGGTGCTTGATCCCATCGAGATTTTTTAAATTTCTCTAATTGGTTGTTGGACTAACTGGGCATCTTTTCGATGTCATCGATAGTTGTTCGATGATATTGAAGATCTGTTCAATGCCATCGAACAAGGCTCGATGCAATCAGAGAAAATTGAAACTTCAAGTTATGTTAGTGGAAAGTTTGGGTGTTAGTTCGATGTCATCGACTCGGCTTCGATGTCATCAAAGGATAAGTTTTGATTGCATCAAAGTGTGTTTGATGCCATCGAACTGTTTTGCACAGATTTATGCAGAGTTGCGTATTTGTGGGATTTTGTTTCCTATTTCAATTGTGCTTCCTCCAAAGGCTATATATTGGAGTGTAATTGGAATTGGGAGGGTATTCTGAGTATTTCTAAATCATCTTGGGGTTTTAAAGGGTGTAAAAAGGGTGAGAATCGAGGTTGTTCGAATCGGGTAAGCTCCCTCTTTGTAATTTCTACTTTTATAGTGATCATTTGTCGCTTTGTGCCGTGGTTTTTTTCCAAAAGGGTTTTCCATACGTTAAATCGTTGTGTTCGCTTTGTATTTTTTTGGTGCTATTAGATTACTATCCTATATTCTTCTTTGTGTGCTTTTACAATCCCGAAATAACTGATATTTGTGTTTTCAAATTATCTCGGTGGGAATCACTTTATGAACGGGTTAGATGACATGTAAACATCACAGTGAGTCCTAGGAAGAATGCAATAGTGGGCATTTCCATCCACATTATTTTCTTTCTTCTCATCCTGACATGATCTAGCAAAACTCATGGATGAAGTGGATTTCACATGCCGCACCCAAGTTCGTTTTGCAGGAAACTCTCATCCGGGCTATGCACATCCAATATTTCAGATGTCATTTTGCATTCATTTTACGTATGGATTCTTTCATTTTCTTTCTCAAGTTTGGTCTCCTCCATGCCAATTGTTGCAAAGAGAATGGAGAACCTCATGAGCCCCACACAACGTTCATCCTACAAATGCAAAACACCCTAATTTTCCATTCATTTCTTCTCAATTTGGTTCCGATAAAGATGGTTATGACTTTCACCTCGCCATGCATCGAATTGATGCCGAAGGAGAGAGTGGGTCCCACTTGAGTTCAAAATCTCTCCAAAAATAACACCAAAGCATGTAGGGTCCTTTTCAAGAGAGAATTGTATTGTACTCCAACTAAATTGTGTGTATTAGAAGTTCAAATACGAACCATTTCAAGTGAAAAATTGTGCACATTTTTGCTCACATAATATGGGCACAAAATCCAAAGGATATTTCAGGTGGCCTAACTTTTACCCCGATTCAAAAATTTGGTGGGTCATAGCAATGGGAAATAATTTTCTCCCTTAATCTTCCTCTTCCTTTACTATAGCTGATCGAAGTTTTGAATCAAGCCAAAACTTAATCCTTGGGGGTTTTACGGAGTGTTGCATTACATGAACCATTCAACTTTTGTACTCATGACATGTGTGCAACTGTGCGCATAAGTTCTCACCTAAAAAGGTGTGCAAGTGAGTATTTCTATTACCCATACACACACACATAGAGAGAGAGAGAGAATAGTAGGTGTGTAGAGAGCGAGGTTGCGGAGGGGATTAGGTGTTACTTTGACCGTTGATCGTAATTATTAGTTTAATCAAACCATTCATTTCTAATTTAACAAATCATTAATTTGTATTGTCCACCCTGTGTGTGTTATTAGTGTTATACCTTGTTTCTGACCATTCCTATGAGAGCCAATTAGAAAGGAGCATGTGTAATTTTACAAGAGTAACGTGGTGTATTCAAGATCTATGGAGATACTTGAAGAGGATTTTATGGCGATACAACTAGTGTCTATCAAGCAGTGTCACGTCATCCACAAAACAAGAGTGGCCGAGCAGAATATGGTTAAGTTGATAAGGAAGCTTGGGGCAGTTACTAGTGCCTCCAGAAGGCCAGTAGTGTTGAAATGGTTATAACAACTGTCAGAACATAGGAAGCATTCAGATGATCGATTTAAGGTTATAAATAGCAAAGGAATTCAGTTGAAGAAGGCGTCTTACACTAATAAAATCAAATCTATCTTTAAATTACTTGATGCTCCTTAGCATTATCACTCGTTTACATTCCTCAGTGTAATCAGTAACAATAGTCAAGTAGTTGTTAACTTTAGTTGTAATTCGGGTCTACACTCATATGCTAGATTTAGTTCGAATATCAAACAAATTCTTCATTCAGAAAGGCTCTTTGCATTTGTTCTCCACGGCTAACTGTAAGAATTTCCATTTTATTTATACCTATATTAAAAAAGTCCTTTTATATAGAAGGTTAAGGTGCAACCCATCTTCGGAGGATGAACCCCGTCATCTGATCATCGCCTAATAATCTTCAACAACGTTGTGCAAGTGGCTAAATAGGTAACCGATATTATTCGATCTTAGTCACATACAATTGATTTCGATGTATCTGCCTATCATGGAGTTTGGGGTAATAGTTGTTTGGTTTGAATTGAGCTGTGTATTCAATTTTAGCATGCTGACACAAACTATGTGACTGAATTTGAAATTGAGAGGCAAGATATTTTGGCATGCCTAGTGGGACCCATTCTCTGGTTTACTTACCAGTGTAAAATTATGATTGGCTAATCAGAAATATGAATAGAATGAGTCAAAGCGCTATGTTGATAAACCCTAGGTATTGTCAAATTTTGGTGTGACAAACCAATTCAAGTTTGTATCTTGATTTGTATCAAGCTTGTGCATCTATTCACATTGAATATTCAACGTTCGTTCTGTTCGTGCTAAATCTATCTTGCCGATATCTACGATGAACTTACCGAGATCTTCAAATTGGAAGAAAGTGAAGACTTTCATATATTGAGTAAAGACAGAGTTTTTAAGAATATTGCGGTTCAAGATATGGAACCAGAAAAGTCCAAGAACTCAAGACCTAATTGAATATTATGTTTGGTATGTTGAGTTCAAGCTTTGAAGATCGTAAGAATTAAAGGTACTGAAGTGATCGATATATTAAGTGTTCATATGTTCTATCTCACAAGTAAGGCGTGATTGACCTAGATTTACCTTAGATCATTTCATACTTTGGGTCGGTCATTTTGGTCATTTTATAAGTGTTTGTTCTTTCGACTAGCCTTAGCACTAGCTCGACCAGTCCTAGTATTTCCTTGACCAGTCCAGGATTTGTTATGAATTTTTGAAAATTTTCTGTTGGTCTACGACCAGTCCTGGAAACTGCTCGACCAGTTGTGTGAATAGTGCTCAACCAGTCGTGTAGTGCTCGACTCATTTTTCAGTGAGTAATTTGGACTCATACGACCAGTTGTGTGGTGTCCACGACCAGTCTAGCGGGCAGCTTGACCAATCATGGGACCCACAAGGTCAGTCGTACGACTGAAAAATCTTATCGCGCCAGAATTTTTTAAAATCTGTTTGGATAAGGCCAGTCATAACTAACCAAAGGCCAGTTGTGCGAACTGATTTTTCACCTCTAAATAGTGCTTGAATTTTAGAATTTTCTATTCAATTCTTATCATTTTTAAGTAATCACTCTGAGATAATTCTAAGTACATTCTAAGCTATTTTGTGCATATTTAAGATTCTTTTAAGTAGATCTTGTTTTTTATTTTGATTCTCTATTCCATTCTCATTTTGAAAAGCGATATTTGACTTACCCTTCCTTGAGATCAAACTCAATATAAAGCCCTTGCTGATTTAATTAAAAATTATCTAGACTTAGAACCCTATACACTTATGAGACTGAACGTTGAACATTTACGTCATCATCAAGTTGGTTCCACCGGTCTGCTTTAGAATCGTCATACAGATAAGTTTTTACTTTTTCTGTAATTCAATTCATTTCTTGTTTGTGAGATTGTTCTAGAAAATCTCTATTTTGGTTTGTCTGAGGTGATCCAAAAAATCTCAGAGCGAGGGGTTTTTGAATTGTCTAAGCCCATCTACAAACACAATTGTGAAGGTTTTAGGTGAACCTTGAAAAACCTATTTTAATTAGTGAACGGTATTATCCCGAGGGAGTGGATATTAGGAGTAGAGTAGTTGTGTGGCTGTTTATTAATAGTTAGTGTATACACAAGCGAACCACTATAATTCTCTATGTTTGATGGATGCGTGATTTATTTCTTTATCTTTCATAGTTTAAGATTGTGGGATGTATTTGTGGATGTGAATGTTGTAATCTTTATATTTCAGCATTGTGTGGTAAATACTATAACAGATTAGTTTTTATTTCTTTCATATCCTCTTGAGTTTGAGTTTTTGATACTCACCCAGGTTCTAGTAATGTTGTCCTGCCATAAACCATTGATTTTTGGTGTTAGGTTGTCCTAAGAACAAAGTTTGTATCAACCTCTCAATACTTAATTTTTGAGGTTGTTATTTCTTTTTATTATTTGCATTCTTTTTATTTGTTGTTTATATTCCACTTATTAATTTTTATTTTCCATAGTCCTTTTCAACCACCCCCCCCCCCCCCCCCCCTCTCTAGGACATATTGCTCGGCCTTTTCAAGTGGTGTCAAAGCCTAATAACTTATTTTTTTAGATTTAATTCCTGAGCTAACCGATCTGAGCATTTAAGATGTCAAATTTTGATAGCCTTTCTATAACTAGGCCTCCACCTTCTGATGGCTCTAATTATGCTTATTGGAAAGCCATAATGAGAATATTCTTAAGGTCTCTTGATGAGAATGTGTGGCAAGCCATAGTAACTAAATATACTTCACCTATTGTTGAAATTCTAGGCCTTGATGGAACTAAATCTCCAAGGGTTGCTCCCTGTAGCACTTGGACCACTCTTTAGAGAACTGAGAGTAGTGCCAATGCCAAGGCTTTAAATGCAATTACTTACACACTATCACCAGATGAATTTAAAAGAATTATATCTTGTGATACTATGAAATAAGGCTGAGATATCTTAGAAATGACACACGAGTGTACGACTATTGTCAAGAAATCTAAACTACAAATCCTCACCACTAGGTTTGAGAAAATATGTATGGAAGAAAGTGAAACATTCATGGACTTCTATACTAAGTTAAATGACATAGTCAACTCTATGTGGGGTCTTGGAGATAGCATCCCAGAAAGTAAAGTCTGTGCAAAGATACTATGCTCACTACCTGAAAGGTTCAATTTAAAAGTCACAGCCATTCAGGAACTTTATGATATAGACCATATGTAGGTTGAAGAACTGGTTGGTTCTTTACAAACCTTTAAACTTTAAAGCTCTGAAATATAAATCTACCACGCTTAAGTCTTCTAAAAGCATGTCTCATGAGAATAAAAATTCTGATTTAGAAAATTTTGAAGATGATATGGCCCTTTTAGCTAAAAAGTCTTGCAAGATTTTTAAAAGTAAAAAGAATGTTGATGTTCAAAAACTTACTGAAAAGAAAATATTAAGATCTAAAAATTAGAAATCTTTAAAAGACAGCCAATGCTACAACTGTCATGAATATGGGCATCTAGTAAACAAATGTCCTAAAAAGGACAAACCTAAAAAGAAAGGTATGTTGGCTACATGGGATGAATCTTCCTGCTCTAAAGCCTCTTCTGAGTCAGAAGATTCTGAAATTGAGTCGGGTAATGATGTTAAAGCCTAATGACTCTAGCCAAGTTCACTTTCTCAGATAATGATGTAACCAGTGAAGAAAATCTTAAGGACACATGGAGGTATGCTCAAGGTGACCCTAAATTAAAAAAACTCCTATTTGGATCCAAAAACTGTGGTGATCGATCTGGATTGGGCTACAATAAAAATATTCTTCCCAAATATAAGAATACTCCACCTAAATTTGTTAAAGGAGAGTCTTTTAACTCAAAAGGAAAAATTTTGAATTAAAATATTTCTAAAATGACTAAAACTTTTCAATTCTTAAATTCTAAACAGAACTATATCAATTATAAAAATCAGAATCGTAATCCTTTAGCTGAGAAAATTGTAGACTTGCTTAAAGAGCTCTTAAAATCTAACTCAGTGGGTAGGACGTATACAAATTATAATCAGAAGAAGACCAACTATACTCTTAAACCCAAAACTGTAATGAAATGAGTCCTTAAGGCTGCTTGTTTGGTTGCCTACGCCACATTCAAAACCATGAGCTATTCAAAGTGGTACCTGGATAGTGGTTGCTCCAGACATATGATAGATGACAAAAGTCTATTCACCAGTCTTAAAGTCATGACTGATAGTTCAGTCACATTCGGTGATGGTAGCAAATACAAAATTGTTGGCCAAGGTACGATTCAACTCCCTAAGCTCCCTTTATTTGAGAATGTTTTATATGTAGAAGGTTTAAAATATTATTTATTAAGCATGTCTCAAATTCAAATTTGTGATAATAATTACGGTATAAAATTTTCAAACCAAAAGTGTGTAATCTTAAATAAAAATGGTTCTGTAATATTAACTGGTCACAGAACTTCTGAGAACTGCTATATAGTTAGTGACTCAAGATCATCTAAGCTATCGTGTTACATGGTCCATACTGATGAGACCGAACTATGACATAAGCGCCTAGGACATGTACACTATCGTAACTTGTATAGATTGAGCAAAAGTGATTTGGTAAGAGGTCTACCCAAAATAAGGAAAGTGGATAAGATATGGGGTGAGTGCCAAATTGGTAAACAAACCATGAGTGTTCACAAAAAGATAAAATTCAATGCCACATCTAAACCACTCGAACTTCTCCACATGGACTCATTGGACCAACTAGAACGAAGAGTCGAGGTGACAAGAAGTATATTCTGGTCATTGTAGATGACTTTACCAGGTATACTTGGGTAGTCTTCTTAAGAGAGAAATCTGAAACTCTCAACGAAGTAAAAAGGGTACTTAAACATATATAAAATGAAAAAGAGTTACAAATTACTAAGATCCGTAGTGATCATGGTTCTGAGTTTGAAAATAGCAGTTTTGAGAAATTTTGTAGTGACCAAGGAATATCACATGAATATTCTTCTTCCAAAACACCAGAATAAAATGGGGTATTGGAAAGGAAAAATAAGGTGCTTCAAGAAATGGCAAATGTAATGTTAAATATTATGAAGCTTCCTAAATATCTCTGGGTGGAAGTCGTAAATACTACTTATTATATAATTAATCGTGTTTATATTAAAAAATTAAATAATAAAATGGCTTATAAGATGTGGTTTGATAAGAAGCCTTCTGTCAAATACTTTCAGTTTTTGGTAGTAAATATTATATCTTGTGTGACCGAGAACATCTGGGTAAATTTGACATCAAAAGTAACGAAAGAATATTTTTAGGGTATGCTCTGAATAGTCGAGCATATCAGGTACTTAATAAGAGGTCCGGTGTAATACAAGAATCTATTAATGTGGTCATTAATGATCATTTGAATACACCTACCTCAAGTTCAGAAGATGATGAGGTTCTTTTAATTGATAAACCAGCCTCTTTATCTAATCAAAATAACACTGAACTACGAACAAATAAAAATCATCCTACTGATCAAATCCTTAGAAATCTCCTCACTGGTGTACGCACTTGTAAACAATTAGAAGATATGTGTAACTACGTGTGCTTTACATCTCAGATGGAACCGGCTAACGTAAAGGAAGCCCTTACTGATGAAAACTGGATTGTATCTATGCAGGAAGAGCTCAATTAGTTTGTGAGAAATGATGTTTTGTATTTAGTTCTAAGACCAACTGATAAACATATTATCGGAATAAAATAGATTTTCAAGAATAAGTCTGATGAATTTGGTAACATAATTAAAAACACGGCTAAGCTGGTTGTATAAGGATACATCCAAATTGAAGGTATTGATTATGATGAAATCTTTACCCCAGTAGCTCATCTTGAATCAATCAGACTGTTTATATCCATTGCGTGTTTTAAAAAATTCAAAATATAATAAATGGATGTTAAGAGTGCATTTTTAAATAGTGATTTGCATGAAGAAATATACGTTGAACAACCAAAGGGTTTTGAAGACCCTAAGTATGCTGATCATGTTTATCGCCTAAAAAAGAAACTCTATGGTTTGAAATAGGCTCCTAGGACATGGTACGAGAAATTAACTAAATTCTTATTAAGTCATGAGATTGTTATGGGGAGTGTAGATAAAACATTATTTGTTAAGAAACATAATGATCATATTAGTGTAAATCTATGTTGATGACATTATCTATGGATCTACCTATGCTAACATGATGTCGAGTTTGAAGATCTTATGAAGTCCAAATTCAAAATGAGCATGGTTAGAGAACTAAATTATTTCCTAGGATTGTAAGTCAAACAGTGTAAGACCCGTATCTTAGTCCATACCGTTCCATAGACTTCTACGGTCTTACCGGTCGAATTCTGGAAACCTTCGACCCGTAACTGATATTTACGCACGACCCTGTTTCATATGTCGTCAACCTCTATCGACTCAACCCAAGGTCTTTACCATAGCGACCGCGCCATCGCTGCGGTTCTGATGCAGCGACTCGCACGCCGAGGCGATACCCTGGTCAAGAGATGTGGGCCAACGTTCAGTGCGAGGGAAACGCCGTGCGTTGTGAAATCCAAGAGAATCTCTACGAGGTGTCACATCAATCCCATCAATCAATCAATTCCATTACATCACATGTCAAGTACATGTCAAGTACACATCACCTTTCACCTTTTCCCAAATAAGCCATAAAAGTCAAAAAGGTCTTATAAACCCATGCCTTTCTTACACAAAAGGCCACCAAAGTCAAAAAGTTCTTACACCCATCACCACCACATCCATCACTCCATCACCCATCACTCTCTCTCTCTCCCTTTACAACTCTCTCTCTCTCTTTCTCATTTTCAAAATCCATTTCAAGCAACCAAAAACCCTCCATACGTATGAACTCTCCAAGCCTCTCCCTCTCTTTCAAAACTTCAAGTGTGGCCCACCTCTCCATCCCAAAATCTCCCATCCCAACCATCCAAACCTCATATCATCCATTGAAATCAAAGCTAAGGTGCTAAGGAACCCAGAGAAGCAAGAAGATTGGACGGTGGGTGCTAGTTAATACTAGTTTTTCATGTTTTTGAGTTGGGCTAAGTGAGGCCAACCGATCAATGGTTTGGATCTCACTTGGGACCCTAAGTTGTGGCCGATGGCCCACCTTGATCATCATGATCATTCCATGATGGGGCCATTCTCCATGGACCCCATCATGATGTTTATTTTCTTGTATATCTAGGGTCATCTAGACCGTCTACTTTAGTGGAGAAGGGATCTCCACCGTTGGATTTTGGATTTAATGGGCCCATGTGTAATGGGACCCCCTTGATGTATGTTTGGTTGCAAGGGAGGGCCCATAGTGTCGGGGTCCCTCCATCACACGTGTCCCATTCTCTATCTCTCTCTCTCCCTCTCTATTTCATTTTCTTTTGTAAGATCATGATGTGTTTGTGTGGCCCACTTGAATGGACCTCACCTTGAAGTATTTATTTTGTCCAAGCTATCCTCAAGTGGGACCCACCTTATGTGTGTTATACCCAAACCGTTTATCATGTGGTGGCCCACCCGAATCGACCTTGGCTGTGAGGACCGTCCAGTGTCTAAGGACGCTGGACGTCTCTGTGAAAGTACAAATATTAGCTTGATTTCCAAGCTTTTGGGGTGTCCCCTCACTTAGGCCCCACCTTGATGTATGTATTCAATCCATGCCGTCCATCCCATTCAACGGATCATTTTAAGTGTTGAACTGAAAGATGTTGTTGATTGGAGTATTTAGTGGGCCATGGTGTTAAAAATAACATTTTTACCATTAAAATCTATTTAGATTTCTTCTACACGTCGAAAGAGGGCCATTAGCGGGCTCATTGGATTTGTTATGAGCCATTGAATCCAATGGCTGGAATGGATTCATTAGATGCGGGCCCCACATGACAAAAACCTTAAAAAAATGGGTTTTCAATTTTTTAAAAAAAATAGCAAAGAGGCAAAGCCTCTGTCTCTGACATGCAACAGCAGCCCGCTGCTGCGTGCAGCGGGTGAGAGGGCCAGGGTCCCACGGCCCTGCCATGGGCCCCACCATGATGTATATGTGAAATCCAACCTATTCATGGGGTGGGCCACTCCCAGAAGTGGGCCCCCTCCAAAGATCAGCTGCATCCAATACTCAAGTGGCCCACACCACACGAATCAGTGTGATTGATTATCTGCCCTTGAAACCTCCTTCCTGGGCCACAGAAGTTTTGGATCAAAATGAAATTTATTTTTCTTCCTCATCCAGGTCTGTGTGACCTTATCAACCGGTTGGATGGAAAAATATATGCTATGGTGGACCCCACATGGGACCCACAGTGATGTATGTGTTGCCTCCCACCGTCCAGGCGGACGGTGGAGTCCACCATAATATATGTGTTGTATTTACACTGTTCACTACTGTGGACGGTGAAACCCACTGTGATGCGTGGGTACCCTCCCCACTGTCCATCTTTTTGGGACCCACCATGATACGTGTGTTGAATCCAAATCGTCTATCCATTTTACAAGCTCATTTGGGCATGAGCTTAAAATGATATGCCAGATCCATATTCCAAGTGGACCCCACCTTGGCCTGTTTTTAGGCCCATCTTAATGCAGTGGTAGTCATCCATTGGGGGCCCACTTTAATGTGGATGTAAGGCCCAATTGATTCATATAAGGCCTATGGGTCGGTTTAGGCCCATTTGATTCATATAAGGCCCATGGGTTTAGGCCCATTTGACATATAAGGCCTATGGGTTTAGGCCCATTTGATATGTATAAAGCCCTTGGGATTAGGCCCATTTAAGACACATAAGGCTCATGAGATTAGGCCCATTTAAGACACATACGGTCCATGTGATTAGGCCCATTATGATATACTCTGAGGCCCAAGGGTTATGACCCATTGCAATGTACCTAAGGTCCATTGGTGAAGCCCAGTAATGCGGCCCATTTGATGAACGTAAGGCCCACTAATGTAGCCCATTTGATGTAATGAAGGCCCAATAGGATGTACCTAAGGTCCATTACAATGTGTGAACCCAGCATGGTTTGTGTAATGATGTCTACTAAGGACTATGGCTTGGGAGCAATGGTGGTTTGACGTCCACATTGCAAGTATAGTGTTGGTTAAATGTCCGCATTATAACTCTCCCTAGGGCCATTAATAGGCCCGCACTTGTTGTGTATAGGCCATCTAGACTCATTTTCTTTATAAGGACGGTGCATTACTTTATCACATGTTTAGTATAGTTCCATGACTCATGATCATACACATCATATGTATGCTTGATATGAAAGGTGACTGATCATAGCATATGCCTTCGGACAGATTGTTTAAGGGCCCCCAATTAGGCGGTGTTTCCCTACATGAGTGCACGATACGCGCAGGATTTGCTACATGATTGGATAGTGTGATTCATGCATTTTGTATTGTGTGATATGGTTACTGTACGCCCTAGCGACATCAGGGTCGTAGTCTGCACAGACATATCGTGGTTGGCAGGATTGGATACCGAAAATTTTATTTTACATGGGGTGCTATAGATATCCCTAGGTGAAAGTTCCTAAACCCTTATGGTACCAAGAGGTTGCTCCAACGTCTAGACCTGGTGGGTAGATGAGCGTTGAGTGCTGATTACCAGAAGGCTGTGCTCTCCACTGTGTCGTGGTTGGTTGGAAGGGGGTGCGGCCTTACCCGCCCGAGTGTAGAGAGCAATGCTAGGCTGAGTTTGAGAAGCTCAAGGAATGGGTCCGCTATCGACGAGTCGAGCCCGATATTGGCAGACAAATAGTGAGGTCTCTTCCACTTACCTTATTACATGCGATGTGGCGGAGATCTGGTTTAGAGTGTACTAGACCCCGGTGATATCCTAGAGTTAAGCTGTATTGACATGTGGACTTAGATGAGGATTGTATGCTTGGCTTGCATCTTACATCGCATAGCCTTGGTACAGGTCATGATATTTATGGATCCATCTGCATATTTCGAATTACTCTGATATTGCATGATCATATTAGTACTTTGCGCACACACTTTCACCACCCTCTAAGCTTTCTATAAGCTTATTCACGACCGTTGCGCGCAAGTGACGTTGGGGCGCAGCAGCGCTGAGGCAGGAGCGCTTTGCAGATCATTTTGGAGTTTTTATTCTTCATCATTTTATTTCCCTTTATGCTCATTGTACTTGTAAAGTTTTTAATCATAGTGGAAATGTAATGGAGTTTTTGGTTGATGTTTGTGGGTTATGCCTTTGGTTATGCTTATTACGAATCAAAATGACGTTAAAAATCCTCCTCGTAGTATCCCAGGATCGAAACCTGGCGAATGGAGCTGGGAGCCAAGAATGGGGTTCTACGGAGGCTGTCGGCTCCGAATTCAGTAACCGAGAATTTTGTGAGCCCGGTTTCCAAGTTTGGGGCGTGACAAACAGCTTCCTGATAGATTCTTCATATCTCAAACCAAATATGCTCTAAACTTAGTTAAAAGGTTCGGATTTGAGAGTGAAAAAAATTTAGATACTCCAATGAGTTCCAATCTGAAACTCTCTAAGGATTTAACAGGTAAGAGTGTGGATCCTAAGTTGTATCACAGTATGATAGGAAGTTTACTTTATTTATGTAACACACTGAAAATCGGGGGTCGTGTAGAAACCCAACTCCCGAGTTCCAGACGATCACTTATGCAACAAATATGCTTATGATTCAATGTTGTCTGAGTTAGTGCATTAAAATGAGTGAGATTATACCAAAACTGCAATTCATACTCTAGATCCAGTGATAAAACGCAAGCGGAAGACTGAAAGATATATATATCACTGTATGAAAAATAAAACCATCTCGAACTGTCTCCAAAGTATGAATACATCTCTGAGTCACATATACATATATCAAACCAAAATCAAAATGTCGTATGATAGTCCAACTAGCAAAATCCCGCTGATCCAGGCCACCTATGCGAAGTCTTCAGAGAACTGCATGTACGAGAACTCGTCCTGGTCCTCGTAGTAGTCCGGCTCCAGCTCCTGAATCGCCTCACAACCTGCATCTAAGATAGAGCATGGTATGTGTTGCAAGCACCGTCCCGTAACATGGGAGTGAGTGATCAACTCAGTGGAATCATAGAGCAAAGATTAGCATGTTATCAAATCAATCACGCGATAATAGTAAAACAATCAATCAGACATTCCTAGATACTGTTATTAATGTAAGTATGAGATGCAGTAATGATGCATGCCCTCACCGACATACTCCCTCATGCGACACCATCTTACGTCTGTGGCATGCTTTCTTCCCTCAGTGCTCCACATCTTTCAGGCACGTGCAGTGTGATGTGGATATGATTACTGAGTTGTTATTAGTCCTTTCAAACAGCAGGATTGGGAAACTAAGGTACTTCCCTTATATCAATCCCAACACAGATCCTGTCTAGGGTCGTCACTCCTAGTAGTCTCATACGATGATATATTTTTAGGTCGCTACAAGGGTTGTCAGGGCTGTTGCTCGCACTCGTTGCACCGCTCCCCCATCACCTTTTCAATACAGGCCTAATTGTACTCTTATCACTACGGAAGGGTCGTCGCCTCACGTAGACTCAGAATATGCTCGAGGTAACTACAAAGGGCTCGTCAACAATCAGAGTAGGCCGATAGCTCGAATGTAGTGTCCCATACCACCACAATCGGCTCATGAGTCTAAGGTGCTCACTGGTCACTACAGGGAGGTTTGTCCCAGCGTAGGCCGACAGCTCAACCACGGTGTCCCATACCACCATGCCCGGCTCATGAGTCTTAATGGATCAAGGTACCATGGTTATCAGGGTTTTCACTGGTAAGTTCAGTACCCTAGGTTCAAGCAGTTATGACCAATACAAGGTGAACACACAATGGTCAGTCGGGTTGCTTGACGGGCTCGACTAGTACGAGCACGCCTCAAGCTGAACGACATGAAGTGTATAAAATACCTCGGGTGGCCTAACCACTGCCGTCAACCCAAAGCACGACTCAGGTTCGTCGACGCGTCCTTCGTGGCGAATAGAATCCAACCACGATTTTGAATATATTACCGACTACCTGGACTAGAGTATTGTTCACTCCCCAAGTGCAGGTTTGTGATGTAGTAATAACTCGATAAGACCGAGGTCGAATCCCAAGGGACTGAAACTTGTACGTTATCTAAAATTAACCAGAACTAGAACTAGATTAAGATGAAATCTAAACTGAATGTAATTTGAGGAATAATGGTGAAAATATTAATCTAAAATTTATAGAAATCAGAGGAAAGGAAACTAGGGATTCAGAGGATCCACTTGTAGAGATCAGGGAGAACTTATGCTTGCATCAAAAATCATGAAAATTACTGAACTGCCGTTGACCTAGTTTTCAAAGAGATGAAAGGCGTGTGAATTAGAATGGATTCCATCACCAAACCATGCCCAGGAGACTATGACAAATAACAGAATTAAACTAATTACCAACCAATCACATGTATGAAGATTAGGAAGGGTACCGTCATCCGACTATGCCCAGGAGACTATGGTGAACAATAGGGCTTCCTGACATCATAAACATTAAGGAGAACAGAAATATTCAAAGCCATTGCAGACCCATTGTAATTTCAGTCACAACAGACCATTAAAAACCTAAAACATTCTCATAATAATCCACTAAAATCAACGTCAATTCATGCATTAAAATTTAAATAAAATCAAATCTCCCATCTCACTACAAGCTTCACCTCTTAGCCCTAGCTAGGAGGATTTAGCCTGCCATGGATGGGCTCAATCCAAATAAATAAAGAGAAAAAGAAAAGGAAAAGAAAAGGGAAAGAAAAAAACCAAGCTCCTCTCTCTCTCCTCTGCCCACGTTGAAACCCAAGCTCGAGCCCTCTGTTCTTCCTCCCAAGACCCTGAATGAATGCTCCCCACGTCCAAAAACCTCCTTTTATAGCTGCTGGAAGGCTGGAGTCAGTGACAGAGTTGTAGGAGGACACGGAGTGCAATTTTCGCAGCCAAGTTCGGTACCATGAAACACGCCACTTTCCTAGCTCAAATTTCAAAGAAACACCGTCCCTTAGTACTTTCTTGGGTCCTCTATATGATATACGGTTCAGATCTGCCATATGATAAAAGATGGTGGGCCAAAACTGTCCGAAAAAGTCAGTTTTCGCGGATGTGCGAAACCTTTCGCACCATTTCGCTGTTGTGGTCGGTGGGCCCCACAGAAGCATTTTCTGGAAAATCCACCCCGTCCATTGGATTCAGAACGAAATTTCAGTCAAGAATGGGTAGTTTTGAATGTTCATTGACGTGTCCTAGAGAAGAAATAACTAAAAGATCATATTTGAACGCTACCGGGCAGCCCTTTTGTGGCCTCTGTATCTCACACGTGTGCATGCATGGGTGCAAAAGGTCAGCATGGTTTTGTAGTTCTCGAAGCCCTCTACACGGTGGATGGATCAGATTGGCCATACGAGCAATGGGTGGGGCCCACTACCGTTCGCAAAAACAGCCAGCGGTCGTGTGTCCGCTGTGCGATTTTTTTTTTTTTTTTAAGAAGAAAGTCGGTCAGCGTCTTGCTGACCGACTTAACTCGTTTGGTGCACGACGAGTGCACATGTGCACTGTACACACTCATCTCATATGGGGTCCATTGCACTGTTTTGGAGAAATCTGCACCGTCCATCTGTTTTGACTCCTCATTTAAGGCGTCAATAATAATTTTGAGACAGTTCCAGATATCAGGTGGGCCCAGAATCAACGGTTTATGGGCTGATTGTCAGTTGGGGCACTTCCCGAGATCTTCAATGGCTGAAATTTTATATGTACGGTTAATTTATGGTTCTCAGGCGACGTATGAAGTTTCGAGCCGAACGGATGGTGGGAACCTCGTGATCTTGCATTCTGGACGTCCTTCAGGCCACTTGAGCTTCAATTTCTAACTTTTCTCGAATTTCTGACCGTGTATATTTGTCAATCTTGGTCCCCTGGAGTGTGTCCCTTGCCTTTGGCGTCATCAGATCGTTAAATATCAACTTTTAACGTCCTTTTTCCATCTATGCTCATAAAATCACTTTGCCACACAAGAATGAGAAAACAAGCCATTAGATAGCATTATATTCGTAAATCCAGATAATATCTGGGGTCTAATATGCAATATTTGACCCTCAACACAACTCCCAACCAGCATTTTGCTAGTCCCGAGCAAAATATGCGAAAAATAAGTTGAGAATTATAGGAGAACTTTCTATGAAATCGAGTGAGATTTTGAACAAAATACGAGAAATTTCATATTCATGAATGTTAGAAATTGTATTCTCCTGAGCTCAAGCGCACCGTAGACTTCATAATCAAGTGTAAAGCATTAATCCATCAATTAGAAAAATTTTAAACATTGAGATCCATGGATGTATAGTGTAATCTCAGCTAATCACATTAAGATTGAATTTGTTATTTTAGGATCTCATTGGTAACCAGCAAGAGAATTCATGATAACCAAACTTGCCTCATAAATTTCATCTTTTGATCTTTTTTTATTTTTCCATTAATAGTCATGCCAAAAAGAGGAATCAAATCCTTACCAATAGGGAGCAAACCTATGGTGAAGATCGTACACCTGACTATTTTTCACATATCATTCATGGAGAATTAACTCTACACTTATAGGGAGCAAACCTATGGTGAAGATTATTTATCCAACCTTTCCAATTTTTATACCATGATGGCAAGATATTTCAGGCTGGTTCCTTTCGTGCTTAGTGATTACCAAATTAACCCTTCAATATCAGACTGAAGTCTTAACATGAAAGCGAGATGTGACATGTGAAATCCTGATGCGATCAATGTTTAAAACTTCTAATCATGGCTTAGCAACTCGATCTTAACTATGAAATCTAACAGATACAGAATCCAAGAGTCATAAATCCACCATTATGTACCTTGAAAATCTAAATTAGGGATATCTGTCAAAATCACTTCGAATTTGTAGAAATTTTCAAAAAAATTTTTTAAAAAAAAATTTCACAATTTTAAAAAAAAAATTTTAAAAAAAATTTCACAATTTTTACTCAAGACCAAGAAAATACTGACTAGGAAATCTAATCTCCCACCCCCAACCTAAAATCTACATTATCCTCAATGTAAAAGATATGAGCAAGGAACAACAAAAGTAAAGTGATGGGAAGATAGTACCTGAATAACGAATCAAGAGAGTTTTCAATAGATCACGGCATGGAAGCTTGTCAGCATGAGAGAGAAAGCAGAACAAAAATAACGAAAATAAAATCCTACCTATACCACTTTCGCAGGTGCTCTCGATTGCATTTAGCGTATGCAACAAGCCTTTAAACCCCTAGGTTACCCCTAGTGGACGAGTTGTAGTCTCGTGAGGGTTTACAGTAATGTTACCCACAAACATTGAACTAACTAACCTATGAAAGCGACTATCCTAAACCTATGAAAGCGATAAACCTACTTATACCTCCATCAGACTAGGAGATCAGTCCTGGTAAACAGGAGCAATCAGAGGCATGGACATGTCCTCTGAATCAAATGTCTCAACAAATGGCTTTAATCGATGTCCATTAACTTTAAACTCCTTGTCATTGTCGGGATCTTTTATCTCGACGGCCCCATGAGGATAAGCAATAACAACAATGTAAGGGCCGGTCTAACAAGATCGAAGCTTACCTGGAAAGAGATGTAGTCGAGAGTCATACAAGAGGACTTTCTGACCTGGTGTGAATGATTTTCGTAGAATATGTTGATCATGAAATGCCTTCATCCTGTCCTTGTAAATTCTCGAGTTTTCGTACGCATCGTTCCGAATTTCTTCAAGTTCATTTAATTGAAGTTTGCGTAGCGAACCAGCGTTGTCCAGATTGAAATTCAGATTTTTGATCGCCCAGTATGCTTTATGTTCCAATTCTACCGGCAAGTGACAAGCCTTTCCATAGACGAGTCTAAAGGGAGATGTTCCAATAGGAGTTTTGAAAGCAGTACGGTACGCCCATAAGGCATCGGTCAATCGAATTGACCAGTCCTTACGATCAGGGTTAACCGTTTTCTCTAGAATATGTTTGATCTCTCTATTGAAAATCTCAGCTTGTCCACTTGTTTGTGGATGGTATGGGGTGCTCACCTTATGCGAGATACCGTATTTCTTCATTAAACTCTCGAATAGTCTATTACAGAAGTGTGAGCCCCCGTCACTAATGATGGCTTGAGGTGTTCCGAACCGCGACAGGATATTTTCTTTCAAAAATTTAATGACCGTGCGATGGTCATTTTTGCAGCACGGAATTGCTTCGACCCATTTAGTGACATAGTCTACGGCGAGCAAAATATACAGATATCCAAATGATTGGGGGAATGGTCCCATGAAATCAATGCCCCAACAATCAA
Source organism: Magnolia kwangsiensis (assembly GCA_037074715.1). Lineage (NCBI taxonomy): Eukaryota > Viridiplantae > Streptophyta > Magnoliopsida > Magnoliales > Magnoliaceae > Magnolia > Magnolia kwangsiensis. The sequence goes on along the minus strand of CM073589.1, from coordinate 84,076,397 downwards.
ATGCTTCTATAATAAGGATGGGATTCAAGGGCATCATATTTCGACGGGATAATGCTCCCAATTTCTGACAACGCTCACAAGCCTTGCAAAACTCATGAGTGTCCCTGAACATAGTGGGCCAGTAGAAGCCACACTGTAAAATCTTGGCCGTGGTCTTTTTAGCAGAAAAGTGACCACCACAGGCCTGTGAGTGACAGAAGGAGATGATACTCTGATGTTCATCGTCTGGTATGCATCTCCTTAAGATTTGGTCTGGACAATATTTAAACAACTATGGATCGTCCCAGAAAAAGTACGCACCTTGGTAAAAAATTTCTTCTTATCTTGTGACGTCCAGTGTGTCGGTATGGCACCTGTAGCAAGATAATTAGCAATATCAGCGAACCAAGGTGAATGGGAGACTCTAAACAGTTGTTCATCAGGGAACATGTCATTGGTATGGGTCGCCTCAAGGGAATCAGAGGTATTAAGGTGAGAAAGATGATCGGCCACTACGTTCTCTACTCCTTTTTTATCTTTGATTTCCAAATCAAATTCTTGGAGTAGAAGGATCCATCGTATCAAGCGGGGCTTAGAATCATTCTTAGAAAGAAGATACTTAAGGGCCGCATGGTCTGTGTAAATGATGATCTTGGATCCGATTAGGTAGGATCTAAATTTGTCCAAAGCGAACACTACGGCTAAGAGTTCCTTTTCCGTAGTCGAGTAGTTCACTTGGGCAGGATTTAGAGTCCTACTTGCGTAGTGAATAACGTAAGGCCGCTTATCTTTTCTCTGGCCTAGAACCGCTCCAAGAGCATAATCAGAGGCGTCGCACATAAGTTCAAAAGGAAGACTCCAGTCAGGTGGCTGCATGATAGGTGCAGTGGTTAGCATGCCCTTAAGCTTAATGAAAGCTTCTTGGCACTGCTCAGTCCACTCGTATGGTGTATCCTTTTGAAGAAGATTACATAAAGGACGAGAGAGGACACTAAAGTCCTTTATGAATCGTCTGTAAAATCCTGCGTGTCCTAAGAAGGATCGCACGTCTCTGATATTCTTGGGTGGAGGTAGGTTAGAGATAAGATCAATTTTTGCCTTATCTACCTCGATTCCTTTGGACGAGATGATATGCCCAAGGACAATTCCCTTTTGAACCATAAAATGACACTTCTCCTAGTTAAGTACCAAATTTTTTTCTTCACATCTTTTCAGCACACATTTAAGACTTGCTAAGCACTCGCTGAAAGATGAACCGAAAACAGAGAAATCGTCCATGAAGACCTCTAGATATTTCCCCACCATGTCAGAAAAGATACTCGTCATGCATCGCTGAAAGGTGGCAGGGGCATTACATAACCTGAATGGCATCCTTCTGTAAGCAAAGGTGCCATAGGGACATGTAAATGTGGTCTTTTCCTGATCCTCAGGGGCGATTTCAATCTGATTATAACCTGAATACCCGTCAAGGAAACAATAATAGGAATGACCAGCTAGCCTTTCCAGGATTTGATCAATGAAGGGCAAAGGAAAGTGGTCTTTCCTTGTGACGGTATTCAGCTTTCTGTAGTCAATGCACATTCTCCAACCAGTGGTAACTCTGGTTGGCACGAGTTCATTATTGGCATTAGCTACGATGGTGATCCCGGACTTCTTAGGAACTACCTGAGTTGGACTCACCCATTGACTATCAGATATGGGGTATATGATCCCCACATCCAATAGTTTGAGAACCTCGGCCTTAACCACTTCCTTCATGTTTGGATTTAATTTACGTTGTGATTGTCGAACAGCCTTTGCATTGTCCTCAAGATATATACGGTGAGTACAAATCAATGGGTTAATTCCCTTGAGGTCCGCTATTGTCCATCCAAGAGCTCCCTTATGCTTAATGAGAGTAGATATCAGCATACTCTCCTGTTCTTTCTCCAGGTGGGCAGAAATCACCACCGGGTATGTCTCATCTTGACCTAAATAGACATATTTTAAATCAGAGGGCAAAGGTTTTAGGTCAAGCTTCGGTGGCTTGAGGTTAGACGGTAGAGGCACTACATAAGTTTGGGGCAATTCTTCAATGTGTGGCCTCTACCGGTTAACTTCAAGTACCGGTGTAGTATCAAGCATGGCACACGTCTCCCTAATTATATCATCATCAAGATCATGGGAGTGGGCCAGGCATATCTCTAGACAATCAGAGGATAAGGTGAGAGGTGTTCTATCTTCCACAAAAGAATCAATCATGTTAACATCGTGGAAATCGTCATCATCCTCTGAGTTGCTACCATTATTGAAAAAGATATTCGATTTCAATGTCAAATTTCCAAAGGATATAGTCGTGACACCATTCCTGCAATTGATAATTGCATTTGAAGTGGACAGGAATGGGCGACCAAGAATGACGGGAATCTGAGTGCTCGTGTCATTGATGGGTTCGGTGTCCAAGATGATAAAATCAACAGGGTAGTAGAATCTATCCACCTGGACCAACACATCCTCGATGATCCCTCTTGGTATACGAACAGAACGATCAGCAAGTTGTAGTGTGGTTCGAGTGGGTTTTAATTCACCCAAACCTAACTGTTGGTATACCGAATAGGGAATCAGATTGACGCTCGCTCCTAAGTCAAGAAGTGCGTGATCAATTCGATAGTTTTCGATTACACATGATATGGTTGGGCAACCGGGATCTTTGAATTTTTGCGGCACATCTTGTTTCAGGATGGCACTCACTTTCTCAGTCAAGGAGATCTTCTTTTGAACATTTTTCCATCGTTTGGTAATGCATAAATCCTTTAAAAATTTAGCATATGAAGGAATCTGTTTTACAACGTCAAGCAGAGGAATGTTGACTTTTACTTATTTCAACACCTCTAAGATATCCTGAGAGTTAGATAGACATTTTGGTTCAACCAACCGTTGGGGAAACGGAGCAACTGGCTTTTCTAGAGGTTCCAGTTCAAATTTTTGTGGGGCGCCACTAGATCCATCATTGTTGTCCTCTTCTGGTTCTTGAGGCTTTTCAGGCCTAACCAGAAGGGTTTTATCAATAACCTTCCCACTCCTAAGAGTGGTGATGGATTTAGCGTGCCCCATTTGATTTGAAGAGCTGGGATCACCTGTCTCGTATTGCCATTTCGGATTAGGGAGTGATTGTGCAGGGAGCATCCCTTTTTCCATAGCTGTCATACGTGAATCTATTTTTTGCATAAAATCTGAAATTCCCTGCATTGTCCGCGCCAGCTCTTGTATGGAAATTTGAACCGATTCTTCTTGAGGTTTCTCCTGATTTGGATTTTGATTGAAGAAACCTTGAGGGGTAGCAGTTTGTCCGTTCCTCCAACTAAAATTCGGGTGATTTTTCCAGCCAGGATTGTATGTATTAGAGGGTGGTCCATTGAAAGGTCTTTGATAGTTATTTACGGCATTAGATTGTTCATTCAATACATCTCGAAAGGCAGGTATTGAAGGACAATTTTCAGTAGTATGAATGTTGCAATCACAGATGCCGCAAACACTTTCATTAACCTTTTCTTTCCTTCCTTCCATGGCCTCAAATTTTTTGGTGAGATTGGCCACCTTAGCGTTAAGATCATTATCCTCTTTCAGGAGATATATTCCTCCTTTTTCCCTTGAATGAGTCGGCTTAGACGTGGTGTTCGTTCTTGGGTAATAGTCCCATGATTGTGTTTTTTCCGTGAGACTATCGAGGTAATCCCATGCCTCGTCGACATTTTTATTAATAAAATCTCCGTTACACATTGTCTCGACCATTTGGCGCATGGAAGATGTTAGCCCATCATAGAAAAAATTTGTAATGCGCCATATTTCAAAGCCATGTTGTGGGCATGCATTAACCAGATCCTTGAACCTTTCCCAACATTGGAAGAATGTTTCATCTTCCTTTTGGGCAAAGTTCATGATTGCTCTCCTCAGGGTAATTGTCTTATGATGTGGGAAAAATTTCTTTATAAATTCCCTCTGCATATCATTCCATGTGCCAATGGATCTAGGACGCAGTGAATGTAACCACGTCTTGGCTTTTTCTTTCAAGGAAAATGGAAAGAGTTTTAGCCTAATAGTATCCTCAGATACATTAGGAAAGTATAAGGTACCTATGATTTCATCGAATTCTTTCAGATGCAAGTATGGTTCTTCAGATTCAAGCACATGGAACTTAGGAAGGAGTTGGATAACCCCTGGCTTCATGTCCATATGTCCTGTATTCTCAGGAAAAATCATGCATGAGGGCGTACTCACCCCCGCCGGTTGTAAATAATCTCGTAAAGTACGAGGCGGGGGTGCCTGATGCACCTCATTCTCATCATGTACTTCCTCAACCCTTGGTTGGGGTAGTGCTTGAGGTTGATTTTCAGTCATAACGTCTTCTAACTCAGGAGAATTCAAGTGGTGTCTAGTCCTGCGATGGACAGTCAACCCCTCAACTAATCCTCCTTCAGTCACGAGACGTCGAGTGTTGTCGCGTGCCCAATGGGACATAAAACACACTCAGCCCTCAAATTCTAACTTAAACCTAAAAAAGAAAATAAAATTCTAGGAAAAGGGAGGGTTGGAGAGAAGTTACCAAATCGGAGTTCCTAAGTTAAAAACCTGCAAAATAAACCAAAATAAGTTAGTTTCTAAGAGTAGAAAGTCCTAATTAAAAATAAACTAATTTCTGGAGAAAATAAGAAATTCCAAAGAAAGAAGAATTAGAAAGAGCTTACTAAATTAGAAGCTTCCTATAAAATAGAAAAATTGGGTTAGTTCCTAAACAAAAACTTATAGAAAAATTTTAAAACAGGAAACAGGGTTAGGATTCCTAAAAAGAATTAGAATTAAAATCTCACTAAAAAGAAGAAATAAATCTTAATCTAAATCTAGAATAGAAAGGAAGAATTTAAGAAAAATTTTACTAATTTAGAAACTATCTTAGAAGCCTATAAAATAAGAAAGACAAGTTAATTTCTAAAAATTAAAAAAATCTAAACCTAATCTTAAACTAATCCTAAAACTAATTAATTTCAGAAAAACGTATCCAACAGTCCCCGGCAACGGCCCCAAAAACTTGTTCACTCCCCAAGTGCAGGGTTGTGATGTAGTAATAACTCGGTAAGACCGAGGTCGAATCCCAAGGGACTGAAACTTGTACGTTATCTAAAATTAACCAGAACTAGAACTAGATTAAGATGAAATCTAAACTGAATGTAATTTGAGGAATAATGGTGAAAATATTAATCTAAAATTTATAGAAATCAAAGGAAAGGAAACTAGGGATTCAGAGGATCCACTTGTAGAGATCAGGGAGAACTTATGCTTGCATCAAAAATCATGAAAATTACTGAACTGCCGTTGACCTAGTTTTCAAAGAGATGAAAGGCGTGTGAATTAGAATGGATTCCATCACCAAACCATGCCCAGGAGACTATGACAAATAACAGAATTAAACTAATTACCAACCAATCACATGTATGAAGATTAGGAAGGGTACCGTCATTCGACCATGCCCAGGAGACTATGGTGAACAACAGGGCTTCCTGACATCATAAACATTAAGGAGAACAGAAATATTCAAAGCCATTGCAGACCCATTGTAATTTCAGTCACAACAGACCATTAAAAACCTAAAACATTCTCATAATAATCCACTAAAATCAACGTCAATTCATGCATTAAAATTTAAATAAAATCAAATCTCCCATCTCACTACAAGCTTCACCTCTTAGCCCTTGCTAGGAGGATTTAACCTTCCATGGATGGGCTCAATCCAAATAAATAAAGAGAAAAAGAAAAGGAAAAGAAAAGGGAAAGAAAAAAACCAAGCTCCTCTCTCTCTCCTCTGCCCACGTTGAAACCCAAGCTCGAGCTCTCTGTTCTTCCTCCCAAGACCCTGAATGAATGCTCCCCACGTCCAAAAACCTCCTTTTATAGCTGCTGGAAGGCTGGAGTCAGTGACAGAGTTGTAGCAGGACACAGAGTGCAATTTTCGCAGCCAAGTTTGGTACTATGAAACACGCCACTTTCCTAGCTCAAATTCCAAAGAAACACCGTCCCTTAGTACTTTCTTGGGTCCTCTACATGATAGACGGTTCAGATCTGCCATATGATAAAAGATGGTGGGCCAAAACTGTCCGAAAAAGTCAGTTTTCGCGGATGTGCGAAACCTTTCGCACCATTTCGCTGTTGTGGTCGGTGGGCCCCACAGAAGCATTTTCTGGAAAATCCACCCCGTCCATTGGATTCAGAACGAAATTTCAGTCAAGAATGGGTAGTTTTGAATGTTCATTGACGTGTCCTAGAGAAGAAATAACTAAAAGATCATATTTGAACGCTACCGGGCAGCCCTTTTGTGGCCTCTGTATCTCACACGTGTGCATGCATGGGTGCAAAAGGTCAGCATGGTTTTGTAGTTCTCGAAGCCCTCTAAACGGTGGACGGATCAGATTGGCCATACGAGCAATGGGTGGGGCCCACTACCGTTCGCAAAAACGACCAGCGGCCGTGCGTCCGCTGTGCAAATTTTTTTTTTTTTTTTTTTTTTTAAGAAGAAAGTCGGTCAGCGTCTTGCTGACCGACTTAACTCGTTTGGTGCACGACGAGTGCACATGTGCACTGTACACACTCATCTCATATGGGGTCCATTGCACTGTTTTGGAGAAATCTGCACCGTCCATCTGTTTTGACTCCTCATTTAAGGTGTCAATAATAATTTTGAGACAGTTCCAGATATCAGGTGGGCCCAGAATCAACGGTTTATGGGCTGATCTGTCAGTTGGGGCACTTCCCGAGATCTTCAATGGCTGAAATTTTATATGTACGGTTAATTTATGGTTCTCAGGCGACGTATGAAGTTTCGAGCCGAACGGATGGTGGGAACCTCGTGATCTTGCATTCTGGACGTCCTTCAGGCCACTTGAGCTTCAATTTCTAACTTTTCTCGGATTTCTGACCGTGTATATTTGTCAATCTTGGTCCCCTGGAGTGTGTCCCTTGCCTTTGGCGTCATCAGATCGTTAAATCTCAACTTTTAACGTCCTTTTTCCATCCATGCTCATAAAATCACTTTGCCACACAAGAATGAGAAAACAAGCCATTAGATAGCATTATATTCGTAAATCCAGATAATATCTGGGGTCTAATATGCAATATTTGACCCTCAACAAGTATAGCCCCAAACACTTGTAATCTACATCAAGGATCATATGAGAGTGACGAAAATGAAGCAAAATAATCCAAGCATTTTAACAGCATGTTATAACATACAACATAAGCAAATCAATCAAACGCAAGTATTTTATATACATAAGTAAATCAATTCAATATAACAACATGGAGGAAACCATATACATCATCATATTAGTTGAGAATCCAATCTCAAAACTACTCTACAACAGCATTCACTCAATACTTACTAATACATACTCTTATACAAACACTTAGTCTACATACATTTGTCTACATAGCATATGTCGACCCAAAGTGTGCATTACGGTGAATCTCTTCACCAAACAGATCATACACGCCTAACTAATATAATAACACGACAAATACACTTGGCAATCATTTCGGCAAAATACGGACGTATACAGTATTTCTTATAAATACCTAAAATGCCCTAAATCTCATATTCTCCGTACGTAATCGAAATGGAAAACAGACAGCATGTTCTACATGTCAAATAACATTCTTGTCGATAATCTACTATTAAAAGACATTGAAAGCTTTGAAAACAGTTAACCTAAGCATCTAAAATCCTCACCTTTCGTCGTAGAAGCGTATCAAATCGAATAGGAACTCTACGCTTCGACAACGTCGATATGACGACCTAATTCACAAATTAAGTCAGCTACTTCGCTACTTGTATCGATGGAATCTCTAAAACAGGTTGAGGTTAGGGTTTTCTTACCTAGAATGAAGTCAGAATCACTGGAGGAGTGATTAAAACACGGTGATTAGGTATGTGTAGAAGCAGGATCGAATGACAGGAACCTTTCCTCTCAACTCTCACGGAATCTCTCTCTTTTCTCTCTTCTCTTCTCTAGGGTTTTTGCAAATTCGTATGGGAGGGATGTGAGAGGGTTTAAGGTCCTTAAATAGGTTAGAAAGTCACCTATTTAGACTTTAAACCAAGGTATACTTGGGTTATAGCCAAATTGGGTCTTTCCCGATCCAAAAGAACATTTTTGGAGGTCCCCTGATCAAATGCGGTCGGACTTAAGCTCATGGCTATTGGATCCTGATCACATTAAGTTTTCAGTTCGATAGGGTTCCCAGATCGCACGTGGCAGACCAGTTTCAGTTCAACGGTCACTGAGACTCGATCGAGGATTCCAAGTACACTGACCTGAGTGGAAAATGTTCCCTGATCCGAGGGTGTATTTGGGTCAGATTCCGATGGTCTGATTGCTTATATTTAACCCGCAAGCGTCACGTGCCAGATTTATTTAAATCACATTTAATTTCTAAAGAATTCTCCTCTTTCTCACACTCCTTGCTCTAGGCTCAATGAAATAGCCTCAGGACATCAGTTGAGCTTGATTTTCGAAACGATTGTCAAGTCCAACTAAGCGGTCATATTGGTCTGAGATTGTAGATATCGGACTTTCGACGTGCGGTCTAGATCCAATGTAAAGTTTCAAAGGGTTCCTGAGAGAAAACGGGTTTAGAGTTTGATCCTAGGTTTCAAGAGGTTATAACGTTAACGATTCCACAAGTTTTGGGTCTTACAGAACGTATTTAAAGCGATCAGTGCTGATTTCACATCTAATCTAACATAGCGCTAGTTAACTTACGGTTAATTTCTAAAGGAATTAATCCTAAGTGATTTCTGATCGAGGTGGTACTCGGGTCTCTGTACGGATTTTACCGAGACGTTGCAATCTACCCCCCTTAAACAATAAATTTCGTCCTCAAAATTTGTACCTTTTCGTACTCCTCGAGAAGTTGTGGGTAGTTCTTTCTGATTTTGGCTTCTGTCTCCCAAGTAGCCTCTTCTTCAGTGTGATGCATCCACAACACCTTCACAAGAGGGATGACCTTGCTACGCAATACCTGCTCTTTCCTGTCTAATATACGCATCGGTCGCAGTATATATGTAACATCTTCACCTAACTGCACCTGCTCCCATCTAATAATATGTGAAGGATCAGGAACGTATTTTTTCAGCATAGAAATATGAAATACGTTGTGTACGCTCGCTAGAGGTGTAGGCAAAGCCAGGCGATATGCCACTGCACCCACACGGTCAAGAATCTGGAACGAACCAATAAATCACGGTGCTAGCTTTCCCTTCTTCCCGAACCAAAGGACTCCCTTCATAGGAAAAATAATCAAAAACACGTGATCTCCAACCGAGAACTCTAGTGGGCGCCGTCTCGTATCGGCATAACTCTTTTGTTTGCTCTGCGCTGTAAGAAGTCGGCGTCGAATGATGTCAATCTTCTCTGAGGTCGCCTGCACTATCTCTGGGCCAATCAATCTGTGCTCACCAACCTCTGCCCAGCAATGCCATGCTCGGCAAAGGCGCCCATACAAGGCCTCATAAGGTGTCATACTGATACTCGCCTGGAAACTGTTGTTATATGCGAACTCCGCATATGGAAGACAATCATCCCAACTGTCTTTGAAATCCAATGTAACACCCCAAAAATCGGGAGTCGGGCAGAAACCCAACTCCCGAGTTCCAAAACATCACTTATGCAACATAGATAATGATGAATGCATGTTGTCTGTAGAATGACATTAAACAAGATTGAGATTAAGCCAAAACAACATATTATACTCCAGAGACAGTTAAATTTGTAAGCGGAAGAATTGATAAATATATATATATAATATATGAACTATTGTAAGTCTCCAGAGTGTGAACATGTTACCAGGTTAAACATATACATGTATACTCCAAAAATGATAAAAAAGAATATACATGAGTGCTCCAAAAAAATATAAAATGACAAGTGTCAAGGCGTCTAATCAACCTCCCTGTAATCCCGTCGATCAGAACCTGCATATAGGAGGAATCCTTCTCATCATCATAAAGTCTGGCTCCGCTTCGCAAGCATCGCCATCATCTGAAACTAAAATAGGGACTGGTGGGTGTCTGAAACACCGTCCCGTAACGTGGGAGTGAGTAGCTAACTCAGTGGAATCATAGAGCAAAGGTTAACATGTTATCAAATCCATCACGCGATAATGGTAAAGCAAACAATCAAACATTCCTAAACACTATGATTAATGCAAGCATGAAATGACATGATGGATGCCCTCACCGACATACTCCCTCATGTGACACCATCTTATGTCTACGGCATGCTTTCTTCCCTCAGTGTTCTACATCTTCCGGGCACATGCAGTGCGATATGAATATGATTACCGAGTTGTTATTAGTCATTTTCATACAACAGGATTAGGAAACTAGGGTACTTCCCTTATATCATTCCCAACAAGGATCCTGTCTAGGGTCGTCACTCCAAGTAATCTCATACGATGATATATTTCTAGGTCGCTGCAAGGGCTGTCAGGGCTGTTGTACGCACTCGTTGCTCCGCTCCCCCATCACCTTATTAATACAGGCCTAGTTTATATCCTTAAGACTGCATCAGAACTCGTCGCCCCCATGCGGTGTCAGGATAAACTCAAGGTCACTACAAAGGGCTGCCACGGCTGTTTCTCGCACTCGTTGCTCCACTCCCCCATCACGTTATCAATGTAAGCCGACAGCAAAAATATAGTGTCCCATACCACCATAATTTGGTCAGAGTAGGGTGCTCACTGGTCACTACGGGGAGGTTTGTGGCCCCAGAGTAGGCCGACAGCTCAACCACGGTGTCCCATACCACCATGCCCGGCTCATGAGTCTCAGTGGATCAAGGTACCACAGTTATCAGGGTTATCACTGGTAAGTTCAGTACCCTAGGTTTAAGCAGTTATGACGAATAGAAGGTAAACATACAGCGGTCAGTCGGGTTACTTGACGAGTTTGACTAGCACGAGCACACGTTGAATCGACCGACATGAAGTGTACAAGAACTTCGTGTGGCCTAACCACTGCCGACGACCCTAGTAGACTCGGGTTCGTCATACACATCCTTCGTGGTGAATAGAATCCAATCACGAATTCTAAACTGTTACCGACTACCTGGACTATAGCATAGCCCCAAGCACATGTAATGTGAATCAATAATCATATGAGATAAACGAAATTGAAATAATAAATAATTCAAGCATGTTAGCAACATGTTATAAGGTACAACATATGTAGTTAAACATACAAAAGAATTTCATACATAAGGAATCAATTTAACAACATACATGGAGGAAATCATACCTGTAACACCCCAGATTTTGGCCAATCTGGGATTTAACGTCCTTAGGCAGTGGGTCAACTAAAACACCTGGAAAATCGCTCAGAACCTACTTCCATAGCCAAAGAAATCACTTCGGATCAATTCCTTTGAAAAAAGAGAGTAAGTTAGCTAGCGCAATGCTAGAGTAGCTGGGAAATAGTCCCTGATCACTTTAAATACGTTTTACAAGACCCAAATCGAGTAGAACCAATGACTCTATAATACTGTATAACCTCTGATCAAACTCTAAGCAGGTTTGTTCTCTGGACCACTTTGAAACTTTGCACTGGATCTAGACCACGCGTCGAAAGTCCGATACCTGCTATCTTAGACCGTTAGAATCGCCTAACTGGACTTGACAATCATTTCGAAAATCAAGTCCAACCGATAATCACAGGCTATTTCATTGAGCCCGGACTGAAGAGAGTGCAAATAGGGACAGAATAAGAATTTCAAATTCAAATCTGGCACACGACTTGACGTGTCAGTATTAAGCGTTCTGACCGTCAGAATTCAGCCAAATTACACCCTCAGATCAGGAAAAATTTCTATTTCATATCATGAGACTTGCAGCCCTGATCTACGTTCGGTGACCGCTGAACTGAAATTGGACCGCCACGTGCGATCTGCGAACCCTGCCCGACTGAAAACTTGATGTATGCTAGATCCAGTATGCATGAGCTTAAGTCCGATCGCGTTCGGCCAGGGGACCACCAGAAATGTCCTTTTGGACCGAAACAGCCCCGAATTGGATATACATCAAGTATACATTGTACCCGAGCCTATTTTGGGCACATTTGAGCTTATAAAAGGGGTTGAAACCCTCACTCCTCTCTCCCATCCGAATTTACAAAAAGCCCTAGATTGGGAGAGAGAAAAGGTGAGAGTTTGTGAGAGAAGGTGGGAGAGAATTCCCTGCTGCTTGTGCCACATGCTGCAAGTGGATAAGGCACGCGCTCTAATCACTTTGCCGGTGATTTCTCCACATTTTCAGGAAAGAAAATACCCTTGAAGTTGCTGATTTGAGATTCCTTTCGTTCCATAGCATGTTAGCTGACGTATCTTGTAAATTAGGTTCTCTTATCGCCGTAGACGAAGCGTATACGCTTCGTTCGAAACGACACGTTTATAAGAGACAAGGTACGGATTTTAGACGCTTTGATTGACTATTTCCAAAGCTTTCAATGTTGTTTAATAGTAGATTATCGACGGCAACGCCGTTTGACATGTACAACATGCTGTCCGTTTCCTGTTTCGTAAACTGGCGAAGAATATGAGATTTAGGGCATTTTAGTCATTTGTAGGAAGTACTGATTTCATTCATATTTTGCTGATGTGATTGACATGATTTTTTGTCGCATTAGAATGTTAGGAATGCATGCATAATTAGTTTGGCGAAGAGATTCGCCTAAATGCGCACTTCGGGTCGACATACTATATGTAGACTTATGTGTGTAGTGTAAGTGTTTGTATTAATGCTTGTATTAGTATGTATCGAATGAAACGATGTTATGGATTAGTTTGAGATTGGTTTCTCAATTGATATGCTGATGTGAATGATTTCCTACATGTTAGCCATATGCATGATTTCATTATATGAATGAAATGCATGTGCTTGATGATTCACGTAAGTTGTATGTTATAACATGTGCTTGGTGATTTCATTATGATGTAGTTTGAGATTGAATTCTCAATTAATTTGCTGATGGAAATGATTTCCTATATGTTGGCGATATGCATAATTTCATTATATGTATGAAAGGCATGTATCAGGTGATTTGCTTAAGTTATATGTTACAACATGTGTTAACATGCTCATATGGTTATATTTCATTTCCAATACTTTCACATGCTTTGATGATGTGATTCCACATGTTTGGGACTATACTTAGTCCAGGCAGTCGGTAAGCGAGCGAATTCATGGTTAGCTTATCTTCGCCACGAAGGACGCGTCGATGAACGCGAGTCGTGTTTGGAGTTGGCGGCAGTGGTTAGGCCACACGAAGTGTTTTACGTACTTCATGCCGTTCAACTTGAGATGCGATCGTGCTAGTCGAGCCCGTCAAGTAACCCGACTGGCCATTGTATGTTCACCCTGCATGAGTCATAACTGGTTGAACCTAGGGTACTGAACTTACCATTGTAAACCATGTTAACCATGGTACCTTGATCCACGAAGACTCATGAGCCGGGCATGGTGGTATGGGACACCGTGGTCGAGCTGTCGGCCTACGCTGGGGCCACAAACCTCCCCGTAGTGACCAGTGAGCACCTAGTCTCGTGAGCAGATTATGGTGGTATGGGACACTATATTCTTGCTGTTGGCCTACACTGATCAGGCGACGAGTCCTTTGTAGTGACCGCGAGCGTATTCTGAGTCTACGGGAGGCGACGACCCTTCAGTAGCAGTAGAGTACAGTAGGCCTGTATTGATAAGGTGATGGGGGAGCGGAGCAACGAGTGCGTGCAACAGCCCTGGCAGCCCTTGCAGCGACCTACAAAATATACATCGTATGAGATTACTAGAAGTGACGACCCTAGACAGGATCTGTGTTGGGATTGATATAAGGGAAGTACCTTAGTTTCCCAATCCCGCTGTTTGAATGGACTAATAACAACTCGAAAATCATATCACCATAACATTGCATGTGCCTGGAAGATGTGGAGCACTTAAGGGACGATTGCATGCCGCGGTCGTAAGATGGTACCGTATGAGGGAGATGGTTGGTGAGGGCATACATCACGTCATGTCATGTTGCATTAACAACAGTATTAGGATTGTTTGATTTACTGCTTTACTATTATCGCATGATTGATTTGAGAACATGTTAATCCTAGCTCTATTATTCCACTGAGTTAGCTACTCATTCCCACGTTACGAGATGGTGTTTCCGGACACCCACCAGTCCCTTTTTGTGATTGCAGATGATGGCGCGGCCTGCGAGGTAGAGCCGAACTTGATGATGATGAGGAGGATCCCTCCTTTATGCATGTTCTGATCGACGGGATTATAGGAAGGTTGATTAGATACCTTGACACTTATCATTTTATATTTTTAGAGCACTCATGTATATTCTTTTATTTACTTTTGAAGTATACATGTATATGTTTAACCTGGTAACATGTTCACACTCAAGAGACACACAATAGTTTATATATGTTATACATACTATCACAAACTTCCGCTGGTTAATTTAACTGTCTCTGGAGTATGATATGCTGTTCTGGTGTAATGCCACTCATGTTTCATACATTAACACAGACAACATTCAATTATACATATTTATGTTGCATAAATAACATTTTGGAACTCGGGAGTGGAGTTTCTACTCGACCCCCCCGATTTTCGGGATGTTACAGATGGTATCAGAGCATGATTTGGATTAAACTGGGCCTAGGTTATGGTCACGTGATGTATGCTGTCAAATCCTTTGACTTAGGTGGGTGCGAGAAGGGTCTAGAAATTCTTTTAGGATCGCAGATTCACCAATAGGCGAAGACTATTCATATTGATCGCGCAATCGAATCCGTAACGCATCTTGGGTCGCATGAAGCGACCTGAGTAGCTCGTACGTTGTAGGTAAGTGGGTTGAGACATTATTGAACGATTCTAAACCCGTAAATGTGAATCCTCGGGCTGTGGGACAACCACAACCCCTGTATTCAATCGCCAGGGCTTAAAAACCCCGTTTCACCTAAAATCTTTAAAATTCTTCCTCTCACCACTCCAATCTTCAATTATTTATTATCCTTTTTATGTTAGGCATCAATCCTAATGTGAAAATAATATAAAATTATACTTTCACAAAATTTTATAGTGAATAGTAAAATTTCATGAAAAATGGCCATAATGCCATTCTAACTTCGCTTTCTTTAGCAACTAATGGGCTATATGGATGTACTAGCTCCTTCTACCCTAAAATCATATGCTGCATGATAGGGTTTTGTATTCGGGATTACAAATTACCCCCAGAAATCCTTGAACTCATGTTTGGGCCAATATAGGTCAATATACAATGAACTAAGGTTGGGACCATACCTTTTTGGGGTCCCTGAACCATGAGGGACTAGACCCATGTGGTCCCACCAGCCACCATGCAAGATGGCCGGCGATGCCATTGCCAGTTCGGCAATGCATCGCCGTCCGGTGGGGCCCACTGGATGTAATTTTCGGGCGCACGCCCTAATATGGCTAGGGAACCTCCCCCATATGTGGTTCACACCTTGAAACCCCCCATATACCCTACTTCCTTCACAAACAGCCCTTCCCCTAGCCCATTTACGTTTTCTTGCTGCCCTCACCCAAAACCGTAATTTCAAATCGTTCCCAAATCCATTCCTGGCCAAAAATGACCACACTCTTTCACTTTATTGCTGTTTTCAGCTTTCCCTCTTGTAGATTGCTTCTTTTGGAGCTCTCAAAACCCCTGAATCGAGCGAAAATCGGGAGGTGCTCCATTCCCCTTTTTCATTCTCTTTTCTTTCTGAAAATACATCCTAAGGGAGTTTGAATCATCCCTCTACAGGGCCTAGATTTCATTCTGTCCATTTGGACAACAATTTCTCCGCATTTCCTCCTCTATCGCCCGACTCGGACTAGTAATTTAGATCCATATATCACGGGTTATAGTTAGTCATTTCTTGGTTTTTGTGTGTAAGCCTGATAAGGCTAGTAGTTTGCTTATGTTGCTGTAGTAGCTGACTGACATAGCTCCCATGTACTTCTTTTCATGATACTTGTAGGGAGATATCCCTTGTATTATAACAATTTTAGTTTAATGAAATGCATGATGTTTTTCGGCTTGATTTGTGAATGTTTGTGTTGTGGTTTAGGCTTAATAAAGCCGAATTTGGTAAGATGGAATGCATGCCGTTCCGTTCGCTGTAAGGTATTGTCCCTAGATTGAGAGTATTATAACTCCCGGGATTCAGCCTACAAATTAATTTTTTTTCCAACCCCACCCTCCTACCAAACATACCACTTCCAATCCCGCCATGGGACTAGGAATGCCGTTCTATTTAATACAACTTAATGCTACTGGCCGTATAGGCCCTTGGGGTTTTGGACCTAGTGTTAACACTCCTAGATTTGAAGGATCTGACGATATAGGAAATCCAATTCTATTTAGATAATCTTGACCCTAAGCGACAGAAAAATTCCCTGTAGTAGAAATGGTATGGAACCATTTAATGTATAATCTTAGGCTTTAGATTATAGCTACTGAGTTACAGACTAGCCTACCAGTTGCCTTAAGTAGTGTAAAGCCTGTATATGCTAAGGAATTGTAGGTTAGATTTGGTTGAAGTAGGACCTTATTGCTTCGATAGATCCCCTTATGACTTATAGACTTCTGTTGCTACCCATAGGAAGGAGCCATTCACTCTTAGGGAACATTTATAAATCCCTCAGATTGAACTTAATATGAACTAGCACGCCCCTTAGAATTGCCTTCCCTAAGGGCTTATTGCATTCGGGAACGCAGAGTAAAGAAACTGCATGTAAGTGATGTATTCGCGGTTTGAGTCGACTTCTTAATCCTAGCGGTTACCAATGAATCCAATGCTCTGATCAAGCAGAGGATCGGCATCGACTCGGATTAAGAACTGATACAACGCATTTTCTGTCCTGATTAGACAGAAGGTTCAACGTATCCGGATTAGACCCACTACACAACCTTTCTTCTGTGATGGCCCAACCACCTACAACCAAACAGGATCACATTATCTTTGAAAAATGACGAGGACTTAAAGCCAGTAGAGAATTAGACGTCTTGCCACCAACTCATACCTGCCCCTGAATTCAATCACAATAGAGATTAGGCTCATCTCTATGATCATAGGTACCAATGCCATAGAATGCATCATTAGTAAGGAAAATCATGTAGAGAAAGGTTGTTTCCATTTTAGGTTAAGGATAGCCCCTAAGTTACACCTCGTTCCGATATACGGAGCGATGCATAGATTCTTGAACTTTAAGTAGAACCAAGTTTTAAGGGGGGTAGAACGTATTAAGTCTAATCCAGTTAGGTTAGTCAACGTTACCGTTCGATCAGAGTGGCTCAGCGGAAGAGTGGTTGGCCTCTTTCCCACTGGCCCAGGATCGAAACAATTGAGTTAGGATGTACGTACGGTTAGGTCAATAAATAGGATTGACCCTTTCTTAGAATGTCAATACTAAAGTCTTACTAGATGCTCCTTACCCTTCGCCAATTTCGGGGATGAAATTATGTTTTAAGGGGGGTAGATTGTAACACCCCGGATTTTGGCCAATCTGGGATTTGACGTCCTTAGGCAGTGGGTCAACTAAAACACCTGGAAAATCGCTCAGAACCTACTTCCATAACCAAAGAAATCACTTCGGATCAATTCCTTTGGAAAATGAGAGTAAGTTAGGTAGCGCAACGCTAGAATAGCTGGGAAATAGTCCCTGATCACTTTAAATACGTTCTACAAGACCCAAATCGAGTAGAACCAATGACTCTATAATACACTATATCCTCGGATCAAACTCTAAGCAGGTTTGTTCTCTGGACCACTTTGAAACTTTGTACTGGATCTAGAACGCACGTCGAAAGTCCGATACCTGCTATCTTAGACCGTTAGAACCGCCTAACTGGACTTGACAATCATTTCAAAAATTAAGTCCAACCGATAATCACAGGCTATTTCATTGAGCCCGGACTGAAGAGAGTGCGAATAGGGACAGAATTGGAATTTTAAATTCAAATCTGGCACATGACTTGACGTGTCAGTATTAAGCGTTCTGACCGTCAGAATTCAGTCAAATTACACCCTCGGATCAGGAAAAATTTCTATTTCATATCATGAGACTTGCAGCCCTAATCTACGTGCGGTGACCGCTGAACTGAAACTGGACCGCCACGTGCGATTTGTGAACCCTGCCGGACTGAAAACTTGATGTATGCTAGATCCAGTATGCATGAGCTTAAGTCCGATCGCGTTCGGCCAGGGGACCACTAGAAATGTCCTTTTGAACCAAAACAGCCCCGAATTGGATATACATCAAGTATACATTGTACCCGAGCCTATTTTGGGCACATTTGAGCTTATAAAAGGGGTTGAAACCCTCAGTCCTCTCTCCCATCCGAATTTGCAAAAAGCCTTAGATTGGGAGAGAGAAAAGGTGAGAGTTTGTGAGAGAAGGTGGGAGAGAATTCCACATGCTGCATGTGGATAAGCCACGCGCTCTAATCACTTTGCCGGTGATTTCTCCACATTTTCAGGTAAGAAAATACCCTTGAAGTTGCTGATTTGAGATTCCTTTCGTTCCATAGCATGTTAGCTGACGTATCTTGTAAATTAGGTTCTCTTATCGCCGTAGACGAAGCGTATACGCTCCGTTCGAAACGACACGTTTATAAGAGACAAGGTGCAGATTTTAGACGCTCTGATTGACTGTTTCCAAAGCTTTCAATATTGTTTAATAGTAGATTATCGACGGCAACGCCGTTTGACATGTACAACATGCTGTCCGTTTCCTGTTTCGTAAACCGGCGAAGAATATGAGATTTAGGGCATTTTAGTCATTTGTAGGAAGTACTGATTTCATTCATATTTTGCTGATGTGATTGACATGATTTGTTGTCGCATTAGAATGTTAGGAATGCGTGCATAATTAGTTTGGCGAAGAGATTCGCCTAAATACGCACTTCGGGTCGACATACAATATGTAGACTTATGTGTAGTGTAAGTGTTTGTATTAATGCTTGTATTAGTATGTATCGAATGAAATGATGTTATGGATTAGTTTAAGATTGGTTTCTCAATTGATATGCTGATGTGAATGATTTCCTACATGTTAGCCATATGCATGATTTCATTATATGAATGAAATGCATGTGCTTGATGATTCACGTAAGTTGTATGTTATAACATGTGCTTGGTGATTTCATTATGATGTAGTTTGAGATTGAATTCTCAATTAATTTGCTGATGGAAATGATTTCCTATATGTTGGCGATATGCATAATTTCATTATATGTATGAAAGGCATGTATCAGGTGATTTCCTTAAGTTGTATGTTACAACATGTGTTAACATGCTCATATGGTTGTATTTCATTTTCAATACTTTCACATGCTTTGCTGATGTGATTCCACATGTTTGGGACTATACTTAGTCCAGGCAGTCGGTAAGCGAACGAATTCGTGGTTAGCTTATCTTCGCCACGAAGGACGTGTCGATGAACACGAGTCGTGTTTGGAGTTGGCGGCAGTGGTTAGGCCACACGGAGTATTTTACGCACTTCATGTCGTTCAACTTGAGATGCGATCGTGCTAGTCGAGCCCGTCAAGTAACCCGACTGGCCATTGTATGTTCACCCTGCATGAGTCATAACTGGTTGAACCTAGGGTACTGAACTTACCATTGTAAACCATGTTAACCATGGTACCTTGATCCACGAAGACTCATGAGCCGAGCATGGTGGTATGGGACACCGTGGTCGAGCTGTCGGCCTATGCTGGGGCCACAAACCTCCCCGTAGTGACCAGTGAGCACCTAGTCTCGTGAGCAGATTATGGTGGTATGGGACACTATATTCTTGCTGTTGGCCTACACTGATCAGGCGACGAGTCCTTTGTAGTGACCGCGAGCGTATTCTGAGTCTACGGGAGGCGACGACCCTTCAGTAGCAGTAGAGTACAGTAGGCCTGTATTGATAAGGTGATGGGGGAGCGGAGCAACGAGTGCGTGCAACAGCCCTGGCAGCCCTTGCAGCGACCTACAAAATATACATCGTATGAGATTACTAGGAGTGAGACCCTAGACAGGATCTGTGTTGGGATTGATATAAGGGAAGTACCTTAGTTTCTTAATCCTGCTGTTTGAATGGACTAATAACAACTCGAAAATCATATCACCATAATATTGCATGTGCCTGGAAGATATGGAGCACTTGAGGGACGATTGCATGCCGCGGTCGTAAGATGATGTCGTATGAGGGAGATGGTCGGTGAGGACATACATCACGTCATGTCATATTGCATTAACAGAAGTATTAGGATTGTTTGATTTACTGCTTTACTATTATCGCATGATTGATTTGAGAACATGTTAATCCTAGCTCTATTATTCCACTGAGTTAGCTACTCATTCCCACGTTACGGGATGGTGTTTCCGGACACCCACCAGTCCCTTTTTGTGATTGCAGATGATGGCGCGGCCTACGAGGCGGAGCCGGACTTGATGATGATGAGGAGGATCCCTCCTTTATGCGTGTTCTGATCGACGGGATTATAGGAAGGTTGATTAGATACCTTGACACTTGTCATTTTATATTTTTAGAGCACTCATGTATATTCTTTTGTTTACTTTTGAAGTATACATGTTGTAAGACCCGTATCTTGGTCCGTACCTTTCCATACACTTCCGCGGTCTTACCGATCGAATTCCGGCAACTTTCGACCCTTAATCGATATCGATGCGCGACCCGGATTCATGTGCCGACAACCCGAGTCGACTCAACCCGAGACCAATACCTTAACGACCGCACCGTCACCGCGGTTTCGATACCGCGACTCGCGCGCTGAGGCGATACCCGGATCAAGAGATATGGGCCAACGTTCGGTGCGAGAAAATGCCGCGCGTTGTGAAAACCAAGGGAATCTCTACGATGTTTCACATCAATCACATCAATCCCATCAATCAATCACCCATCAATCCATCACATGTCAAGTACACATCACTTGCATCCCTTTTCCCAAGCAACAACAAAAGTCTCCCAAACCCATACCTATCTTACACAAAAAGCCAACAAAGTCTTCTTAACCCATACCTTTCTTACATAAAAGGCCAAAAAGTCAAGTTTTTCTTACACCACCATCACTCACCCATCCATCCATCACTCTCTCTCTCTCCCTTTACATCACTCTCTCTTTCTCTCTTTCTCATTTTAAGATTTTCAAGCAACTCCAAGAGCCCCATACGTATGAAAATTTCCAACCTTCCTAAGCTCTAAGTGGCCCACCTTCCTACCCCAAAATCTCCCATCTCAACCCTCCATTCTTCATCTTAGCCATTGAAGTTGAAGACAAGGTGCCAAGGAACCCCTAGGAGCGAGAAGATCGGACGGTGGGTGCATCTATAGGATAGTTTTCCTTATTTTTATGGTGGACCAAGTGAGGCCCACCGATCAATGGTGTGGATCTCACTTGGGACCCTAAAATGTGGCCGATGGACCACTCGGATCATCATGATCATTCCATGATGGGGCCATTCTCCATGGACCCCATCATGATGTTTATTTTCTCTTCAAAGGTCATCTAGACCATCCATGTTGGTGGGAAAAGTATTCCCACCGTTGATTTTAAATTTCGGTGGTCCCGCATGCTTTAAGGCCCACTTGATGTATGATTTCATGTAAGGGAGGCCCCATAATGTCGGGGTCCCTCCATCACAAGGCGTCCCACTCTCCATCTCTCTCTCTCTCTCTTTCATTCCTCTTATTTTATTTTATTTTTATTTGATTTTTATTTTTATGAAAGGGGTTGTGTGGCCTACTTGAATGGACCTCACCTTGAGGTATTTATTGGGTCTAAGAGTCCTTCAAGTGGGGCCCACCTTGCATGTTGAACCCCATCATCCATTAGTGGTGGCCCACTTCAAAAGGGCCCACCACCATGTGCTTTAAAGAAAAAAAAAAAAAGAGCTTACCGTCCAGCGTCTGGGACGCTGGACGTCCCTACCCAAAAAGAAAAAAAAAAGTGGTTTTGGTGGGCCGGCTTATGCAGGCCCCACCTTGATACATATGTTCAATCCAAGCCGTCCATCCGCTCACTCATATCAGTTTAGGCGTTGAAAAAAAATGGGAAGCTGATCTGACTTGCTGGTGGGCCATACCTTAGAAAATAGCGATCTCTACCGTTTAAAGTCCCCTAGATTTCTCCTACGCACCGAATTAAGCCCAAGTTTGGACTCTGTTTGTCGGTATCGAGCCGGTGGAGCCAATGGATGGGTTGGATTTCCTGATGGTGGGCCCTACCTGTGAAAATCCTCAATTTTTTTTTTTTCAAAAAAAAAATAAAATTCAAAGAATGAGGCAGTGCCTCTGCCTTGACCGTGCACGGCAGCAGCAGGCGCTGCGTGCACGGTCGGCCGTGCAGTTACCCACGGCTGCTGCCGTGGGTCCCACATGATGTATATGTTTTATCTACTCCGTTCATTGGGTGGGTCCCCTGCTCAGGTGGGCCCCCTCCGAATTTCAGGTTGATCCAAAACTCAAGTGGCCCACACCACATGAAACAGTGGGACAGTACCCCTACCATTAAAGACCATTTTTGGGCCCGCATACGCATTGGATCAAGCTGAAATTTATGTTTCCCCTTCATCCAGGTCAGAGTGACCTTATGAATGGGTTGGATGTCATCTAAACATCACAGTGGGCCCCGCTTGGGACCCACAACATTAAATGTGTTGTAGCCCACCGTCCAGTGGACGGTGGCGTCCACCTGCTGTTGCGTTATCTCCACCGTCCAGCGGACGGTGGAGCCCTCCTTGATGCACACGTCACCCCCGCTGTCCAGCGGCAATGGGACCCACCCATGATGCATGGGCTGCATCCAAACCGTCCATTCATTTTAAGAGTATATGTTATGACATAGGCATAGAGAATGAGTTAGATCCTTAGCTCATATTGACCCCACCTTGACCTGTTTTGGGAACTATCTTAATGTAATTCCAGTAGTTCATTGGGGCCCACTTTGATTTATGTAAGAGTCCATGAGATTGGGCCCAAATTGGTATGTTCCAAGGCCATAAGACTAGGCCAATTGAT
Source organism: Magnolia kwangsiensis (assembly GCA_037074715.1). Taxonomy (NCBI): domain Eukaryota; kingdom Viridiplantae; phylum Streptophyta; class Magnoliopsida; order Magnoliales; family Magnoliaceae; genus Magnolia; species Magnolia kwangsiensis. The sequence goes on along the minus strand of CM073589.1, from coordinate 84,053,282 downwards.
ATAGTGTAAGGCCATGAGACTAAACCCATTGATTATAAAAGGGGTCCATGGGATTAGGCCCATCAGACTTATTTGAGGCCCATGGGATTGGACCATTTGATATATTCCAAGGCCCTTGGGTCCAAACCCATTTAATTTATAAAAGAACCTATGGGTTTAGGCCCATCTGATTTATGCAAGGTCTACGGTTTTAGGCCCATTTGATTATAAAAAAGGGCCCATGGGATTAGGCCCATTGGATTTGATTGAGACCCATGAGTTAGGGCCATTTATTTGATTAAAGCCTAGGGGTTTGGGCCCATTTGACTCATGTCAGGTCCATGGGTTGAGGCCCACTTGATCTGCACGTGGGACCCAATTGGTGTGGCCCATTGGTCACATATTAGACGCATATGACTAAGCTCATTTGATACGATCCAAGGCTCACGGATTTTGACCCATTGCAATGCACATAAGACCCATTGGTATGACCCAGTTATGTGGCCCATCTGATGAATAAAAGGCCCATAGGATATGGCCCATTTGATATATATGTAAGGTTCAATGGAAAGAACCTACGGTCCATTGCAATGTGTGAATCCATTACAGACTAAGTACCGATGTTTACGAAGATCGTGCCTTGGGGGCAATGTTGGTTTGACGTCCACATTGCGAGAGTAATGCTGGTTGGATGTCCACATTACGACTCTCCTTAGGGCCCATTACTGGGCTGTACTTATTGTGTATAGGCCGTCTAGGACCATCTACATTGTAAGATAGTTCATTTTATTATACCATGTTTAATACAATTTCATGATTCATGATCATACGCATCATATGTATGCTTGACGTGAGGATTGTCTGATCACAGCATTGCCTTCGGACAGGTTGTTTATGGGCTCCCCGGTTAGGCGGTGTTGCCCTACATGAGCACACGGTATGCGCAAGATTGGTTGCATGACTGGATAGCGTGATTCATGCATTCTGCATTTGTGTGACATGGTTATTATACGCCCTAGCGACATCAGGGCCGTAGCCTCCACAGACGCATCGTGGTTGGCAGGATTGGATACCGAAAATCTTGTTTTACATGGGGTACTATAGATATCCCTGGGTGAAAGTTCCTAAACCCTTATGGTACCAAGAGGTTGCTCCAACGTCTAGACCGAGTGGGTAGATGAGCGTTGAGTGCCGATTACCAGACGGTTACGCTCTTCACTGTGTCGTGGTCGGTTGGAAGGGGGTGCAGCCTTACCCGTCCGAGTGTAGGGGGCAATGGTAGGCTGAGTTTGACCAGCTCAAGGAATGGGTCCGCTATCGACGAGTCTCGCCCGATATTGGCAGACGGATAGTGTGGTCTCTTCCACTTACCTTATTGCGCGTGATGTGGCGGTAATCTGGTTTAGAGTCTACTAGACCCCGGTGATATTCCATACTTTGAGTTGTACTGATATGTGGACATTGATGAGGACCTGTATGCTTGAGTTGCATTGCACATCGTATGGCCTTGGTTGGCTGATACCATTCATGTCTTGCATTGCATAGCCTTAGTACGGCTCATGATGTTATGATTCCATCTGCATATTCCGCATTACTCTGTCATTGCATATTCATATTACTACTTTGTGCACACACTTTCACCATCCTCTAAGCTTTTTCTAAGCTTATGCACGACCGTTGCGTGCAGGTGACGTTGGATCGCAGCAGCGCTGAGACAGGAGCACGTTGCTGAGCTTTTTGGAGTTTTTGTACCTTGTCATTGTATTTCCCTTTATGCTCATTGTACTTGTAAAGTTTTTGATCATAGTGGAAATGTAATGGAGTTCTTGGTTGTTGTTTGTGGGTTATGCCTTTGGTTATGCTTAATACGAATCAAACTGATGTTGAAAATCCTCCTCGTAGCATCCCAGGATCGGAACCTGGCGAATGGGAGCTAGGAGCCGAGAATGGGGTTCTACGGAGGCTGTCGGCGTCAGATTCGGCGATCGAGAATTTTGTGAGCCCGGTTTCCGAGTTTGGGGAGTGACAGAAGTTAGTATCAGAGCATAACTTGGGAATAACCGAGAAAAACATTACATGTTTGCTATGAGTGAAGAATGACTAAGTTCCGAAGTTCGGGTAGCTTCGCGACCCTCCGACTCATACCGTTAACGTGTGTACCTTTGAGAGTTCTGAAGTTGATAAGCGCCTTCGCTCTTTCCTGTAGGATATGGCGCCTGTGAGAGTTACTCGCTCGACTCCCACACCACCACCTGAGGATTCTGCTTTACCATCGGAGGCTCCAGCTTTACCTCCTGCGTCTCCCGTTCCACCCTCAGAGATCCCTGATTCCTCCCATGAGGATGACATTCCTCCACCTGAGGTCGATGAGGAGCCGACTGTGACTGTGAGTGCCTCTCAGTTACAGCAGATGTTACAGGCTGTGACAGCTGCACTCCAGGGACAGGGCAGACGCCTAGCTGTTTCACCAGCTCAGGCAGAGCAGGAGCGCGTGAGCGCCGTACTTCGTGAGTTTAGACGGCATGATCCCCCACGTTTTCAGGGCGAGCCAGATCCGACCGCAGCTGAGAGATGGCGCTCCGATGTGGAGAAGATATTCGATACCATGTTATGCACGACCGAGCAGCGTGTCCGGTTAGCAGTATTTCTCTTCCACGGTGAGGCCGAGCATTGGTGGACCTCTGTCGCCCGTGTCGCCGGACCTGATTATGTCTGGACATGGGAGGACTTTGTGAACTGATTCGAGGAGCAGTACTTCCCTGACCATATCCGCCGTTAGCGAGCTTTAGAGTTTGAGACTCTGGTGCAGAGAGATATGACTGTGGCGCAGTACGCGGCTCGTTTCATGGCTCTATCGAGATTTGCGCCGTACATGGTTGATGACAAGGGGCGGAAGGCCCGTCGTTTCGAGCACGGCTTACGTTACGGCCTTCGAGGTCGTGTTATTGGGCATGAGCTTCCTACTTTCCAGGCAGTAGTACGGAAAGCTCAGATATATGAGACTGAGTGGGCCGGTTCTCAGTCTGATCGTGGTCAGAGGGGAGACCGGAAGAGGCAGGCTCCTTCCAGTCCTTCCCAGTAGCGTCGACCACAGCAGCAGAGGCGCACAGGTCGCCCAGCTTTCCGTGCACCATCAGCACCAGTAGCACCTCCACCACCACCTCAGAGGCAGTTCACAGGCACTTGCTTCAGGTACGGTGCGACGGGACACCGTTCATGGGAGTGTCCCAGCCCCCAGTAGCAGCAGAGAGGTCCACAGCAGCAGAGACCTCCACCGCAGCAGCAGAGACCCCCATAGCAGCAGCGACAGCAGCCTCCACCACCGAGGCCACCTCAGCAGCAGCATCAGCATCATCACCAGCCTCAGAGACCACAGCAGCAGAGGCAGCAGTTTCGACCGCCTTAGCGACCCCATCAGCAGCAGCAGCACGCTCAGAGGGGACAGGCACCTCCCCAGCCAGCTCAGGCTAGGTTTTATGCAGCTCAGCAGGACCCTTAGTCTTCTGGAGGAGTTGTTGAGGGTATACTGCCAGTTTCTGCATGCATTGCAGGTGTATTGTTTGATTCTGGTGCATCGCATTCTTTTGTGGTCGAGAGCTTCTGTCGATCGGCTGGTTTACCGTTGGAGTCTGTTGATGAGAGCCTATCAGTATCGACTCCCTTAGGGAGGACTGCAGCGTTGGGATGATTTTGTTCGTCTTATCCCGTTCTAGTTGGGGATACATTCCTGCCCGCTGATTTGTTTTTTTTACCGATGTCCGAGTTCGACGTCATCCTGGGCATGGATTGGCTCGCCGAGTACTATGCCATTTTGGACTGCGCCGCGAGGACCGTCACGTTTTGTATACCCGGCGTGCCACAGTTCCAGTTCGTTGCAGAGGCCAGAGGAGAGCGGTTGTCTTGTTTGATGTCTTGCGCCATAGAGGAGCCTGTAGCTATTTGCATCGACCATTTGCCGATAGTATGCGATTTTCCCGATGTGTTTCAGGAGATTCTGGGATTACCGCCTCGTCGACTCACCGAGTTTCAGATCGATCTCGTGCCCGGTACCGCGCCTATTTCGAAGGCCCCGTATCGTATGGCACCGTTGGAGTTACTGGAATTGCAGAAGCAGTTGGACGAGTTACGTGAGTTGGGTTTTATCCGTCCGAGCAGTTCACCGTGGGGAGTGCCGGTACTCTTTGTGAAGAAGAAGGATGGTTCGTTGAGGCTCTGCGTTGACTATCGCGAGCTCAACAAAGTCACGATCAAGAACAAGTACCCGCTCCCTAGGATTGATGATTTGTTTGACCAGCTGCAGGGTGCACAGTTCTTTTCGAAGATTGACCTGCGTTCCGGTTATCATCAGATTCGGGTCCGAGATGAGGACATTCTGAAGACGGCATTTAGGACGCGTTACGGTCATTTTGAGTTTCAGGTCATGTCCTTCGGACTGACCAATGCACCCGCGGTCTTCATGCAGCTGATGAACGAGGTTTTTCGCCCATATCTGGATCAGTTTGTTGTAGTCTTCATCGACAACATTCTGATCTACTCGAGGACCCGTGAGGAGCATGAGAAGCACTTGGAGATTACTCTACAGACCCTCCGCGCACACCAGCTGTATGCGAAGCTGGAGAAGTGCGAGTTCTGGCAGGAGGAGGTGAAGTTCCTCGGTCACGTGGTGACGAGGGAGGGTGTCGCAGTGGACCCCTAGAAGGTCGAGGCAGTGCGTCAGTGGGGCCAGCCCACGACTGCGACAGAGATCCGTAGTTTCCTTGGTTTAGCGGGCTATTATCGACGTTTCATTGAGGGCTTCTCTCGTATTGCAGCCCCGCTGACCAGGTTGACTCGGAAGGGCGCAGAGTTTATTTGGAGTGATGCCTGTGAGCGAGCATTTATGGAGTTGAAGGACCGTCTGACGTCCGCTCCTGTCCTCACTCTTCCCTCTGGGAGTGACGGCTTTATTGTATTCACCGATGCCTCACATATCGGTTTGGGTGCTGTCCTGATGCAGCACGGGAGACCAGTGGCCTTTGCGTCTCGTCAGTTCAAGGTCCATGAGCTGAACTACCCTACACATGACTTAGAGCTGGCTGCAGTTGTCTTCGCACTGAAGGTGTGGAGGCACTATCTTTATGGGGTCAGGTTCGAGCTTTTCTCTGATCACAAGAGCTTGAAGTACCTCTTCTCGCAGTCTGAGTTGAATATGAGACAGAGGCGCTGGATGGAGCTCCTGAAGGACTATGATTTCGACCTCCAGTACCACCCGGGCAAGGCGAACGTGGTGGCAGATGCCCTCAGCCGTCAGCCACGAGACCTAGTAGCGCATATGATGATTCAGGAGTGGCGGATGCTTGAGGATATTGCTGCATATGACTTTGAGTTCGGCTTGCAGTCTTCCATTGTACAGTTATCGAGCTTGTCGATTCAACCCTCTCTTGTTGCTAGGGTGATCGAGGCTCAGCAGGCTGATGAGTCGTTGTAGAGTTATATGGCTGAGGCGGCATCTGAGGGTCAGGCAGACTGGCAGATCGGTACAGACGGTGGACTTCGCTTCAGAGGCCGATTATGTGTCTCGGATATCCCAGAGTTACGCAGAGATCTTATGACTGAGGCACATCGATCGCGATTTTCTATCCACCCGGGCTCTACGAAGATGTACCGTGACATGAGGCGACAGTATTTTTGGGCAGGGATGAAGCGCCAGATCGCCAGTTTTGTGGCCGAGTGTGACACGTGCCAGCGTGTCAAGGCCGATCATCAGAGACCTCCTGGTCTATTGCAGCCGTTGAGCGTCCCGATGTGGAAGTGGGAGAACGTGTCGACTGATTTCATTATGGGTTTGCCGAGGACTCAGCGCGGTCATGACGCCATTTGGGTTGTTGTGGATCGTCTGACGAAGTCGGCACATTTTCTTGCGATGCGTGTGACTTGGTTATGGACCGGCTTGCGAGACTATTCATTGAGGAGATTGTGAGACTGCATAGCGTTCCAGTGTCGATCGTTTCTGACCGAGACTCGAGATTCACGTCTCAGTTTTGGGGGAGCTTCCAGCGTGCGATGGGGACTGATTTGCAGCTCAGCACCGCGTACCATCCGCAGACCGATGGCCAGACTGAGAGGGTCAATCAGATACTTGAGGATATGCTTCGGGCCTGCGCGATTGACTTCGGGGGTAGCTGGGATGAGCATCTGCGATTGGCTGAGGTCGCGTACAATAACAGCTATCAGGCGACCATCGGCATGGCTCCTTTTGAGGCACTATATGGCAGACCATGCAGATCACCGAGTTGCTGGACCGAGGTTGGAGAGTGCCGTCTCCTAGGTCCCGAGCTTGTGCAAGAGACTTCAGATGCTATTGACATCATCAGGCAGAGGATGCACACAGCTCAGAGCCGACAGAAGAGTTCTGCTGATCGTCGGCGTCATCCCTTGGAGTTTGATGTAGGGGACCATGTGTATCTCAAGGTCTCGCCCATGAAGGGCGTAGTTCGATTTGGAGCGAAGGGCAAGCTTGCTTCGAGATTCATAGGACCTTTTGAGAACACTGGGCGCGTTGGCGCCGTGGCCTATCGGCTTGCATTGCCATCACAGTTGTCTGGCGTCCATGACGTTTTCCACGTCTCCATGTTGAGGAAGTGTGGGTCAGACATAGCTCCCGTTATTGATTGCCAGCCGTTGGAGGTTCGTGAGGACGCTTCTTACATTGAGCAGCCAGTTCGTATCCTTGATCGGAAGGAGCAGGTCCTCAGAACCAAGGTCATTCCGTTGGTGAAGGTGCAGTGAGGTCACCATTCTGTTGAGGAGGCTTCTTGGGAGCGTGAGGCTGAGATTTGAGAGCGTTATCCTCATCTCTTCGATGGTTGATCATGTGATGTATTTTGTATGCTATTTCCGATTCTATATGATGATATTATGTCATTTCTTGTTCATGAGTAATGCTTAGATGTGATGATTGGATAAATTTCGAGGACGAAATTTTTATAAGGAGGGGAGAGCTGTAAGACCCGTATCTTAGTCCGTACCTTTCCATACACTTCCGCGGTCTTACCGGTCGAATTCCGGCAACTTTCGACCCTTAATCGATATCGACGTGCGAACCGGATTCATGTGCCGACAACCCGAGTCGACTCAACCCGAGACCAATACCTTAACGACCGCACCGTCGCCGCGGTTCCGATACCGTGACTCGTGCGCCGAGGCGATACCCGGATCAAGAGATATGGGCCAACGTTCGGTGCGAGAAAACGCCGCGCGTTGCGAAAACTAAGGGAATCTCTACGATGTGTCACATCAATCACATCAATCCCATCAATCAATCACCCATCAATCCATCACATGTCAAGTACACATCACTTCCATTTTTTTTCCCAAGCAACCACAAAAGTCTCCCAAACCCATACCTCTCTTACACAAAAAGCCAACAAAGTCTTCTTAACCCATACCTTTCTTACACAAAAGGCCAAAAAGTCAAGTTTTTCTTACACCACCATCACTCACCCATCCATCCATCACTCTCTCTCTCTCCCTTTACATCACTCTCTCTTTCTCTCTTTCTCATTTCAAGATTTTCAAGCAACTCCAAGAGCCCCATACGTATGAAAATTTCCAACCTTCCTAAGCTCTAAGTGGCCCACCTTCCTACCCCAAAATCTCCCATCTCAACCCTCCATTCTTCATCTTAGCCATTGAAGTTGAAGACAAGGTGCCAAGGAACCCCTAGGAGCGAGAAGATCGGACGGTGGGTGCATCTATAGGATAGTTTTCCTTGTTTTTATGGTGGACCAAGTGAGGCCCACCGATCAATGGTGTGGATCTCACTTGGGACCCTAAAATGTGACCGATGGACCACTCGGATCATCATGATCATTCCATGATGGGTCCATTCTCCATGGACCTCATCATGATGTTTATTTTCTCTTCAAAGGTCATCTAGACCATCCATGTTGGTGGGAAAAGTATCCCCACCGTTGATTTTAAATTTCAGTGGTCCCGCATGCTTTCAGGCCCACTTGATGTATGATTTCATGTAAGGGAGGGCCCATAATGTCGGGGTCCCTCCATCACAAGGCGTCCCACTCTCCATCTCTCTCTCTCTCTCTCTTTCATTCCTCTTATTTTATTTTATTTTTATTTGATTTTTATTTTTATGAAAGGGGTTGTGTGGCCCACTTGAATGGACCTCACCTTGAGGTATTTATTGGGTCTAAGAGTCCTTCAAGTGGGGCCCACCTTGCATGTTGAACCCCATCATCCATTAGTGGTGGCCCACTTCAAAAGGGCCCACCACCATGTGCTTTAAAGAAAAAAAAAAAAAAGAGCTTACCGTCCAGCGTCTGGGACGCTGGACGTCCCTACCCAAAAAGAAAAAAAAAAAAGTGGTTTTGGTGGGCCGGCTTATGCAGGCCCCACCTTGATACATATGTTCAATCCAAGCCGTCCATCCGCTCACTCATATCAGTTTAGGCGTTGAAAAAAAATGGGAAGCTGATCTGACCTGCTGGTGGGCCATACCTTAGAAAATAGCGATCTCTACCGTTTAAAGTCCCCTAGATTTCTTTTACGCACCGAATTAAGCCCAAGTTTGGACTCTGTTTGTCGGTATCGAGCCGGTGGAGCCAATGGATGGGTTGGATTTCCTGATGGTGGGCCCTACCTGTGAAAATCCTCAGATTTTCTTTTTTTCAAAAAAAAAATAAAATTCAAAGAATGAGGCAGTGCCTCTGCCTTGACCGTGCACGGCAGCAGCAGGCGCTGCATGCACGGTCGGCCGTGCAGTCACCCACGGCTGCTGCCGTGGGCCCCACATGATGTATATGTTTTATCTACTCCGTTCATTGGGTGGGTCCCCTGCTCAGGTGGGCCCCCTTCGAATTTCAGGTTGATCCAAAACTCAAGCGGCCCACACCACATGAAACAGTGGGACAGTACCCCTACCATTAAAGACCATTTTTGGGCCCGCATACGTGTTGGATCAAGCTGAAATTTATGTTTCCCCTTCATCCAGGTCAGAGTGACCTTATGAATGGGTTGGATGTCATCTAAACATCACAGTGGGCCCCTCTTGGGACCCACAACATTAAATGTGTTGTAGCCCACCGTCCAGTGGACGGTGGCGCCCACCTGCTGCTGCGTTATCTCCACCGTCCAGCGGACGGTGGAGCCCTCCTTGATGCACACGTCACCCCCGCTGTCCAGCGGCAATGGGACCCACCCATGATGCATGGGCTGCATCCAAACCGTCCATTCATTTTAAGAGTATATGTTATGACATAGGCATAGAGAATGAGTTAGATCCTTAGCTCATATTGACCCCACCTTGACCTGTTTTGGGAACTATCTTAATGTAATTCCAGTAGTTCATTGGGGCCCACTTTGATTTATGTAAGAGTCCATGAGATTGGGCCCAAATTGGTATGTTCCAAGGCCATAAGACTAGGCCAGTTGATATAGTGTAAGGCCATGAGACTAAACCCATTGATTATAAAAGGGGTCCATGGGATTAGGCCCATCGGACTTATTTGAGGCCCATGGGATTGGACCATTTGATATATTCCAAGGCCCTTGGGTCCAAACCCATTTAATTTATAAAAGAACCTATGGGTTTAGGCCCATCTGATTTATGCAAGGTCTACGGTTTTAGGCCCATTTGATTATAAAAAAGGGCCCATGGGATTAGGCCCATTGGATTTGATTGAGACCCATGAGTTAGGGCCATTTATTTGATTAAAGCCTAGGGGTTTGGGCCCATTTGACTCATGTCAGGTCCATGGGTTGAGGCCCACTTGATCTGCACGTGGGACCCAATTGGTGTGGCCCATTGGTCACATATTAGACGCATATGACTAAGCTCATTTGATACGATCCAAGGCTCACGGATTTTGACCCATTGCAATGCACATAAGACCCATTGGTATGACCCAGTTATGTGGCCCATCTGATGAATAAAAGGCCCATAGGATATGGCCCATTTGATATATATGTAAGGTTCAATGGAAAGAACCTACGGTCCATTGCAATGTGTGAATCCATTACAGACTAAGTACCGATGTTTACGAAGATCGTGCCTTGGGGGCAATGTTGGTTTGACGTCCACATTGCGAGAATAATGCTGGTTGGATGTCCACATTACGACTCTCCTTAGGGCCCATTACTAGGCTGTACTTATTGTGTATAGGCCGTCCAGGACCATCTATATTATAAGATAGTTCATTTTATTATACCATGTTTAGTACAGTTTCATGATTCATGATCATACGCATCATATGTATGCTTGACGTGAGGATTGTCTGATCACAGCATTGCCTTCGGACAGGTTGTTTATGGGCTCCCCGGTTAGGCGGTGTTGCCCTACATGAGCGCACGGTATGCGCAAGATTGGTTGCATGACTGGATAGCGTGATTCATGCATTCTGCATTTGTGTGACATGGTTATTATACGCCCTAGCAACATCAGGGCCGTAGCCTCCACAGACGCATCGTGGTTGGCAGGATTGGATACCGAAAATCTTGTTTTACATGGGGTACTATAGATATCCCTGGGTGAAAGTCCCTAAACCCTTATGGTACCAAGAGGTTGCTCCAACATCTAGACCGAGTGGGTAGATGAGCGTTGAGTGCCGATTACCAGACGGTTACGCTCTCCACTGTGTCGTGATCGGTTGGAAGGGGGTGCGGCCTTACCCGTCCGAGTGTAGGGGGCAATGCTAGGCTGAGTTTGACCAGCTCGAGGAATGGGTCCGCTATCGACGAGTCTCGCCCGATATTGGCAGACGGATAGTGTGGTCTCTTCCACTTACCTTATTGCGCGCGATGTGGCGGCAATCTGGTTTAGAGTGTACTAGACCCCGGTGATTTCCACATATAATATGACAGATCCTTATATCAAGGAGATGTCTAATACACAACAATCATGTTCTTACATTCAAACCATATGGCAGGCATAAATCATATTGATTTAGGCATTTCAACAAACACTTAGTCTACACACATTAGTCTACATAGCATATGTAGGCCAATATGTGCATTAGGGCGGATCTCTTTGCCAAACAGATCATACACGCATAACTATCATAGGTACAATCATATTAGAAAAATACGTACGTATATAGTATTTTCTATAAATACCTAAAATACCCTAAATCTCATATTCTTCATACGTATTCGAAATGAAAAATAGACAGCATGTTCTACATGTCAAACCGCATCCTTATCAGCAATCTACCATTAAACGACATTGAAAGCTTTGAAAACAGGTAATCTAAGCGTCTAAAATCCACACCTTACGCCGTAGTAGCATAACGAATCGAATAAGAACTCTACGTCGTCGTCAACGACTGATTGACAACCTACAACACAACATAAGTCAGCTACTTCGCTACTTGGATTGATAGAATCCCTAAAACAGGTTAGGGTTAGGGTTTTCTTACCTAGAACGGAGTTAAAATCGCCAGAATAGCGATGCAGGTGGATGAATTTGGCACGTGGAGCAGCAGGGAAGAATCCTAGGAGAAAGCTCCAACTTCTCCCTCACTTTCTCTCTCTTTTCTCTCCTCTCTCCAAGGGTTTTTCCCAAATTCGTATGAGTTAGAAGGCTAAGGGTTTAAGGCCCTTTTATAAGCCCAAACATAACCAAAACAAACTCCAAGTCAAGGTATACTTGGGTTACAGCCAAATCGGGTCTTTCCCGATCCAAAAGAACATTTCTGGAGGTCCCCTGACTGAATGCGATCAGACTTAAGCTCATGGATGTTGGATCCTGATCACATTGAGTTTTCAGTTCGATAGAGTTCCCATATCGCACGTGGCGGACCAGTTTCAGTTCAGCGATCACCGAGACTCGATCAGAGATTCCAAGTACATTGACCTGAGTGGGAAATGTTCCCTGATCCGAGGGTGTATTTGGGTTAGATTCCGACGGCCAGAACGCTTAAAAAATTTCGCGTAAGCGACATGTGCCAGATTTATTTAAATTGAATTAATTTTCTAAAGATTTTTCTTTTCTCACTCTCTTTACTCCGGACTCAGTAAAATGGTCTCAGGATATCGGTTGGGCTTGATTTTCGAAATGGTTGTCAAGTCCAATAAGGCGGTCATAATGGTCTGAGATTGTTGATATCGGACTTTCGACACGCGGTCTAGATCCAATACAAAGTGTCAAAGGGTTCCTGAGAGCAAATGGGTTTAGAGTTTGATCCTAGGTTTTAAGGTAAGGTAGCGGTAACAATTCTAGAGGTTTTGGGTCTTACAGATCGTATTTAAAGTGGTTGGTGCTTATTTCACAGGTAATCTAGTGTAGCGCTGGCTAATTCACGTTAAATTCTAAAGAATTAGGTTTTGAATGATTTATTTGGCTTTAGAATTGGGTTCTGAGAGGTTATCAAGGTGTTATGGTTGACCCATTGCCTAAGGATGTCTAACCCCAGGTTGGTAAAAATTCAGGGTGTTACATCCAACACGCAAGCCCGCAGCATGTCCTCTAGAATCTGGTTCACCAGCTCTGTCTGTCCGTCTGTCTGTGGGTGGAAAGCAGTACTGAACTTCAACTTCACACCCATAGCTTCCTAGATGCGAGTCCAGAAAATAGAAGTAAAGCACGTGTCTCTGTCTGACACAATCTCTAAGGGAACTCCATGCAGACGCACTATCGCCCTAATGTATAGTCTAGCCAACTCGTCTGCAGAGTTCATAAATCTGATCGGTAGGAAGTGCGCCGACTTCGTCAAACGGTCGACGATTACCCAAATAGAATCATGTCCCTTCCTCATCTTCGGTAGTCCCGAAATGAAATCCATAGAAATGAAGTCTCACTTCCACTATGCTATAGGCATAGGCTGAAGGAGACTAGGAGGTCGGCGATGCTCTGCCTTCACCTGCTGGCAAGTGAGACAACGAGACACGAAATCTGTGGTGTGGGTCTTCATACCATCCCACCAATAGGTCCTCTTCTCGTCACGATACATCTTTGTGCTGCCCGAATGCATCGCAAGTCTAGAACTGTGCGCAGCCTCGAGAATCTCTCATCTCAAGTCAGGGACATCTGGGACGCATAGGCGGCCACGATAATGTAAGCCCCCATCCGTTCCAACTCGCCACTCGGTGTCTGCATCATCAATGGCCTGCTCTCGAAGCTCAGTCAGACTCTTGTCGTCCCTCTACACCGTGATGACCCTGTCATCGATAAGAGGTCGCACCTGAACATGTGCGATAAACTCAAATGGCTCCTCCACAGTGAGTTTCTGCTCAAAGTCTCATAAAAACTCAACCATGTCCCACTTGGCAACCATCAACGAAGCAGTAAACTTTATTACTTTCTTACTACTCAACGCATCAGCCACAAGGTTCGCCTTGCCCGGATGGTAGGAAAATTCAAACTTAAAGTCCTTCAAAGTCTCCATCCATCGTCGCTGCCTCATATTCAGGTCTCACTACGTGAATATGTACTTGAGGCTCTTGTGGTCGCAAAAGAGCTCGAACTCCTCTCCATAGAGGTAATGTCTCCAGAGCTTCAATGCGAAAATGACAGCTGCCAACTCTAGGTCATGTGTAGGGTAATTCTCCTCGTGCTTCCTTAATTGTCTCGAGGCATACGAAATTACCCTGTCCTTCTGCATAAGAACACAACTCAGACCAACGCTAGATGCGTCGGTGTATATCGTATACTTAACTCCTTGCTCTGTTAATACTAGCACAGGGGCGGACGTCAACTTATCCTTAACCTCCTAAAAAGCTGCCTCCACCTTCTCATTCCAGGCGAACTTCAGATCCTTCCGTGTCAACTGAGTCAGGGGTCTTGCTATCTTAGAGAAGTCCCGAATAAATCGTCATAGTAGCCAGCAAGTCCCAAGAAACTCCTCACCTCGGTAACCGAACCAAGCTGCTTCCAGTCCTGCACCACTGCTACCTTAGAAAGGTCCACCGCCATCCCATCCTTGGACACCACATGTCCTAAAAACTTGACTTCCTTCTTCCAGAAGTCTCACTTCTTATACTGTGCAAACAACTGATGCTGCCTCAGTGTATCCAAGACCAATCGCAAGTGCTCCTCATGCTCCTCTCGACTCTTGGAATATACCAAAAATGTCGTCTATAAACACGATGATGAATCGATAGAGGAACGGCCAGAATACTCTGTTCATCACATCCATGAACACGGCTGGTGCATTCGTAAGACCGAACGACATCACGGGAAACTCGTAGTGGCTAAAGCTAGTCCTGAAAGCCATCTTCTGCACGTCCTCATCCCTGACGTGCAGCTGGTGATACCCTGACTGCAGATCAATCTTCAAGAAGTACTACGCTCCTCTCTGTTGATCAAATAGGTCATCGATCCTGGGCAAAGGGTATCTATTCTTCACCGTAATCTGATTCAACCTGCAGTAATCAATACATAACCGCAGTGAACCATCCTTCTTTGTCACAAACAACACGGGTGCTCCCCAAGGGGACACACTCGGTCGTATGAAGCCAACCTCCAATAGATCATCGATCTGTTTCTTCAGCTCCTCCATCTCACATGGGGCCATGTGATACATCGGCAGTGAGATGGGCATCGAACCGGGTACCAGGTCGATAGAAAAATTGATCTCACGCTGAGGTGGCAACCTAGGAATCTTCCTGAACAGATCCTCATAATCATGGACTACTGGCATGCGCTCAAGTGTCGGGGCATCAACATCCCTCAATAAGGAAGCGTAGCAAAGTACTAAAAATGGGAGATTAACCTACACTGGAAATGTAAAGAACGTGCCCTCCGGCTCGTAGACTATCACTATATGGGTCTTGCAGTCAATCTCGGCCCTCCCTGCAGTCAGCCAATTCATGCCAAGAATGACATCTAAATAATAGAGAGAGGGGTCGACGACAAGGTCAATGGCCATCGTCCTGCTCCCTAGATCTAGTAAACAACCCTCACACATCATAGTGGCATCCGAAAAGGTCTCGTGCATTGTGTAACGCCCGTGAAAAATTCGTACTTGGGTTCGAGTACCAACTCGACCCGAAATCGCGTAGAATTAATTTCCATGGAAATTAAGCGTAAGTTAGCTAGCGCAACACTAGAGTAGCTGGGAAATAGTCCCTGATCACTTTAAATACGTTCTGCAAGACCCAAATCGAGTAGAACAAACAACTCTACAATACTCTATAACCTCGGATCAAACTCTAAGCGGGTTTGTTCTCTGGACCACATTGAAATTTTGTATTGGATTTAGACCGCGCGTCGAAGGTCCGATACCTCCTATCTTAGACCGTTAGAACCGCCCAGCTGGACTTGACAATCATCTCGAAAATCAAGTCAAACCGATAATCACAGACTATTTCGTTGAACCCGGACTGAAGAGACCGCGAATAGGGACGGATTTGGAATTTTAAATTCAAATCTGGCACACGACTTGACGCGTCAGTATTAAGCGTTCTGACCATCAGAATTCATCCAGATTACACCCTCGGATCAGGAAAAATTTCTATTTATTATCAAGAGACTTTCAGCCCTGATCTACGTGCGGTGACCGCTGAACTGAAACTGGTCCGCCACGTGCGATCTGCAAACCCTGCCAGACTGAAAACTTAATACGAGCTACATCTGGTACACATGAGCTTAAGTCCAATCGCAATCGACCAGGGGACCACCAGAAAGCAGCTTTTGGACCGAAACAGCCCCGAAATGGATAGGCACCAAGTAAACTTCGTTCCGGAGCCTATTTTCGGCATTTTTAAGCTTATAAAAGGGGTTGAAACCCTCATTTCTCTCTCCCATCCGAAAATTGCAAACCCTAGGAAAAGGAGAGAGAGTTTGAGAGAGAGATTGGAAGGGATTTTTCCCGCTTCCGAGCCGCCGATTGCTGTTGCTTCAGCACCTCTTCCCAATCACCTGGCTGGTGATTTCTCCGTTCTTTCAGGTACAAAACAACCCTAGAACTTGCTGATTTAGGGTTTATCCAGATTTAGGGCGTGTTAGCTAACGTATTCCATAAATCAGGTTCTCCTACTGCCGTAGACGAAGCGTACACGCTCCGTTCAAAATCACGCTTCCGTAAGAGACTAGGTGAGGATTTTAGACGCTTTGTTTGACGGTTTACAACGCTTTCAATGTCGTTTAATAGTAGATTATAGACGGCATCGCCGTTTGACATGTACAACATGCTCTCCATTTCCCGTTTCGTAAATTAACGAAGAATATGAGATTTAGGGCATTTTAGTCATTTGTAGGAAGTACGGTCTACATGCATATTTTTCTGACGTGATTGACATGGTTTGTTGTCGCATTAGGGAGTTAGGAATGCTTGCATAATCAGTTTGGCGAAGAGAGTCGCCTAGTTGCGCACTTTAGGTCGACATACTATATGTAGACTTAAGTGTGTAGTGTATGTGTTTGTATAAATGCTTGTATTAGTATGTATTGAATTAAATGATGTTATGTAGTAGTTTGAGATTGATTTCTTGATTAATATGCTGACCTAAATGATTTCCTACATGTTGACCCTATGCATGATTGCATTACATGCATGGAAAGTATGCCTTGAAGATTTGCTTAAGTTGAATGTTATAACATGTGTTAACATGCTCACATGATTGTATTTCAATTCCAATACCTTTGCATATATTGTTAATGTGATTTCATAGATGTGTGGGACTAGACTTAGTCCAGGCAGTCGGTAACCGAGCGAATTCGTGGCTGACTGGTCATAGCCACGAACGACGCGTCGATGAACGTGATTCGTGTTTAGAGTTGGCGGCAGTGGTTAGGCCACGCGAAGTGTTTTACGCACTTCATGTTATTCGACTTGAGATGCGATCGCGCTAGTCGAGCCCGTCAAGTAACCCGACTGGCCGATGTATGTTCACCTTGTATGTGTCATAACTGCTTGAACCTAGGGTACTAAACTTACCATTGTAAACCCTGTTAACCATGGTACCTTGATCCACGAAGACTCATGAGCCGGGCATGGTGGTATGGGACACCGTGGTCGAGCTGTCGACCTACGCTGGGACCACAAACCTCCCCGTAGTGACCAGTGAGCACCTAAACTCGTGAGCAGATTATGGTGGTATGGGACACTATATTCTAGCTCTCGGCCTACACTGATCAGGCGACGAGCCCTTTGTAGTGACCGCGAGCGTATTCTGAGTCCACGGGAGGCGACGACCCTTCCGTTGCAGTAGAGTACGGTAGGCCTGTATTGATAAGGTGATGGGGGAGCGGTGCAACGAGTGCGAGCAACAGCCCTGGCAGCCCTTGCAGTGACCTACGAAATACACATCGTATGAGATTACTAGGAGTGACGACCCTAGACAGGATCTGTGTTGGGATTGATACAAGGGAAGTACCTTAGTTTCCCAATCCTGCTGTTTGAATGGACTAATAATAACTTGGAAATCATATCACCATAGCATTGCATGTGCCTGGAAGATGCGGAGCACTCTAGGGAGTGTGGCATGCCGCGGTCGTAAGATGTTGCCGCATGAGGGTGATCGTCGGTGAGGACATACATCACGTCATATCATCTTGCATTAACAACAGTATTAGGATTGTCTGATTTACTGCTTTACTATTATCGCGTGATTGAATTGTGAACATGCTAATCTTTGCTCTATGATTCCACTGAGTTGATCACTCATTCCCACGTTACGGGATGGTGTTTGCAACACCCACCAGACCCTGTTGTAGATGCAGGTGAGGCCGAGATCCAGGAGGTGGAGCCAGAGATCGACGAGGACCAGGATGAGTTCTCGTATATGCAGTATCACGACGGCTTCCCATAGGCGACCTGGATCGAGGGGACTTCAGTGGGACTATTTTGAACATTATTTTTTTTATTTATGTACATGTATATGAGACTCAGAGATGTAGTCATACTTTGGAGACAGATGAGATTTACTTTGTTTTTCCATACAGTGATATATATATATTGTTTAGTCTTCCGCTTGCTTTTATCACTGGATCTGAAGTATGAATTGCAGTTTTGGTATAATTTTACTCATGTGAATGCTTTAAATCAGACAACATTGAATCATAACCATTTTTGTTGCATAAGTGACGGTCTGGAACTCGGGAGTTGAGTTTATACACGACCCCCGATTTTCAGGGTGTTACAAGTTGGTATCAGAGCATGAATAAGAGTATACTGGGCCTGGGTTATGGTCTTGCGACGTACGCTGTCGCTTCCTTTGACTTAGGTGTGTGCGAGAAGGGTCTAGAAACACTTCTAGGATCGCAGATTCGCCGATAGGCGAAGTCTATTAGGATCGATCGTAAGATCGAGTCTGTAACGCATCTCGGGTCGCGTAAGGAAACCCGAATCGCTTCTAAGCTGTAGGAAGTCAGGTTGAGACGTTCTACGAGTGGTTTTTAAACCGCAAAAGCGAATCCTTGGGCTGTGGGATGACCACGACTCCTGTAATCAATCGCCAGGGCTTAAAAACCCCGTTTCGCCAAAAATCTTCAAAATTCCTCCTCTAAACACTCTGACCTTCATTTCTTTCTTATCCATTTCATATTAGGCATCAAACATAATATGAAAATAACACGAATTAGTACTTTCACAAAATTTTACAGTGAATAGTAAAATTTCATGAAAAATGGCCATAAGGCCATTCTAACTTTACTTTCTTTAGTAAATAAGGATCTAGATAGATGTACTGGCTCCTTCTACCCCAAATTAATATGCTGCATCATATGGTTTGGTATTCGGGATTGCGATGTGGTCTCAGAAAGCCCTGAACACATATTTGGGCTCATACAGACCAAAATACGATGAACTAGGGGGTGAGACATACATTTTTGGAACCCCTGGACCATGGGGGACCAGACCCATGTGGTCCCACCGGCCAACTTGGAAGTTGGCCGGCGATGCCATCGCCGGTCGGGCGATGCATCGCCGACTGGTGGGGTCTGTTGGTCCCAAATCTCGGGTGCACGCCCTTAAATGAGATGTACATCCTCCCTAGGTAGCTCCCATCTCACGAAAACCCCTAAATCATACCCCTCCTTCACAAACAGCCCTCCCCATAGCCCTATTTTCGATTTTCAGCAACCATCTCCAAATTTCGGCGTCCCAAATCACTCCTAGGTCCCTCCTTGGCCAAAATCGACCACCACCCATCACTTATTGGGTGTTGGCAGCCCCTCTTCTTGAAGATCTCACCATTTGGAGCTCCAAAATTCCCAAAATAGAGCTGAAATCGTGAGGTGCTCCATTCTATCTTTTTGTTTGTATTTCTCCTTGAAACTACAGCCTTGGGAAGCTTGAAGCATCCCTCTACAATGCCTAGATTTCCTTTTCTCAGATTGGGTAGCCGCTTCTTCGTATTTTCACCGTTTTCCATGGCTTTTGTGGAAGCCATTTTGGGCCTTTTGTCACTCTCATCCATCATATCTTTGATGGGTAAGAGGAAAACTGTAACAGACGAGGCTGGGCCGAGCCGCCCTGCTCGATCGAGAAGACCGCGGGGTGGTGCCGCAAGTTCAAGCACCGCCGCAAGTCCAGCTGTAGTCCTGGAGTGCCGTACAAAGCGGAATTTGGATCCCCATGCACACCTTGGACGAACAATTTTATCAGAGATGCCTCATGGCCAATACACTGATCGCAAAGTGTTATTTGAGGCGGACGTAGATGGACGATTGTTCAGCGAGTATCTGTTGTTCGAACGCATTGAAGCTGCGCATTGGGGTCCGATCTTTGAAGCTCGCGCTCGTGCTAATGTGAGCACCGTTCGTGCCTTCTACGCAAGCATCCAGAATCCGACCTTGGAGCCCTTGCAGTTCAAAATCCCTTTTGGTAGAGATCGGATGGCTACGATCGATGTGCGGTTGATTGCACGACTTCTCAACGTGCCTCTAGGTGATGTGCATCCTAGTGAGAAGAATCTGAGGACTAGACGTGAACGAGATCGCCGCACCAGGTTTTTGTGCGGTAAGTTGGTTCCATGGCAGCCTAATAATAGCTTCAAGGCGACGTACATGTCTGAGGATTTGCGCATGCTGCACCATATCTGCACGTTCAATGTTTATCCCAGGTCGACGAACCGCATCGAATGTACACGTCTTATGGTCGATTTCTTATTTCTGGTGGCCCAGGGAGAGAACGTATGTATGGCCACTTTCATCTTACGGCAGATAGTTCTCATAGCCAGGTCAAGAAGAACATCCGAATCACTTCCCTTTGGCCGACTTATTTGCAAGATTGTGCTTGAGTTTGCCTATAGACTTGGGCCGGAATTGCCGATATCGATTCACACCATCGATGAGTCGACAATGGTCAAGATGAAGATTGGGTCACAATACCGTGAAAATCAACTCGAAAGGGATAGTGGGGATGACTTTGATGATGAGGAAGATCAAAGCGAAGAAGAACCTAGAGCAGAGGTTCAGGAAGAAGCAGAAGAGGAGGCTCAGGATACTGATAAGAGCCCTCCTCCTTCTGCGCAGGCTACTATCGACGATCGCATTGCTCGGATGGAGGAGAGTCAGACCGCTTTGCGAAGGGAAGTCCAAGAACTTCGCGCAGAAGTCGCTGATGCCAAGGCCGTTACAAAGAAGAAATTTGGCAAGGTGACTCGCACCTTGAAGGCGATCCTGTGTTGCTTACAGGATAAGGGTGCTCCTCCTCCGTCACCAGACTCCGACTAGCGATGCGATCTTTGATGTTGTTATCAGTAGTTAGTCATTTCCTGTTTTTATGTGTGTAAGCCTGTTAGGGCTACTGCTTTGCTTTTGTTGCTGTTGCTTAACTGTCTTAATTTTCATGTAATTCTCGTCATGATGCTTGTAAAGATATATCCCTTGTATTGTGACAATTTTGGTTAAATGAAATGCGTGGAATGCCTTTGACTCTCTATGTGAATGATTGTGGTATATTTGTGCAATTGAGACTGACAAGGTTGTGCCCTATTTTGAATATAGGGAATGCCACCTAAGACTACGCGGAGCACGGTTCGGCTTGCATTGTCAGAGTATATGGATCAGACTCCTTCGCAGTCTGGCACCCATGCGGACCCTACTGTGGGCCCGATTCCTGAGGCGGTTCGATCGTCTCAGCCTGCCGCTGGTCCTACAGATGGACCACCGCCATTTACGCCATCAGTCAGAGAGCCACATCGCGCATCTACTTCCACACCGCATCCGCCACAGCCTGTTCCACCCCCTGACAGATTCGAGCAGATGATGGCTATGATGCTGCAGCAGCAGCAGCTTCTGACCACCATAGTGGGGACATTAGCCCAGGGTGGGGGTGCGAATACATCTACTCCACCTGCACCACCTGCGCATCCAGCTGAGGATGCCTATACATACGCCCAGGATGAGGGCATGGCTCATCCTGCGCCGCCTGCTTTCCCTGCGGGGAATCCTGCCGACACACGGGGCCTTTTGGAGCGATTTCAGCACTTGCGGCCTCCTACTTTCACGGGTTCTCACAGACCCGAGGAGGCTGAGTACTGGCTCGACCGGGTGTCGAAGATCTTACGGATGTTGCACTGCACCGAGGCTGAGCAGGTAGAGCTGGCTACCTTCCTGTTTGAGAGAGAGGCCAGCATGTGGTGGGATAGCGTACTGCGGACCGTTGCCACAGACTTTGTATGGACGTGGACAACATTTGAGTTCCGCTTCCATGAGAAGTATTATCCCCAGACCTACAGGCACGACAGGGAGAATGAGTTTCTCCGTCTCAGACAGGCAGCGATGACAGTTACCGAGTATGAGCATCGGTTCACAGAGTTGGGCAGGTACGTCCCGACGATCCTAACTGATGAGCAGATGCGCATACGGTGCTTTTTGGAGGGCTTGCGACCAGATATTCGGTCGAAGATGTGTTGTGTTAGTTTTCCCTCCTATGCGGAGTTGATTCACATGTCCATGCGGGCAGAGCAGGACGTGGATCGACTTTCTCGATCTCGAGGCCCGGCTGCTTCTAGGCCACGACCAGATTTGCCAGACAGGCCCTTCGCGGGCAAGAGGCCTCGCATTGATCCTCCTGCTAGGACTACGACGCCTGTACCACCGTTTTAGCTCCCTGATTTGACATGTACATACTGTAGGAGGACGGGCCACTTGGCGCAGAGCTGCTTTTCGAGGATGCGGGACAGTGGGTTCTCGCCGCCGCAGAAGATTGACCGTGTACGTCCACAGGCGATATCAGTACCGTCTATACGGTCAGCTCCTGCGCATCCTTCTTTCAGACCTACGGTATCGCAGATCCGACAGCCTCCACGGCCCTTGACACAGCGGTCGAACCGGCCACAGCAGGCTCGGGTTCATGCATTGACCGCTGAGGCAGCTGCGACGCCGAATTTCCAGCATTCAGCCTTTGAGGTCATGGCCCATATCGGAGGTACTCCCGTTCTTGTCATGGTGGACACTGGTTCCACGATTTCTTTGATATCGCGTGTCGTAGTCAGACGTCTTGGGTTACAGACTATCACTATGGATAGCGTGCGAGTCTTTGCAGCTCATGGAGATTATTCGGATGTCACCCAGATGTGTGAGGGTTGTTTGGTTGATTTGGGAGGCAGGACGATGACTCTTGATCTGGTCATCGATCCCTCGCTTGTTTATCTTGACGTCATTCTTGGCATGGACTGGTTAACTGCAGCGAGAGCCGAGATTGACTGCGAGACTCGTATAGTCACAGCGTACGAGCTTGAGGGTGCATCCTTCACATTTCCAGTGCGGGTAAATCTTCCTTTCCGCATTCTTAGCTACGCCACTCTATTGCGCGACGCTGGTGCCCAGGTACTTGAGCAGACGCCAGTTGTTTCTGAGTTCGGGGATCTGTTCAGGAAGATCCCTGGTTTGCCGCCCCGACGTGAGATCGATTTCACTATCGATCTGGTTCCTGGTTCTACACCCGTCTCACTGCCGACGTATCGCATGGCACCATGTGAGATGGAGGAGTTGAGGACGCAGATTGATGGTCTGCTAGAGCTTGGCCTTATACGGCCTAGCGTGTCTCCTTGGGGAGCACCGGTCTTGTTCGTGAGGAAGAAGGATGGTTCGATGCGATTGTGTATTGATTATCGCAGGCTGAACCAGTTCACGGTGAAGAACAAGTACCCTTTGCCCAGGATCGATGACTTGTTTGATCAGTTGAGAGGATCGCAGTACTTCTCGAAGATTGATCTTCAGTCAGGTTATCATCAGCTACGCGTCAGGGATGAGGACGTACAGAAGACAGCATTCAGGACCAGTTTTGGCCACTACGAGTTCCTCGTGATGTCGTTCGGTCTTACGAACGCACCGGCCGTGTTCATGGATCTGATGAACCGGGTATTTTGGCCTTTCCTTTATCGATTCGTCGTTGTCTTCATTGACGACATTTTGGTGTACTCTAGGAGTCGAGAGGAGCATGAGGACCACTTGCGTTTGGTCCTTGATACGCTCAGACGGCATCAGTTGTTCGCACAGTATAAGAAGTGCGACTTCTGGAAGCAGGAGGTGAAGTTTCTGGGACACGTGGTGTCCAAGGATGGCATGGCAGTTGACCTGTCTAAGGTAGCTGTGGTGCAGGACTGGGAGCAGCCTGGTTCTGTCACTGAGGTGAGGAGTTTCTTGGGTCTCGCTGGCTACTATCGGCGCTTCATTCAGGACTTCTCGAAGATCGCGAGACCCTTATCTCAGTTGACACGGAAGGACGTGAAGTTCGCATGAAATGATAAGGCGGAGTCAGCTTTTCAGGAGCTGAAGGACAGACTTACGTCCGCCCCTATGCTAGTATTGCCAGAGCAAGGGGTTAGATACACTATATACACTGGCGCGTCTAGCGTTGGTTTGGGTTGTGTCCTTATGCAGAGGGATAGGGTAATTTCGTATGCCTCGAGACAATTAAGGAAGCACGAGGAGAATTACCCTACACACGACCTAGAGTTGGCAGCCATTATATTCGCACTGAGACTCTGGAGACATTACCTCTACGGAGAGGAGTTCGAGCTCTTTTGCGACCACAAGAGCCTCAAGTACATATTCACGCAGCGAGACTTGAATATGAGGCAGCGGCGATGGATGGAGACGCTGAAGGACTTCAAGTTTGAAGTCTCTTACCATCCTGGGAAGGCGAACCTTGTGGCTGATGCGTTGAGCCGCAAGAAGGCGATAGAGTTTGCGGCTCCGCTGATGGTTGCCGAGTGGGATATGGTTGAGTTTTTGCGAGACTTTGAGCAGAAACTCACCGTAGAGGAGCCACATTTGAGTTCATCGCACATGTACAGGTGCGATCTCAGATCGATGACCGAGTAATCGAGGCGCAGAGGGACGATGAGCATCTTACTGAGCTTCGAGAGTAGGCCAGTGATGATGCTGACGCCGACTGGTGAGTTGGTATGGATGGGGGCTTACGTTACCGTGGCCGCCTATGCGTCCCAGATGTCCTTGACTTGAGACGAGAGATTCTCGAGGCTGCGCATTCTACTAGACTCGCGATGCATCCAGGCAGTACGAAGATGTATCGTGACGCGAAGAGGACGTATTGGTGAGAAGGTATGAAGACCCACATAGCTGAGTTCGTGTCCCGTTGTCTCACTTGTCAGCAGGTGAAGGCAGAGCATCGCCGACCACCTGGACTTTTACAGCCTATGCCGATTGCAGAGTGGAAGTGGGATTTCATTTCCATGGACTTCATTTCTGGGTTGCCGAAGACGAGGAAGGGGCATGATTCCATTTGGGTAGTCGTCGACCGATTGACGAAGTCGGCGCACTTCCTACCGATCAGAGTTACGAACTCTGCAGACGAGCTGGCTAGATTGTACATCAGAGAGATCGTGCGTCTGCATGGAGTTCCGTTGGAGATCGTGTCGGACAGAGACACGCGGTTCACTTCTATTTTCTGGACTCGCATTCAGGAGGCTATGGGTGTGAAGTTGAAGTTCAGTACTGCCTTCCACCCACAGACGGACGGACAGACGGAGCGAGTGAACCAGATCCTGGAGGACATGTTGCGAGCTTGCGCATTGGACTTCAAGGACAGTTGGGATGACTGTCTTGCATATGCAGAGTTTGCGTACAACAATAGCTTCCAGGCGAGCATCGGCATGGCACCTTATGAGGCGCTGTATGGGCGACCATGTCGCGCACCGCATTACTGGTTAGAGGTTGGTGAGCGTAGCTTGATTGGCCCAGTGTGTAGTGTATGTGTTTGTATAAATGCTTGTATTAGTATGTATTGAATTAAATGATGTTATGTAGTAGTTTGAGATTGATTTCTTGATTAATATGCTGACCTAAATGATTTCCTACATGTTGACCCTATGCATGATTGCATTACATGCATGGAAAGTATGCCTTGAAGATTTGCTTAAGTTGAATGTTATAACATGTGTTAACATGCTCACATGATTGTATTTCAATTCCAATACCTTTGCATATATTGTTAATGTGATTTCATAGATGTGTGGGACTAGACTTAGTCCAGGCAGTCGGTAACCGAGCGAATTCGTGGCTGACTGGTCATAGCCACGAACGACGCGTCAATGAACGTCGTGTTTAGAGTTGGCGGCAGTGGTTAGGCCACGCGAAGTGTTTTACGCACTTCATGTTGTTCGACTTGAGATGCGATCGCGCTAGTCGAGCCCGTCAAGTAACCCGACTGGTCGATGTATGTTCACCTTGTATGTGTCATAACTGCTTGAACCTAGGGTACTGAACTTACCATTGTAAACCCTGTTAACCATGGTACCTTGATCCACGAAGACTCATGAGCCGGGTATGGTGGTATGGGACACCGTGGTCGAGCTGTCGGCCTACGCTGGGGCCACAAACCTCCCCGTAGTGACCAGTGAGCACCTAAACTCGTGAGCAGATTATGGTGGTATGGGACACTATATTCTAGCTCTCGGCCTACACTGATCAGGCGACGATCCCTTTGTAGTGACCGCGAGCGTATTCTGAGTCCACGGGAGGCGACGACCCTTCCGTTGCAGTAGAGTACGGTAGGCCTGTATTGATAAGGTGATGGGGGAGCGGTGCAACGAGTGCGAGCAACAGCCCTGTCAGCCCTTGCAGTGACCTACGAAATACACATCGTATGAGATTACTAGGAGTGACGACCCTAGACAGGATCTGTGTTGGGATTGATACAAGGGAAGTACCTTAGTTTCCCAATCCTGCTGTTTGAATGGACTAATAATAACTTGGAAATCATATCACCATAGCATTGCATGTGCCTGGAAGATGTGGAGCACTCTAGGGAGTGTGGCATGCCGCGGTCGTAAGATGTTGCCGCATGAGGGTGATTGTCGGTGAGGGCATACATCACGTCATATCATCTTGCATTAACAACAGTATTAGGATTGTCTGATTTACTGCTTTACTATTATCGCGTGATTGAATTGTGAACATGCTAATCTTTGCTCTATGATTCCACTGAGTTGATCACTCATTCCCACGTTACGGGATGGTGTTTGCAACACCCACCAGACCCTGTTGTAGATGCAGGTGAGGCCGAGATCCAGGAGGTGGAGACAGAGATCGACAAGGACCAGGATGAGTTCTCGTATATGCAGTATCACGACGGCTTCCCATAGGCGACCTGGATCGAGGGGACTTCAGTGGGACTATTTTGAACATTAATTTTTTTGTTTATGTACATGTATATGAGACTCAGAGATGTAGTCATACTTTGGAGACATGAGATTTACTTTGTTTTTCCATACAGTGATATATATATTGTTTAGTCTTCCGCTTGCTTTTATCACTGGATCTGAAGTATGAATTACAGTTTTGGTATACTTTTACTCATGTGAATGCTTTAAATCAGACAACATTGAATCATAACCATTTTTGTTGCATAAGTGACGGTCTGGAACTCGGGAGTTGAGTTTATACATGACCCCCGATTTTCAGTGTGTTACACATTGTAAGAACTCGCACCCCATCCATCCGAGTAGTCGGTAGCCCAAGGCGCTTGACTACTGAATGCAATATCAATGAAATCGTGGATCCTGTATCCACCATCACAAATATAGGAGTACCTCCAATGTGGGTTGTAACCTCAAAGGCCAACGGTGGGGCAGTCTCTGTCCTGGATGCCTCTACTGTCAATGCATGTACCCGAGCCTGCTGTGGACGGTTCGGTCGCGGTACCATGGGCCATTGAGGCGGCCGGAACTGAGGGACGGGAGGTCTGAAAGAAGGATGCGCGAGAGCCGACCGTAATGGTGGAGCGGATAAAGCCTGTAGACGAGGACGGTCGATCTTCTGTGGTGGTGAAAACTCGTTATCTCTCATTCGAGCAAAGCAGCTCTCTGCGGTGTGACCCGATCTCCCGTAGTACGTACAGGTCACACCTGGGCACCTCATCAGAAGTACTGGCACTATGGCCCTAGGAGGAGAGTCAATGTGAGGCCTGTTGCCAAGGAATGGCCTGCCCTGAGCATTTGGTCGTGGCCTAGCAACCATAGGACCACGAGAACGTGCCAATCGATCAACATCCTGCTCTGCCCGCATGGACATATGTATCAGCTCGGCATAAGAGGGTATGCTGACACAACACATCTTTGACTGAATGTCAGGTCGCAAGCTCTCAGAAAAATGTCGTATGCGCATCTGCTCGTCGGCAAGTATCGTAGGGACGTATTTGCCCAACTCTGTAAATCGATTCTCATACTCTGTAACTGACATACATCCCTGCCTGAGGCGCAAAAACTCATTCTCCCTCTCATGTCGGTAGGTCTGTGGATAGTATTTCTCATGAAAATGGAACTCGATTGTTGCCCAAGTCCATACATAGCTAACTGCAACCGTCTGCAATACGCTTTCTCACCATAAGCTGGCCTCTCTCTCGAACATGAAAGTGTCCAACTCAACCTACTCAGACTCTGAGCAGTGCAGCATCCTCAATATCTTCGAGACACGGTCGAGCCAATACTCAGCCTCGTCGGATCTATGAGAACCCACAAAAGTAGGAGGTCGCAAGCACTGGAATCGTTCAAGTAGGCCTCTGGTATCAGCGGCATTCCCCGTAGGGTAGGCAGATGGTGCAGGATGAGCCATACCCTCATCCTGAGTCGAAGTCCCAGCATCCTCAGCTGGATGCACAGATGGCGCAGGTGGAGTGGCACTCCCACCTTGGGCTAAGGCCCCTACTATCGTAGTCAAAAGCTGCTGATGCTGTTGGTGCATAATGGTCATCAATTGCTCAAACCTATCAGGAGGTGGAGCAGGCTGAGGCACAGACTGCGTCGAGGAAGACGCGCGGTACTTCTTTCGAACTGGTTGGGTGAAAGGTGGTGGTCCGACTGTAGGACCTGCAAAAGGCTAAGACTCAGGTGCAGTCTCACGAATCAGGCCCACAGTAGGGTCCATATGATCATCACTCTGGGGAGGAACCCGATCCATCGGCTCACCTAGCGTAAGACGTACCGTGCTTCAAGTAACCTTAGGTGGCATTCCCTATATTCAAATTAGGGTGCAACCCAGTCAGTTTCAGCAATAGCACAAACACACCACACAATCATTCACATAATAAACTGAAGAAACTCCATGCATTTCATTAAATTAAAATTTGTCACAATACAAGAGATATATCTTTACATGCATCATGACAAGAAGCACATGGGAAACTAAGTTAGCCAAAGCTACAACTGCAACATAAACCAACTACTAAGCCTTCTCAGGCTCACACAAAGAAAACACAAAACAACCTACATACGACCAACAAACGTCTAAAATCTAATCACTCGTCTGAGTCTGGCGATGGAGGAGGGGCACCCTTATCCTGCAGACAACATAGGATAAATTTCAAGGTGCTAGTCACCTTCTTGAACTTGTGCTTCACAAAGCCCCGCAGGTCCGTAACGTCCTGTCGTAAGGAAACCTGGCCCTGTCGTAGGGCAGCATGATCCTCCTCCAGGCGAGTTATACGAGTATCCCAAGGAACCTGACCAGAAGCCTGCCCTGGTACCGCAGGAGGGGAGCTCTCATCTGTGCTCTGGGCCTCTGGTTCTCCCTCTTCTTGTTCCTCTTCTTGGATCTCAACCCCAGCTTCTTCCTCACTCTCTTCCTCTTTGCTCTCAGTCTCATCTTCACTCTCCTCGAGTCGAGCTTGGCGTTGTCGTGGCCCGATCTCCATCTGATTGAGGGTAGCTTCATTGATATGATGAATCGGCACTAGCATCTCCCCACCAAGGCCATAACCAAACTCACGTGCAATCCTGCATATGAATCGGCCGTATGGGAGCGACTCAGTCCTCCTCCTCGAGCGTATAACTTGCACTATCTATCACAACATGAACGAAGGCACACACAGGTTTTTCCTCTGCCCCACCTGATACAAGAAGTCCACCATAAGGAACGTACACTCACTACGGTTACTCCACCTGGGGTAGACGTTGAATGTGAAAATATGGTGGAGCAAGAGAAAGTCATCTGTCATATGGGACGCAAGAAGACTCCGGTTCGGCTGTCACTCAACCAGTCGGCCACAAAGGGAACGTGTGCGGCGGTCCCTTTCACGCATACTATTCAGATTCTTAGCACTCGCATGTACCTCGCAAAGGGGCACATTCAGAAGCCGAGATATCAATCTGACGTCGACTGTGGCCCACAAATCCACTCCACATAAGACTCGGAACTGCAAGGGTTCTAGCATAGCCTCATGAATGTTGGCATAGAAAGCTCAGACCGTGCTTGCATTGGCGCGTTACCTGCCATCAAATAGCGGACCCCATTGTGCCTGTTCCAGAAGCTCGAGTAACTGATATTCCCCAAAGATTCGCCCATCCACCTGAGCTTCAAAAAGGACCCGACAGCCCTCATAAACTCCATGGGGTTGTTCCGCCAACCAAGCCCTTCCAGCAGGAGATCGGGGATCAAGATCCCGCTTCGTCTGAAACTCACGAGCGGCACTTGGACTAGCAACGACGCTTGAACTAGCGGTGCCACCTCTTGGCTTCCTTGAACGTGAGGGGTGACTAGGCCTAGCTTCATCAGTGGCAGTCTTCCTCTTTCCCATGAGAGAGAGGATGGTGGAAAGGGAGAAGAAAGATAAAATAGCCTCTATAAAGGGCATGGAAAATGAAGGAAAGGGGGAGATAGGGATGAGGTTTTGGATTCCCCATGAGTTTGAGACCTAACGGGGGTTATAAAGGCCCTAAACACTGAGTTTTGGAGAAAGGAAAAGGAAGAGATGGGTTGGGTTGGAGGTTTACACGATTTGAGCTTCAATGGAGGGTGTAGGAGCTCCAAACGAATGAGAATGGAAAGGATAGGGAGGGTGTATAGCTGTAAACGATGGACTGGCGTGGGTTGAGGCAGAAATCGATGAGGGGAGTGATTGGAAATGGGATTCGAGAGAGAAACCAACAACTAGGAGGGAAAGGGAGAGCTTGGGGGTGTCTTTTATGAAGGAGGTTGAAAGGGCCTAGCTATATGCCCTAGAGGGGGGTGAATAGGGCAATGCCAAATAAAATTAATAACAGCAGAATAACAAAAGATTTAAAGCACAATGCTTAATATAAAACAATTGCAATAGCCTAGAATAAGGAGATTCATACTGTATCAGTTCTGAGGACAACCTTACACCAAAAACCAGAGGTTTAAGGTAGGACATCCTTATTTCTAAAACGTCCTTGTATCACAAACCAAAGAGGAATAATAAGCAATGAAATCAAAATAACTTGTAAAAAATAGATCCTAAGTTATTACAACATTCATCCACACTTTTCTTGAAGTGATTACAACATTCATCCACAAACACAAATCACAAATCTGAATGAATAAAGGAATGAAAGAATAAAGCACATCCACAACACAACGATATATAGTGGTTCGCCAGTGTGTACACCAACTGTTATCCAACAGCCACACAAATTGCTACTCCACTCCTAATATCCTCACACTGGGGATATTAGCATGCACTATCAAAATAGGTTTCACAAGTTCACCTAAAACCTTCACACTTGTGTCTTTGATCTCGGGCTTACACAATCCAAAAACCCCACAATCTGAGTTTTCTGGCTCTCCTCAGATAACCAATACAATGAGATTTTTCTGGCGAATCTCAAACAAAAACTAGAGAAAGTAAATTACAAAACATGTAAAATACCTGAATCACCTTTTGATGAAGCCCGGTAGAACCAATCAGAGTAGAAGTTCGATTCGACGTTTAAAGTCCAATACTCACTTTAAGAATGGTTCTAAGTCTAATTGATTTTAGATTAAACGGGCTAGATCTATTTGATTTTGAATCCAGAAGAAGGAATAACAGAATTTTTTTTTTTCTAATAAGATTGGAATGTAGATCAAAATCAAATAAGAATAAGCTAGAAAAATGAATATTAAATAAACACAAAGCAGCTTAAAATAAACACAAACTTATCTCAGAGAATAGCCTAAAGACTGCTTGAATAGAATTGATTTGAAGTACTAAAACTCTGAAGTTCGTGCTCAATTTATAGACTGAAAAATTCCGTCTACGACTGGTCTTAGAACCTACGACTGATCGTAGCTCTAAAGATTTCGAAAGATTTCTGCGGAATTGGATTTTCAGTTCCACGACTAGTCGAGGAAGGTCTACGACCGGTCGTGAGCCATCTACGACTGGTCGTGAGATACCTACGACCGGTCGTATGACCCCAAAAATGGTTGCTGGAGTTTGAGTCGTATGGCTACGACCGGTAAAAGGATGAGTCATAGAACTCACAGGACTGGTCGTAGGATGTCCAGGACTGGTCGTAAGACAGCTAGAAAGATCTAAAAATCTTCAACTACCTAGGACTGGTCCTGAAAAACCTAAGACTGGTCGTAGCAAAGCTAGGACTGGTCTTAGAACACTCCAAACAAGCATATAAAAATATATGAGTTATGTATCCGGAATGACCTACAATAAAGCCCATTCTAAGGTCAATCTAAGGTCAAACAAACCTTAAAAGTGAGATGAACATTGAAAGTCTGTACACTCAGATGACCCTTAAGAGAAGCTTGTGAATATTCAAAACTTGTAGTAGGCCTTCATAAGCTTGATCTTGACTTCACAAAGTCTTCTAGTAAGCTTGAGCTTGATCAACCCTTGAACATAAAACCTTGAAAACTTCTATTCTTAATTTCTTCATCAAGACTTGAAAACTTTCTCCTTTTAAGATCTTATCTTGAAATGCGATGTCTTGATATGTCTTGATTGCAATGACTAGTCTTCAAACATAAAACACAAGATATACAAGACATAGATATAGGTTTTGGCACTACAAAATTTGACAACTAAAGGGATATGAAATCATAGCACTTATAATCTCCCCCTTTGTCAAATTATGACAAAACACATAGCATTAAAGATAATAAGGAATGATAAGTCATGAAACCACAAAATACTCTACTCCCCATGAGTAATACGAGTATTGCACGTATAATCAATACATAACATGAAAACCTCAAAACATCAATCCACATATCCATCAATCCACATATCCTTCTCAAACAATTCAAACAAATTTACTCCCCCTATCTGTATTACTTACTCCCCTTTTAGCAATGCTTTCTACTCCCCTTTTTTATCACAAAATGACAAGGGAAAGGAACAATAGAAAGGAGAACATAGAGAGCAAATAATGAGAAGGTGATATGAAAGGATATAAAATAAACCTGAAGTGTCAAGTCATAATCCATAATACAAATTACAATATCCAAAAGAAAATGTTATGAAACCAGAATCCATAATACATATCCAGAGTAAAAGAAATGTTATATTATTCAGAAGATAATTCACTTAATCTAATCCAGAGGAGGGAGCAGGAATAGATGGATCAATTTGGTGTAGGCCCTTATTTATGCGACGAACATATTTTCGCATGTACTTGAATCTCATGTCATGGGCTATATTCATATTATCAAGTTTTTCCTCCAATGCACGAAGGCGTGCATCAAAACCAGAAGGATCATAATCTGAATCATTAGGTGAATCAGTTTCTATATCATCAAATAAGTCATCCATATTGACATCTTGTTGTGGAAGATCGCCAGCTTCCTCTTCGTTTCCAGCAACACCACCATCACCACCAACACCACTAACACCAGCTTCATCAAATTGGCCAGGAAGCAGTTCCAATTTCATCTTATTAAGATTGACATTATTGAAAATGAGATGAAGAATTGGTGCCTCATTAACAGGTTTATCTACAAGCATGTGAGTGGCTAGAACATTCATAAGATAACCGAATAGAATATCACTGTGACCCGGATGAAAAAAAATTTGTATAATGGAATGACAAATCAAAGAAGGAAGACAGACCTTGATTCCAGAAGAAATAGAATGCAACACACGAACCATGAAAGAAGTTAACTCGATTTTATTACCGGACCGAGGATATACATTTGAAATGAAAAAACGATGTAATATTCTGTATTTGGATAACAAATACTTTGCAGGGAGCGCATTCCCTTTATGAGTCCAATGCACATCAATTTTGTATAAATCTCTAGTTAACATGCATTTTTTCGATTCTGAAGGTTTGTTGTATAAAGTATGAATCAGTATTCCTTCATCATTAACAGGTATATCCATAATACCTGATATTAAATGACGGTCTACTTCAAATTTCCCTTCTCTTGTATCAATAGAAAATGTTAAATTATCAAGGGAAAAATCTGAAATGCATCCAACCATTGATTGAGCAATGGACTGGTATGCAGACCCACCCCAAAGAAAAATGTTAGTCCAACCTACAGATTCAAGAAGGGGAATGACACCATATGGAGCAACGTGATTTAGATCAGCGGTATGCTCAATGATAATGTTACAGGCACGCAAATCCCGTACATCTTGAGTATCATCTTCGGGTGACCGAAGATGCCGTCTAGTTATTGGTCCAGATCTGGATGAAGATGGACCACGGGATATTTTCTTTTTCCCTCTAGCATCCATATTCAAAAAGATATACAAAAAATAAGCAAGATGCACAAATGAAAGATGGGTTTTCTCTAGATCAGCAAATAGAGAGCAAACCCTTGAAAACTTCAACAAGAGATGAAATCAAACTATACTATGAACAAATTAAAGCATAGAGATCATGAAACTTCAAGAAAAATGATGAAATAGAACTTACCTTGAAGAAAAACTATAAATCCTATGACTGGTCGAGCCACGACTTGTCATAGGTGGGTGTGGAAATGAAGAAGAAGGGGATTTTCCCCAAATTATATGATGTTCACGAGATTCACGACCGGTCGAGTGTGGTTCACGACCGGTCGAACCACGACCGGTCGAGCATCGACCAAAAATGCATTTTAAATGAAAAAATTTAAAATTTAAACAATTATAATATGAAATATAATACACTATGATACATGCAAGTCAGAATATTCAATGTAAAATGCACATACCAAGATTAAATTTTAATTTATTAAACCTGATTTTGTCGAGCGGTTTAGTAAATATATCAGCAAGTTGATTTTCGGTTGGTATATATTCCAATGAGATGATTTTTTCTTCAACCAACTCACGAATGTAATGATACCTAATGTCAATATGCTTAGTACGTGAATGCTGGATTAAATTTTTTAAAATGTTTATAGCACTGGAATTATCACAATGTAAAATCATTGAATCTTGATTAATTCCATAATCGCTAAGCATGCGTTTCATCCAAACTAGTTGAGTACATGCATATCCAGCTACAATATATTCAGCCTCAGCAGTAGAGAGCAATATTGAGCTTTGCTTCTTGCTAAACCAAGAAACTAAAAAATTTCCAATGTAAAAACAACCACCACTGGTTGATTTTCTATCATCAATATTTCCGGCCCAATCAGCATCTGAATAGCCGGCTAATTGAACATTAGTATCAAAAGGATACCAAAGTCCTAAATTTATAGAACTTGCGACATATCTAACAATCCATTTAACAGCAGTAAGATGTGATTCTTTAGGATTAGACTGATATCTCGCACAAATACCAACACTGAATGCGATATCAGGTCTACTAGCAGTAAGATATAACAAACTACCAATCATATTGCGATATAGTTTAGGATCTATATCTTTACCTGTAGAGTCTTTTGAGAGTCTTAATGTTGTACTCATAGGAGTATCAAAGTTCTTACCATTCTCAAATCCAAACCTTTTAACCAAGTTTGAAGCATATTTGGTCTGAGAAATGAAAATTCCATCAGGTTATTGTTTTACTTTCAACCCTAGGAAATAGTTAAGTTCGCCAACCATGCTCATTTCGAACCTTGATTTCATTAACTCTGCAAACTCAGTATACATGTTAGAATAAGTAGATCCATAAATAATATCATCAACATATATTTGAACCATCAAAATATCATTGTTATTCTTTTTTAAAAAAAGCGTCTTATTGACACTACCTACTTGAAAGCTATGACTAAGTAAGAATTTAGTCAATTTTTCATACCAAGCCCTAGGTGCTTGTTTTAGACCATAGAGAGCCTTTTTGAGACGAAATACATGGTCAGATAACTTAGGGTCTTCAAACCCTGAAGGTTGTTCAACATACACTTCTTCATGTAGATCGCCATTCAAGAAAGCACTCTTTACATCCATCTGAAAGATTTTAAATTTTTTGAAACATTGCGATGGAAATAAAAAGTCTGATTGATTCAAGGCGAGCGACTGGAGCAAAGGTTTCATCGTAATCGATGCCTTCAATCTGACTGTACCTTTGTACAACCAGTCTAGCCTTGTTTCGTATAATATTTCCGAGTTCATCAGACTTATTTTTAAAGATCCACTTTGTTCCAATAATGTTTTTATCTTTAGGTCTAGGAACAAGATACCAGACATCATTACGAACATATTGATTAAGTTCATCCTGCATAGCAACTATCCAATTTTGTCAGAAAGTGCTTCTTTTACGTTGACCGGTTCTATTTGGGATGTAAAACAAACATAATTACATATGTTTTCAAGTTGTTTACGAGTACGAAATCCAGTGAGAGGATTTCTAAGAATTTGATTGGTTGGATGATCTTTAACAGTCCTTGATTCAGATTCTTTTTGACTTGATGAGATATCTAGATTGTCAATAATAATAGCTTCATCATCATCTGAACTTGGAGCTGATGTATTCAAATGATCATCAATGACCACATTGATGGACTCTTGAATCACACCAGTTTTCTTATTTAGAACCCTATAAGCTCGACTGTTCAAAGAATAACCAAGAAAAATTCCTTCGTCACTCTTCGTATCAAACTTACCCAAATTTTTACGATCCCGTAAAATATAACACTTGCTGCCAAAAACCCGAAAGTATTTGACAGTAGGTTTCTTTTCGAACCATAATTCATAAGCAGTCTTATTATCAGATTTACTGGTATAAACCCGATTAATAATATAGCATGCGGTATTAACTGCTTCAGCCCAAAGATTTTTAGAGAGCTTCATACTATTCAACATAACATTAGCCATTTCCTAAAGCACTCTATTTTTCCTTTCAACTATACCATTTTGTTGCAGTTTTTTGGGCACTAAGAATTCATATGATATTCCCTGATCGCTATAGAATTTCTCAAAACTACTGTTTTCGAATTCAGATCCATGATCACTACGGATCTTGCTAACATGAGAACTTTTTTCATTTTAGATTCGTTTGATGACCTTTTTTACTTCATCTAGGGTTTCAGTTTTGTCTTTTAAGAATGATACCCAAGTGAATCTTATATAGTCATCTACGATAACCAAAATGTATTTTTTCCCTCCTCGACTCTCCGATCTGGTAGGTCCAATAAGATCCATGTGGAGAAGCTCGAGTGGTCTAGATGTGGTGTTAGAGTTCACTTTCTTGTGAGAACTCCTAATTTGTTTGCCCAACTGGCGTTCACCACATATTTTGTCTACTTTTTGCAATTTGGGTAGACCTCTAATTAGTTCTCTTTTTCTCAATCTAAATAAGTTCCGATAGTGTACATGTCCAAGACGTTTATGCCATAATTCAGTCTCATCGGTATGGACCATGTAACATGATTGAGTAGATGAGCTAGCATCACTAACAATGTAGTAGTTTTCAAAAGTTCTGCGACCAGTTAATATAACAGAACCCCTTTTATTAACTATCTCACAGCCTTGATTAGAAAACTTTACACTATGGTTGTTATCACATATCTGAGAAATGCTTAATAGGTTGTGTTTTAAACCCTCAACATATAAGACATTCTTAAATAAGGGAAGGTTATAAAGTTGAACCGTACCTTGGCCAATAATCTTACAATTGCTTCCATCACCAAATGTGACTGACCCGTCAGTCATATCTTTAAGATCGGTGAACAAAGATTTGTCACCTGTCATATGCCTGGAGCAACCACTATCTAGGTACCACTTTGAATGACTTGTTGCTTTGAAAGCAGTGTAGGCAACCAAGATGACAACTTTAGGAACCCATTTCATAAATGTTTTGGGTTTAGGAGTATAGATGGTCTTTTTCTGTCTATTGTTGTAGGAACGACCTATAGAGTTCAACTTTAATAACTCCTTGAGAAGATCAATAATTTTTTCAGCTAATTGATTTCGGTTTTGAAAATTAAAGTTGACATTGCCACTTTTAGGATTTTGGAAAGACCTAGAATTTTTGAAAAAACCTTGATAGGTATTCTTTTCTTTTAAGGTCGAAGACTCTCCTTTAACAAATCTAGGAGCAATATTCTTTTGTTTAGGAGATGTATTTTTATCATAGCCCAACCCGGATCGATCACCACATTTTCTTGATCCGGATAATAATTTTTCCAATTTCGGATCTCCTTGGGCATATCTCCATGTGTCTTTCAAACTCAGAAGAGAAGTTACCTCATTTTTGAGTTTTTCTTTTTCGGAGACCAAATCTTCAATTTGAGAGGTTTTGAAATCTAAATCATTTTTGGTTTTTTCAAAAGAATCAGAAATATGAGATTTTTCTAAGACAAGAGACTCATAATCTTCCTTAAGCTTAGAAAATTTTTCTTTTTGTAATTTAAGCTTGATAGCAATCTTACAACTCTCTTTATAAAGAGCATTATAAGCATCTTGAAGATCATCTTCATTATTGCAATCACTATTCAGATTTTTTTCACTAGATGTATCATCATGATTTGAATAGGTGATCTTGGCTAGAGTTATAAGGGTTTTAACACCATTGCCTGACTCAGTTTCAGAATCTTCTGATTTAGAAGAGGATTTAGAATCAGATGATTCATCCCAAGTAGCCATCATGCTTTTCCTTTTTGATTTGTCATTTTTAGGACATTTGTTAGATAAGTGCCCATACTCTTGACAGTTGTAACATTGACTATCTTTCAAGGATTTACGAGTTCTAGGTTTAGATCGGCTCTTATCATTTGATTTTTGAAAATCAACCTTTTTCTTATTTTTGAAAATTTTGTAAACCTTTTTGCTAAAAGTGCCATATCATCTTCGGTATTTTCTGAATCCGAAGTGCTCCCTTGAGAAATATTTTTACATGATTTGAGAGCTATTGATTTTCCTTTAGGAGCCTTAAAGGATAACTCATAAGTTTGAAGTGAAGCAACTAATTCCTCAACCTTCATGGTATCCGTATCACGAAGTTCCTGAATCGCGGTCACTTTAGAATTGAACCGTTCAGGAAGTGAACGTAGTATTTTTGCGCACACTTTACTTTCAGGGATTTTATCACCAAGACATCACATAGAGTTCACTATGTCATTCAATCTAGTGTAGAAGTCCATAAACATCTCATTCTCCTCCATATGAATTTCTTCAAATTTAGTTGTGAGCAGTTGGACTTTAGATTTCTTGACAATAGATGTACCCTCGTGTGTCATTTCTAATATATCCCATGCTTGTTTTGCGTTTTCACAAGAGATGATGCTTTTGAATTCATCTGGTGATAATGCACAAGTAATTGCATTTAATGCTTTTGTATTAGCACTACTTTCACTTTTTTGAAGTGTGGTCCAAAGAGAATAAGCCGTTATTTTCATAGTTTTTGAACCATCGTCATTAGCAACTTCAGTGATAGGAGGGTTCCATTCATTCACTGTGGCCAGCCACACACTTTCATCCAAGGATTTAAGGAAGATCCTCATCTTGGCTTTCCAATACGCATAGTTTGTGCCATTAAAGGGTGGTGGCCTAGTGACTGATAAGCTATCAAAAGTTGACATCTTAATGTAGCTTAGATCGTTAGCTCAGGAAATAAATCCAATAAATAAACAATAAGCACGAGCTATTTAGCTCTGATACCACTTGAAAGGGCCAAGCTATATGCCCTAAAGGGGGGGTGAATAGGGAAATGCCAAATAAAATTAATAACAGCGGAATAATAAAAGATTTAAAGCACAATGCTTAATATAAAACAATTGCAATAGCCTAGAATAAGGAGATTGATATTGTATCAGTTCTAAGGACAACCTTACACCAAAAACCAGAGGTTTAAGGTAGGACAACCTTATTTCTAGAACGTCCTTATATCACAAACCAAAGAGGAATAATAAGCAATGAAATCAAAATAACTTGCGGAAAATAAATCCTAAGTTATTAAAACATTCATCCACACTTTGCTTGAAGTGATTACAACATTCATTCATAAACACAAATCATAAAATTGAATGAATAAAGGAATGAAAGAATAAAGCACATCCACAACACAATGATATATAGTGGTTCGCCTGTGTGTACACCAACTGTTATCCAACAGCCACACAGATTGCTACTCCACTCCTAATATCCTCACACAGGGGATATTAGCATGCACTATCAAAATAGGTTTCATAGGTTCACCTAAAACCTTCACAATTGTGTCTTTGATCTTGGGCTTACACAATCCAAAAACCCCACAATCTGAGTTTTCTGGCTCTCCTTAGATAACCAATACAATGAGATTTTTCTGGCGAATCTCAAACAAAAACCAGAGAAAGTAAATTACAAAACATGTAAAATACCTGAATTACCTTTTGATGAAGCCCGGTAGAACCAATCGAAGTAGAGTTTGATTCAACGTTCAAAGTCCAATACTCACTTTAAGAATGGTTCTAAGTCTAATTGATTTTAGATTAAACGGGCTAGATCTATTTGATTTTGAATCCAGAAGAAGGAATAACAGAAATTTCCCTTTTCTAATAAGATTGGAATGTAGATCAAAATCAAATAAGAATAAGCTAGCAAAATAAATATTAAATAAGCACAAAGCAGCTTAAAATAAATACAAACTTATCTCAGAGAATAGCCTAAAGAATGCTTGAATGGAATTGATTTGAAGTACTAAAACTCTGAAGTTCGTACTCAATTTATAGACTGAAAAATCCCGTCTACGACTGGTCTTAAGAACCTAGGACTGGTCGTAGCTCCAAAGATTTTTGAAAGATTTTCGCGGGATTTGATTTTTAGTTCCACGACCGGTCGAGGGAGGTCTACGACTGGTCGTGGCCTATCTACGACTGGTCGTGAGACACCTATGACCGGTCGTAGGACCTCAAAAATGGTTGATGGAGTTTGAGTCATAGGGCTACGACCGGCCGAAGGATGAGTCGTAGATCTCATAGGACTGGTCGTAGGATGTCCAGGACTGGTCATAGGACAGCTAGAAAGATTTAAAAATCTTCAACTACATAGGACTGGTCCTGAAAAACCTAAGACTGGTCATAGCAAAGCTAAGACTGGTCTTGAAGTCCCTAGGACTGGTCTTAGAACACTCCAAATAAGCATATAAAAATATATGAGTTATGTATCCGGAATGACCTACAATAAAGCACATCCTAAGGTCAATCTAAGGTCAAACAAACCTTAAAAGTGAGATGGACATTGAAAGTCTGTACACTCAGATGACCCTTAAGAGAAGCTTGTGAATATTCAAAACTTGTAGTAGGCCTTCATAAGCTTGATCTTGACTTCACAAAGTCTTCAAGTAAGCTTGAACTTGATCAACCCTTAAACATACAACCTTGAAAACTTCTATTCTTGATTTCTTAATCAAGAATTGAAAATTTTCTCCTTTTAGGATCTTGTCTTGAAATGCGATGTCTTGATTGCAATGACTAGTCTTTAAACATAAAACACAAGATATACATGACATAGATATAGGTTTTAACACCAAAAAATTTGACAACTAAAGGGATATGAAATCATAGCACTTACAGAGGTCACGGTTTGGGAGGGTTTTAATGGACGACCCATAGCTAGGGGGGTCACCCTAACCCCAAAACAACATCGGCCCGAAGGCTCGACCAAATGGGGCCCACTGATCGGCGAGGCATCGCTGACTCGGCGAGGTCCTTGCCAGTCACTGTGATGTTTGGCGAGGCCTCACCATTTGGGCGAGGTCCTCTTTCCCTAAGGGCCCAAAATTCATGTAGGTCCCACCCTGGATCATTCTAGATGAGCGTGGGTAGGCCCACGACTCCGTTTCGCACTATTTCAGGTCATTTCGGGTACTAACTGACGTATATTCATTTTTAGAAATTTTTAACAGCTAGGATAGGGTCAATAGAGGTCTAGACCCATCCACACATGAGCTAGAAGTGGTCCGGGGTCGTTTCATGCGACCACGGATGCACACGGACTCGATCAAAATGATCGATTTGAGTGAACTTCACCAATTGGCGAAACTGGGGTCCTATGAGTGTTTCTACGTTCTTCTCGTACCCACCTAAGTCAAAGGGCGACAGCGTACGTTGCGTGTCCATAACCTAGGTCTGGTTTAATCCAAATCATGCTCTGATACCAACTTGTAACACCCTGAAAATTGGGGGTCATGTAGAAACTCAACTCCCGAGTTCCAGACCATCACTTATACAACAAATATGCTTATGATTCAATGTTTTCTAAGTTAGTGCATTAACATGAGTGAGATTATACCAAAACTGCAATTCATACTCCAGATCCAGTGATAAAACGCAAGCGAAAGACTGAAAGATATATATATCACTATATGAAAAATAAAACCATCTCAAACTATCTCCAAAGTATGAATACATCTCTGAGTCACATATACATAAATCAAACCAAAATTAAAATGTCATATGATAGTCCAACTAGAAAAATTCCGTCGATCCAAGACACCTATGCGAAGCCGTCAGAGAACTGCATGTACGAGAACTCATCCTGGTCCTCGTAGTAGTTCGGCTCC
The DNA here is from genome assembly GCA_037074715.1 of Magnolia kwangsiensis. Taxonomy (NCBI): domain Eukaryota; kingdom Viridiplantae; phylum Streptophyta; class Magnoliopsida; order Magnoliales; family Magnoliaceae; genus Magnolia; species Magnolia kwangsiensis. Next base: position 84,011,306 of record CM073589.1, on the reverse strand, counting down.
AGCTCCTGATCACCTCACAACCTGCATCTAAGACAGAGTCTGGTAGGTGTTGCAAGCACCGTCCCGTAACGTGGGAGTGAGTGATCAACTCAGTGGAATCATAGAGCAAAGATTAATATGTTATCAAATCAATCACGCGATAATAGTAAAGCAATCAATCAGACATTCCTAGATACTGTTATTAATGCAAGTATGAGATGCAGTAATGATGCATGCCCTCACCGACATACTCCCTCATGCGACACCATCTTACGTCTGTGGCATGCTTTCTTCTCTCAGTGCTCTACATCTTCTAGGCACATGCAATGCGATGTGAATATGATTACTAAGTTGTTATTAGTCCTTTCAAACAGCAGGATTGGGAAACTAAGGTACTTCCCTTATATCAATCCCAACACAGATCCTGTCTAGGGTCGTCACTCTTAGTAGTCTCATACAATGATATATTTTTAGGTCGCTGTAAGGGCTTCCGGGGCTGTTGCTCGCACTCGTTGCACCGCTCCCCCATCACCTTATCAATACAGGCCTAGTTGTACTCTTGTCGCTACGAAAGGGTCGTCACCTCACGTAGACTCAGAATACACTCGAGGTCACTACAAAGAGCTCGTCACCAATCAGAGTAGGCCGACAGCTCGAATGTAGTGTCTCATACCACTACAATCGGCTCACGAGTCTAAGGTGATCACTAGTCATTACAGGGAGGTTTGTGGCCCCAGCGTAGGCTTACAGCTCGACCACAGTGTCCCATACCACCATGCCTGGCTCATGAGTCTTAATAGATCAAGGTACCATGGTTATGAGGATTTTCACTAGTAAGTTCAGTACCCTAGGTTCAAGCAGTTATGACCAATACAAGGTGAACATACAATGGTCAATCGGGTTGCTTGACGGGCTCGACTAGTACGAGATCACCTCAAGCCGAATAACATGAAGTGCATAAAACACCTCGGGTGGCCTAACCACTGCCATCAACCCAAAGCATGACTCGGGTTCGTCGACACGTCCTTCGTGGTGAATAGAATCCAACCACGATTTCGAATCTGTTACCGACTGCCTGGACTAGAGTATAGCTCCAAACACTTGTAATCTACATCAAGGATCATATGAGAGTGACAAAAATGAAGCACAAATAATCCAAGCATTTTAACAGCATGTTATAACATACAACATAAGTAAATCAATCAAACGCAAGCATTTCATATACATAAGGAAATCAATTCAATATAACAACATGGAGGAAACCATGTACATCATCATATTAGTTGAGAATCCAATCTCAAAACTACTCTACAATACCATTCACTCAATACTTACTAATAAATACTCTTATACAAACACTCTCTTTACATACATACATTTGTCTACATAGCATATGTCGACCCAAAGTGTGCATTACGGCGAATCTCTTCGCCAAACAGATCATACACGCCTAACTAGTATAATAACACAAAAAATACACATGGCAATCATTTCGGCAAAATACGGACGTATACAGTATTTCCTATAAATACCTAAAATGCCCTAAATCTCATATCTCCGTACGTAATCGAAATGGAAAACAGACAGCATGTTCTACATGTTAAACAACATTCTTGTCGATCATCTACTATTAAATGACATTCAAAGCTTTGAAAACAGTTAACCTAAGCATCTAAAATCCTCACCTTTCTCCGTAGAAGCGTATCGAATCGAATAGGAACTCTACGCTTCGACAACGTCGATATGACGACCTAATTCACAAGTTAAGTCAGCTACTTCACTATTTGTATCGATGGAATCCCTAAAACAAGTTGAGGTTAGGATTTTCTTACCTAGAATGAAGTCGGAATCACCGGAGGAGTGATTAGAACACGGTGATTAGGTACGTGTAGAAGTAAGATCGATTGACAGGAACCTTTCCTCTCAACTCTCACGGAATCTCTCTCTTTTCTCTCTTCTCTTCTCTAGGGTTTTTGTAAATTCGTATGGGAGGGATGTGAGAGGGTTTAATGACCTTAAATAGGTTAGAAAGTCACCTATTTAGACTTTAAACCAAGGTATACTTGGGTTATAGCCAAATCGGGTCTTTCCCGATCCAAAAGAACATTTCTGGAGGTCCCCTGACCAAATGCGGTCGAACTTAAGCTCATGGCTATTGGATCCTAATCACATTAAGTTTTCAGTTCAATAGGGTTCCTAGATCGCACGTAGCGGACCAGTTTCAGTTCAGCAGTCACTGAGACTCGATCGAGGATTTCAAGTACACTGACCTGAGTGGAAAATGTTCCCTGATCCGAGGGTGTATTTGGGTCAGATTCCGACGGTCTGATTGCTTATACTGAACCCGCAAGCGTCATGTGCCAGATTTATTTAAATCACATTTAATTTCTAAAGAATTCTCCTCTTTCTCACACTCCTTGCTCCAGGCTCAATAAAATAGCCTCAGGACATCAGTTGGGCTTGATTTTTGAAATGACTGTCAAGTCTAACTAAGTGGTCATATTGGTCTGAGATTGTAGATATCGGACTTTCGATGAGTGATCTAGATCTAATACAAAGTTTCAAAGGGTTCCTGAGAGCAAATGGGTTTACAGTTTGATCCTAGGTTTTAGGAGGACATAGCGTTAATGATTCCACAAGTTTTGGGTCTTACAAAACGTATTTAAAGTGATCAGTGCTGATTTCACAGCTAATCTAACATAGCGCTAGTTAACTTACGGTTAATTTCTAAAGGAATTAATCCTACGTGATTTCTGATCCAGGTGGTACTCGGGTCTCTGTACAGATTTTTTCGAGACGTTACAATTTAACTGCGAGTTGACCTGATATTGCTTTTAGCATTAGAATTTGTGTAAGATATCAAATGGACTCTAAAGAGTCCCACTTGATTGTTGTTAAGCGTATTTTACGATAAGTAACTAGTTCAGCTAATCTTGGTCTTTGGTATCCACATGATACTAGTGTGCAATTAACTGGTTACACAAATGCTGATTGGGCTGGTAACATTGATGATGGTAAATTGACCAGCGGTGGATGTTTCTATGTCTGGCTAAGTAAGAAATAAGTTCTGTATCGCTCTCCACTGTTGAGGCTGAATATATTGCTAGGTAATGCATACACTCAGCTAGTATGGATGAAGAGAATGTTAAGCGATTATGGAATTGCACAAGAATCTATGATGTTATATTGTAATAACACAAGCGCAATTAATATTTCTAAAAATTCTATTCAACATTCACAAATGAGGCACATTGACATTAGGTATCATTATATTCGTGAATTTGTGGAAGAAAAGATAATTTCATTAGAATATATTTAGACCAAGAATCAACTAGCTGACATATTCACAAAATTGATCAACAAAAATTGATTTACAAAATTAAAATTTGATCTTGGTATGTCCAATATGAACTGATGATTTGTGCTCATTTGTATCATAATGTATGTATATATTATTTTACATTTTTTAAAATTTAAATATATGTAAAATTGCACATTTTGAGTGTTACACGACCAGTTGAGTACACAATCGACCGGTCGTGGCATGACCGGTCGAGTATGTACACAACCAATCGTGAAACTAGTGAAATAGGTTTTTATTTGAGAAAAATGTCACTTTTTTATTTCTTTTTTCTTCTCCATCAAGCCCAACCACGACGGATCGAACTCATCTCTAGATTACTCTTCTGTTAGTGCTTCATTTTTTATTTTCTTGTGGATTTAAGTTCTTTGATCATCCTTAATCTTGATTTTACTTCTTATTTCAAGATTTATGGTAGTTTGAAGGGGTTTTTTTTCCTTAAAATCTGATTTGTTTGGAATCCTTTCATTTCCTTTTGCAATCCTTCATTTCTTTATTTTCTTGTTGCAATGGAAGGAGGAAATAAAAAGAGAACCACTCGTGGTCCCTCTTCATCCCGTTCCGTACCCATTACCGTGCGTCACCTTCGGCCTCCTGAAGAGGATCCTGAGTATGTACGGGATTTCCATCTTAGAAATGTCATTGTTAAGAGTGTTATCATTGTTGATCATCTTGAGCACTTTAACATTATCCCTCTCCTTCAAGCTGTAGGTTGGGAAAACATACTATCTTTGGGTGGTCCTGCATATCAATCCATTACGCAGGCCATCTACGCTTGCATTAATGAGTTCTCTCTAGAAGATTTAACATTTACTGTGTCAACTAGAGAAGGTCCAATTGAGGTAGACCATCATTTAATTTCACCAATCATGAATGTACCTATTATTGATGATGGCATACCCATATTCACTTTGCAATCTAGACCTTCAGAAAATGCTAAACAATTGATTACGAGAGTTCTTTATAACATGAATGCGGAATAAAATGGTGGTACTGTGCTCAGTTCCAAATATATGTTGCCCAGATATAGGGTCTTACATCGAATTTTTATTTCGAATGTCTATCCTTACTCAAGTAACAAGACTGAGCTGACCTCTTTTATGGCTCACATTATGCATTCAGTTGTATCTGGCATCCATATCTATCTTCCTTCTCTTATCTGTTATCATATTATTTAGTTTCATCTCCATCCTTGTCATAGTGATATTCCATTCACTTATCTTATGACTGCCTTAGCTAATCATGCTTTGATAGCTATGCCTATTGGAGAAAGCTTTATTAATCTCCGTCCATTTAACAATTCTAATATCAATAAGATGGGCCTGGACTTAGCACCTGGTCAAGTTGATGGGAATGTTAGAGGAGATGAAGAAGCTGAAGAAGTTGATGTTTTACCTCAAGAAGACATTAATATGAATGATTTATTTGACGAACTTGAATCAAATTCTGAGGCTAACCCTGATTATCAGCCTTCTGATTTTGATGAGAGGTTGCGTAATCTTGAGGAACATATGGCTCAGATTCCTGTAACCCAAGTTCTCAATTTTCTTATATGCACAAACATATGAAGCGCATTAATAAGGGTTTACATCAAATTGATTCATCTATTCCTGTTCCCTCTTCAAGATTTGATTAGTTTTATTTTGATTTGATGGTATCTGTAATAACTTTATTCTAACTCTTTTCCCTATGACTGCTTGGGTTATTTTGTTTAAACTCTTATCTATTTAGTTCAGATACTTTGTTTATTAAATTTGGATGAGTAGTTATTAATTCTACATACTCTCTTATTCTCTTCATTTATCCTTATTCACTCCTTTTATCATGTTGTAACAAAAAGGGGGAGATATTGTAATATTGAATGAAGATATGATATGATGAAATGTGGCTAATATTTTTTTACAGAGAGTAGTGGATTAAGGGGGTGAGTTGATTATTGTGCATGATATCTATTATGGATCATATCATATATGCGTATGCATGTTAGTGCAACATGTTTGTGCAATATGTTGTTTGAATATCTATTGTATATTTTAATTTTGGCTTTATTACAAATTTGACAAAGGGGGGGATTGAAATTGATGTGTTGATAAACCCTAAGTATTGTCAAATTTTGGTTCAAGTTTGTATCTTGATTTGCATTAAGCTTGTGCATTTGTTCACATTGAATCTTCTGCATTCATTCTGTTCGTGCTGGATCTATCTTGCCGATATCTACGACGAACTTACTGAGATCTTCAAACTGGAAGAAAGTGAAGACTTTCATATATTGAGTAAAGATAGAGTTTTCAAGAACATTACGGTTTAAGATCTGGAACCAAAAAAGTCCAAGAACTCAAGACCTAGTTGAATATTATGTTTGGTATGTTGAGTTCAAGCTTTGAAAATCGTAAGAATTAAAGGTACTGAAGTGATCAATTGATTAAGTGTTCATATGTTCTATCTCACAAGTAAGGTGTGATTAACCTAGATTGACCTTAGATCATGATTAGATCATTTCATACTTTCGGTCGGTCATTTTGGTCATTTTATAAGTGTAAAATTCTGTTCTTTCGACTAACCCTAGACCAGTCCTAATATTTCCTCAACTAGTCCAGGATTTGTTATGATTTTTTGAAATTTTTAGTTGGTCTATGACTAGTCCTGGAAACTGCTTGACTAGTCGTGTGAATAGTGCTCGACCAATCGTGTAGTACTCGACTCGTTTTCCAACAAGTAATCTGGATTCACACGACTAGTCATGTGGTGTCCACAACCAGTCGAGCAGGCCACTCAACTAGTCGTGGGACCCACAAGGCTAGTTGTGCGACTGAAAAATATTATCGTGCCAGAATTTTTTAAAAATCTGCATGGATAAGGCTAGTCATAGCTAACCAAAGGCCGATCGTGTGAACCGATTTTTTAACTATAAATAGTTCTCGAATTTCAGAGTTTTTTATTCAATTCTTATCATTCTTAAGTAATCACTCTGAGATAATTTTGAGTACACTCTAAGCTATTTTGTACATATTTAAGATTTTTTTAAGTAGCTCTTTTTTTTTATTATTTTAATTCTCTATTCCATTCTCATTTTGAAAAGGGATATATGACTTACCCTTCCTTGAGATCAAAATCAATATAAAGCCCTTGCTAACTTAATTAAAAATCATCTAGACTTAGAACCCTATATACTTGTGAGACTGAACGTTGAACATCTATGTCTTCATCAAGTTGGTTCTACCGGGCTATTTCAGAATCATCAAACAAATAAAGTTTTTCTTTTTCTATAATTCAATTCATTTTTGGTTTGTGAGATTGTTCCAGAAAATCTCTATTTTAGTTTTATCTGTGGTGATCCAGAAAATCTCAGAGCGAGGGGTTTTTGAATTGTGTAAGGCCATCTAAAAACACAATTGTGAAGGTTTTAGGTGAACCCTGAAAAACCTATTTTGATTAGTGAACGCTAATATCCTGAGGGAGTGGATATTAGGAGTGGAGTAGTTGTGTAGCTATTTATTAATAGTTGGTGTACACACAAGAAAACCATTATAATTCTTTATGTTTGATGGATGTGTGATTTTTTTTTCTTTTATGGTTTAAGATTGTGGGATGTATTTGTGGATGTGAATGTTGTAATATTTATATTTCAGCATTGTGTGGTGAATGTTGTAATAAATTAGTTTCTATTTCTTTCATATCCTCTTGATTTTGAATTTTTGATACTCACCCAGGTTTTAGTAAGGTTGTCTACCATAAACCATTGGTTTTTGGTGTTAGGTTGTCCTTAGAACCAAGTTTGTATCAACCTCTCAATACTTAATTTTTGAGCTTGTTATTTCCTTTTATTATTTGCATTATTTTTGGCTATCGTTGTTTATATTCCACTTATTAATTTTTATTTAGCATAGTCCTATTCTCTCTCTCTCTCTCTCTGTCTCTCTCTCTCTCTCTCTCTCTCTCTCTCTCTCTCTCTCCCTCCCTCCCCCCCCCCAAAGGACATATAACTTGGCCTTTTCAATGAGCAATCAAATTGTTGAGGCTGAACCTTCAACACCAACCACACCACATCCGATTAAGGATGTCTCGGTTCAAACAACCCCCAAATTATTGAATTTAAATGTAATCCAACATTCATGTCCCATCAACCAGGAAAGGGGGATCGACCTCTCCGATCATTTCTCTTGAAGAGATAATGGTTGGACTTCAAGATGTGTAACTGAGTATTTTGTATGTTTAGGAACATGGGAGAGCTTAGGAAGAGTTGGTACATGCTCAAGCCAAGAAATTCTATATTCAACTAAGAATGTTAACAAATGGATAACTAACAAGAGTGAGGCCATGCAATGATTAATAGCCATCATTATCAAAAGATCATCGACGGCGACACAGTATAATGTTAAAGGAAGTTCTGTCTGTAACATGACTCAACCATCATCGATACCTCCCTTGCAATGGAACACACTTCCCATTCCAACCCAGGATGGATAGAATACTCCATTACCCACCAAATTCAGGTGACCAAAGCAATAAGTCAGGAATTTCATCCCCAAAGCTCAAAATAATGGTATGTTGGGAGGACAATCTTTCAAACATTTTCTTATAAATCCATTGTTTCGTGAGGGAAAGAACCGGGTGGGTCCCGATCCACCACCAATGGTTAAACCTGAACACGTGGATCATAACCAAATTATGCAAATGGTCGAAGAAGTGGCAAGCCAAGTGCTCGACATAATACTATTCCAGTCTACCATAAGTGATATCTTGAATGGATTGATCGACAACAACCATAGCCTAGGAATTATCGACCGGATTTTGTACTATTCTCGGGCAATCCTAGTCAATTGACTATTTAACCCGTAGGTTGATTCACTATGCATTGTAGTGAAATGGCTAACAATGACTATCATAAGTTATAATTATTTGGTCATTCATTAACAGTAACAACCTTCACGTGGTACTCCAACTTACTGTTAAATTCAATCCATACCTGGCAAGAGATGGACGAAAAATTTCATGCTTAGTTCTTTTCTAAGGATAGGGAGATGACCATGGCCAATCTTAAATTCTTTCTACACCTACAAGGAAAATCTCGTGAGAGTTACATTACCCAATTCAAGAGAGCAAAAAGTCAATGTAAAGACATCGTAACTGAGGTCGAGTTTGTGCAACTTGCGTAAGATGGCCTAGAATACAGACTCTGAAAGAAATTCATCAGAATGGAGTTTGTGAATTTATATGATCTAGCTAGGAAAGTTTTTAAATATGAAGAACTTCTTCATGAATGAGTCAGGCAAAAGAACTCGATAATTGAGACATATTATCAAGACCCTAACTACGAGGTTACAATTACCAAGGTAGTGGCAAAAAAACCACTTATATGCTCATCATTGGTTAGAGTGGAAACTACTACATTGGTCACACAAAAGGCTTAGAAGATATGCACATTTGATATTACCTAGGCTGATGAAATATTTGAAATACTATTAGTTGAGAAGTTTATTTAAGTTCCCAGTGATCACAAAATATCCATGGATGATGAATTGAAAAAGGTTGAGTATTACAAATGGCATGGGACGTGTTCTCATTCCATTAATAAGTGTGTTGTGTTCAAGAATATCATCCAGAATAATATTGATCAAAGATTGTTAAAATTCTATAAGGGCAAAGAAGCAATGTTGTTCGATCTGTTCCTACCTAATCTTAACGTCAACATGGTAGCAATGAATTAATGAAAATTAGATCGACCACGACAAAGGATTGATCTTTGTCCTGCTAGTTACCATGGCATGCATGACGACCGAGGTTAGGGCGATATCAGTCTTATACAGTGACCAAAAATTTCACAGAGCGATTGATAGTAGTCCAACGTAGCAGTTGAGACTCACAACTATGTGACCGATGTGCTGAAATGGTCTAGGACTTAGAAGTTATGGCTCAACCAACGAGGCATGTCAGATATGCAACTCCAAGAGGGACTAGTAGGGCGATCCCTATCAACCACGAAGGGCATTTTGATCTAAAAACCGCAAGCCCCAGCAGATAACTCTAAGGCAAAGAATGGTCAAGCCTCCACCAACTTAAGAGGAAGTCTAGAGAAGGGTTATGCATCCTAAATTACCGATCACCCCTGAAGTAATGACTTGAAAAAAATGTCTTTGGCAATACATTAAACAACTAGAAAAAAAGAATTGGTAAAGGCTAATAATGCATCTCGGATGAAAGTCATGTAGCCATGTCCATTCTGGTGAATTCTGAGACCATAAGAACAGTTGACCATAAACATGGTCGAAGCGATTCTAAAACTCATTATGCACGATCAGGTTATGGAAGATGTTACCCATCCTAACAGTACAACAGAGTTGGGGAACATCGACAATCATGATGATTTGTCTAATTATCTTAGTGACGAGTGGTTCTCATGTGACGATCTGCTGATTAAAGAGCTAATGGTGACGACCGAAGCATTGGAAGTGTCTTCACCTACTCTCAAGCATATAGGGATGACTTCGGCAATCAATAAGAACGTTAAATGTTTCGTTGTAGCCTATGATGAGTAGTACATTTCTGAGATACTTGGGGTTAGCAATGTTTGGGTTTAGAGATTATTTTTGGATCATTACCAACTGTGGCATTTGATTGCAACATGGTACTTACTCTCTCATCTAGTTTTTAGGCCAAGCCATTTCAGCCCAGTAAGACGGTAGGTGACGTGGAGGAGCCCAATCCTCTTATAGTGATATAACACGCTTCTTTCTCCCCAAAAAATGTAATTGGAAAAGCATCGAGAATGAGAAAAACACCATATATAAACACTGTCATTTTGGAGTCAAAGGCATCATCTGGAAGGGTTGTTATAGAATGGCCTACCCATGTCATGACATAGCACCTTAAACCGCTATATATATATATATATCCACCCATCTCGAGGAATATCCAGTTACCAAATTTTCCGTCGACAATGGGGTTGTCGTTATTCTTCTCATAGTGAGAATGATGCCAAAATTGGGAAAGACTCCAACTGTTTGATGCCATCTAAAGTTACATTTAGTAACTTTGCTGAGCATGCCACAAATACACATAGTGTGTTACCGATTGACTTGACCGTAAGAACTAAAAGAGTATTTGATCCTTTCTTCATGGTTGATACTTCGTCCAGTTATAATGCCTTGCTCGAGAGAGATTGGATCCGCTCTTTTTCATGCATTCCATCATCGCTGTATCATTTTATGATATTCTGGAATCAGGATAAAGTCAAGTTGGTACTGGCTGATATATAAAAATTCATTCTTGGCTACATCAAATACAAATGAGGCCTTCTACAATGGGGATAAAGTAAGACTGATTCACTTTATCGGAAGAAATAAGTACGAATGTCCAATTGGGATATATATAAAGAAGAATCCAGGCAGTATTGTGCAAGATATTACTATTGTAATTCACCTAATTGTTAACCTACTAAGGGATATTATACCTTCCCGGTCGGTCCCATATTACACCAATGAAGAAATTCCATGACTAGTGCAATAATAGACGAGGAGCGAATGGCCGATTTAATGGGTAGAATGAAGAGGTTCGAAGAGAGCCTAATGATGGAGACAAAATAGTACATTAATAGACAATGGTTGCTTCGTAAATTCACCTTATATGGTTGTTCTATTGTTCTGTCCGATGAGGTAGATGGAGACGAAATAGACATACACATAAAGGAAGTCGATAATAAGTTGGACTTATTCTCAGTCTCAGGTTCAGGATCTGTTGGTGTGGTTGAGGTGAACCTAGGAAACGAAGAGGTCCCTATGCCAACCTTTATTAATAGATTTGGAACATCAAAGGTCGGCCAAATGATGAGTGGTTGTGAGACCGTATCTTAGACCGTACCATTCCGTAGGCTTCCGCGGTCCTTCTAGTCAAATTTTTGCAACCCTCGACCTGTAATCAGCATTTGTGCACAACTTTGAGTTGCATCCTGTTGATCTGAGTCAACTCGGCTCGAGACTTGTATCATTGTGACTACACCCTCGTCGCTGTTCCTACGCCTCGTCTCGCGCACTGAGACGATACCCGGGCCAGGAGATGTGAGTCTAATTTAGTTGGAAGAAAACACCGCGCTTTGTAATCCTAAGAGAAAACACTGCATCAATCACCTCACTTGTCAAAGTACACCCATCACTCAACCCATTACTCTATCTCATCCCCAAGTACAACACTCATCCCTAAAGTCAACTCTCTCCCTTACATGTCAAGTACACATCACTCCATCACCCATCTCTCTCTCATCTCCCTTACATGTCAAGTACACATTTGCCTCTCAAGCTCCCAAGAGCAACCCAACATCCAAGCTAGCTCCATGGGGGAAGCTAGTGTGGCCCACCTTCCTACCTCTCATCTCCACCATCCAAAGTCCATCTCGACCATTGAATTACACCCCTTAGAGCTCTAGATCTCATTGGCGGAAGAATGAAGAGGAGATCAAAGGTGCGTGTTCATGAGCACTTGGTTTTGTGATTTGAGGGCTCACATATGGTGGGACCCATCTTAATGTACGATTTGTATCAGAGAGGGGCCCATAGTGGCGGGGTCCCTCCGCTACTCCCATCTCCGTCATTCTCTTTTTCTTTCTCTCTTTCTCTCCTTGTTGATTGTTTGATGGCCCACCTTGATGTATGATCCACGCTGTCCATTTTTTAGGCCACATTGTTGCCCAAACGGGGCCCACCTCATTGTCATGGCTGGGGCCCATCCTACTTGTCCATTCGGACTCGCTTTGACCTAAGGGGAAACCATGAATATCAGTTTGATTCTAGTGGGGTGGCCCACATGTGTGGACCCCACCTATCCACGTTGTCCGTTCTCGAACAGACCTGGATGGAGGGATAATACAAACATCAGCTTGATCTGGCTAATGGGCCACCCACGTGGGATCTGCACCATGATGTATGTTTTAGTCTGCACCATCTAGCAAGCATGGATGGTGGGCCACCATGATGTACTCTAACCACGTCGTCCATCTGATTTCGTTAGGAATCCCACCTTAATGTATGATCCATACCGTCCAGTGATCAGGCCTGGACAGAGGTAAATACAAATATCATCTTGATGTAACTCGTGTGGCCCACTGGATGTGGGACCGCCATGATGAAAGTGTTTTATCCATCGTCCAGTCCCTGGACGGTGGAATTCACCTCTCTGATCATCCAGGCCACTTGTCCAGGGCTGGACACTTGTCAATGTTAAAAAATAATAAAATAAATAAATAAATAATAAAAAATACAATCTCTCTCTCTCTCTCTCTCTCTCTCTCTCTCTATATATATATATATATATATATATATATATATATATATATATATATATATATATATATATATATATATATATATATATATATATATATATATACACACACATAAACATATATATTTGGTGGGACCTACCTCCTGAGGAAGGGAATTGGCCGGTGTACCTACGGCACATGCTGCACATGGGACCCACCTCCTGACATCAACGAATTCCGTGGGCTCCATCATGATATATATGAGATCCATGTCCATTTTTTTTGAACGGTGAGGCTCACCCACATGTGCTACACGTGTGAGGTGGGGCCTACCTTGATTTTTATGTTTTATATATGCACCGTTCGTCTGGATGGTGCATGTGAGGCCCATCTTGAAGTATGTGTTAGATCCCCACCGTCTAGATGGACGGTGGGACCCCTGACGTACAGCTGTTGTACGTGCAGCGTCGTAATGTATGTGTTTTATTCCAACTGTCCAGATGGCTGGACGGTGAACCATCATGATGTATCTGTTTCACATCCACGTTGTCCGTCCATTTGGACCATGGACCACACTATAATATATGTGTTTTATCTCCACCGTCCAGATTGTTGGACGGTGGGATGCATTGTGATGCATGTACTTTATCAGCACCGCCTATCAAGTGGACCATGCTACAAAACCAGTGAAGGATTGAACGTCCACCATTGTAACAGTTTGGGGTCACAGAAGTTCTAGATCAAAATTATATTTGTTTTCCTCTTTAACCAGGTCCTTGTGACCATATGAACAGATTGGATGGAAAATAAACACTATGATGGGCCCTGTGGAGTTTCAACAGTGGAAATCATTATCTCCACTGCTATTTGTGGTTCGGTCCAAATGATCTTTTAATATGATTCCTTTTTTATGTATATGAGGTCCATTGGTGCGGCCCACTTGATGTATATGAGGCCCATTTATGGAGTATACGGGGCCCATCGGTTATGTATATTAGGCCCATATGATGAAGCCTACCCATTGTGTATTAAGGGCCATGGGTTGTGGGCCATTATGATGTATTTTCAGCCCATGTATTGAGGCCCGATGTGATGTATCTATGGCCCATGTGATCTATATGTGGCCCTTGTGTGAGGCCATGGGCCTACTATACGTTTGGCTCTATATGGGCCACTCCTTGGGACAATATGATGGTTTAATGTCCATATTATGACCTTCCCTTAGACCTTGTTCGACTGATCATCGAGGCTGATCCTGATTGTCGAGGCCGATTCTGATTATCGAGACCGATTCCGATTGTCGAGGCCGATTCTGATTATCGAGGTCGATTTCAATTATCAAGGCCGATTGTTAAGGCCGATGATTGTCAAGGTCGATTGTTGAGGCCGATTCCTATTATGAAGACTGATTCCGATTGTCGAGGCCAATTGTTGAGGTCGATTCCAATTATCGAGGCCGATTCTGATTATCGAGGCCGATTCCGATTGTCGAGGTGGATTCCAGTTATCGAATCTGGTTCGAATTGTCGAGGCAGATTGTTGAGGCTAATTCCAATTGTAGAGACTGATTGTTGAGGCCAATTCCGATTGTCGAGGCCAATTCCGATTGTCGAGGCCAATTTCGATTGTCGAGGTTGATTATCGATGCCGATTATGAGTATGTGACAGCATAGCATCATGATACATGCCCATACGCATCATCTGCATGTTTTTTATGAGATGTGGTTGACCATTGCATATGTCATTAGGCATGTTGTTATGAGAATCCTTGATAGGCGAAGATTATCTCACTTGAGTACACGGTATGCGTAGGATTGATGCATGACTGGATTGTATGACTCATGCATCTTGCATTATTTGTTGTGATTACTATATGCCCTAGTGACATCAGGGCTATACCCTCCACAGGCATATCATGGATGGCCAGATGGGACACTGAAAATATGTTACTAGCATCGAACCACCATAAATGGCCCTGGGTGAAAATCCTTAAACCCTCTTAGCACCAGAGGACGCCCCAACATCTAGACCGAGTGGATATATATGAGCGCATGAGGGTCGTATACCAGTAAGCCTCATCTCCCACTGTATCGTGGTCGGTTGGGAGGCGGTGTGACCTTACCAGCCTGAGTGAGGAGGTAATATCTAAGTTGAGTTTGACCAGGTTGAGGAATGGGTCCACTATCTATGCGTCGGGCCTGATATTAGCAGGAGGATAGTAAGGTCTCTTTCACTTTCCCAGTTGTGTATTTGAATAGGGGCGATAAGCTGGCGTAGAGTGTAATAAACACTGGTGATGATCCTAGAGATGTACAATACTAATATGTGAACTTATTGAGCAAGAATTGCATACTCATTCATTTATTCATTCACTATCCACTCAGGCTAGTGGGCACAACTATTTATTATGTGTACCTTCATAATGGCCAGGATTTCGGT
This sequence comes from Magnolia kwangsiensis, assembly GCA_037074715.1. Taxonomy (NCBI): domain Eukaryota; kingdom Viridiplantae; phylum Streptophyta; class Magnoliopsida; order Magnoliales; family Magnoliaceae; genus Magnolia; species Magnolia kwangsiensis. The sequence goes on along the minus strand of CM073589.1, from coordinate 83,996,274 downwards.
TGGGGCATGCGACTAACCTGAGATCAGGAGTTTGCCACATTGAGTCTGACTATCCAAATTTAGTTATGGGACTGGTTTGGATAAAAGTCCATTGTGGTGAACCCTGTAGCCCACAATACTAGGTAATATCATCCCGACTTCATGCTCTGGCTTGGTCATTTCATTCGCACTGTATATTGCACATTCAATTATGTGTGGACTCATCAGGATTTATATACTGTATTGTATCCTCAGCATCTGATATTTGACTTCTTATTTTCTTACATCGTATAGCCTTAGTACAGCTGATTGTATTCATGTACTTATCAGTGTTTCTACTTAATCTGATATAGTATGATTCATGAACTTGCCAATATTTTTGATATTCTATGATTTATGCCATTGTACTGTATACTTGGCAGTTATCTTGTGCACACACTTTCACTACCCTCTAAGCTTTCTATAAGATTATGCACAATAGATGTGTGCAGGTGGTGTTAGGTCATAGCAGCGTTGAACTTGGATCATGCAGCAGACTTCTGGAGCTTTGGTTTTCAATATATATATATTTTCCTTTTAGCATTGTATTCAAATATTTATATTAGTAAATATGTGATGATGATGTTGCCTTTGTGATTTGGGTAAACTTGTGGTTATGCTTCTTATGAGATAAATGTATGTTGAAAATCCTCCTTGTAGGATCCCAAGATCGGAATCTGACGTATGGGTGCTGAAAGCCGAGAATAGGGTACTACAGAGGCTGTCGGGACCAGATTCAATAATCGATCAATTTTGTGAGCCTGATTTTCAAGTTTGGGGCCTGACAGTGGCCCATATCCAAGTGGGTTCTAGCATGATGGATGGTCCACATCGAAGATGGGCTCACATGATGGGTAGTGGATATTGAAATGGGCCCCACATGATGGAGGACCTTACACAATGGATGAATAACATCAAAGGTGGGTCCTACCTAATGAACTATACACATTAAAAGTTGGGCCATAATGATGAATGGCCCACAAACAAGGTGGGCCCTGATGATGGATGACCCACATCAAAGGTGGGGCCAACACGATGAATGATCCACATCAGAGGTTGGCCCCACATGACGGACGATGGATGTGAGAGGGACTAAACAGACTTTAGGAAAATTACTTATGATGTCGGGAACCAAATATGCCTTTAAAAAAAAAAATTAAATTATTATGTTGTTTACCAAACATACTTATCTCCTGAATAAGTAGAAACCAAGCATAAGTAGCTTATTTAAATTAAATTGCCCTTATAAGAAAATGATACATTAAAAGTATAATAAATTACAAAATTAAATTATATCCAAAAGAGCCTGAATATTGATTTAGAATGTTTTTTCTTTTGCGTGGATTATTTAATGCATATGGCCGACTGATAAACGAAATTCCAGACTATGTTGCATATGACACCAAAGTTGGGCTCACAAGAAGAATGGCTCAGATCTCAGACATACACAGGGCACACATTTGTCTCATTGAAAAGGTCATGCTTCCCAATTTAAAAGAAGTAAACTAAGCATGCATGCCTTTACTTAGCTTTGATTAATTTTTTTAATCAATGCTCTTAACCTAGTCGTCTGATTAGGTAAATCACATGAAAAATTATTAGTCAAGAGGGCACATCGGAACCCCTTTTTGGCCTTATCTCCACTGGTTGTAGCATGACTAAGCTTAGTATATTCCTTCTCACATAGTTTCATGCCCCTTTATTGATTTGGAGTACTTAACATCTATGATATCCAGAATTAGTAAACAAATAATGATATTTTCTAAGTAACTGAATCAATTCCTTCTTTCACACAGGACCTGAAGAGGAATAAGTCTTGGATTTCAATTTTTTTTTTTTTTTTTAAGGACCATTTCAATGACAAACATTTCTATAACCCTATTATAAATACTAGCCTAATCCTCTTACATAACCCACAGCAAAAAACACTCCTCATTATAACATTTAGAGTTTCCTAGCATACATACATATACACTTCTAGATAGATTTACAAGATGTCTACCCATTTTCTTCTTTTAGCATTCATTGCATTTAGTTTTTCCTTTACCTCCGCATCTGATCCTAGCCCTTTATAGGATTTCTGTGTCACTATGCACAATAGCCCTAGTATTTTCACTCCATTGAAAAAAATATCAACTGCATCATTGCACCGCAAATAATATTTCATGCAAATGTAATCCACCCTATTCGTGAAAAGATTCACATGATGAATGGGATACAACACCTACCTCACTCTGTTATTTTCTATTTATATTGGTTTAATAAGTCTTGAAAGAATATAATGCTTACAATCTCTTTTGTGTTATATGATGACAGTGTTGGTGAATGGATTTGTGTGCAAGGAGCCATTCAGGCGGATGATTTCTTCTTCATGGGACTTGACAAACCTGGCAACACAAATAACAAGGTTGGGTCCAATGTGACCCAAGTAAACGTAGCCCAAATAGCAGGACTCAACACCCTCGGAGTCTCTTTGGTTCGAATAGACTATGCACCCTATGGTCTCAATGCACCCCACACACACCCAAGGGCGACAGAGATCTTAACAGTTTTGGAGGGCACCCTTTACATCGGATTCATCACTTCCAACCCTGACAATTGCCTCATAACAAAGATCCTTCAAAAGGGCAATGTGTTTGTCTTCGCAATAAACCTGATTCACTTCCAGTTTAACATCTACCACACCAATGCCATAGTAATTGTAGGACTGAGCAGCCACATAACACCCGGGTTCCTGGAACCCGAGTACACTACTCGGTTTCCAAAAACCCGAGCGTTAAGCTTTAAATATCTCAAATTCTATGTACATTTTTTTTTATCAGAGTTAATGAAAGGGCCTAGCTATATGCCCTAGAGGGGGGGTGAATAGGGCAATGCCAAATAAAATTAATAACAGCGGAATAATAAAAGATTTAAAGCACAATGCTTAATATAAAACAATTGCAATAGCCTAGAATAAGGAGATTGATACTGTATTAGTTCTAAGGACAACCTTACACCAAAAACCAGAGGTTTAAGGTAGGACAACCTTATTTCTAGAACGTCCTTGTATCACAAACCAAAGAGGAATAATAAGCAATCAAATCAAAATAACTGTGGAAAATAGATCCTGAGTTATTACAACATTCATCCACAGTTTGCTTGAAGTGATTACAACATTCATCCATAAACACAAATCATAAAACTGAATGAATAAAGGAATGAAAGAATAAAGCATATCCACAACACAACGATATATAGTGGTTCGCCTGTGTGTACACCAACTGTTATCCAACAGCCACACAGATTGCTACTCCACTCCTAATATCCTCACACAGGGGATATTAGCATGCACTATCAAAATAGGTTTCACAGGTTCACCTAAAACCTTCACAATTGTGTCTTTGATCTCGGGCTTACACAATCCAAAAACCCCATAATCTGAGTTTTCTGGCTCTCCTCAGATAACCAATACAATGAGATTTTTCTGGCGAATCTCAAACAAAAACCAGAGAAAATAAATTACAAAACATGTAAAATACCTGAATCACCTTTTGATGAAGCCCGGTAGAACCAATCAGAGTAGAAGTTCGATTCGACGTTCAAAGTCTAATACTTACTTTAAGAATGGTTCTAAGTCTAATTGATTTTAGATTAAATGGGCTAGATCTATTTGATTTTGAATCCAGAAGAAGGAATAACAGAAATTTCCCTTTTCTAATAAGATTGGAATGTAGATCAAAATCAAATAAGAATAAGCTAGCAAAATGAATATTAAATAAGCACAAAACAGCTTAAAATAAACACAAACTTATCTCAGAGAATAGCCTAAAGAATGCTTGAATAGAATTGATTTGAAGTACTAAAACTCTGAAGTTCGTGCTCAATTTAAAGACTGAAAAATCCCGTCTACGACTGGTCTTAGGAACCTAGGACTGGTCGTAGCTCCAAAGATTTTCGAAAGATTTTCGCGGGATTTGATTTTCAGTTCCACGACCAGTCGAGGGAGGTCTACGACCGATCGTGGGCCATCTACGACTGGTCGTGAGACACCTACGACCGGTCGTAGGACCCAAAAAATGGTTGTTGGAGTTTGAGTCGTAGGGCTACGACCGGTCTAAGGATGAGTCATAGAACTCACAGGACTGGTCGTAGGGTGTCCAGGACTGGTCGTAGGACAGCTAAAAAGATCCGAAAATCTTCAACTACCTAGGACTGGTCCTGAAAAACCTAAGACTGGTCATAGCAAAGCTAAGACTGGTCTTGAAGTCCCTAGGACTGGTCTTAGAACACTCCAAGCAAGCATATAAAAATATATGAGTTATGTATCCGGAATGACCTACAATAAACCCCATCCTAATGTCAATCTAAGGTCAAACAAACCTTAAAAGTGAGATAGACATTGAAAGTCTGTACACTCAGATGACCCTTAAGAGAAGCTTGTGAATATTCAAAACTTGTAGTAGGCCTTCATAAGCTTGATCTTGACTTCACAAAGTCTTCTAGTAAGCTTGAACTTGATCAACCCTTGAACATACAACCTTGAAAACTTTTATTCTTGATTTCTTCATCAAGACTTGAAAACTTTCTCCTTTTAAGATCTTGTCTTGAAATGCGATGTCTTGATATGTCTTGATTGCAATGACTAGTCTTCAAACATAAAACACAAGATATACAAGACATAGATATAGTTTTTGGCACCACAAAATTTGACAACTAAAGGGATATGAAATCATAGCACTTACAATCTCTCCCTTTGTCAAATTGTGACAAAACACATAGCATCAAAGATAATAAGGAATGATAAGTCATGAAACCACAAAATACTCTACTTCTCCTGAGTAATACGAGTATTACACGTATAATCAATACATAACATGAAAACCTCAAAACGTCAATCCACATATCCGTCAATCCACATATCCTTCTCAAACAATACAAACAAATTTACTCCCCCTATCCGTATTACTTACTCCCCTTTTAGCAATGCTTACTACTCCCCCTTTTTGTCACAAAATGACAAGGGAAAGGAACAATAGAAAGGAGAACATAGAGAGCAAATAATGAGAAGGTGATATGAAAGGACATAAAATAAACCTGAAGTGTCAAGTCATAATCTATAATACAAATTACAATATCCAAAAGAAAATGTTATGAAACCAGAATCCATAATACATATCCAGAGTAAAAGAAATGTTATACTATTCAGAAGATAATTCACTTAATCTGATCCAGAGGAGGGAGCAGGAATAGATGGATCAATCTGGTGTAAGCCCTTATTTATGCGACGAAGATATTTTCGCATGTACTTGAATCTCATGTCATGGGCTATATTCATATTATCAAGTTTTTCCTCCAATGCACGAAGGCGTGCATCAAAACCAGAAGGATCATAATCTGGATCATTAAGTGAATCAGTTTCTATATTATCAAATAAGTCATCCATATTAACATCTTGTTGTGGAAGATCGCTAGCTTCCTCTTCGTTTCCAACAACACCACCATCACCACTAACACCACTAACACCAGCTTCATCAAATTGGCCAGGAAGCAGTTCCAATTTCATCTTATTAAGATTGACATTATTGAAAATGAGATGAAGAATTGGTGCCTCATTAACAGGTTTATCTACAAGCATGTGTGTAACACCCCGAATTTTGGCCAATCTGGGATTTGACGTCCTTAGGCAGTGGGTCAACCAAAACACCTGAGAAATCGCTCAGAACCCAATTCCATAGCCAAAGAGATCACTTAGGGTTAATTCCTTTAGAAACTAAGCATAAGTTAGCTAGCGTAACGTTGGAGTAGCTGGGAAATAGTCCCTGATCACTTTAAATATGTTCTACAAGACCCAAATCGAGTAGAACGAATGACTCTATAATACTCTATAACCTCGGATCAAACTCTAAGAAGGTTTGTTCTCTGGACCACTTTGAAATTTTATATTGGATCTAGACCGCACGTCGAAAGTCCGATACCTCCTATCTTAGACCGTTAGAACCGCCTAGCTGGACTTGACAATCATTTCGAAAATCAAGTTCAACCGACATTCGCAGGCTATTTTATTGAGCCCGGACTGAAGAGAGTGCGAATAAGGACAAATTTCAAATTTGAAATTCAAATCTGGCACAAGACTTGATGCGTCAGTATTAAGCGTTCTGACCGTCAGAATTCAGCCAAATTACACCCTCGGATCAGGAAAAATTTCTATTTCATATCATGAGACTTGCAGGCCTGATCTATGTACGGTGACCGCTGAACTGAAACTAGACCGCCACATGCGATCTGCGAACCCTGCCGAACTGAAAACTTGATGTATGCTAGATCCAGTATGCATGAGCTTAAGTCCGACCGCATTTGGCCAGGGGACCTCCAGAATGATCTTTTGGACCGAAACAGCCCCGAATTGGACATACATCAAGTATACATTGTACCCGAGCCTATTTTGGGCACATTTGAGCTTAAAAAAGGGGTTGAAACCCTCACTCCTCTCTCGCATCCGAATTTGCAAAAAGCCCTAGATTGGGAGAGAGAAAAGGTGAGAGTTTGTGAGAGAAGGTAGGAGAGAATTTTCCTGCCTTCGTGCCGCTTGTTGCACGTGCTGTAGCAACACCCTCCGATCACCTGGCTGATGATTCCTCCACATTTTCAGGTAATAAATAACCCTAGAAGTTGCTGATTTGAGGTTCGCTAGGATTCATAGCGTGTTAGCTAACGTATCTTGTAAATTAGGTTCTCTTATCGCTGTAGACGAAGCGTATACGCTCCGTTCAAATCAATACCTTTATAAGAGATAAGGTGCGGATTTTAGACGCTTTGATTGACTGTTTTCAACGCTTTCAATGTCGTTTAATAATAAATTATCGACGGCAATGCCGTTTGACATGTACAACATGCTGTCCGTTTCCTGTTTCGTAAACCGACGGAGAATATGAGATTTAGGGCATTTTAGTCATTTGTAGGAAGTACTGATTTCATTCATATTTTGCTGATGTGATTGACATAGTTTATTGTCGCATTAGAATGTTAGGAATACGTGCATAATTAGTTTGGCGAAGAGATTCGCCTAAATGCGCACTTCGGGTCGACATGCTATATGTAAACTTAAGTGTGTAGTGTAAGTGTTTGTATAAATGCTTGTATTAGTATGTATTGAATTAAATGGTGTTATGGATTAGTTTGAGATTGATTTCTCAATTAATATGCTGATGTGAATGATTTCCTACATGTTAGTTATATGCATGATTTCATTGTATGTATGAAATGCATGTGCTTGATGATTTACTTAAGTTGTATGTTATAACATGTGTTAACATGCTCACATGGTTGTATTTCCTTTCTAATACTCTCACATGATTTGCTGATGTGATTCCATGTGTTTGGGACTATACCTAGTCCAGGCAGTCGGTAACCGAGCTAATTCGTGGTTGGCCTATCTTCGCCACAAACGACGCGTCGATGAACGCGAGCCGTGTTTTAGAGTTGGCGGCAGTGGTTAGGCCACACGAAGTGTTTTACGTACTTCATGTCGTTCGACTTGCGATGCGCTCGTGCTAGTCGAGCCCGTCAAGTAACCCGACTGGCCGTTGTATGTTCACCCTGCATGAGTCATAACTGCTTGAACCTAGGGTACTAAACTTACCATTGTAAACCCTGTCAACTATGGTACCTTGATCCACCAAGACTCATGAGCCGGCATGGTGGTATGGGACACCGTGGTCGAGCTGTCAGCCTACGCTGGGGCCACAAACCTCCCCGTAGTGACCGGTGAGCACCTAGTCTCGTGAGCAGATTATGGTGGTATGGGACACTATATTCTTGCTATCGGCCTACACTGATCAGGCGACGAGTCCTTTGTAGTGACCGCGAGCATATTCTGAGTCTACGGGAGACGACGACCCTTCAGTAGTAGTAGAGTACAGTAGGCCTGTATTGATAAGGTGATGGGGAAGCGGAGCAATGAGTGCATGCAACAGCCCTGGCAGCCCTTGCAGCGACCTACAAAATATATATCGTATGAGATTACTAGGAGTGACGACCCTAGACAGGATCTGTGTTGGGATTGATATAAGGGAAGTACTTTAGTTTCCTAATCCTGCTATTTGAATGGACTTATAACAACTCGGAAATCATATCACTATTACATTGCATGTGCCTGGAAGATGTGGAGCACTTGAGGGACGATTGCATGCCGCGGTCGTAAGATGGTGCCGTATGAGGGAGATCGTCGGTGTGGGCATACATCACGTCATGTCATATTGCATTAACAACAGTATTAGGATTGTTTGATTTACTGCTTTACTATTATCGCATGATTGATTTGATAACTTGCTAATCTCTGCTCTCTTATCCCACTGAGTTGATCACTCACTCCCACGTTACGGGATGATGTTTCCGGACACCCACCAGTCCCTATTGTGATTGCAGATGATGGCGCGGCCTGCGAGGCAGAGATGGACTTGATGATGAGGAGGAGGATCTCTCCTTTATGCGTGTTCTGATCGACGGGATTACAGGGAGGTTGATTAGATACCTTGACACTTGTAATTTTATATTTTTAGCGCACTCACGTATATTCATTTTGTTTCTTGTTGGAGTATACATGTAGGTATATAACCTGGTAACATATTCACACTCTGGAGACATACAACAGTTTATATATGTTATACCTACTATCACAGTCTTCCGCTTGTTAATTTAACTGTCTCTGGAGTATGATATGATGTTCTAGCTTAATCTCACTCATGTTTAATACATTATCACAAACAACATTCAATCATACATATCTATGTTGCATAAATAACATTTTGAAACTCGGGAGTTGGGTTTTTACTCGACCCCCCAATTTTTGGGATGTTACAATGTGAGTGGCTAGAACATTCATAAGATAATCGAATGGAATATCACTGTGACCCGGATGGAAATGAAATTGTATAATGGAATGACAAATCAACGAAGGAAGACAGACCTTGATTCCATAAGCAATAGAATGCAACACACGAACCATGAAAGAAGTTAACTCGGTTTTATTACCGGACCGAGGATATGCATTTGAAATGAAGAAACGATGTAATATTCTGTATTTGGGTAACAGATACTTTGCAGGGAGCGCATTCCCTTTATGAGTCCAATGCACATCAATTTTGCATAAATCTCTAGTTAACATGCATTTTTCCGATTCTGAAGGTTTATCGTATAAATTATGAATCGGTATTCCTTCATCATTAACAGGTATATCCATAATACCTGATATTAAATGATAGTCTACTTCAAATTTCCCTTCTCTTGTATCAATAGAAATGTTAAATTATCAAGGAAAAAATCTGAAATGCATGCAACCATTGATTGATCAATGGACTGGTATGTAAACCCACTCCAAAGCAAAATGTTAGTCCAACCTACAGATTCAAGAAGGGGAATGACACCATATGGAGAAATGTGATTTAGATTAGCGGTATGCTCAATGATAATGTTACGAGCATACAAATCCCGTACATCTTGAGTACCATCTTCGGGTGACCGAAGATTCCGTCTAGTTATTGGTCCAGATCTGGATGAAGATGGACCACGGGATGTTTTCTTTTTCCCTCTAGCATCCATAATCAAAAAGATATACAAAGAACAAGCAAGATGCACAAATGAAAGATGGGTTTTCTCTATATCAGCAAATAGAGAGCAAACCCTTGAAAACCTCAACAAGAGATGAAATCAAACTATACTATGAACAAATCAAAGCATAGAGATTATGAAACTTTAAGAAAAATGATGAAATAGGACTTACCTTGAAGAAAAACTAGAAATCCTATGACTGGTCGAGCCACGACTCGTCGTAGGTGGGTGTGAAAATGAAGAAGAAGGGGATTTTTTCCAAATTATATGATGTCCACGAGATCCACGACCGGTCAAGTGTGGTTCACGACCGGTCTCGAATGGTCGTGAAAAACCACGACCGGTCGAGCATCGACCAAAAATGTATTTTAAATGAAAAAATTTGAAATTTAAACAATTATAATGTGAAATATAATACACTATGATACATGCAAGCAAGAATATTTAATGTAAAATGCACATACCAAGATCAAATTTCAATTTATTAAACCTGTTTTTGTCGAGCGGTTTAGTAAATATATCAGCAAGTTGAGTTTCGGTTGTTATATATTCCAATGAAATGAGTTTTTCTTCAACTAACTCACGAATGTAATGATACCTAATGTCAATATGCTTAGTACGTGAATGCTGGATTGGATTTTTGGAAATGTCTATAGCACTGGAATTATCACAATGTAAAATCATTGAATCTTGATTAATTCCATAATCGATAAGCATGCGTTTCATCCAAACTAGTTGAGTACATGCATATCCAGCTGCAATATATTCAGCCTCAGCAGTAGAGAGCGATATTGAGCTTTGCTTCTTGCTGAACTAAGAAACTAAACAATTTTCAATGTAAAAACAACCACCACTGGTTGATTTTCTACCATCAATATTTTTGGCCCAATCAGCATATGAATAGCCGGCTAATTGAACATTAGTATCAAAAGGATACCAAAGTCCCAAATTTATAGAACTTGCGACATATCTAATAATCCGTTTAACAGCAGTAAGATGTGATTCCTTAGGATTAGACTGATATCTCGCACAAATACCAACACTGAATGCGATATCAGGTCTACTAGCAGTAAGATATAACAAACTACCAATCATACTGCGATATAGTTTAGGATCTATATCTTTACCTGTGGAGTCTTTTGAGAGTCTTAATGTTGTACTCATAAGAGTATCAAAGTTCTTACCATTCTCAAATCCAAACCTTTTAACCAAGTTTGAAGCATATTTGGTCTGAGAAATGAAAATTTCATCAGGTCGTTGTTTTACTTGCAACCCTAGGAAATAGTTAAGTTTGCCAACCATGCTCATTTCAAACCTTGATTTCATTAACTTTGCAAACTCAGTAGACATGTTAGAACAAGTAGATCCATAAATAATATCATCAACATATATTTGAACCATCAAAATATCATTGTTATTCTTTTTAACAAAAAGCGTCTTATCGACACTACCTACTTGAATGCTATGACTAAGTAAGAATTTAGTCAATTTTTCATACCAAGCCCTGGGTGCTTTTTTTAGACCATAGAGAGCCTTTTTGAGATGAAATACATGGTCAGATAACTTAGGGTCTTCAAACCCTGAAGGTTGTTCAACATACACTTCTTCATGTAGATCGCCATTCAAGAAAGCACTCTTTACATCCATCTGAAAGATTTTAAATTTTCTGAAACATGCGATGGAAATAAAAAGTTTGATTGATTCAAGGCGAGCGACTGGAGCAAAGGTTTCATCATAATCGATGCCTTCAATTTGAGTGTACCCTTGTACAACCAGTCTAGCCTTGTTTCGTATAATATTTCTGAGTTCATTAGACTTATTTTTAAAGATCCACTTTGTTCCAATAATGTTTTTATCTTTAGGTCTAGGAACAAGATACCAGACATCATTACGAACAAATTGATTAAGTTCATCCTGCATAGCAACTATCCAATTTTTATCAGAAAGTGCTTCTTTTACGTTGACCGGTTCTATTTGGGATGTAAAACAAACATAATTACATATGTTCTCAAGTTGTTTACGAGTACGAACTCCAGTGAGAGGATTTCTAAGAATTTGATTGGTTGGATGATCTTTAACAGTCCTTGGTTCAAATTCTTTTTGACTTGATGAGATATCTAGATTGTCAATAATAATAGCTTCATCATCATCTAAACTTGGAGCTGATGTATTCAAATGATCATCAATGACCACATTGATAGACTCTTGAATCACGCCAGTTTTCTTATTTAGAACCTTATAAGCTCGACTGTTCAAAGAATAACCAAGAAAAATTCCTTCGTCACTCTTCGTATCAAACTTACCCAAATTTTCACGATCCTGTAAAATATAACACTTGCTATCAAAAACCTAAAAGTATTTGACAGTAGGTTTCTTTTCAAACCATAATTCATAAGCAGTCTTATTATCAGATTTACTGGTATAAACCCGATTAATAATATAGCATGCGGTATTAACTGCTTTAGTCCAAAGATTTTTAGAGAGCTTCATACTATTCAACATAACATTAGCCATTTCCTAAAGCACTCTATTTTTCCTTTCAACTATACCATTTTGTTGCGGTGTTTTGGACGCTGAGAATTCATGTGATATTCTCTGATCGCTATAAAATTTCTCAAAACTACTGTTTTCGAATTCAGATCCATGATCACTACGGATCTTGCTAACATGAGAACTTTTCTCATTTTGGATTCATTTGATGACCTTTTTTACTTCATCTAGGGTTTCAGTTTTATCTTTTAAGAATGATACCTAAGTGAATCTTGTATAGTCATCTACGATAACCAAAATGTATTTTTTGCCTCCTCGACTCTCCGATTTAGTAGGTCCAATAAGATCCATGTGGAGAAGCTTGAGTGGTCTAGATGTGGTGTTAGAGTTTACTTTCTTGTGAGAACTCCTAATTTGTTTGCCCAACTGGCATTCACCACATATTTTGTCTACTTTTTGCAATTTGGGTAGACCTCTAATTAGTTCTCTTTTGCTCAATCTAAATATGTTCCGATAGTGTACATGTCCAAGACGTTTATGCCATAATTCAGTCTCATCGGTATGGACCATGTAACATGATTGAGTAGATGAGCTAGCATCACTAACAATGTAGTAGTTTTCAAAAGTTCTGTGACCAGTTAATATAACAGAACCCCTTTTATTAACTATCTCATAGCCTTGATTAGAAAACTTTACACTATGGTTGTTATCACATATCTGAGAAATGCTTAATAGGTTGTGTTTTAAACCCTCAACATATAAGACATTCTTAAATAAGGGAAGGTTATAAAGTTGAACCGTACCTTGGCTAATAATCTTGCAATTGCTTCCATCACCAAATGTGACTGACCCTTCAGTCATATCTTTAAGATCGGTGAATAAAGATTTGTCACCTGTCATATGCCTGGAGCAACCACTATCTAGGTACCACTTTGAATGACTTGTTGCTTTGAAAGTAGTGTAGGCAACCAAGATGACAACTTTAGGAACCCATTTCATAAATGTTTTGGGTTTAGGAGTATAGATGGTCTTTTTCTGTCTATTGTCGTAGGAACGACCTATAGAATTCAACTTTAATAACTCCTTGAGAAGATCAATAATTTTTTCAGCTAATTGATTTCGGTTTTGAAAATTAAAGTTGACATTGCCACTTTTATGATTTTGGAAAGACCTAGAATTTTTGGAAAAACCTTGATAGGTATTCTTTTCTTTTAAGGTCGAAGACTCTCCTTTAACAAATCTAGGAGCAATATTCTTTTGTTTAGGAGATGTATTTTTATCATAGCCCAACCTGGATCGATCGCCACATTTTCTTGATCCGGACAATAATTTTTCCAATTTCGGATCTCCTTGGGCATATCTCCATGTGTCTTTCAAACTCAGAAGAGAAGTTACCTCATTTTTGAGTTTCTCTTTTTCGGAGATCAAATCTTCAATTTGAGAGGTTTTGAAATCTAAATCATTTTTGGTTTTTTCAAAAGAATCAGAAATATGAGATTTTTCTAAGACAAGAGACTCATAATCTTCCTTAAGCTTAGAAAATTTTTCTTTTTGTAATTTAAGCTTGACAGCAATCTTACAACTCTCTTTATAAAGAGCATTATAAGCATCTTGAAGATCATCTTCATTATTGCAATCACTATTCAGATTTTCTTCACTAGATGTATCATCATGATTTGAATAGGTGATCTTGGCTAGAGTCATAAGGGTTTTAACACCATTGCCTGACTCAGTTTCAGAATCTTCTGATTTAGAAGAGGATTTAGAATTAGATGATTCATCCCAAGTAGCCATCATGCTTTTCCTTTTTGATTTGTCCTTTTTAGGACATTTGTTAGTTAAGTGCCCATACTCTTGACGGTTGTAACATTGACTATCTTTCAAGGATTTACGAGTTCTAGGTTTAGATCGGCTCTTATCATTTGATTTTTGAAAATCAATCTTTTTCTTATTTTTGAAAATTTTGTAAACCTTTTTGCTAAAAGTGCCATATCATCTTCGGTATTTTCTGAATCCGAAGTGCTCTCTTCAGAAATATTTTTAGATGATTTGAGAGCTATTGATTTTCCTTTAGGAGCCTTAAAGGATAACTCATAAGTTTGAAGTGAACCAACTAATTCCTCAACCTTCATGGTATCCGTATCACGAAGTTCCTGAATCGCGGTCACTTTAGAATTGAACCGTTCAGGAAGTGAACGTAGTATTTTTGCGCACACTTTACTTTCAGAGATTTTATCACCAAAACCTCACATAGAGTTCACTATGTCATTCAATCTAGTGTAGAAGTCCATAAACATCTCATTCTCCTCCATACGAATTTCTTCAAATTTAGTTGTGAGGAGTTGGACTTTAGATTTCTTGACAATAGATGTACCCTCGTGTGTCATTTCTAATATATCCCATGCTTGTTTTGCATTTTCACAAGAGATGATTCTTTTGAATTCATCTGGTGATAATGCACAAGTAATTGCATTTAGTGCTTTTGCATTAGCACTACTTTCACTTTTTTGAAGTGTAGTCCAAAGAGAATAAGCCGTTATTTTCATAGTTTTTGAACCATCGTCATTAGCAACTTCAGTGATAGGAGGGTTCCATTCATTCACTGTGGCCAGCCACACACTTTCATCTAAGGATTTGAGGAAGATCCTCATCCTGGCTTTCCAATACGCATAGTTTGTGCCATTAAAGGGTGGTGGCCTAGTGACTGATAAGCTATCAAAATTTGACATCTTAATATAGCTTAGATCGTTAGCTTAGGAAATAAATCCAATAAATAAACAATAAGCACGAGCTATTTGGCTCTGATACCACTTGAAAGGGCCTAGCTATATGCCCTAGAGGGGGGGTGAATAGGGAAATGCTAAATAAAATTAATAACAGCGGAATAATAAAAGATTTAAAGCACAATGCTTAATATAAAACAATTGCAATAGCCTAGAATAAGGAGATTGATACTGTATCAGTTCTAAGGACAACCTTACGCCAAAAACCAGAGGTTTAAGGTAGGACAACCTTATTTCTAGAACGTCCTTGTATCACAAACCAAAGAGGAATAATAAGCAATGAAATCAAAATAAGTTGCGGAAAATAAATCCTAAGTTATTACAACATTCATCCACACTTTGCTTGAAGTGATTACAACATTCATCCATAAACACAAATCATAAAACTGAATGAATAAAGGAATGAAAGAATAAATCACATCCACAACACAATGATATATAGTGGTTCGCCTGTGTGTACACCAACTGTTATCCAACAGCCACACAGATTGCTACTCCACTCCTAATATCCTCACATAGGGGATATTAGCATGCACTATCAAAATAGGTTTCACAGGTTCACCTAAAACCTTCACAATTATGTCTTTGATCTCGGACTTACACAATCCAAAAACCCCACAATCTGAGTTTTCTGGCTCTCCTCAGATAACCAATACAATGAGATTTTTCTGGCGAATCTTAAACAAAAACCAGAGAAAGTAAATTACAAAACATGTAAAATACTTGAATCACCTTTTGATGAAGCCCGGTAGAACCAATCGGAGTAGAAGTTCGATTCGACGTTCAAAGTCCAATACTCACTTTAAGAATGGTTCTAAGTCTAATTGATTTTAGATTAAATGGGCTAGATCTATTTGATTTTGAATCCAGAAGAAGGAATAACAGAAATTCCCCTTTTCTAATAAGATTGGAATGTAGATCAAAATCAAATAAGAATAAGCTAGCAAAATGAATATTAAATAAGAACAAAGCAGCTTAAAATAAACATAAACTTATCTCAGAGAATAGCCTAAAGAATGCTTGAATAGAATTGATTTGAAGTACTAAAAATCTGAAGTTCGTGCTCAATTTAAAGACTGAAAAATCCCGTCTACGACTGGTCTTAGGAACCTAGGACTAGTCGTAGCTCCAAAGATTTTTGAAAGATTTCCGCGGGATTTGATTTTAAGTTTCACGACCGGTCGAGGGAGGTCTACGACCGGTCGTGGGCCATCTACGACTGGTCGTGAGACACGTACGACCGGTCGTAGGACCCCAAATATGGTTGCTGGATTTTGAGTCGTAGGGCTACGACCGGTCGAAGAATGAGTCGTAGAACTCACAGGACTGGTCGTAGGATGTCCAGGACTGGTCGTAGGACAGTTAGAAAGATTCAAAAATCTTCAACTACATAGGACTAGTCCTGAAAAACCTAAGACCGGTCATAGCAAAGCTAAGACTGGTCTTGAAGTCCCTAGGACTGGTCTTATAACACTCCAAACAAGCATATAAAAATATATGAGTTATATATCCAGAATGACCTACAATAAAGCCCATCCTAAGGACAATCTAAGGTCAAACAAACCTTAAAAGTGAGATGGACATTGAAATTCTTTACACTCAGATGACCCTTAATAGAAGCTTGTGAATATTCAAAACTTGTAGTAGGCCTTCATAAGCTTGATCTTGACTTCACAAAGTCTTCTAGTAAGCTTGAACTTGATCAACCCTTGAACATACAACCTTGAAAACTTCTGTTCTTGATTTCTTCATCAAGACTTGAAAACTTTCTCCTTTTAAGATCTTGTCTTGAAATGCGATGTCTTGATATGTCTTGATTGTAATGATTGGTCTTCAAACATAAAACACAAGATATACAAGACATAGATATAGGTTTTGGCACCACAAAATTTGACAACTAAAGGGATATGAAATCATAGCACTTACAGTTAATAAACTAGTGCGATAGAAGCAAATCAAGTATAAGAGGGAGTCCAAATACACATAACCAAGATTTCAAGTGGTTACCCAGAAACTTATACAAACTAATGTTTTAACCTTTACAAACATAACAACATAAATTAAAACACAAATAAAGTCAGGAATGGAGAGTCGCAAGGTCATCTGGCTCCTCCCATTCCACTTGAACACTGACGTACTCATCATCTGCGTCTCCTCCACACTGAATACAGTTCAATGGCGTCAATGGCTATCCAGTGAAGTATACCCCCCATAATTTATAGCATCATTAAGATAATTAAGCGTAGTTATCAGAAACAGTATATAACAAATATTACACAATGGTTTTCTTGGGAATTAGATAAGGTTCATCAAATATGCATTAATTAAATAAATCACACAAAATAATCTTGTTTAAATGCATGGATGCATGCACATGCTCACAGACCTAGGGATGCACATCCATCTGATAAAAAGTCACCCAAGGAGAACTAACCACTGGGAAAAGACCATGTAGACCGCCTACAGTAGATGAACTACCTAGAAAAGGCTATGTAGACCACCCGCGGTAGATGAACTACCTGGAAAAGGCCATATACACTGCTCGCAGTAGATGAACTACCTGAAAAAGGCCATAATAATATATAAATCATCCAAGGAGGACTAGTCATTCGGAAAAGTACACAAAGGTACGCCCAAGAAGGACTAACCACCTCGAAAAGACCATGATATATGCCATGAAAATGCATGATTAGCCCAACCATTATTAATCCAATTTCAAATAATCAATTTAGGAAAGCTTAAAGGTCATTATGAGGGTTTGTCACCAAGCATAGGCCGACAGCCCAGACATAGTGTCCCATTCCACCATCCCTGGCTCATAAGACTAACAAATGGGGTGTTTAAAGGTAATCTACTCAACTAGTGGTCAATTATAGTTCTACAAGTGAGACTTATCATCAAAGGATTATTTATTAATAATTCATTAAAGCTGTAAGGGCAAATAGCCAATCTGAGCCACAAAGGGCAAATAATTAATCTAAGCCACAAGGGGAAAATAGCCTATCAAGGCTGCAAAAGGGTAATTAACCAATCAGAGCCACAAAAGGAAAATAACCTATCAAGGCTGTAAAAGGGTAATTAACCAATCAGAGCCACTAGTGCAAATGCAAGTCGCAAGGGCAAATAACAAAAGCCACTTAGGCAATAAATGGTCCATAAAATGATAAGTCCATAATTTCATTTAATTCATTACACCAATGACCACTAATTTGAGGACCTCTAAATATGCCATAAAGTAATCATAAATGGTATACACATATAAAGTGTGCATCTTATATCAGATGAGATATACTAGAGATTTATAACATGTTAAATTGCTTGAATTTAAATCTAACCATGTTGCATTTATAAAAGATTACTCAAATGGAACTAACATTAATCATTATTTTCGAGTTGCCCTATATTAAGAAATCGACAAACGAATTTAACTAAGCTAACTATTATGATGTAGGAAAAGCTTAAAGGGTGATCCTCATCTTTAAATTAAGTAATTACAACAAGAATGTTCCAGTGCATTGTAACATCCCGAAAATCGGGGGTCGGGTAGAAACCCAACTCTCGAGTTCCAAAACGTCACTTATGCAACATAGATAATGATGAATGCATGTTCTTTGTAGAATGGCATTAAACAAGATTGGGACTAAGCCAAAACAGCATATCATACTCTAGAGACAGTTAAATAAGCAAGCGAAAGACTGTGATAAATATATAAAATATATAAATGATTGTAAGTCTCCTGAGTGTGAGCATGTTACCAGGTTAACTAATTACATGTATACTCCAAAATAGAAAGAAAAGAATATATATGGGTGTGTTAAAAAAAAGGCAAACCGCCAAGTGTATTGGCATCTAATCAGTAACCCTGTAAACCTGTCGATCAGAACCAGCATATAAGAGAAATCCTCCTCATCATCAAACAAGTCTGGCTCCGCTTCACAAGCAGCGCCATCACCTGAAACTAAAATAGGGACTGATTGGTGTGCGCAACACCGTCCCGTAACGTGGTAGTGAGTGGCTAACTTAGTGGAATCATAGAGCAAAGGTTAACATGTTCTCAAAGCAATCACGCAATAATGATAAAGCAAGCAATCAAACATTCCTAAATACTGTGATTAATGCAAGGATGAAATGACATGATGGATGCCCTCACCGACATACTCCCTCATGCGAAACCATCTTACGTCTGCGGCATGCTTTCTTCCCTCAGTGCTCCACATCTTCCAAGCACATGTAGTGCGATATGAATATGATTATCGAGTTGTTATTAGTCCTTTTCATACAGCAGGGTCGTCAGTCCTAGCATATCTTATACGAAGTACGATTTTAGGTCGCTGCAAGGGCTGTCAGGGTTGTTGCACGCACTTGTTGCACCGCTCCCCCATCACCTTATCACTACAGGCCTAGTTTATATCCTTAAGACTGCATCAGGACTCGTCGCCCCCATGTGGTGTCAGGATAAACTCAAGGTCACTATAAAGGGCTACCAGGGCTGTTGCTCCACTCCCCCATCACCTTATTAATGTACGCCGACAACAAGAATATAGTGTCCCATACCACCATAATCTGCTTAGAATAGGGTGCTCACTGGTCACTACGGGGAGGTTTGTGGCCCCAGCGTAGGCCGACAGCTCGACCACGGTGTCCCATAACACCATGCCCGACTATGAGTCTTAGGGGATCGAGGTACCAAGGTTATTAGGGTTATCACTGGTAAGTTCAGTACCCTAAGTTCATACAGTTATGAAGAATACAAGGTGAACATACAATGGTCAGTCGGGTTACTTGATGAGTCCGACTAGCACGAGCGCACCTTAAATCGACCGACATGAAGTGCACAAACACTTCGTGTGGCCTAACCACTGCCGACGACTCCAGTACGACTCGGGTTCGTCATACACATACTTCGTGGTGAATAGAATCCAACCACGAATTCTAAACTGTTACTGACTGCCTGGACTAGAGTATAGCCCCAAGCACATGTAATCTAAATCAATAATCATATGAGAGAGACAGAATTGAAATACAAGAAATTCCAGCATGTTATCAGCATATTATAACATACATCATAAACAGTTAACCATACACGAGTACTTCACACATAAGGTAATCAATTGAAATACAACAAGCATGGAGGAATCATGTACATCATCAAATTAGTTGAGAATCCAGTCTCAATGCTAATCTATGACACCATTTACTCAGTACTTACTAATATGTACATTTATACAAACACTTAGACTACACAACTCCAATGTACTTGACGTATGCTGATTTTTGCATATAATATGACAGATCCTTATATCAAGGAGATGTCTAATACACAAAAATCATGTTCTTACATTCAAAACATATGGCAGGCATAAATCATATTGATTTAGGCATTTCAACAAACACTTAGTCTACACACATTAGTCTACAAAGCATATGTCGGCCAATATGTGCATTAGGGCGAATCTCTTTTCCAAACAGATCATACATGTATAACTAGTATAGGTTCACGGTAAATACTCATGGAAATCATACCGGTAAAATACGTACGCATACTATATTTCCTACAAATACCCAAAATACCCTAAATCTCATATTCTTCATACGTATTCGAATTGAAAAATGGACAACATGTTTTACATGTCAAACAACATCCTTATCAGCAATCTACCATTAAACGGCATTGAAAGCTTTGAAAAATGGTAACCAAAGCGTCTAAAATCCGCACCTTATGCTGTAGGAGCGTAATGAATCGAATAGAAAATCTACATCGTCGTCAACGACTGATTGGCAACCTACATCTCAAGATAAATTAGCTACTTTGCTAATTGTATCAATGGAATCCCTAAAGCAGCTTGAGGTTAGGGTTTTCTTACCTAGAACGGCGTTGGAATCGCCAGAATAGCGATGCAGGTGGAAGGATCTGGCACGTGGAGCAGCAGGGAAGAATCCCAAGAGAAAGCTCTAACTTCTCCCTCACTTTCTCTCTCTTTTCTCTCCTCTCTCCTAGGGTTTTCCCAAAATTCGTATGGGTTAGAAGGCTAAGGGTTTAAGGCCCTTTTATAAGCCCAAACATAACCAAAACAGACTCCAAGTCAAGGTATACTTGGGTTACAGCCAAATCAGGTCTTTCCCGATCCAAAAGAACGTTTCTGGAGGTCTCCTAACCAAATGCGGTCGGACTTAAGCTCATGGATATTGGATCCTGATCACATTAAGTTTTCAGCCCGATAGTGTTCTCAGATCACACGTGGTGGACCAGTTCCAGTTCAGCGGTCATTGAGACTCGATCAGAGATTCCAAGTACACTGACCAGAGTGAGAAATGTTCCCTGATCCGAGGGTGTATTTAGGACAGATTCCAACGGTCTGAATGCTTATAAAATGTCGTGCAAGCGACATGTGCCAGATTTATTTAAATTGAATTAATTTTCTAATTAATTTTCTTTTCTCACTCTCTTCACTCCAGACTCAGTAAAATGGTCTCAGGATATCGGTTGGGCTTGATTTTTGAAATGATTTTCAAGTCCAACAAGGTGGTCGTAATTGTCTAAGATTATAGATATTGGACTTTCAACGCGCGGTCTAGATCCAATACAAAGTTTCAAAGGGTTCCTGAGAGCAAACAGGTTTAGAGTTTGATCCTAGATTTCAGGGTAAGGTAGCGTCAATGATTCTATAGGTTTTGGGTCTTATAGATCATATTTAAAGTGGTTGGTGCTAATTTTGCAGGAAATCTAGTGTAGCGCTGGCTAATTCACATTAAATTTCTAAAGAATTAGGTTCTAAATGATTCCTTTGGCTTTGGAATTGGGTTCTGAGAGGTTACCAAGGCGTTATGGTTGACCCATTGCCTAAGGACGTCTAACCCCAGATTGGTAAAAATTTGGGGTGTTACATGCATGAATCCAAATCGAACGGGTTAGATCTAAATTTTGCACCCCATCTACGGTTAAGATCTTAACCTTAAGCTTTGATCTTCACCCTGATTTAAGGTTAGCTACTATAGGAATTCTAAAATCTAAGTTGATTTAAGAAAATGATGAAAATTGTAGTAGAGGTTAAAATCGATGAAGGTAATAACACTAATTAATCTAATATTCTAATATAACCTCAATTATAATCTTTAGACAATAGAATTAAAATGCTATTAACCACTAAGTTAAAATAATAATAATAATAATAATAATAATAATAATAATAATAATAAAAGTAATTGATGATGAACCTGATTTAAGGAAAGGATGAAAAACAACTCAGCTATGTCGACTCGGTTGAGTCAACTCGACTCACCATCACTCTTCTTCCTAGTTTCTCTTTTCTTCTTTTCTTCTCATTTTCTCCTTTCTCTTTTCATCTTATCTTCTTTTACAAGGAATTTCCAGCAAAGTGTGGCCTTGACCAATTAGTGGATCAAAGACCTAACTCGGTATTGAACCGAGTTGACTCAGTAACTCGCCCAACCTCTCCTCTTCTTTTTCTTTCCTTCTTGTTCTCCTCTCTTTCTCCTTTTCCTCTTCTCTTTTCTCTCCTGTAACAAGGCCGAGAACCACTCAACTCAAAATCTACACCAAGCCCAATCAGGGCTGACTCGATCAGGCCGATTCGGTTCGACTCGATTGTACACAATGAGTCAGCCCGACCTGACACCCTTCATCCTTCCTCTCCTCATCTTCTTCTTCCTTCTCAGACAGTGCTTTCTCCCTCTTTCTTCTTCGATCTTCTTCTTACTGGACCAGACGGTGTCTGGACTCAACCAGATCGCACCCAACTCTGTTAGCAACTCTCCCTGGCCTGACTTGGTGCAGTAGTAGCAGCGGCCTCACCCTCCTCTCTCTCTCGCTCTCACTCTATCTTATCTCCATCTTCTTTCTCCTTTCTAATCTTCTTTTGCTTTCCTCTTCCTTCCAATAACCACCATCTAGCAGCTGGATTCGGTGAGACTCGACCTAATTCAAACTTAGTCGACTCGATCGAATGTGGCACCGAAATGGAGCCCTTTCTCTCGATTCTCATCCTCTTTCTATTTTTGAAAGGGTTGCCCTAAAAGGCAACCTTTCATAGGCTACATTAACCTCATTCTAGAGGCTTCGAAAAAGGGCAACTAATCCTCAGGATTAGTTACACCTAAGTGCAGTTTAATCCGGGCATCACTAACCGATTTCTCTCCTAAAATTGACTGGGATGGATGCACGACATTGATCTAATGCTACATTTATTTTTTTGACATCTTGGTCCTCCAGTTGGATGACCTTGATCAGGAAATGGGCCCCACCACTAGTGATGGGTGTCCACGGTTGAACAGAGAAAATGACCTTCTCTATAATGGTAGATTCTTTACAATTGGTTAATCTGCTAATCTAGTATGTTTAGATGGCATGGATTGGATCCTAAAACACTGTGGGGTCCATATTTTGGACAGACATTCACAAATCTCAGTGGGATTCAGAGTATTGGAGTTGTGGCGGCTTTTCATTATGACGGAAAACCCTAAAGCGCGGAAAGTAATGGATGGCTAGGATTTATTTGTACTGAGGGTTAGGATTGAGGGAGAATCCCGCACCTGGGCTGCCAGCTGAGAAGGAAAATGGATTTCTGTTTTCAGAAATGAGTCATGCACACAACTTAGCTTGCGCTAGATCTTGAGCGCACATGGGTGCATAAAAATGGGTGTGAAAGATTGAGTTTTGGCCACTTTTGAGAGCTCGTCAAGATGGACAGTTCAGATCATATGATGGTGGGCTTCAATTTAAACGGACAGGTTCTGTTCATTGCTAGCAGGAAAAGAAAGGAAGGAGAGAGAAAACTCTCTTTTTCAAGAAATGCTTGGGTCAGCTCTATTTGACCGAGCTCTACGGTTTGGTGTACTATGTGTGCACACAATATGTGCACCTACATGGATCAGAAGTGGAGTCCACGTGGTGATTAGTGTGATCCACGCCGTTCATTTACTTTACAGGCTCCAATCAGCGCTCTTAGGCAAGTTCAGGTCGATCAAAGGATCGAGTGGGCCATACCAATGAGACTGGTATTTCTATGTTAATTTCTGTTAATTTAACGGTTAGATTAGCTTCCTATGATTATCAATAGTCCTAGGGGTTCTAAAGTCCAACCGGTTAAGTTTTTAGCGGTTGATTTCTATATTATATGGTCACGATTTCTAATTTACGGTTAACCTACAATCCGTGAAGATTTGATGGTCGAATCATTCCATCGAATGAATTTCTCAATGATTTTTGGGATCTAAGACTAATTACATGGGATTTTAGTTAATAGCAAATATGGGATTGAATAGTACGTCTGTTAGTGACTAATGGATGGCGAATCCGTTGCCTAAATTCCCAAAATTAAGTTCTTATGGTTTAGTCATTCTAACAAAGCTTTAGTCGACATTTTATCCCTGTTGGGTTCCAGAGTTAGGTCTTTTATATTCCAATGTGGTTTCATTAATGATTTAAGGGTCCTTCTTGTAAATTAACGGGTGGGTGGCTTAATCTATAGACGGAGAGGGTCCATAATTATCCGATTTATGTTAGTGCGAAGTGGACACTCAAATGAGTTTGGTTTGTATATGCACTAAGTTACGTCTTCATGTTAACACCCGAGTACCTGAAAGTACGAGGTGTTACAAGCCAGAACCTAGGAACCTTTACCATTGCGAATGCTGTGTTCGGATTAAATCCACCCATCTCATATGATGTTCTTGTCAAGACATTCCAGGTTGATAAGAAAATAGTTATTTACCTATAATCACAATTTGGAATGAAAAACTAGAGCATACCCTCTTACAGTAAACTCCCTCAGCAATATGTGGCATATCCACAAGTGGTTTCATTACTAATGTAATTGCTTGAATAAAATGGGAGTGCGACGCATTTGTTTTATTTTTTTTTCTTTCTTTCTTTCTTTTGATTTCTTTATTTATTAGGTTTTGTTTAACGGTATCAAATGGATTTTAGCATGTTTGGAAAATCTCTCTCTCTTAGTACATTCATAAGAATATTACCAAATAATTCTTGATTTGTGTTCAAATGAATTTTTGCAAGAAGCATGTAAAATGAGTTTAAAAACCAAGAAAGAGAGAGTTCACCTGATCCACAACAGGAACAATGTAGGCAGCATCCACAACATACTTGAGTGCAAAAAATCTATAAAGAAGCAGAAATGAAATGTTTATAGTCAATTCGAAGAGAAAATTACATTCAGGAATTATGAGGCTGTCAACTGGTTGGGTTCACATCTCATACTAGTGCATCTATATCTAGACCCAACCAGTGGAATCAGATTCATATCTTGGGTTCAGGTATAGGATCCAAATCTGAAATTGATATGATATTGGATCAAAATCTGATCCAATTAGATTCTGGTACCATGTTAGGTCCAATTGTATCTAATTTTGATCTAGAATCAAAAGGATGTTTGGATTTAGAATCAGGTCTAGACATATTCATGGTCAGATCTGTATGCAGGGCCATACTACAAGCATGCCTTTTGTATATATGGATTTCAGAATAAAGCTTTTAAAAAAATCACATTACTAGTAACCCAGTCAACCACCCAACCTGATCTGATTTTTAAGTAGATCTGAATACGTGGTCCCCATATCGAGTCAACTATTAACCAGACCCAAAATCTGGATTAAGATGTGTTGGGGATTATGTTGTGGAATCACACAAAGATAGATCTAGTAGTAGTAATCTAAGAGCACCAAGCAAACACAAGAGAATACAAAGATTTAACATGGAAAACTCTTTCGGAAAAAAATCACGGCACAAAGCGACAAAAATTCACTATGAAAGCATAAATTACAAAAAGAAAGGACTTACCGATTGGAATAACCTCAAATCTCACCCTTTGCTAAACCCTTTGAAACCCTAGAGCTATTTAGAAATCCTCTGGAATAGTTTAGGAAACCTTGGAATATCTTAGAATGACTTTAGAAGCACCCTAAGAACTCCAATTTATAATTGGAGAACTCCAACTTTTACACCAACTTGAAATAATGCAGAAATCGACTCAAATTTACGCGGTCCGTGTACAATCTGCATAACCTCTGACTAGTCAAACCAAAGCTCGGGCTAGTCAAAGGACACTTCGACTAGTCGAACTTGTCCTTCAACTGGTCAAATTTCTTAGAATTTTTAAAATAAAATGTTGCTGGATTTCTACTCAAACTTTCTCGAGCTAGTCAAATTTTCTCAAATTTAAGACATCTGTTAATAACAATCTCCACCATGTCTTCAATCTTCGAACGTGTAGCTTCTTTCCCTCTTCTCTTATCTTTGCATCACATCATAGCTTCAATCAATGCTTCTCGTGCACACACTATCTTCCTTTTATGCCATCACCAAGTCCAGAGAAGTTGCACAGTACTTAAACTTCTCTATAGAAATGACCTTGATGAGCATGTCTGCTGGAATCACACTAGTATGAATCTTCTCCAGAGTTACACCTCCTTCTTCAAGCACTGTCGGATAAAGTGGTGACAAACATCAATGTGTTTAGTACGAGAATGATAAACGAAAATTTTAGCTAAATTTATAGCGCTTTCACTATCATAATTAACCGTCACAGCTTCCTGTTGTAGCCCCAAATAATTTATCATGCCTCTTAACCAAATACCTTCCTTAAAGGCTCCTCTCATTACCATATACTCTCCTTCAGTCATGAAAAGAGCCATTTTGGACTAAAGCTTCGACATCTAACTAATTACACCACCAGCTAGTACAAACGAGTAACCAAAAGTTGACTTCCTAGAGTCCACACTACCTACATAATCTGAATCCACATAGCCTAACAATTTTATCTCTATCTTTCCAAAATTTAAAACATAGTCTTTTGTACCTCGAATGTATTAAAGTAGTCATTTCACTGCTTCCCAATGTTGTTTGCTGAAGTTTAACATGTATCTGCTCATAACACAGACTGTCTGTGAAATAAGTGGTCTCGTACAGACTATAACATACATTAAACTACCAACCGCATTCGAATAAGGCACATGAAACATAACCTGCATTTCCTCGATTGAATTAGAGCATTGTTCTGAGGAAAGCTTGAAGTGAGCCACATGGGGAATGCTTATCGGCTTTGCCTAGTCCATCCCATACTTGATTAGCACCTTTTCAAGGTATTTTCCCCATGATAACCAAAACCTGCTCCTCTTCCTATCTCTATGAATATTTATGCCGTGAACCTTCTTTGCATCCCCCAGATCTTTCATCTCGAATGTCTATGATAACCGAATCTTCAGTAAGTTAATTTCTGACATATAATGTCTGGCAATCAACATATCATCAATATACAATAATAGGATGATGAACTTGTCATCCCTTAGTGTCTTGTAAGAGACACAGTGATCGTATTCACTGCGAGTAAACTTCTGACTCAACATGAAAGAATCAAATTTCTTGTACCATTACCTAGGTGACTGTTTCAAGCCGTACAATGACCTCATTAACCTGTAAATTTTTTTCTCTGCCCATTTAACTTCATATCCCTCTGGTTACTTCATGTAGATCTTCTCTTCCAACTCCTCGGGGAGGAATACAGTCTTGACATCTATCTGTTTCAGTTCGAGATTGTATTGGGCAACTAGTGCCAAAACGAATCTGATGGATACTTGCTTAACCACCAGTGCAAATATCTCTATGAAGTCGATTCCTTCTCTCTGAGCATACCCCTTCACTACCAACCTCACTTTGTATCTATCTTATTTCCTTTTGAATAACCACATACATCCGATCGCTTTTCGGCCCACTGAAAGTTCCACCAGCTCCTATGTGTGGTTTTTGTATAACGAGTCCATCTCATAATCCATAGTTGCCTTCCACTTTTCTACATCGAGTTCATTAAGAGCCTCCTGAATAGTTGACAGGTCTCCCTCATCTATAATTAGGGCATATGCAATATTAGAGTCGTCATTGTATCTTACCGGTAACTTGCGATCACGCTGTGGGTTCCTTCTCACAAGTGGCTGCTCCACCTGATCCTGTACCTTTGTCTAAACATCTGTTCTGCTTGAGTATCATCTGTGTCAGTCTGAATGTCTACAATCAACTTTTTTAGTTTCTCTTGCTCCTTTTGATCATTCTTGTGGAATAAGGAGCTTTCATCGAACATGATGTCACGGCTAGTGATGACCTTGCTTATGACCTTGTCGAATAACCTGTAACCTTTCACACCAATACCATAGCTAACAAAGATGTACTTTTAGCTCTACGGTCTAGCTTATCTCTCTCAACTAACGGTACACAAGAGTAAGCCTCACAACCAAATATATGCAAATCTGAGTAGTCCACCTTATGACCACTCCATACTTCCTCTGAGATTTTACATTCAATTGTCATAGACGGGGATCGGTTCACCAAGTAGCAAGCCGTGTTAACATCCTTAGTCCATAAGTATTTGCCCAATGCATCATTACTTAACATGTATCGGGCTCTCTCCAAGAGAGTCCGATTCATCCACTCACCCATACCATTTTATTTCGACGTATGGTGCACTGTGTTATGCCTAATGATCCCTTCATCTTTACAGTATTCATTAAACTCAGTGGAAGTAAATTCTCTACCATTGTCAGTCCTTAAACCTTTATTTTTTGCCCTGACTATTTTTTCACCATTGCCTTCCATTGTTTGAATATGGTGAAAACTTTGGATTTACGTTTCATGAAGTAAACCCGTACTTTTCTAGAGTAGTCGTCAATGAATGAAATAAACTATGACGACCCCCTAATGGAAACATCTGGTGATAGCCCCCATACGTCATAGCGTACATAATCAAGAACTCCCTTACATTTATGTTTTTCATATTTAAATGATAATCTAGATTGTTTACCATATATACAATACTTGCATATATCTAAATCAGAATTCTTCTAAGCTGTAATCAAACAACGATCAGATAGTACCTTCATGCCCCGCTCACTCATATGGCCCAAACGAGCATGCCACATACATACAGACATGGAATCTACAATAGTCGCTGCTACTTCACCTACTGAAGTTCTCTCGATTAACTTGTAAAGGTTTTCGTACCTTTGCGCTCTCATAACTATGAGTGTCCCTTTTGAAACTTTAAGGTCACCATTAATACCAGTGAACTTGCACCCTACAGCCTCGAGTGCACCGAGAGAAATCATACTTTTCTTCATATCAAGAATGTGCCTGACATTAGTCAATGTACGCTTCATCCCATCAAACATCTTGATGCTTACCGTACCAATAGCCACAACATTACAGGCATTGTTATTGCCCATAAAGATCTGTCCACCATTACATTCCTTATAACTGGTGAACCAACTACAATAAGGAGGTATGTGATATGATGCTTCTGTGTCAAGGATCCACTCATCTCTAAGATTGTCATAAGAGTGTCTGACTATAGATACAGATAGAACATCACCTTCACTTGTTTCTTCTTCAGATGTGATAACATTAGCCTCTCTGGAAGAAGCCTCTGAGTTTTCTTTCTTTGCTTTAGTATTTGTGCAATCCTTCTTCATATATTTATTCATCCTACAGTTCCAGCACTTTAGTTTTCCTTTGCCCTTGCCCTTGGATTTGGATCTAATCTTGAAGATCCTGTACCTCGCTCAGTATTTCTTCCCCTTCTAAAAAGTGCATCAAAAGATGACCCCAAGCCACCGTTCATCATTCTCATGACCTTTCTTTGAAGGGCTAAGATAATGGTGTCTACATTCAGGGTTTTATTTCTAGTGTACAATGAGTCCTTGAGTGAATCATACGATGGCAGTAGAGTATTCAACAATTTACATGTCTGATCTTCATCTTTAATCACTTCCTCCATGTCAGCAATTTGCAAATCAGTTTATTAAAATTACTGACATGGGCCTCCACATCTCCACCCTCTGCTAATTTGAAGGTGAACAACTGTAGCTATGAGTGTAGGCGATTCTCAGTGAATTTTTTAGCATAAATATCCTCTAACTTCGCCCATAAACTAGCTGTAGTTTTCTCCCTCAAAACATTATAAAGGACCTCATCCGTGAGACATAAACAGATCGAGGATAAAGCCTTCTTATCAAGATTATTCCATTCATCATTAGTCATAGTAGACTTTCTCTCCTCAATAACATCATCCTCACCTTACTTCGTTAAGGAACTGATCATCTTTATCTTCCATAACTTAAAATTGTTTTTCCTCGAGTACTTCTCAATATCATACCTAGTGCTTCTCATTCATGTTAATCCTGCAGATTCAAATTTGTGTCCCATTGATTGTTCTAATACCACTTATTGGGGATTATACTGCGGAATCACATAGAGATGGATCTAGGATAACAATCCAAGAACACCAAGAAAACACAAGAGAATACAAAGATTTAACATGGAAAACCCTTTCGGGAAAAAACCATGGCACAAAGTGACAAAAATCCACTATGAAAGCATAAATTACAAAGAGAAAGGACTTACTCGATTCGAACAACCTCAAATCTCACCTTTTGCTACACCCTTTGAAACCCTAGAACTATTCAGAAACCCTCTTGAATAGTTTAGGAAACGTTGAAATATCCTAGAATGACTCTAGGAGCACCCTAGGAACTCAACTCCAACTTTCACAACGACTTAGAATAATCTAGAAATCGCCTCAAATTTACGCAGTTCATGCATAATCTGCATAACCTCCGACTAGTCGAACCAAAGCTCGGGCTAGTCGAAGGACACATCGACTGGTCAAATTTCTCGGAAGTTCCAAAATAAATTGTTGCTGGATTTTCACCCGAACTTTCTCGAGCTAGTCAAATTTCTTTAGATTTAAGACATCTATTAACAAAAAGATGAAATTGTTGAATCGAAATTTATTATATTTTTAAACCAATGATTTTTTTATTTTTTTTAACAGATTTTGAATCTCTCATCTTTACCTATAAAACAAGCATAAGAAAATATTTTTTATTCCACAGTCAAAACCATTCAATTTAGAAACACCAACAATAACATATTGATGTAGAGTAGATCGAGGACACTTTCATGTCCAAGATGGACCAGAGAAAGCCCGATCGGAGATGGAAGTGATCATGACTTTCAAAACCCTAAAACAAGCATCTCTCGCAGACCGGAATAAATTATTCGACGTACCATATATGATTTTGGGGTAGGATAAGCTACTTTAGCCATCCAACCCCACCATGTTGGGTTGCTCATGCCGAATTTGCTAGATTCCATCAAATCGATGGTTGAAACTCCATTTTTAATTTCATTTTAACTATTTATAATAAGTTTTAGTTTGATCATAACTCTTGATCCTTTGAGCTTTAGAAGTTGTGCCCAACATGAAAAAGGCTTAGAAAAGTTAGGAGAATAACGTGGTTAGGCCAAATTGGACACTTACTATTTTTGGCCGAAAACCATGAAATCTAGTAGAAATCATGGTTGTTTGTAAATAATAAGTTTACTTTTTATAGTAAGTAACATTATTTAGGGAGTTAGAGTTAGAGTTTGAATTTGAAACTTCTTCCTAGGTTTGGTATCACTATTTAGAGGATTGTAAATTCATTTTTATCATCAATCAATTTATTTTTGAATTTATTAGAATTATTGTTATTTTTCTATTTTCCCTCGTGGATTTGAGGAATCTCTGTAAGGAGTCCAGAGAAGCTCCGTGGATTCAGAATAGTTATCCTTGAGGAAGACAGTGATGGAGCTCATCATGTCTATCCCTCCATCACATACATAAATGTTTCTCACAAGTTAGATCTAACAGTAATATACAACATTGGCGACCTAAACCTCAATCGAGTTTGAAAAAATGGAAAAGCTTTTTCCAAGAAACGGGCACATAAATCCTTGACATTGTTGAAATCTGTGTTTGGATGCCCAACTAAATTGAATAGCAAACATTAGGTTCAATCAAGAGGACATGACCAAACTTCTATGACATTTCCTACTATTCATACGAGGAATTAGCCTTCAAAATGGAGTTACATTCCATTCAACTCCAATTTGGAAGTAACATAATTTCAGTTTGGAGCCTATTCCCTTGTGGAATTTCAGGTGTCTCATCATCTTATAACTGGAAGAAAATCCTAATTTCCACTTAATATAATTTGTAAGAAAACTTAAGGAAATGAAATAACAAGAATCATAGAAAGAGATACCTCTCCAAATGCGTCCCTTCCTATGATTGGAAGGATCGAGCTCAAAGTCATCAACACCCAATTTATGTCTCTGACTAGCACATATTCACTTCCCTTTTTCCCTAACATGCCATTCAACTTGTTGAGAAACTCCCTCATAAGCTCAAAGTCGTCAACACCCATCTTTTGCCCAGCTTCATATATATTACACTGAGAAAGAATCTGGTATATATTAAAAAATAAAAGTAAAAGAAATTTAAATTTTTTTTTTTTTTTTTTTAAAAAAAAGCCAAAGAAAAATAAAATCAAACCTGAAAGTTAGAAAAAATGAAAAAGAAAGAAGAAATTCAAGGTTTTAAAAGGAAAAGTTAATATCTATAAAGCCCAAAATTAAAACATCTGAATGTCGTTTTAGTGCTTAGTATGATACAATGATTACGACTTGGTTTCTAGTGCCGACCTCAAGTGTTGGCTAACCAATCAGAGGCGTCAGTATCTTCCCTATGAAAATGACCAACTTCAAGTTGAGCCAGAATATGCCAACTGCAGCAGAATGAGTTTCTAGAAATTTCACCAAGACCATGCTAAAATGATCTACTAATAAGTCAAGAAAATATCAAGATACTTATAAAGAAGAAGGATATATGGCACATCCATTATACAGATAAAGAACAGAAACGACCTCAACTAGGGCAAGTGTATTCAGATTAGGAGATAATGTTGGCTTAACGCATCTTGTTGCAATGTAACGCATCTTGTTGCAATAACCTCATCTGGTGTCCTATTGTGAAAAATAAACAAGTTCTTTAGTACACAGAAGATCAATAATACAATGACCGATCAGAAACCAATGAAATAAGTGATAAGGAAAACGTTCATGACAAAAATGCCAAGTCTTCAAATTCAAATGGAAAATGAGGCAAGAAAGCTTCTGATGAATGAATAAAAGGTTATGCTAAATTTCGTCATGTAGCATTGTCAGCATTTCAGTTCAAATGCAGTTTACATACCTAGCCAAGACCAGCTTTTGGAGTAAGCCTGTCCTCTGGAAAGTATTCCGGCACATTGGTGGTTTCACCTAATGGAGCTGTTTGGGCGTTGTTTTCTGCACTAGGTGCGCGGGCATGCCAAAATTAAAATTCCGCATTCAATTCAAATAGAACAACAATGACCCAAGCGCCAAGATAGGCAAACATGTAGTATATGATTGAGATTCAAAGAGATTGGTCACCTATTCAGCCACTCGCTCAGTGTATAAAATTAGATTAGGCGATATTCAGATGGTGGGGTTCATCCTCTAATGATGGGTTACATCTTTGCCCTCCATACGAAATGACTTTTCAATACAAAATAAAATAGGAAAAGAGATCCTTCTATCAATTGTGAAAGACAGGTGAAGAACACCTTTCCGATGGAATAATTGAATCTAGTGGTGAGAGCTTAGAATCAAGTTATAGCTAAAGATTACTAGCTACTTAATTATCGGTACAGATTACACTACGGAAATGTAAAGTAGTAGACTTGGAAAGTAAATATTACACTAATGAATGTAATTTGCTTAACAAAGAAAGTAGAAAATTACACTATGTAATATAAATCAATAGGATAATTGAAAGGATAATTTGAAAGATAAGTTTTGGTTTATTTGGGTTGATATAAGACAGTTTTCTTTGTTGCATTCCTCTTTTATTTATAGTTTCGATACAACCATTCTAGATTCTTCCCACGTACTGATAGTTGCCATAATCGTTCTCCATCACTATTTTCTGGATGCTTCCCATGTTCTAACTTCCTCTGCTTCTTTTCTCACCACCTGTTATGTAACTGTTTAAGCACATTTGCTTCTCCATCGGTCATTTAAGTAATACACAGCACCACCTAATACATCATTTTTATGCTTATCGAGAAATATCCTCCGTACATATCTGCAAATTTCTAAATGCACCATGCTTATCCGTAAAAATCACATGTACACTACACCAAAATCACGGATTAGGAATGGGTAAGACTTTGGTTTTAAAACCGTCTTCAGTCGTTCCTAATTTGTAACATTTTCCACATTTTAAAAAACCTAACATTGTTGCTCACACTGTTTTGCTGGTGTATCCCATTCGAATATGGGATCTTCTTAACTTTTAGGATCATATTTTATTATATTATTTGAAATGAGATGGATAGAGTGGATTTGATCAAGGTGATGTATGTAGACTCCACACAGCCCTAGGTGGGGTCACCATTCATTCACTCCCTCTAAATGCGTTCAAAATCCCCCAAATCC
Organism: Magnolia kwangsiensis; assembly: GCA_037074715.1. Taxonomy (NCBI): domain Eukaryota; kingdom Viridiplantae; phylum Streptophyta; class Magnoliopsida; order Magnoliales; family Magnoliaceae; genus Magnolia; species Magnolia kwangsiensis. The sequence goes on along the minus strand of CM073589.1, from coordinate 83,962,032 downwards.
CAAATCTCTCTCTTTCTCTCTCTCTCTCTCTCTCTCTCTCTCTCTCTCTCTCTCTCTCTCTCTCTCTCTCTCTCTCTCTCTCTCTCTCTCTCTCGATCTACTTATCCCTCTCCCTCTCAGCGCATCGTTTACAACACCAGCACATCGTCTCCAGCATCATCATCTCCAGCATCGTCTCCATATCCGGTGTGGCTACAGCCCCCGTCCTTCACCTCTTCCTCAGCCATATGTGGTAAACAATGGGACCAATGATCTAGATTGTCTTGAGTTTCTATAAATGTATGCCATGTATACAATGGATGTAGATCTAGAATAGTCTTGCAATTCATCGTTTGTTCTGAATGTTTAACATGTGCACAACATATGTTTGATGAAATTTCTCTGTTTTAACAATTTTCAATTTATATGTATGCCATCTATACAATGGATGCAAATAGAGATTCGTGGCATTCTCTCGGCCAAGGACCAGTTCGGGTGTACCTAAAAATGTGGACTGAGGAATCCATTCATTGTTTTTTTGAAATGGTCTTCAACTGACGATGTCTCTAATAGTATTCATGAACCTGAGTCTTTAAAATGGTCCAAACTCCAAGAATTTTTTAATTCATTCCTCGACTTCTGTTTTCAGTGTGAGGAAAATCTGATGAAAGTCTCAGATTTTGTTTAGATGGTTTGGATTCTCACGTTTAGTGCACTTGTATTTGGCGCTTAAAGATATGGGTGCTTAGAATACATTACTAGTTTAGTTCTTAACTGTTAAAAGCATTAACCACAGTTTACTATTCTCTGACATAGAGCTTCGTTAATCCTTCACGCATGTACAAGTTAACTAATGTACATTGTAGATTAAAGCCCCGATTGTAGATACCACATTGTAGATCTTGTACACAACCTTTATCTTTGCGCAATAAAATCTGCACGTGTAGTTTACTTGATGGATGGTTTGAAAATCTATCTGTTGAACTGGCATATGCGGAGGCATGTGCATGATATTTGTTAAAATGCACTAGGGCTGAAATTCGAAATAGCTGCCGATATCGCCAAAACTTTAAATCATGTTATAGGAATCTTCTCTAATAAATTTTTTTTCCTTCATTTTTTTTTTGGTTTTTCTATTTTGTGTTCTTCATTATGAATACTAGATGACATTACTATTTGGTTATTTGATCTTTCTCATGTTGACTGTTTCATAATTCAATTAGCTTCTACATCAAAATGCAGCCTTAATATCTGAGTGAGATTTTATCCAAGGACATTGCATACCTCACCATCTATTAAGTTTCTTTTTAAATGATATTAATTACATTATCCTCATGCCCATAGCTAATTTAATGAAAGAATTTAATCTTATGTTTCAGCTGGTCCACAACATACAATGATTTACTAACAACCAATCAACCTTTTGAAATAGCGGTGAAGACCGTTTGGGTTGAAGTAGGAATATGCCAATGTGTCCTAGAGTTGGATGAGTAGGACTTTATAAAGTTTTAACAATTTATTTAAAAGCCTCGTTACACTAATCCTTATAGATATGCAATTATTAGGATTACTCAAATATAACTCTACTGGCTTCCAAGCCTAGTAGAGGATCCAATTACAAATTATTTAAGAGGCAACAATATAAAACTTAGTTCATGATGGAAATGACTTGTGTAAGTGTACTGTGAGGTATGATCAGATAGATAGAGATGGTAGAAAATGAATAATTCACACACATAGAAAAATAGCAATCGCAAACATAGTCATTTTTATAGTGGGTTGACTACTTGTCTACTCCACTCCCGATAACCGCACTCAACCCTTGAGTGTACCGGATTTCACTAAGGAGGTTTCTCATGGTTCACTTCTAACCTAAGATTTTAAATCAGGTTCACCTTCAACCATTACAACCTACACTGAGGCTGACTGTTTATGCTTTCACAAGCAAGGGTCAACACAATGCACCCACATTTAGGCACACTGGCAAAGGATCTTCCCTAAGACCCTACGGAGGTTTTACACGGTTTACCTTTAACCCAAGGTTTTACTGGTTCACCTTCAACTAGATGTTTATGCTCTCCACCAAGAAAGGGTCCACACAACGCACCCACCACGTACACTCCCACCGGAGGGCTCCTTGAGGACTTTAAGGGTGAGAAACACCTTAGACCCAATCCTACAAAGGAACGATCAAAGGGTCTTCTGGACTCTACATACTTACAGATAAGTTGATGAGTCCTATTCATCAAAGTGGTGAAGATCTCCTCCTTATTAACGAAGAGTCTTCAATTCCCTTGATCAACAATAGATGATGTACCAATATAAGGCAACGGGTTGGGTCAAGGTTATGATGGAATCCTACTCTCTACAGGTTTTTCTAATAGGAAGATAAAGCAATTCCAACCATCTATGCATTCAAGGCATCTCAGCTTAATGATTTTCCATTAAGGTATAGCTGAAGGATCCTTGAATACGGAAGTTCATTCCCCAATCCACTCTATTAAATATCAATGATGAGGGTGGATTGGAGAATGAACTCCATTGAGAGAAAGGGCTTTGGGTATATGATCTAAGTTTAAACACATAAAAGCACTCTCTACTTTCTCTCCACGCAACTAGAGACAAGTTCTCTTTAAATAGGCAAAAGGTTCTAACGGATATAAAATGGTCATATTTATGACAGAGTTCGATATCATCGAGCGTATACTCTCAATCGTATCGATGGTCCGCTCGATGACACAAACTCAATGTCATATGCTTTTGAAGACCTTTTGCCAGCTGATCGAGGGAATTGAGACTCGTGTCGTTGCCATCGGATTTCGAACTTAGATATTATCGAAACAAGGATCGAGTCCTCAATATTTGAAAAATGAGAGAAACTTACATGAAATTTTTCAGGACTTTAGATATGATCGGGGGATACTCGATATCATCAGAATTTGAATGTCGATGATATCAGGAGTCATGTCGATGCATCGATAAATCAAAAGATTTTATCAGTGACCTTGCTGGACAGTTTTGTCCACTCTCGATGCAATCGATACGGCTCCGATAACATCGATATTTAGAACATCGATTCTATCGCGTGACCTCCGATTAGAGATAAAGAACCACCTGAAAAATGTTACTGGAGAACTTCGCATCCATGATCGATATTATCGAGAGCCTACTAATATCATCGAGATTTGAACTCTGATTGTATCGAGGAGGGCTCCGATATATCGAACCATATATGATTTTCCTGAGTAAAAACAGGGGCGCCCGATCTGCCTGTCGATATTATCGAGCCATCGTCGATGGGCTTGAGATTTAAATATCGATGATATCGATACGTGTGTTAATACATCAATAATTTTGTCCAGATATGTATTTGGTTGCTGGAGATATTACGTCCTCATTTAATTTTATTGATTGGTATTTCGAGGACATCGACAGCGTAGGTCGATCATATCGAGATATGTTTCGATATAATTGACAGAGCAAGAAAACTTAGAGATTTTCTAATTCATTGAAAAAGTTTTGTCACCTTAAACCCTAATATATTCTAACTTGTTTTAAGGGCTTTATTCACCTGGTGTTTTAGGACAAGGGATGTGAGGCTTAGATTTACCTATGGTGAGCTACCACACATCTGGTTGAGGTAGACGCTTGTATAGATCTTCCTGTGAGGCTCTTCAGTCTGACCGAATCAACACACACGCTAATTGGCAAACCAGGGCACCAGCAAGAGCACTTTCAATCTCCCCCTTTTTCAATTACGTGACAAAATACCCAAAACACCCTAAGACAATATCTAGATAGACACATTCTAAATTGTGTGTACATGCATTTGACACAATTTTACAAATTCTAATGAACCCATGTACACAACCAGTATTTGCTCCCCCTTACTGTAGAGCTCCCCTTTGCTTGGTGCAGCTGCTCCCCCTAACACCTGCAACACCATTCTAGAAGATATGTAATTTTTCACACGGGGTGTTTTGAACTATTCTCCCCCTTTTTGTCAGTCATTGACAAAGAGATAATAGTTGATATTGACTGAAGTTTTAAAGACATGTGAGAGAACTAATCAGACATAGATGTAGAAAGATGAGATAATGTTAGGACATACATCATTGACAGAAAGTATGGATGCAGAGTAAAGCATAAAAAGCAGTTATAAACCAGATAAAGTATTTAATGAAATAAGATGCATCACATAGGAGAGTAAATATCAGAGACAGGGGTCATATATATATATATATATATATATATATATATATTAGAGTGGCCATAACAATAGAATTATAGGTAGCCACATGGGACAAAATATTCACTATCCAAAATACTTACTGCCACAGACAGCAGGATTATAATCATTCCAAAAAAAAAAGATAACACAACCCTAGACACGCTTGATAGTTAGAGAACTACGACACATACTTAGTGTCCTCGAGGATTATTATGTGTGAGCAAATCCACCACTTGCTAAGTTGTGTGCTGGAGAACGTCGACCTTTTCTTCAATTGCAGTAAGGCACCGTTCGCAGTTGTGTAGTCGGTCCTCCATCCCTGCCATCCCATTCAGCAGATGGCATTCGAGATGATGAGATTGACGATTTGTAATCGACTCTGGGCTTAGCATCGGCGTGGGATTTTACCCTACACGTGTAGGTCGAGGTGACGGTGAAGCATGTTGGACGGCCTTGGTATGGAAGCACTTGGCCTGGTGAGGGATAGGGAAGGACACAACTGTCGTGCTGCCTATGCTGCATCACTGTCAAACCATTCTTCAGGATATATTATATCAGATGTGGCAGGAAGTCCCGCATGATGTGCGAGTTTGCATATGAGTGCAGGGAAGGACAGTGTCTCCCTATGATTACCTTGGATTACATAAATGATTTACTTGAGGAGAAGAGTTGGCAAGCAGACCTGATTTTCCTGATATATATCATAAAGTACATTGATCACAAATGGAGGAAGATGATCTTTGATATCGAAGGGATATACATTAGACCTAAAAATGCTATGAAGAATTTTGAAGGTGGGTTCAAGAAAGTTGATATGAAGCAGATTTTCATCATTTCGTGGAACGGTCGTGCCTTGGCAGAGCACACGAGTTATTTCTCTCCATACACCCAAACCGTTTAGATTCCTGTTAGTCACTGGAATCCGAGTGACCTCTAGATCGAGAAGATGAGCCAAGGTGATTGGAGAGATCAATTTTATGTAGTGTGCGAGGTTAATCCGTATGCTAGGAGGATCATCACTAATGATATGACAATGATTAAAGAATTCATGAATTACCCTAAGCTGATATGATCCTCCAAGATTGAGGATATTCTACCAACTTATTACTTCCAGAAGTAGGTCCACACCAAATGGTTCTATGGCACTATTGAGCACAAGACGTTCAACAACGGTCAATGATCATCCTTTCATAAGTTGCTGCCTACTGGATTCTGCTTGTATGTTCTTCAATTGGTGTAACGCCTTGAAATTCGGGGGTCGAGCATAACTCAGCTCCCAAGTTCCAAAACATCACTTATGCAACATTTTTTATAGTGGATGAATGTTGTCTATATTAATGTATTGGACATGAAATAGATTAAGCCAAATCAGCAAATCATAATCCAGGAACAATTAGAAAACGTAAGTGGAAGTCTGAAATACATATATACACCAATACAAGTCCCCAAAGTATGAGTGCTCTGCCAGGTCAATAAGTACATGTCTTGTTCCAAATTACATAAACAAAATGTATTAGTCCTCTAAAAAGTGCAAGCCCTGAAGTCCCGTTGACCGGACTCAGCTCATGCAAATCCGCCTAAAAACTGCATGAACGAGAATGCCTCCTCATCCTCATCAAACTCCGGCTCTGCCTCCTGCGGCACAAGATCATCTGCAACTAAATCAGAGTCTGGTTGGTGTTTAAGCACCGTCCCAGAACGTGGGAGTGAGTGATCAACTCAACGAAACTATACAATAAAGGTTAACATGTTATCAATTCAATCAAATAGTAATAATAAAGTAGTACAATCAAACATGTCCTAGATACTCCTGTTAATGCAAGTATGATATGAGGAAATGATGCATGCCCTCGCCTGCACTCCCTCTTACGACAACATCTAACAATCGTGGCATGAATCACTACCACTGTGCTCTACACCAATGCCAACGGCACATGCAGCGCGATGTTATGAGCATGATTACCAAGTTCTTATTAGTCATTTTCATACAGCAGGATTGGGAAGCTAAGGTACCTCCCTTATATCAATTCCCAAACAATGATCCATTCTAAGGTCGTCAGTCCTAGACAATCTCATACGATATTATAGTTTTAGATCACTCTAAAGGGCTCGTCACCAATCAATACAGGTCTAGTTATATCCTAGCTACTAGAATAAGGCTCGTCGCCCCAATGTAGTTTCAGGATATACTCGAGGTCACTATAAAGGGATCGTCACCAATCAGAATAGGCCGACAACACGAATACCGTGTCCCATACCACTGTATTCGGCTCACGAGTCTGAGTTTCTCACTGGTCACTACGGGGAAGCTTGTCGCCCTAGTATAGGCCGACAACTCGACTACGGTGTCCCATACCACCATGTCCGACTCATGAGTCTTAGCGGATCGAGGTACCAAGATTAATGGGATCTCACTAGTAAGTTTGGTACCCTATATTCAAACAGTAACATCCAAACATGGTGAACATACATCGGGTCAAACGGGTTAGTTGACGAGCTCGACTAGGACAAGCACACATTGAGTTGATTGACATGGAATGCATAAGCACTCTGTGTGGCCTAACCACTGTCGAACATCCCAAGTACGACTCAGATTCGTCAAACACATCCTGCATGGAGAAAATAACTTCAACTACCAGTTCGAGAACAGTTACCGATTACCTGGCCTGTGATACAGTCCCAACCACCTACAATCTCAATAATAGACATTTAAATCAAATCCTATATTCTTATGAACATGTTATGAATTATAACTTAAACATGGATACAGTACATGGAGAAAATCATACACACGGTTAACATGAATAAATAGGCTAAACAGTTCATGGAGGAAATCATACACATAGTTAAACAGTTCATGGAGGAAATCATACACACAAGCAAGGTAATTGAGATTCATATCTCAACACCCTTATAAATCACATTCGACTAAATACTAACTCATTCAGGCATTTATACAAACACTTAACTACACTATTCAACATATATTACGTATGTCGTCCATATTACATATTAGGGCAAATCCTCTTGCCAAGGAGTTGTCGCATATATAACAATCATGTACTAATGACAATTAATCATGGAAATCACAACATTAGATTTCATATGCATACAAATATTTTAACAACCACATGAAATACTCTATTTACAACATAGGTTATACATATACATAAAACAAAATAGATAGCACATTTGGCATGTGTAATAGCATCCACGTCAGTAATAAATTATTATCTGACATTGAAAGTCTTGAAAATTGTAACCTAAATGTATATAGTTTGCACCTTAAACCAAAAAATCCGTAACGGATATGATTTAGACGATCAGTCTTCATCAACGGCGAATAGGCAACCTAAAACATGAATCTGGTTAGCTATACCAACACTTAGACTATTCTAAACTCTAAAACAGGTTAGGGTTTGATTGACTTATCCAAAAATGGAATTAGAATCGCCGGAATAACGATTCAAATATGATGGATTAGGCGCGTAGAGTAGCTAGGAAGAATCCCAAGTTGAATCACTAACTTCTCTCTCACTTTCTCTCTCTTTTACTTCTCTTTCTTAGTTAGGGTTTAGGAATTCGTATGAGATATGTGAGAGAGGGTTTAAGGCCATTATATAGGCACAGAAGGAACGAAAATAGCCCCAGGGCCAAGGTATACTTAGGTTATAACCAAATCGGGCTTGTTCTAATCTCACGGAGCATTTTTGGAGGTCCTTTTACTGAATGCGGTCAAAATTAAGCTCACAATTATTAGATCTTGATCAAGTTAAGTTTTCAGTCCGATCAGGTTTTCAGATCGACCATGGTAGACTAGTTTCAGTTCAACGGTCACCAAAACTCGATTAGGGCCACAAGTACATAGGCATGTGTGGGACATCTCTCCTGATCCAAGGGTAACTTTGGGTCAAAAACCAATGGTTAGAACGCTTAAAATCGGCACGCAAGAGACATGACTCAGATTACTTAAATTCATATTTAATTTTATAAAAACTGTCACTTTCTCATACTCTTCACTCCGGACTCAAGAAAATAGTCTTAGGACATCGTCTGAACTTGATTTTCGAGGTGATTGTCACGTCTAACTAGATGGTCATAATTGTCTAAGTTCATCGCTATCGGACTTTTGATGTGCGGTCTGAGTCCAATACGGAGTTTTCGAATGCTCCCGAGAGCAATTGGGTTTAGAGTTTACTCCTAGATTTCATGGTAATGTACCGTTAACAATTCTATAGGTTTTGGGTCTTGCAGATCGTATTTAAAGTGATTGGTGCTAATTTCACAGGTAATCGAGTTTAGCGCTAGTTAATTCATTTTAAATTTCTAAAGGATTTGGTTCTAAATGATTTCTGCTAAAGGTGGTACTCGGGTCTTTGTACAGAATTTTTCAAGACGTTACAATTGGAGAGGATGAAGAGGCGACGTACCTTTTCCTTTGATCATGATTTGAAGTTCTGAGCAGGGCTAGAGGAAGGACTCAAAAAAGAGAAGAAATGAGTATGAATTTGAGTGTACTTTCTTTTTAAGATAGCAGGCTTATCGATCATATCGATAATATCATCATGACTTTCATCAAGAGTTATGTGGACAGTCGTTGGAAAGCAGTAATCCTATTAAATACAACCCATCTATTGGGAGGAACTAGTAGTTAAGGCATTGTATTTCCAAGACCTGTCGATTGCATCGATATACTTTCTTGATGGGATCGATGTTTAAATCACAATGGTATCAAATCGATCTTCGATATCACTGGTACTGTGAAAACTTACAATTCATTTTTATCAATAGGTTTGCCATAAGTATCTCAGTTTTAAGATTTTATTTGTGTGATCCCTTGTTCCTGAGACATTTATCAATGAGAACATATACCAATTGATTTATGAAGATCACAAAACCTGTTTGTGTCAAGAGGCTTTGTGAGGATATTAGCAAGCTATTTTTCAGTAGTTACATAATCTAAGACAATGATCTTTTCTTCAATAAGTTATCGGATAAAATGATGATGAATGTCAATATGCTTAGTTCGAGAGTGCTAAAATGGGTTCTTTGAGATATTTATAGCACTTGTATTGTTACAGAAGAGACTCATTGAGGGTTATGCAATCCCATAGTCCAATAACATTTGTTTCATCCAAAGTTGTTGAGCACAACAGCTACCTGCAGCTATATATTCGGCCTCCACAGTGGATAATGAGATCCAGTTCTATTTCTTACTTTGCCAGGAGACTAGACAATTTCTAATATAAAAACATCCTCCACTTGTTAATTTTCTATCATCTAAGTTTCAACCCAATCTGCATTAGAATAACCAACAATGATGGTGGATGTTTCATATGGATGCCATAGACCGAAGGTGACAGTCCTTGCTACATATTTGATGATCCTTTTAACGGCCGTTATGTGAGATTCCTTAGGATCTGCTTGATATTGAGCACATACTCCCACTGTAACATCCCGAAAATCGGGGGGTCGAGCAAAAACCCAACTCCCGAGTTCCAAAATGTTATTTATGCAACATGGATATGTATGATTGAATGTTGTCTGTGATAATGTATTAGACATGAGTGAGATTAAGCCAGAACAGCATATCATACTCTAGAGACAGTTAAATTTGCAAGCGGAAGACTGTAATAGTATGTATAACGTATATAAACTGTTGTATGTCTCCAGAGTGTGAATATATTACCAGGTTATACACATACATGTATACTTCAAAAGTAAACACAATGAATATACATGAGGGCGCTAAAACTACAAAATGACAATGTCAAAGTATCTAATCAACCTCCCTGCAATCCCGTCAATCAGAACACGCATAAAGGAGGAATCCTCCTCCTCATCATCAAGTCCAGCTCTGCCTCACAGGCCACGCCATCATCTGCAATCACAAAAGGGACTGGTGGGTGTCCGGAAACACCATCCCGTAACGTGGGAGTGAGTGATCAACTCAGTGGGATAAGAGAGCAGAGATTAGCATGTTCACAATTCAATCACGCGATAATAGTAAAGCAGTAAATCAGACAATCCTAATACTGTTGTTAATGCAAGATGACATGACGTGATGTATGCCCTCACCGACGATCTCCCTCATGCGGCAACATCTTACGACCGCGGCATGCCACACTCCCTAGAGTGCTCCACATCTTCCAGGCACATGCAATGCTATGGTGATATGATTTCCAAGTTGTTATTAAGTCCATTCAAACAGCAGGATTGGGAAACTAAGGTACTTCCCTTGTATCAATCCCAACACAGATCCTGTCTAGGGTCGTCACTCCTAGTAATCTCATACGATGTATATTTTGTAGGTCACTGCAAGGGCTGCCAGGGCTGTTGCTCGCACTCGTTGCACCGCTCCCCCATCACCTTATCAATACAGGCCTACCGTACTCTACTGCACGGAAGGGTCGTCGCCTCCCGTGGACTCAGAATACGCTCGCGGTCACTACAAAGGGCTCGTCGCCTGATCAGTGTAGGCCGACAGCTAGAATATAGTGTCCCATACCACCATAATCTGCTCACGAGTCAAGGTGCTCACTGGTCACTACGGGGAGGTTTGTGGCCCCAACGTAGGCCGACAGCTCGACCACGGTGTCCCATACCACCATGCCCGGCTCATGAGTCTTTATGGATCAAGGTACCATGGTTAATAGGGTTTACAATGGTAAGTTCAGTACCCTAGGTTCAAGCAGTTATGATACATATAAGGTGAACAAACATCGGCCAGTCGGGTGACTTGACGGGCTCGACTAGCGCGATCGCATTTCAAGTTAAATGACATGAAGTGCGTAAAACACTTCGCGTGGCCTAACCACTGCCGCCAACTCTCAACACGAATCACGTTCATCGACGCGTCGTTCGTGGCTATGACCAGTCAGCCACGAATTCGCTCGGTTACCGACTGCCTGGACTAAGTCAAGTCCCACACATCTATGGAGTTTCGTGAATACTATATACAAGGTATTGGAATTGAAATACATCATGTGAGCATGTTAGCACATGTTATAACATTTAACTTAAGCAAATCTTCAAGGCAGACTTTCCATGCATATTCAACTTAAGCAAATCTTCAAGGCATACTTTCTATGCATGTAGTGCAATCATGCATAAGGTAAGCATGTAGGAAATCATTTAGATCAGCATTTGAATCATGAAATCAATCTCAAACTACTACATAACATCATTCAATACAATACATAATAATACAAATATTTACACAAACACATACACTACACACTTAAGTCCACATATAGTATGTCGACCCAAAGTGCGCAACTTGGCGAATCTCTTCGCCAAACTGATTACGCAAGCATTCCTAACTCACTAATGCGGCGACAAACCATGTCAATCACATCAGCAAAATATGCATGTAGACCGTACTTCCTACATATGACTAAAATGCCCTAAATCTCATATTCGTCGTTAATTTACGAAACAGGAAACGGAGAGCATGTTGTACATGTCAAACGGCGATGCCGTCGATAATCTACTATTAAACGACATTGAAAGCGTTGTAAACCGTCAATCAAAGCGTCTAAAATCCTCACCTAGTCTCTTACGGTCGCGGGATTTTGAACGGAGCGTGTACGCTTCGTCTACGGCTGTAAGAGAACCTGATTTATGGATTACGTTAGCTAACATGTTGTGCATCTAAGCATACCCTAAATCAGCAAGTTATTAGGGTTATTTTATACCTGAAAAGGTGGAGAAATCACCAGCCAGGTGATTGGGAGGAAGTGTTGAAGCAGCAACTGTCAGTGACTCGGAAGTGGGAAAAATCTCCTCTTCCCTTTCTCTCAAACTCTCTCTCCTTTTGCTAGGGTTTGTGAAATTCGGATGGGAAGGAGAAATGAGGGTTTCAACCCCTTTTATAAGCTTGAAATTGCCGGAAATAGGCTCCGGGACGAAGTTTACTTAATGCCTATCCATTTCGGGGCTGTTTCGGTCCAAAAACTGCTTTCTGGTGGTCCCCTGGTCGATTGCGATTAGACTTAAGCTCATGGGTACCAGATGTAGCACGTATTAAGTTTTCAGTCTGGCAGGGTTCGCAGATCGCACGTGGCGGACCAGTTTCAGTTCAGCGGTCACCGCACGTAGATCAGGGCTGAAAGTCTCATGATAATAAATAGAAATTTTTCCTGATCCGAGGGTGTAATCTGGATGAATTCTGACGGTCAGAACGCTTAATACTGACGCGTCAAGTCGAGTGCCAGATTTGAATTTAAAATTCCAAATCTGTCCCTATTCGCGGTCGCTTCAGTCCGGGTTCAATGAAATAGTCTGTGATTATCGGTTTGACTTGATTTTTGAGATGATTGTCAAGTCCAGCTAGGCGGTTCTAACGGTCTAAGATAGGAGGTATCGGACTTTCAACGTGCGGTCTAGATCCAATACAAAGATTCAAAGTGGTCCAGAGAACAAACCGGTTTAGAGTTTGATTCGAGGCTTTAGAGCATTATAGCACCCTTGGTTCCACTCGCTTCGGGCCTTTTAGAACGTATTTAAAGTGATCAGGGACTGTTTCCCAGCCACTCCAACGTTGCGCTGGCTAACTTATGCTTAGTTTCTAAAGAAATTTATCCTAAGTGGTTTCTTTAGCTATGGAATTGGGTTCTGAACGATTTTTCAGGTGTTTTAATTGACCCACTGCCTAAGGACGTCAAATCCCAGATTAGCCAAAATCCAGGGTGTGTTTTAATTGACCCACTGCCTAAGGACGTCAAATCCCAGATTAGCCAAAATCCAGGGTGTTACACCCACACTGAAAGATATATCTAGACAAGTAGCTGTAAGGTATAGTAAGCTTTCAATCATACTCTGATAAAGATGTTGGTCCACACTTTTTTTTGTTAATATCTTTGGAGAGTTTAAGTGTGGTACTCATCGGCGTGTGATAGGTACGACCAGACTCAAGCCCAAATCTTCTCACCAGGTCTCTTGCATACTTGGTCGGGTTTATGAAAATTTCATCATTTAGTTACTTGACCTGTAGTCCTAAAAAGAAATTCAATTTGCCAACCATACTCATTTCAAATTCTGATTTCATGTGGTTAGCGAATTTGTGTGCCTTATCTCCACATGTTGATCCAAACACCATATCATCCACATAGATTTGTGCAATAAGCAAGGAGATCTTTGTTCTTTGAATAAATAGTGTCTTGTCTACACTTCCTCTGTAAAATTTATGGTCTAATAGGAATTTTGTTAATTGTTCATACCATGCACGTGGTGCTTGTTTGAGACCATACAAAGCTTTATCCGGACGATAAACATAATGGGGAAACTTAGGATATGAAAATCCTTTTGGTTGTTTTACATAAACTTCTTCAGCAAGATCCCCCATTAATAAATGCACTTTTAACATCCATTTGAAATAGTTTAAATTTTAGTGCGCATGTAATGGACATAAGAATTCTAATAGATTCGAGACGAGTAACATGGGCAAATGTCTCATCAAAATCAATCCCTTCTATCTGTGAGTACCTTGGGCAACTAACTTTGCTTTGTTTCTAATCACATTTCCTGACTCATCGGATTTATTCTTAAAGACCCATTTGGTTCTAATGACATTTGTATCAGTTAGTCTAGGGACCAATTTTCATACCTCATTTCTCTGGAATTGTTGAAGTTCTTCTTGCATGACATTTATCCAGTGTTCATCTTGAAGAGCTTCCACAACATTTTTGGGTTCAATTTTTGAGGTAAAGTAGAAATGACTGTAAATACTTTCTATCTACCGTCGAGTTCTTACACCATCATTTGGATCTCGAATGATTTGTTCCCGTGGATGATCCTTCACGATGGGTATTTCAGATGACGGTCCGGGCTCATTTGATGTTGGGGGTTTGTTCTCCGATTTATCTAGAATGCATGAGTCTACATCATCTTTTAATTCATTTGTAGGGTTTTTCTCATCATGAAGATGATCATCGATTACCACATTGATTGTCTCTTGAATAGTGAGAGTTTTTAGATTGTATACTCTATACACACGACTATTCATGGCATACCCCAGAAAAATACCTTCATCACTTTTAGGCTCAAATTTTCCTAGGTGATCTCTGTCTCTCAAAATATAACATTTACTCCCAAAGACTCAAAAATATTTCACACTAGGTACCTTTCCACACCATAGTTCATATGGAGTTTTGTTCAGACCTGCTCTAAGATATACTCTATTTATGATGTAGCAAGTAATATTGACAGCTTCTGCCCAGAAACTTTTTTCTATATCCTTTCCATTTAACATGACTGACCCCATTTCTTGTAGCACAAAATTTTTCCTTTCAACTACTTCATTTTGCTGTGGGGTTTTTGGGGCCGAGAATTCATGATGAATTCCTTTCTCATTGCAGTATTTTTCAAATCTTTCATTTTCAAATTCCCCACCATGATCACTTTTAACACGATTAATGTCATATCTTCTTTCATTTTGAAGTCGTTTAGCCAAGATTGCAAATTCTTCAACAACATCCGATTTTTCTTGAAGAAATGCAACCCAAGTAAATCTAGTATAGTCATCTACTATAACAAGGAAGTACCTTTTCCTCGCAAGACTTTCCACTTTGGTTGGACCAACCAAATCCATATGTAGTAGATCCAAAGGTTTTGTTGTTGCAATGATGGTTGTCTTTTTGTGTCCAGTTTTTATTTGTTTTCCTTTTAGACATTCCCCACACATAACTTTTTCCTCTTTTCTAATCTTGGGAAGACCTCTAACTAAATCTTTTGGGCTAAGCTTATCTAAATTTTGGTAGTGAACATGTCCCAACCTTTGATGCCATAATTTGGATTCATTTTTCACAGCCATATTACACTTTGTGGTCATCACATCCTCATTTACACTTTCTATAACATAACAGTTATCACTAGTGCATAATCCGTTTATGAGAGATTTTCCTATGCGATCTAAAATTCTACACACATCTTTTGAGAAAGTGACCAGATGTTCCTTGTCACAAATTTGAGAGATACTAAGGAGATTATGTTTCAGACCTTCTACACAAAGGACATGTTTGATTTTTGGAAGGCCTAATATAGCTATTATCCCTTGTCCAATAATTTTTGCTGAACGACCATCTCCAAATGTGACCGATCCTCCATCAAAGTTTGAGTAATCAAAAAAGTGAGTTTGATCACCAGTCATGTGTTTAGAGCATCCACTATCAAGGTACCATTTTGAACTACTGCCAACTTTTAGAGCAGTATGGATTACAAGGCAATTGTTTTGATCTGTCACATCCCTTGGGACCTTCTTGATCATAATTCTTCTTCAGTCAAGATCACTCTCTAAGCGGTGAAGCCCTTGAGGAGAGACCCTCTCTAATACCAATTGAAATAGCGGTGAAGACTGCTTGAGTTGAATTAAGAATATGCCAATGTGTCCTAGAGGGGGGTGAATAGGACTTTTTAAAGTTTTTATAATTTATTTAAAAGTCCCATTACACTAATCCTTTTAGATATGGAATTATTATGATTACTCAAATGTAACTCTACTGGCTTCCAAGCCTTGTAGAGGATCCAATCACAAACTATTCAAGAAGCAACAATATATAACTTAGTTCATCATGAAAATGACTTGTGTAAGTGTGTGAGGTGTGATCAGATAGATAGAGATGGTAGAATATGAATAATTCACACACACAGAAAAATAGCAATCACAAACACAGTCATTTTTATAGTGGTTCGACTACTTGTCTACTCCACTCCCAGTAACCACACTCAACCCTAGAGTGTACCGGATTTCACTTAAGAGGTTTCACATGGTTCACCTCTAACTTACGGTATTAAATTAGGTTCACCTCAACCTTTACAACCTACACTGAGACTGATTGTTTATGCTCTCATGAGCAAGGGTCAACACAATGCACCCACATTTAGGCACACTAACCAAGGATCTTTCCTAAGACCCTACAGAGGTATTACACGGTTCATCTCTAACCTAAGTTTTTACTGGTTCACCTTCAACCAGATGTTTACGCTCTCCATAGAGAAAGGGTCCACACGACACACCCACCACATATATTCCTGCAGGAGGCCTCCTTGAGGACTTCAAGGGTGAGAAACACCTTAAACCCAATCCTACAAAGGAATGATCAAATGGTCATCTGAACTCTAGATACTTATAGATAAGTTGATGAGTCCCATTCAGCACAGTGGTGAAGATCTCCTCCTTGTTGACGAAGAGTCTTTAGCTCCCTTGATCCGCAACAGATGATATACCAATATAAGGCAGCGGGTTGGATCAAGGTTATGATGGAATCCTACTCTCTATAGATTTTTCCTATTAGGAAGATAGAGAAATTCTAACCATCTATGCATTCAAGGCATCCCAACTTAATGATTTGTCATTAAGGTAGTAGCTGGAGGATCCTTGAATGTGGAAGTTCATTCCCTAATCCACTCTATTAAATATCAATGATGAGGGTGGATTGGAGGATGAACTCCCTTGAGAAAAGGGCTTTGGGTATATGATCTAAGTTTAAACATACAAAAGTACTCTCTACTTTCTCTCTACGCAACTAGAGACAAGTTCTCTTTAAATAGGCAAAAGGTTCCACCGGATATAAAATGGTCATATTTATGATAGAGTTCGATATCATCGAGCAGGTTTGATATCATCAAGCGTATACTCTCGATCGTATCGATGGTCCGCTCGATGACACAAACTCAATGTCATACGCTTTTGAAGACCTTTTGTCCACTGATCGAGGGAATCGAGACTTGTGTCGATGTCATCAGATTTCGAACTCCAATATTATTGAAACAAGGATCGAGTCCTTAATATTTGAAAAATGAGTGAAACTTGCATGAAAATTTTTAGGACTTTAAATATGATCAAGGGATACTCGATATCATCAAAATTTGAATGTCGATGATATCGGGAGTCGTGTCGATGCATCGATAAATTAAAAGATTTTATCAGTGACCTTGCTGGATAGTTTTGTCCATTCTCGATGCAATTTATACGGCTCCAATAACATCTATATTTAGAATATTGATTCTATCGTGTGACCTCCGATCAGAGATAAAGAACCACCTGAAAAATGTTGTTGGAGAACTTCGCGCCCATGATCGATATTATCGAGAGCCTACCAATATCATCGAGATTTAAACTCTGATGGTATCGAGGAGGGCTCCGATATATCAAAGCATATATGATTTTCCTGAGTAAACATAGGGGCGCCAGATCTGCTTGTCGATATTATCGAGCCATCGTCGATGGGCTCGAGATTTAAATATCGATGATATCGATACGTGTGTCGATACATCGATAATTCTGTCCAGATATGTATTTGGTTGTTGGACATATTACGTCCTCATTCAATTTTATCGATTGGTATTCCGAGGACATCGACAGCACAGATTGAACATATCAAGATATGTTTCAATATAATCGACAGAGAAAGAAAACTTAGAGATTTTCTGATTCATTGAAAAAGTTTTCTCACCTTAAACCCTAATATGTTCTAACTTGTTTTAAGGGTTTTATTCACCTAGTGTTTTGGGATAACGGATGTGAGGCTTAGATTTACCTATAGCGAGCTTCCACACATCTGATTGAGGCAGACGCTTGTATAGATCTTCTTGTGAGGCTTTTCAGTTTGACCGACTCAACACACATGATAATTGACAAACCAGGGCACTAGCAAGGGCACTTTCACCTTTTTCACAACCAATCACATTACTTGTAAGCTTTCTAAGATCTTTTCCCCAAATATCTCCTCCCAATGGCATGTTTTGGTAACTATCCTAAATTCCAAACTAATTTAATCTTATGTTAACGAAGATTGATAAGGTCATCACTAAGGACATGAATGCTATCCTCAGATTTTTCAAGTTTTAAAAGTGAGGCCCATTGTTCAGAGGTCTAAACCATTGTACAAATGCAACCAACTATGGATGAATGCCATCTCAAAAATCTCCTCTAATGAAAACCACTATGGGAAATGGCTGTCTAGAAAGCCTCCTAGTCTGGAAGATCTTGGCCATTAATCTTGGTTGTTTGGAGTTTAATGTGGATTGTTGTTGTGTCTCTTCTTAATTGTCAGTTTGCAGGGCCACATTGAAGGATAAGGATTTTCTTATGGAGGTTTTTTTTTTTTTTGGAATGGTCCATTTGTAACGAGTCCCAATAGACAATGGTCTTTGTCCGTGAATCAGGAGCCCCTCTTCTGCATACTAAAAAACAGAAAGAAATTGGTGCACACAATACATCAAAATCGATGATGAGGATTGGCCCTTTTTCGGTTTAGGAACGGTTGTAGGCCGTTTCTAATGCGAATGGTCTTAGACCATTCACAAGTAACAAAGGTTAAAAAGGTACTTAATATAAAAGCCCGATTTTATTTTTAAAAGCTCTCTCTCTCTCTCTCTCTCTCTCTCTCTCTCTCTCTCTCTCTTCCAGCATTTAATGGATGGATGCTGGATGGGCGGTAGAAATTGACTGCAAAAGAAGAAGATGAGCTCACAAGATTGGCAATGGAGGTGGAGATGGGTTTCACAAGCTATTGTTACTAAGACCGGTGACTGCGAATGTGGTGGTAGCATCTTGTGGTTGTTTTTTTTTTTACTTTTTTTTGTGTGTGTGTGTGTTTTGTGTTTTTATTTTTCATATTATTTATTTAATTTTTTTTGTGTGTGTTTATTTTATTTTATTTTTTGTATTGCAGCAACCTACAACACCTATCTCTACTCTCGGCGGATTAGGAGCGATTTCACCCGTATGGAAGATTTCACATACAACGCCTTTTTTTCCTACCCAAAGTGGGACTTTTTGTAATCATGAAAATGGATGCAACTGAACCCTTCAATACTCAAGTTAATCCTATTACTATGGGAAAACCTGTAAGTATTCTTTGTAATTAAAATGCTACACATACAAGCCATTAGTCTATGAATATATTTGCTTGCTACAAGTGCATGAATGTTTAGGCATATGCCTCTACTCAGCTAATTGCTTCTACTGAGAACTAATGCAATGCATTCTCCTCCTTTATTCTTTATTCTTCTTCTGGATGTTTCTGTCTTCTCATGTATTCTGCAATGTTCCTAAATTCTACCAGAACAAATTGCACTTTGTAGAAATAGAGTATATGCAGCAGAGGGTAACTATAATTTCTCACATCTATTCTAATATTACAACATTAGTCAGCCCCATTTATCATTCAACATAGCTTATCAATGAGTTTGATACCATCGGATGCATACCATGACATCAATATTAATGTTATGTAATTTGTAGCGTTCTTGTAGTTCTGATGCCATTCATTTGCTAATAGTATGTTCAGTATACCAAATATCGTGAATTTTGTGATATTTGGGTTCAACCAAATGCACCCCAAAATAGAAATTTGATTCATGATTTTATTATTTCTCATCTTACTATGCAGGTGATTGACTTGCAAAATGATAATATGTATCTCCGACTAAGTACCTATTTCTCTCTATATGTACAAGACCTCTCTATTGTACAAGTAGTGCCAATGTACGTTTATCAGGATTATTATTTTAATTTGGGCATAACACATGGATGGAACAATTGAAAAAAATAAATAAATCATGGAGATTAGACTGCGGCAGCCATCCAATGAGTTGCTTAAAAAGGAATGGCCTACTCAAAAATAGATTAATGGTCCACATTCAATAGTAAAAGTCAAGTCAAATTGGCAATCAGAATTGTGGTTCACATGGACATTCAACTGGAGGTTGGCTTGCACGTGTCTACATGGAAGAATTTGGGTTGTCTCATATTTCATTGTTGTTGACTCTTGGATCCCCTCACTTGTATTAGTTTTTCTTCTTATAAAATCCATGGTTTGTTTTAAAGATGAGAGACCTTTGAAGGAATTCTCTTTGAATTTCAAGTAATGAGGGACAATAATTTTTGTTGCTATGTCTGAATTACGAGGATCATTTTAATTTCTATTGGAGGGCGGTTGTATGCATACCACTTGTATAGAAAGTGAATCACAATAAGTGATAGAAACCGACTGACAGTCTAGCTTTTCTTGTTCCAAGCACAGTTCATCAGTCCTTGTGCATCTAACATAGAGTTTTTGCAAGCTAAACATGCTATCCTAACATTTATCGATAAGATTTTTCTTGATTTTTGCAGCGCCCAACAAATCTTCTTGGATACATTGAAAACCAATCGGATCTTACATTCATGGTGTACTGTAGTTAGTTTCTATGGGTCTTTTTAGTAGTCAGGCATGAGGAGCTCTGTATTATAGGTAAGGGCCATCATTACCATTTTCTATGAAATGTAAAGTAAATGAGTCATCATTATCATTTCCAGTGTTTGTTTAAACAGGAAGTACGGGGAAAGAGTGAAAAGATGCATACTTTGGGTTGCTTAATGTTACAAACCATTTTTAAAAGATGGTCTGATCTTGGGTTACTTAATGTTACAAACCATTTTTAAAAGTACGGGGAAAGGGTGAAAAGATGCATACTTTGGGTTGCTTAATCTGTAATCCAAGGGTGCACCCAAGTTCTGACAATTTTTCTTTACTTGCAGTTTTGACTCTTCATTGAGTAATGAGGAGAGGGAAAAGATGATGAGACAAGCTACCGTGAGAGCCAAGTTCGTGCAGGATCTTCTGCTCTCCACTCTGTTAGGCGACTAGCTGTAGTGGGCCCACGTGAGTCAGATAGTAAAAGACCTTCATGATTCCAATTGCTGATAAGAGGAGGTGATGCCTGGATTCCTTTTAGTTGGGCAAAATGAGCAGCCCACCTCACACCTTATTTGGATGTTTCTCTTAAGGCAATCTCGTTGGGAGCATCCATCATGCTGTCTCTTGGAAAGGAGATGTATTTCCATTGAAGTAGATGGTCCATGACTATTCTGTGTTTGACTGTCTTAATCGTAATCTCACTCTCATAAATTCACCTATTCTATACTTGGATACTTCCATGCCTAATATGCTTACTAGTTTAAAATGCAGTTATTTTGAGCTTATAAGATGGTCTAATCTTGTAGCATCTGGATCAGTGCTGATACATATCTGATCAGATTATCACTTTACACTGTGAGTCCTTAGTTTGTATAGGCAGGGTCGAGGCTGGTTCAGGCCTAGTTTTTCAACTAATAAGGCTAGGCCTGCTCAAAATATTGATTTTTCCTTGCCCAGGCCCGCCCCATTGCCAACACTAAGATTAAATTCATTGGCAGTATTTTCCAAACTGAGCTTTGTCCGGAAGGGAAAGAAGTTAGCCATCCTATCCATGAGCGATTGTGAGTCTTGGGCTGAACAATCTATTGGTGTGATATTTGTAATTTACTTGTGATGTTTCTTATAACTTGAAAATTTTCTTTTCATCTAGAGACTTGGAACCCAATGTGGTCTGTGGCAAGGTAAGGTGAAACTAAGTTTCAGTTATGTTGCTAAAATGTTGTTTGTTTGGATTTTGGTATGCATCCTTACAGTTCTCTTATTGGCTTCTAATGGAACTTTTTCACCCGTTTTGATTGACTTATATGCTTTGTCAGAGCATTTGAATATTTCCTCCTATTGCTATCTAACTCTTGAATTTTGTTATACTGGCATATGTGTGCAGAAAATGGTTAATGATGGCAGTGTTGAAAGTTGGACATGCATAAACTTCTCATATTTGAACCCAAATCCAATTCAAGCATTTTGCCACGAACTATAGGAATAGTATGAGTTCTAACTTTTATCTTTGAGTATAGCCGTTATCATCATTACATGCTATTGGCCTGCAGAATCACACAGATTTACATCTAGGATAGTAATTCAATGACACCAAGCACATACAAGAGAACACATAGATTTAACCTGGAAAACCCTTGCGGGAAAAAACCATGGCACAAAGTGACAGATCTCAACTATGAAAATAGAAATTACAAAGAGACAGGACTTACTTGATTTGAACAACCTCGAATCTTACCCTTGCTACACCCTTTAATTTCCATAGAACCCCTTTAGAAAGCCTTAGAATTATTTTTCATATATTAAAAAAGCCTTAGGAACACTTACTTATAGTTTAGGCAACTTTCCTTCCGCATCCCAGTTGTGAAAGGACTCAAAATCTGCAATCCGTACAAAATCACAGAACGAATCTGCATAACCACGACTGGTCGAGCGGACTACACAACCGGTCGAGCGCCACCCACGACCAGTTAAGCATAGCCCACGAACGGTCGAGCACCTCGAACCCTAAATATTGATGCTCGCTAGACTTTGAGTCGAGCGGGCTACGACTAGTCGAGCCGCTCCCACAACCGGTCGAGCAACACAAAAAAAACTTGATTTAAGACTTTTAAGTACAACAATCTCCACCAAGTCTTCAATCTTCAACCGTGTAGTTCCTTAACCTCTTCTCTTATATCTGTATCACATCATAGCTTCTTGTGCACACTCTGTGCTCCTTTTCTATCATCGCCAAGCCCAGAGAAGTTATACAGAACTTGAACTTCTCTACAGGAACGATCTAGGTGAGCATGTCTGCCGAATCAAAATCCACAAGCTCAACCACATTTGTTCCTGTCTTCTCAAAAGAAAAAATATAGTCTTCTTACCATCTCACCGATACCCAATATTGTTTATCGGGGTACTTTCTCACAACATAGATAGCTTGTGAAATAACCGGTCTAATCCAGACCATGACATACACTGTCAGCCGCATTCGAATAAGGCTCATGAGATATCCTACTTTTCTCCATCTGTTTTGGGACATGTCCTGAGGAAAAATTAAGGAGAGACGCGTATGGAACGCTCTCTGGCTTTACCTGGCCCATCATATCCTTGATCAATACCTACACACAAGGTATTCCTCCTGTGATTACCAAAGCCTACTCCTCCTTCAGTCTCAATGCCGAGAACCATCTTTGCAGTCCTCGATCCTTCATCCATGAAGGAATCAAACCACTACCTAGGCGACAAATCGAACCACGACCTCCTACAAAGTCTTTTCTCAACCCCTTTAACTTCGAACCACTCTGGTTACTTCATGTAGATCTGCTCTTCACTTTCCTTTACAGAAGTGCAGACTCCACATCCATCTTTCCAGCTTGAGATCACATTGGCCAACCAGCGCCAATAACGGATCTAATAGACACCTGCTATACCGTTGGCACGAATATCTCTGAGAAGTTGAACCCTTCTCTCTAAACATAACCCTTCGCTATTAACCTTTCCTTGTATCTATGTTGTATCCTCCTAAAGATCCACCTGCATCCAACTTCTCTCAGGCCCACTAGAAGATCCACCCGCTCCCATATGTCGGTCTGGTACAACGAATCCATCACATCGCTCATAGTCACCTTTCACTTCTCAGCACTAGGCTTACATAGAGCCATCTGAATAGAAGATGAATCCCCTACGATATTAGAGTCGTCTATGTACCTCACCGATATCACTACGCCAAAATGGCCGATTTTCGACAGATTTTTTCAACGGACTTCATCCATCACAAAAATTGCTTGGTTTAAGGACGGATTTAATCCGTCGCTAATAGAAAAAGTCCATCGCTAATCCCATCTTTCTTGAAAATTCGTAGTTCAAACATCGTGGAATTTTATGACGGACCAAAATCTGTCGCTAAAATCTAATTTACAACGGATTATGGTCCGTCGTAAAATGGTGATGAGCTAAATCTGTCGCAAATTCTGATTTTGCGATGAAAAACAATCAAATGCAAATTCCCGCCTGAAGTAGCAATTTGCGACAGTTTTTAGGTTTTTTTGCGACGGATAATGGTTCGTCGTAAAAGGGCTTTTGCCTTTAACATCTTTTTTATTATTTTTTTTTAATATGGTGGAAAATGATGTTTTTTTTTTATATAGTCTAATAATTGTTTTTTAATAGAATTTTAGTGGTTTAGTTGTACATATTTATATATAAGATTATTTTTCAACAATTCATTGAATGCAATATATATATATATATATATATATATATATATATATATATATATATATATATATATATATATATATATATATATATTATTTTTTATATCAAATGTGGATTTTATTTTTTTTTTAAGCTAATATTTAAATGATTTGTAATATCACATGAAAAAGAATATTGAAAAGTTTAATAAATTTAACAATGTTTGAGAAAAATAAAAATAAAAAGAGATTTTGAAAAAATAAAAATCACAATTTAATAAAAATCTATTTTGTGGGAGAAAAAAAAACAGAATATTGAATAAAGTTGATAAATTTCAAAAAAAAAAAAAGAATTTAATTTTGAAAAAAAATCCTAAAAAAGAAAATTAAAAATATTTTTAAAAAATGTGAAAATTTTCACAATGTTGAAAAATGAAATATTTTGAAAAAGAAAATGAGAGTTTGTATTTTGAAAAATAAAATAAAATTGTGAAGTTCGATAAAAATTGACTAAGTTCGAAAAAAATGCTTTTAAAAAAAATGGAGAAGTTCAAAAGAATTGAAAATTTTAAAATAAAATGATATTAAAAAATCAATACTTAAATAAATAAATAAATAAACATTTTGAAACGAAAAATAAAGTAGTTGAAAAAATTTGTGATATTGAGAAAAAATTGAAAATGTTCAAAATTTGAAATGAAAAGAAAAAGTTATTTATAAAAACAATGAGATTTTGAAAAATATATATATCATTTAAAAAAAAAAATTGAAAAGTTGAAAACAAAATGATGCTTTTCTAGAAAAAAAATTGCCATTTTGAAATTTTTGAGAAAAAAAAATTTTGAGAATTTTTTTTGAGATTTTGAAACAAAAAATTCAGAAATTGTATTTTAATTTTTAAAAAAATATTTGATGATAAAAATAATATTTTGTTAAAAGTTTTCAAATAAAAATTTAGAGCAAAAAAATATACGTTTTGAAAAAAAAAAGTGATTTTTAAATGGAAATTGAGATTTATCTGTGAAAAAAAAAAAAAAACATTTTTTACTAAATCATTAGGCACCTATAGTAATTGTAACTTTAACCATTTTTGGACAATCTAATTAGTCCAGATTGAAGAGTAAATAACTTCATATGTTTAAATCAAATTTCACTCAAATTGTTGAGCAATCTTGTATGCCCAATATTTCTCATATATAGCTTGATTGGGGTGAGTAACTAGTCAAATTGAGGGAATTGATCACTAAAATAGAGTGGATAGACTAGACATGTAAAATGGGTCGAATATTCTGGTCAAAATTGTGACCCAATTTACTGACCTCGTGAAAACCTAAGGATTGATGTTAGTAAATATTGTGGTCCCATCATGATGTGTGTTGAACATTAACATCGTGCATTTGATGCGTCTCCTTTAGTTTATGAGATATCTTAAAAATCATCCGTATACAAAAATCAAGTGGGTTATACCATATAAAACTATGAAGACATCCTGAAACATATAAAAGCACTTGGTGGGGCCCACATGAGTTTTGGATGCAGCAGAAACTTAGTATAACCCCTCAACCAAGTGGGACGCGCATAATGAATGGGTTGGAACTGTTAATCACATCTAGGTGGGCCCAATATATGATTATGAATGTTTTAA
This sequence comes from Magnolia kwangsiensis, assembly GCA_037074715.1. Lineage (NCBI taxonomy): Eukaryota > Viridiplantae > Streptophyta > Magnoliopsida > Magnoliales > Magnoliaceae > Magnolia > Magnolia kwangsiensis. Next base: position 83,936,313 of record CM073589.1, on the reverse strand, counting down.
TGGGAGGGTAACCCCTCTCAACTTTAGTATGTGGTGTGGCCCACCCAAGTCATGGATTGACTTTATATTTTAATCTCGTGGCTTGCCATGGAATGTTGCATTTGATTGATGGGGCAGATCTAAATTTCAAGTGAACCCCACCATGGAAAAGAGTGGTATAGTGATACCAACTGATGAAACGTTCCTAGGGCCCACCACATGTTTATTTGAGATCTAACCTGTTATAACTTAATACAGACATTGAATAACTGAAAATGATTTTAGAGATCATTTTGGCATATGAGCCCAAAAGTGATTCATATCCTAAGTTCATCTAGACCACACACAATAGCAGTGGGACAATGATTCTCACCATTAAAACATCCGTAGGGCCCACCATAACATTTATTTTCCATCCAATCCATTAAAAATATTACACATACCTAGATGAAGAGGGAAAAATAAAAAATTATATTGATCCAAAACTTCTCTGACCCTCAAAAGGGTTTCAATGGTATACATTCATTCTCCCACTGCCTTTTGTAGTGTGGTCCACTTGATCTTTGAATTTGTCTTATTTTTCGACCAAGACTTATGACAAGCTCTCCAAATGGACAGAAAGTTTGGACATAACACATACCTCATATGGGACCCACAGAACACACCAACAACGTCTGTAGTGTGTGGTACACTAGCCAATCCAACGTGGTTTGGCTAGTGACGGGAGTAGCCAGGTGTCTAGTGGTTGGTGCTCTGTGGGCCCCACTAAGATCTATGTGTTTTATTTGTACCGTCCATCAATTTTTTGCATACCATTTTAATACTATATCACATAAATGAGTAGATCAAAATCTCAGGTGGACCACACCATGGGAAAACAATATTGATTGAATGTCTATAGTGCTCACTGAATTCCTACTGTTTCCTCTTATGTGGTCCAGTTGAGTGTTGGATACACCTAATTTTTGGTCGCACGTCCTAAAATAATCTCATAAAACGGATGGACGTGGTGGATTTCTCACAAACATCTCGGTTGGCCTCACCCAGAGCGCTTACACCATGTAAAAGCTCACGTTGTGCCCCACGTGGAGTTATTTCAGTTTTAAATGTGCTAGTTTTGGGCCCAATGTAAAATGGTGATGATTTATGCAGTCACTAGTGGAAATGATATAAAGTTATCCAGACCATCCAAATAGTGGGTCCTCTTGTAGATGGTTAATATTTATCTTGTACCCATATTATACAATCTTAACCATCTGGTAAATGAGTCCTTAAATGTATGGCTGAAAACTTAGTTCAGTATATAATTTGGTGTTAAACTCACATTGTTTGGATGTGAATCAAAAACTCATTTTGAAAGTGGAATTTCTGAAACCCTCTTTCAATGCCTTTTCTCCTTTCTCGCTTTCCCTCCTCTCACTCTGGCTCTCTCTCACTCGCTGCGACTCTTAATCTCCTTCCACCTCTCTAAGCAATGCCGACCCTAACCCATCTCCAATAAAAACATTTCAACACCGTCCAAACTCCATCATTTTCGCCCCATTGTCACGGTAGGAACTCACTGCACCCGTTGCTGCTCACTCATTTCCATTGTTGATCTGGTGGTGAATCTGGGATGGATTTGTTGATTTCAGGAGAATCAAGGGATATGGTTTTTGCATAACCCCTCCATCATCCTGAGCGTCAGGTTCTTGCAGGTAAATCCATCCATATTCTCTTCTAATTCAATTGAAAATTGGGGATATGGTTTGTATATTAGCTATTTGCTGAATTTCCTGAGAGAAGGAGGGATTTGTCGTAGGATTATGCTTTTCTTTTGAAATTATTGCATTTATCTGTTGTCAAAGAATTGAGATTTTGATTTCAGGTTGATCATGATTCATGGCCATCCATCCATTGGTAACCATCGTGCATCAAGAAGTCTATTGCATCAAGGTTGCTTTTTTATGATTCAGTTATGTTATTCTTAGCTTGTATGGTCACCTGGCTAGTGAAATCATGTGCTCTTATTTTAGATAAATATGCTCTCTGCCATGAAGTATGTATGGCAGATCTAATTGCTTGATCCATGAAGTGAAAGATGAGGGTAGTTAAAGGAGAAAATAAGACTAATTTTCAACTTGAAAATGGTTTTGTACAAATGGAAAAAATAAATAAATAATCTACTGATCTTACTGGTAAATCAGAATTCACAGAAAAATCAACTTCCATCTATACAAACAAACCTAAAAGGCAGAATGGTTACATCCTCTCCTCTCATCTAAAACTTGTGAAGCCTAGTTATGTGGGTTTACGATGTGTTATCTCTTGGGTTTATATTATCTGGGCATATCCAAAGATCTCTCAAGTGATTGCAACCAACATTCACAAAGGTGGTTACTACTTGGTTCAAGTAAATAAATATTTTGTATGTGATCACTTTTATTAACTCCATCTGAGTTAGGCCGTTGGGTAATGAGTAGAATGAGTTGTCTACAAATTAATGAATGAGAAGGTTGTAGGGAACAGTTCTCTTCTTGGAAGCCTTATTAGCACATGGATTCTTTTCTTTATCAACATGACATGAATATTGATGTTGCCATTAGTATATAACTGTAGCCTCAAATATGTTATTAAAGTTAACTTCATAATCTCACTTTCCACTATCATTCATCGTGCCTTGTTAATTATTACTTGCAGTGTGTGGCTTTAGAACATGGTCTGATACTAGTGGACACAAAGTAAGAATTTGGAAAGGGACTTGATGGTACTAAACAAATTAACTGGTCAGTTTTCATAGATATGGGTGGACTCAACACATTCCCTCCACTCAAGGACTAGATGGCCCACAAGGAGAGTTGCTACAATTGAGTTCATTTAGCCTATATCACTACTTAGGATCATCAATATGCGTCAACCCACTTTGTCCTACATCCAAAGATGGTTGGAAGATGAGGACCGTCCATGTTTTGGGTGTCACTCAAAAGGATCATGTAAGAAAATTAGGTTGAATGGGTGACTCTTGCCATTGATAGGTGTAGCTGAATGTGGACTATTGAAAGGATTGCTTCCGATGGCTCACTTTCAACTCAGTAAATCAATGGTCAGGATCATTCATCATTGTGATTATTGGACAATCCCCCTCAGAATAGCATCCACAGCCCACGGGATGGAAGCTTCAGATTATCCAACCATCTTTGCGTGGAGCCCCACAGTGCTCACATGGGCCCACATGCTGGCTTCATCTTATTGCCTAATCAAAGTTAAAAAAGAAAAAGAAAAAGTAAAAAAAACATGTTGTGTATTCAGGAAGAAATACATAAGGCCCAATGACATTGCTCTTGGAATGTAGTCTATATGCTATCTCATGGATGAAATGCTCCATTCACATTAGCAGAATGACTTGGTTTCTTGTCATAGTCCTCTTAATTTTCAGATCTCTTGAACCTATTAAGATCACTCAACGAGACAAACATGTATGCATGTATGTATTTAAGCAAGCATGCATGTATGTACTATATATTCAATAGGATATGAAGCCAACATACATACAACTAAGAATACCCATGCAATCCTCACACTTCCATCTCCTGTAGGTATCATCACATGTGTACTAAATGCAAAGATTTTGTGAAGATTGTATTCTATAAATATGAGCAGACATGAAGATGTCTATGATGGTGAATCAAAATGATGCCAGCTTACTACATCGATCATCATTTTGGAATCATAAAGAATACATGGTGGGATCTGTTTAATATATGTTTCAAGATGTTGATTGGAGCTATTTTGTTTCTATGCTTAATATTGGCTGTCCATTTTCCATACTATTGATAGGATGCTTAGGATCATTAGATTGGTATGATTTTTACAGCATGACATGCTACTGGTTGTATGAATGATTGAATGGCTCAAATTAATGATGTGACACCCATGTGCCATTTAAAATCTTGGGGACATTGTGGGAATGGCAGAAAAACCCGCATAATTCAAAAATTTTCACCATAGTGAATCATTTGCGGGCCTGAACGTGATGTTTTCATGACATCCACCCCCTTCATCAAATGCATGGCTCTTCATTTTGAGATGGGCCCAAAAATCACGTTGATCAATGACTCAGGTGAGCCACATGACAGAGAAACTATAGAGGGAGGACTCCCACCCTTGATTTCATGGAGGGTCCACCGTATTGTTTATATCCCATCTAACCCATTCACATGAAGAATCTACCCTTAGATGAAGGGGTCCTATGGCCATCAGATCAACATTCTAGTGGGCCTCATTGAAGATTAATGTTGGGTGCCCTCCTCTAACTGTTTCCTACTGCGCAGCCCATGACAGTTTTGGATCGTACTGACGTTCGAGCCCTTGGGGAAATGAGACAGGGCGCATTTGATGGATGGGTCCGATGTCATCAACACACCAAGGTGAGGCTCACACAAAACCTTTTCACCATAATTACAATGAAATGTTTGCATGGAATTATATATTAGAAATGATTAAATGCAAACATTTTCAACCTAATTGTGGTGCAAATCATCTTTGTGGCCCCCACTCTGATGAGTTAATGACATCCACTCCGACCATCAGCCATGCCCTCCTATGTTTGAGCATGGATCCCAAAATCATGCCAATCCATTACTCAAGTGAGGCACACTATAGGGAATCCTTAGAGAGGGAATGCCCCTAAGTCTAAACTTTATGTTCTTGCTCATGTCACATACCTAGTCATGGATTAGCCTGATTTTTTGTGTCCATGGGATACTCAGGTGTCTCAATGCATATTGAGAGAATTTAACACTCCAACACTCCCCCTCATATGCAGGTGATACTGGGTAGGAATTGAAAGACTTTAATACTCCAACACTCTCCCTCACCTGTCGGGTGATACTTGGTAAGCGTGGAGGAATTGAGAGATTTTAACACTCCAACACTCCCCCCGACTTGCGAGGCGATAGTGGATGAATACTCCACTCCCTCTATAAACAGCCCCTCATGGAAGAATATATTATAGTAGCATATTTTAGTATTTTCAGAATTCGAACACTCTAATACCATATCAAACAATTAGTTTCTCTAAAAGCTTGAGCCTTCATAAGATGGTGTATCAATGCATATGGAGTGACTTTAACACTCCAAAAAAATGATCAGACAGAGTGGCTAACCATGTAGTCTAAGTTCTATGGGAAACTTTCTGTAGTCTCAATGGGTGCAATTTGAGTAAAGAAACATCTTACCCTTTTTAGCCTTTTGATATCTGCTATGAGATTTCTAAACTGGCAGGAATCTATGGAGAATTGGAGATGAACTACGCATTGAACTGAATGATAAAGTATCAAAGATCCTACCTCTCAAAAGTTTCTACTCCTTTTCCTATTTTCTTTGAATTGTGTTGGAACTAATAGATTCTTTAAATATATGTATTTAACCTTATTTTCATTTGTTCTATTTGACTGCAGGAGATGATATCCAAGCTTGAATTTGGACAATCACAAAGGTTTTATGCATGAAAAAAAGTTAAATTTTCCCTTCCTATGTTGCTTTACTATTGATTCCAAGTAGTTTTTTCATTCTTCTTTATATAGTTTTATAATAATTTGTATTTTTTAAAAAGGTTTCTGGGATATCAAGCTGATATATATGGGTGGACCAGAATGATTTTTTTGAGGTTCTATATTTTTCTTTCTTTTATTTATTTATTTATTTATTTTTCCTGATATTAGTCCTAAACACATGCATTTCTAAATCTTGATTCTACACATCTCAGTTTTTGCTGGATTGAATAGTTCATCATTTCTTTGTAGGACTAATTTAGGAGTCATTGGACCCCCTACCAAATCTCAGCAATCAATACAATTCTTCTGGTAGTCCCAATGGTAGATGGCCCACTGTGAGAAAATCATGCCAATTGCTTGATCTTGCTCATGTAACCATGGTACTTCTGCTTAAAACATGTGAACTGTACATCTTTTAAGGCCTCAGTTGTTGGTTTACAATCCAGTCTAGTTCCTATAGATTATATATATCAAGCTACCAAGATGGATCTGTACGAGTATGGGATGCCACATATCCAATCGTGTCACTTGTATCTAAAAGTGCACCTACTAGTACCCTGGTTTGTCAATTACGGTGTTAGTTGAGTCAGTCGGACAACAACGCCTAACAGGAAGATCAAGTCAAGTGCCTGCCTCAACTGGACGTGTGGAAACTCGCCATAGGTAAATCATAGCCTCACATCTTATGTCCCAAAACACCAGGTGATTAAAATCCTTAAAAATAAGTAAAACATCTTAGGGTTTTAGGTTAAGAAAACTTTTTACCAAACAGGAAAATCTTTAAGTTTTTCTTACCCTGTCGATTATATCGATTCCATTTTCGATATGATCTACCTGCTCTGTCGATGTCCTCGGCATCTCAATCGATACAATCGAGTGAGGACATAAAACGTCCAGCAATCAAAACATTCATCTGTACGATTTATCGATATATCGATGATTCAGTCGATATCATCAATATTCGAATATCGATCCTATCGAAAGAGGATCGATAATATCGACAGACAGTTTTCTGACGCCCCTATTTTTCTAAAGAAAACTTCTATGTGCTTCGATATATCGATGACTTCCGATTCAATCTGAACTCAAATACCGATCATATCGAAAGTCAGTCGATCATATCGATAGTGGGCGCATGTTTCTTCTAGCATAAATTTTAGGTTGTTTTAAATGTTGATCGGGGGGCTAGTCGATAAATTGATATTCATATCTCGATCATATCGATACCTGGTCGATTGGATCGAGATCGAACGCAAACCGTCCAGCAAGCTTATAGGTAAATCTATATGATTTATCGATCTCATCGACAAGGTCTCCGATATCATTGATATACAAATTCTGATGACATCGATTGTTCCCCGATCATATCTGTAGAACCTAAAATTCTTCAAGGCGTGTCTCTCTTGTTTTCACATATCGATAGATCGATGTCTCTCTCGATGGAATCAAAGTTCAAAATCCAAAACCATCAATATGTATCTCGATCCCATCGACCAATTGGCGAAAGGTTTCTAAAAAGTAAAATGATATTTGAGTTTGTATCATCGAGAGGTTAGTCGATACAATCGATAGTATACACTCGATCATATCGACCCTTTCTCGATGATATCGAAGTCTGTCATAAATGTGACCGTTTTATAACCATTGGAACCTTTTTCCTATATATAGAGAGATTAGTCTTTATTGCTAGTAGAGAAAGAAGAGAGTGCTTTTGAGTATTTTAAACTTCATATCATTTATCTTAAGCCCTTTCTCTCAGGGAGTTCATCCTTGAATCCACCCTTATCATTTATATTCAAAAGAGTGGATTGGGGAATGAACTTTCGCATTCAAGGATCCTTCAGCTACTACCTTAATGACAAATCATTAAGCTAGGATACCTTGAATGCATAGATGATTGGAACCACTCTATCTTCCTTATAGAAAAATCTTTAGAGAGTGGAATTCCATCATAACCTTGACCCAACCTAAAGCCTAGTATGGGTACATCTTTGTGTTGCGGATCAAGGGAGGTGAAGACTCTTCATGAACAAGAAGGAGATCTTGATCACTACACTAAAAGGGACTCATCAACTTATCTGTAAGTATTTAGAGTCCAAAGGACATTTATGATCATTCCTTTTTAGGATTGGGTCATAGGTGTTGCTCACCATTTGAAGTCCTCAAAGGAGGCCTCCGACGGGAGTGTATGTGTGGGGTGCGTTGTGTGGACCCTTGCTCTGTGGAGAGCATAAACATCTGGGTGCGTTGTGTGCACCCTTGCTTTGTGTGGGCATAAACATTCGGGTGCGTTGTGTGGACCCTTACTCTGTGTGGGCATAAACGTCTGGTTAGGAGTGCGCCAGCAAAACTCCAAGGTTTGAGGTGAACCGAGTAGAAACCTCTTTAAAGGTTGAAGGTGAACCCGATTTAAAACCTTAGGTTTGAGGTGAACCATGAAAAACCTCCTTAGTGAAATCCGGTCACTCAAGGGTTGAGTGTGGAAGCCAGTAGTGGAGTAGACAAGTAGTCAAACCACTATAAAATAACCGTGTTTGAGATTGGTATTGTCTTTCATTTATGTGATTTCCTTACATGCCTTTATATCTGATTACTTGAATTCACATCTTATACACTCACACAGTCATATCCATCACAATCTTATCTATAAATTGTTTTCCTTTTTAAATAGTTTGTGATTGGATCCTCTACCAGGCTTGGAAGCTAGTAGAGTTAATTTTGAGTAATCCTAATCTGCACTCTGTGATAGGATTAGTGTGATAAGGATTTTTAATAAATCATAAAAACTTTTAAAAATCCTATTCACCCCCCTCTAGGACATATTGACATATTCCTACTTCAACTCAAGCGGTCTTCACCGATATTTCAATTTGGTATCAGAGCAGGTCTCTCTTTAAGGGCTTCACCGCCTAGAGAGTGATCTTGACTGAAGTAGAAATATGGCCAAAGGAGAGGGTTCATCTGTCACTAGACCTCCAGTATTTGATGGTTCAAATTATTCTTACTAGAAGGCTAGAATGCATTACTTCCTGAAATCTTTGGATCATGAAGTTTGAGATGTAGTTGAATAAGGATATGCGGTACCATATGAACAAATTGTACTTGAAAATGAAACCACAATCAATAAACCCAAACCTAATGAAAAGTGGACGGTGTTTGACAAAGAACAGCGAAATGCTGAAGAAAAAATAATGAACGCCATCTACTATGCCGTGTCCGAAGATATTTTCAATCAGATAAATATTTGTGAGACCTCTAAAGAAGCATGAGACTTATTGGAAACAACCCATGAAGGCACAAGCACTGTGAAGAAATCCAAACTACAACTCTTAACTTCACAATTTGAAAATCTCAGGATGGAAGAGCATGAGACATTTATGAAGTTTTTCACTAAATTGAATATCATTTGCAACTCCATGGGTGGATTGGGAGAGAAGGTTCCGGCACCTAAATATATGTAGGAAAATCTTACGATCCCTACCGGAATGGTTTAATCCCAAAGTAACAACAATTGAGGAGTGTAGGAATATTGATGAGATGAAAGTAGAAGAACTAGTAGGTTCCCTACAAATTTTTGAACTACACTTCAGACAACTCCAAAAATCCAAAAACACTATCTTAAAAACCTCTAAGAAAATAAAACATGAGGACAGTGAGAGTGAAAAAGAAGATGAAGATGAGGAAGTGACTCTGCTGGCACAAAGTTTCAGAAGATTCTTTCAAAGGAATCGCGACCGCCCCTCTAGAGGTAGAAAGGTGGATGACAAACCTCCTACTAGAAAATTTGAGAAAAGAAATAAAGAACCACAATGTTATGCGTGTCATGAGTATGGACACCTATTTACCGAATGCCCTAATAAAAAAACCAAGGGCAAGGCCATGACTGCCACACGGGATGATACGAAGGAGTCAAATTCAGAGAATAGTGACTCAGGAAGTGATGGAGATCAGAAATCATTGAAAATTACGTGGTCTTCACTACTTCGATCATTCCAACTGAACTTGAGAAAGAACAGCAAGCCACTGAATCATTTCCATCTGACAATGAGGAATTTGAAGAAGAAGAAGATAAAAAGAAAAATGAATTACAAGACGCTTACAATCAACTTTACATCCATAGCGTTAATATTGTCAAGAGACTTGGAATAGTTGAGAACAAAAAGGAATTGTTGCAAACAGATCTGGATAAAGCTTTAAATATTAATACTCATCTAATTACTGATTTGCAGCAATGTCACTCAGATAATGATAGACTTAAAAGAATTAACAACTCTTTAAAATCTGAGTCAGAAAAATTAAAGAAATAAGTAAAAGCTCTAAATGAGGAATACCTGATTCTTCAAAATAAAAACTATACATTTCAAAATGAACTAGAAGAATCTTGGAAAATAGCTCAACTAAACTGTAAATTTTCCCAGAGCGGTGAAAAGTTAGAAAAACTTCTAGGTATTCGAAAATCTAGAAACAACAAATATGGCTTAGGATATGAAAGAGATGGAATAAAAACTAAATATGGAGTACATGGAAAAACTGATATTTCCAGCAAAGGCAAAAATTTGGCTTATCAGACGATTGGTGATTCAAAGGATGTGATGAATAAAGGATATATACAACTATCACCTTCCATATCTGAAAGGAAGAAAGACTCAGTGGATCAGGTGGTTGAATCAAATAAGAAAAATAAATCTACCACAAGTAAAACTCCTGTCACAAAGTGGGTGATTAAGGAAAAGACAAATTGCCTTGTAACTCAATCAGATAATTTATCAGGCAATATGGCTAAATGGTACCTAGACAGTGGGTGCTCAAGACATGTTACAGGTGACAAATCTCTCCTTTCAAACTATAAGGATCTTCACAAAGGGGTAGTCACCTATGGAGATGGAACCACTGCTGAAGTAATTGGACAGGAAATCATCGAAGGAATTAATTTGTTTAAAAATGAGAATGCTTTTTGTATAAAAGGTTTAGCACATAATCTCCTAAGCATATCTCTGATCTGTGATAATGGGCATGTGGTAGAATTCAACAAAGAAGAATGCGAGATCCTAGATCAATCAAGAAAATTAGTAATTAAGGGTCATCATACAAATAACCACTGCTACATTATTATAAGAAAAGGAAGGAGTGATTTTGAGAAACACTGAGTGGGAAGAAACTGGTCCAGGTTATGCATCGAAATCTGGATACTTGCTGAAATGATGCAGTTTTGCTAAGCCTCAAATTAAATACCTAAGGTACCATTTTTTTAAACAGTCAATTATTATATACATTATAAAAGAGCATCATTGTTTCTTAGAAATCCTAGGAGTATCCTTGCAAAGTCAACTGAATTTTGAACCCAGAAAATCATTCACCTTGGATATGATCTTCTGATTAAATCGATCAAGAGTCAATAATATCGACAACCTTTCAGAATGCGAAAAGTCGTATGATCATTGATGACATCTGAGACAAAATCGATATAATCGATCGGCAGCTCCTCGATAACATCGAACAAATGATCGATATGATCGACAGATGGTGCCTAAATAATAGGGTGATTGAAAGGAAATTTTTCATGTCTCAATAACAAGTCCTATCTCTCTGCGCTGATCAGTTCTTTTGGTTGATCTGCTCGAAGTCTTAATGAAATCTCAGCATCCAAGTGACACAAGAAAGATGATTAAAGAAAAAGGTAAGGCTCTCTCATCTGTAAAATCTTCCAAGAATAAGAAAGAGAAATATTCTAGACCACCTCAAAACTAGTCAGACTGGGAACAAGTCATGATAGTCGATCATACTATTCTCATTAGTACTGTCAAACCCTATGAAGTGGATATCATGATGGAGACCATAGGATGGAAGAATATGTTTAATATGGGCGGCCCATATCAGTTTGAAATGATCCAGCAGTTCTTCAACTGTTGCCGTGTTGTCCAAGATTACCCACCTTGCATATGTCTAAAATTTATGCAACACACCGAACACATTACTCCATCAGTCCTTGGTCATGTTCTAAACATTGAAGTGACACAAATCCCTGTCACTAGTAAAAATCTAAATGATTTAGGTAAATGGGTGGAAATTACACAAGCACTATGCCAGGGTATGACAATTCCTAGAAATGATAGCAATATTCTTCCAGTAAAATACCTAGGAATCTTGTTTCGACTCCTTCACAGTATTTTCAGCACGAATATATACCCATGTGATGTAAATGACAAATACCTGAGTCTCGTTGCACTCAATATTCTGTATGGTGTCTATTAAGAGATCCCTGTATGCTTACCGACTTTCATATTAGACCAGTTAATAAAGGTAATCAGAAGTGACCATCTTGAATTTCTGCCTTTTCCATCTCTTATCTGCAAGCTCGCACAGTGGGAAGGTCTGCCGAAAATAACTGATAAGGTATATCCTGAACTTTGGTTCGACCATGATGCAGCGCAACAAGTGTATGTCACTGTCTCATCGCATACTAAGATTTCTCCACCTGTTGAAGATAGTGGTCCCATGCCTAATGAAAAAACCCTCTGGGGATCCAATAGAACTCCTGAATTTAGTCCTGCTTCTGTCACAAATCGTTAACGTCATGTGCTTGAGCGTCAATTTTGGAACAATCTCACTGAAATTGATGAGCGACTTCAACATTGTGAACAACGACTATCAGGAATAGAAAATAGGATGAAAGTTCTCCAACACTCTGTGCAGCAAATTCTTGAGTTACTAACGACTGGCGGGCCTTCTATGTGCTAAAAAGGAGACAGTTCTGATGAAGTTGTGTGTCCAGTTATAAAATACCTGATTTTGCATCTATCTCTGCTTACTTGTTTTGGGTATCCCTACCTTAAGCTGATATTTTATTTTGTCGGATGATTAAGATACTACTGTCTGGGCCAGTATTAGATATTTCTGCCAATCTTGGGAAGTTTATTTTGTTTATAGCTGAATTTAGTTCTTATCTTCCTGCCATTTGAATTTATGCCTCCCTAGTTTAATGAAGTTTTAGGATTATGGATTGCATGTTTATCTTATGCCTTCAATGCTTTATTAAATCCCTACTGTCTGCTCATGATGTATGCTTTCCACTGCTTTATTTCTATACATCTATCTGACTATGGTTCTCCCATATGCTTCACGTATTCAGTCAATATCATTTGCTATATCTTTGTCAATGACTGACAAAAAGGGAGAGAAAAATTATAAACACCCCTATGGAAAATTGGATATTTGTGCTCTTATATGTTGCAGGTGTAAGGGGGAGAAACCGCAACAAGAAAGGGGGAGTTTTTGAAGTACGAGAGAGAAATTACTAGTGTGTACATGGGTGATTTAGAATTTATAAAATTGTGTTAAGACATGTACACACAATTTAGGATGTATCTGTCTAGATATTTTTCTAGGGTGTTTTGGATATTTTTTTTGTCATGTAATTGACAAAGGAGGAAATTGAAAGTGCACCTACTAGTGGCCTGGTTTGTCAATTACGGTGTTAGTTGAATCAGTCGGACAATAGCGCCTAACAGGAAGATCAAGTCAAGTTCCTACCTCAACTGGATGTGTGAAAGTTTACCATAAGTAAATCATAGCCTCACATCCCGTCCCAAAATATCAGGTAATTAAAACCCTTAAAAATAAGTAAAACATCTTAGGGTTTTAGGTTAAGAAAACTTTTTACCAATAGAAAAATCTTTAAGTTTTTCTTGCCCTTTCGATTATATCAATTCCATTTTCGACATGATTGACCTGCTCTGTCGATGTCCTCGGCATCTCAATCGATACAATTGAGTAAGGACATAAAACGTTCAGCAATCAAAACATTCATCTGGACGATTTATCGATATATCGACGGTTATTCGAATATCGATCCTATCGGAAGAGGATCGATAATATCGACAGATAGTTTTTCGATGCCCCTATTTTTTTAAAGAAAACTTTTATGTGCTTCGATATATCGATGACTGATCGATTCAATCTGAACTCAAATACCGATCATATCGGAAGTCAGTAAATCATATCGATAGTGGGCACATGTTTCTTCCAGCATAAATTTTGAGTTATTTTAAATGTTGATTGGGGGGCCAGTCGATAAATCGATATTCATATCTCGATCATATCGATACCTGGTCGATTGGATCGAGACCAGACACAAACCGTCCAGCAAGCTTATAGGTAAATCTATATGATTTATCGATCCCATCGACAAGGTCTCCGATATCATCGATACACAAATTCTGATGACATCGACTGTTCCCCGATCATATCTGTAGAACCTAAAATTTTTCAAGGCATGTCTCTCTTATTTTCACCTGTCGATAGATCGATGTCTCTCTCGATGGAATCAAAGTTCGAAATTCGATAACATCGATGTGTGTCTCAATCTCATCGACCAGTTGGCGAAAGGTTTCTAAAAAGTGAAATGACATTTGAGTTTGTATCATCGAGAGGTCAATTGATACAATCGATAGTATACGCTCGATCATATCGACCCTTTCTTGATGATATCGATCTCTGTCATAAATGTGACCATTTTATATCCGTTGGAACCTTTTGCCTATATATAGAGAGAGATTAGTCTTTATTGCTAGTAGAGAAAGAAAAGGGTGCTTTTGAGTGTTTTAAACTTCATATCATTTATCTAAAACCATTTCTCTCAGGGAGTTCATCCTCTAATCCACCCTTATCCTTGATATTCAAAAGAGCGGATTGGGGAATGAACTTCTGCATTCAAGGATCCTTCAGCTACTACCTTAATGACAAATCATTAAGCTGGGATACCTTAAATGCATAGATGATTGGAACCACTCTATCTTCCTTATAGGAAATCTTTAGAGAGTGAAATTCCATCATAACCTTGACCCAACCTAAAGCCTAGATAGGTACATCTTTGTGTTGCGGATCAAGAGAGCTGAAGACTCTTCATCAACAAGAAGGAGATCTTCATCACTGCGCTAAAAGGGACTCATCAACTTACCTGTAAGTATTTAGAGTCTGAGGTCTCCGATGGGAGTGTAAGTGCGGGGTGCGTTGTGTGGACCCTTGCTCTTTAGAGAGCATAAATATCTGGGTGCATTGTGTGGACCCTTACTCTGTGTGGGCATAAACATCCGGGTGCGTTGTGTGGACCCTTGCTCTGTGTGGGTATAAACATCTGGTTAGGAGTGCGCCAGCAAAACTCTAGGGTTTGAGGTGAACATAATAGAAACCTCTGTAAAGGTTGAAGGTGAACCAGATTTAAAAAGGTTTGAGGTGAATCATGGGAAACCTCCGTAGTGAAATTCGGTCACTCAAGGGTTAAGTGTGGAAGCCGGTAGTGGAGTAGACAAGTAGTCGAACCACTATAAAATGACTGTGTTTAAGATTGGTATTGTCTTTCATTTATGTGATTTTCTTACATGCCTTTATATCTGATTACCTGAATTCACATCTTATACACTCACACAGTTATATCCATCACAATCTTATCTTTAAATTGTTTACCTTTTTAAATAGTTTGTGATTGGATCCTCTACCATGCTTGGAAGCCAGTAGAGTTAATTTTGAGTAATCCTAATCTGCACTCTGTGATAGGATTAGTGTGATAAGGATTTTTAATAAATCATAAAAACTTTTAAAAATCCTATTCACCCCCCTCTAGGACATATTGGCATATTCCTACTTCAACTCAAGCAGTCTTCACTGCTATTTCAGTATCTGTATTGGGAGGGGTGGTTAGAGCCTCATCATGGACAACCCATAAAATATTTATCTTTAAAATGTAATGAAGGTATAGCTCTCTTTTGATTTTGATGAATGTTGATAAAATAAGTGATGGTTACGTTATTTGGTAGTATGGCCTGTTAAAGCAACATGTATTATATGACTGTCAAGTACCAGGTATCAAAGTGGCTCGCACAAGTGCTCCAGTATCAGTGCTAGACTTCTGTTCAATCATTATTAGCTTGGTTGTTGGAAACGAATGTGGTCTGGTGAGAGATGTTCTTTCCATAGCTACTTTCTTCTGATTTGGTGGCTTGGTTATTATTCAGTGTACATGGCAATCTAATTATTTGTTGTGACACTAAAATCACATGAATAGAATGATATGAACTATTTAAACATTGACCACCTAAATGTCATTGGCCTTTTTTTTTGTGAGATTTTCAATTCTAAAAAGTGGGGCCCACAGTTCTATTATACAGACCATCGGTCTGTTTCTTTCCACTGAGGGTGGAAAATGGTCCAATAATCCATCAGATCATAAGATCCCAGCCACCTATATTAGGACGAATTTCTGTTCTTAATAGTCCACTTGGACAAAATCAATGCAAGTTGGGACATGTTATTTCCCTCAACTCTATAAGTTAAACGAGTAATTGTATTTTGGGAAGTTTGTTGGCTAAACCATATTAAAGCTCAGGAAAATGAGTTGTTATGACTCGCTAATTTTTCTAGTTGCTAGCCTTGCAAATTCTTAGTGGGAGGAACTATATGTTAGATGATGGCCTGCATCTTTGCACAATAGTGGGGCCCATGGTCCAATAATCTAGATCATTGGTCTGTTCCTATTGTTGAAATATTTTACAACCTATGCCTTGTTGAAGTTCGACTACTGTCCACATGCATGTATGGATTTTTTTGGTTAGATATGTGATTATTATTATTATTATTTGGAAAAAAAAGGTGTCAGATAGCCATTTGAACCAAAAAAGAAATTTTACATCTCAAGAATCAGGTATTTTCTCAATTTATCTTGAAATGTGTAATATCTAGTGATATGGCAATTTTTATGGTAATCATCTCTATTCCCCCACCCCCCCCCTAAAAATAAAAATTTTTAAACAAACCATGATTATTATATATCTTTATTTTTATTAATTTGTTCTTGAATGTCAACTACATGTGGTAATGGAAGTTCTGTCGAACTTACGAGATTCATTAACATGAATATATGATAATGACTCTGTTTGCTCTTTGTCCAGATTTTGAGGAAACTCCCTTACTAAAGAATAGTGCTCTTATTAGTGGC